>NW_026845477.1:299495441-299512941 GCF_025583915.1 Anolis sagrei ordinatus
CGAAGCCTGTTAGAGTTAGCGGGCCAAAGTTAGTGTCATCCTGAGGAGAATGAGTAGGCCGAAGCCTGTTAGTGGGCCAAAACTAGTGTCGTCCTGAGGAGAGTGAGTAGGCCAAAGCCTGTTAGAGTGACTGGGCCAAAACTAGTGTTTTCCTGAGGAGAGTGAGTAGGCCGAAGCCTGTTAGAGTGACTGGGCTAAAGCTGATGTTGTCCTGAGGAGAGTGAGTAGGCCGAAGCCTGTTAGAGTGACTGGGCTAAACCTGATGTCGTCCTGAGGAGCGTGAGTAGGCCGAAGCCTGTTAGAGTTAGTGGGCCAAAGCTAGTGTCGTCCTGAAGAGAGTGAGTAGGCTGAAGCCTGTTATGAGTCAGTGGGCAAAAGCTAGTGTCGTCCTGAGAAGAGTGAGTAGGCCAAAGCCTGTTAGAGTGACTGGACTAAAGCTGATGCCGTCCTGGGGAGAGTTAGTGGGCCAAAAACCTCAGTACCTCTGAGGATGCTTGCCATAGTTGCAGGCGAAACGTCAGGAGTAAATGCTTCTAGAACATGGCCATATAGCCCAAAAAATCTACAACAACCCATTGATTCCGGCCATGAAAGCCTTTGACAATACAAAGTATATTATTATTATTATTATTACTATTATTATTATCCTCATGCAATGTGTATAATTTCTTGTTTAGACTTGGATCCCACTTCCAAGACATCCCATTATGTATACAAATACAAGCATTCCAGAGTCTGAAAGAAAACCTAAATCCCAAACACTCCTGATGCCAACTCTTTCGGATGAAGGATACTCAACCTATACATTTGGAAGAGAATTTGATCCCCACAATTTAAATACATCTGTCTGAGTAACCAGTTACCTCCAGGTTTCTTTTGCCACATCTCTGTGAAATGGTTTTCCGCCTGAACTTCCATTCTGCTTTGATCCCCAGCAGTGTCGTCCACCTCCTCATCCCCATCTCCTTGGGATACTATCATCTCAATGGATGCTTCATTGCTTTCACTTGCCCAGGTATCACCTGCTGGAAATGGGCCCGAGAAAAATGTCAGGGGAAAGAAACCCTTCCAACAATGTTCCCTGACCCTCCCATGGACAACATTGTTTCTCAGAGTGACAGATATTTCTCCACTGGATATTTGCTCTTCCTTGTTTGCCAATGCGACTACAGTTTTAGTCACCTCTCTTCTCTGAAATATTCTCACATCATTTTTAATTAAAGAGGTCTGGGACACTTATTATGGCCTGATTTGGCCTATCGTTGTGTCTTAATACACTGAAAATAATACACCCTACATGAAAAATACATCCAGTATGGTGTAGTAATTTGAACAGTGTACTATGACTCTGTAGACCAAGGTCTGGCTAACAATTCCAATTCCAATTATTTATTTGCGACACTTATATGCCACCCTTCTCACCCTGAAGGAACATCTCAAGAACAGACAAGAATCCCGAGCTCTGAAGATCACCTGGGAAGGAATCACACTGGAGCATTGCAGCACACCCAAATACCTGGGAGTCACTCTGGACCGTGCTCTGACCTACAAGAAGCACTGCCTGAACATCAAGCAAAAAGTGGGTGCTAGAAACAATATCATACGAAAGCTGACTGGCACAACCTGGGGATCACAACCACACAGTGAAGACATCTGCCCTTGCGCTATGCTACTCTGCTGCTGAGTATGCATGCCCAGTGTGGAACACATCTCACCACACTAAAACAGTGGATGTGGCTCTTAATGAGACATGCCGCATTATCACGGGGTGTCTGCGCCCTACACCACTGGAGAAATTACCCTGCTTAGCTGGTATTGCACCACCTGACATCCGCCGGGAAGTAGCAGCCAATAGTGAAAGGACCAAGGCAGAGACATCTCCAGCTCATCCCCTGTTTGGGTATCAGCCAGCACGTCAATGACTTAAATCAAGAAATAGTTTTCTAAGATCTACAGAGACACTCGCTGGAACACCTCAGCAAGCGAGAGTCCAAAAGTGGCAGGCTCAAACCCAGAACCTCAATCAATGGCTGATACCAAATGAGAAACTCCCCCCTGGGCACACAGAAGACTGGGCGACTTGGAAGGCACTGAACAGACTGCGCTCTGGCACCACGAGATGCAGAGCCAATCTTAAGAAATGGGGCCACAAAGTGGAATCCACGACATGCGAGTGGAGAAGAGCAAACCACAGACCACCTGCTGCAATGCAACCTGAGCCCTGCTACATGCACAATGGAGGACCTTCTTGCAGCAACACCAGAAGCACTCCAAGTGGCCAGATACTGGTCAAAGGACATTTAATCAACTACCAAACTCACAGTTCTGTATTTTGTCTGTTTTTGTTGTTTTTTTTTGCTTTGTTCTGTCAGAAATGTAATATAATCGACTGGTTGCACTGACACGATAAATAAATACCCCAAAGGAGAATCAGAGCAGCTTACAAGATATACATACCTACAATATATTATATTATTAGCATAGTACAATATCACTATTATATATTCCTATATTGTACTATAAAAGGTATAGGTTGTCCCCTGACATTAAGTCCAGTCATGTCTGACTCTGGGGTGTGGTGCTCATCTCCATTTCTAAGCCGAAGAGCCGGCATTGTCCATAGACACCTCCAAGGTCATGTGGCTGGCGTGACTGCATGGAGCGCCGTTACCTTCCCGCTGGAGCAGTACCTATTGATCTACTCACATTTGCATGTTTTTGAACTGCTAAGTTGGCAGAAGCTAGGACTGACAGCGGAAGCTCACGCCGCTCCCCGGAACCACTGCGCCACTAGGGCTCCAATATTGTACTATACCATTATATTATAATATTATTAGTAATATTACATGTAATAAATAATATATAATTATAATATTGTATTATTATTATTAGTAGTATCATTAGTATTATAATTATAATTATCAAATTATATAATGTATATCCATATAATTAATAAATAAATATCAAATGAAAGTTCCATAGCATAGTAACAGGACGGTTGAAACAGAATCACAGTGCTTAAATTGAGCAGTGTGAACTATAATTAATTAAATGTTTTCCATTTCTCTCAAAGAGAGGTTTGCTGTTGAGTGCCTTTCAAGTCATTCCTGTCTTATGGCAGCCTTGAAACGAAGCTATCATGTGTGACGTGCCTTTGCCTTCCTCTAAATGTGAGAGAATGTGACTTGCTCAGTGGGTTTCTGCAACAAAGGCTCCTTCTACATTGCCACATAATACAGATGATCAAAGCAGATAATCCACATGATCCGAATTAAACTGGATTATATGAGTCTACACTACCAGATAATCCAGTTCAAAGCAGATAATTTGGATTTTATATGGCAGTGAAGAGCTGAACCCTGGTCTCCAGACTTCTGGTCTAGTAGCCAAACCATTACACCATGTGGGCCATAGAGGAGAGGAAAGGAGCCATAGTGATATATCAGGAGGCAAAATATGCATACAGTCATACTTCGGGCTATTAAGATGAAATAGCATCATCCTAATTTAGACCAAGCAGTCTCATATTCTCTGTCACTGGTTACTATAATTACTGAGAAACTTGTCCTCATGATGTCACTTAGAATCATAGAATCAAAAAGTTGAAAGAGACCTCATGGGCCATCCAGTCCAACCCCCTGCCAAGAAGCAGGAATGTTGCATTCAAATCACCCCTGACAGATGGCCATCCAGCCTCTGCTTAAAAGCTTCCAAAGAAGGAGCCTCCACCACACTCCGGGGAAGAGAGTTCCACTGCTGAACAGCTCTCACAGTCAGGAAGTTCTTCCTCGTGTTCAGATGGAATCTCCTGTCTTGTAGTTTGAAGCCATTGTTCCGCGTCCTAGTCTCCAGGGAAGCAGAAAACAAGCTTGCTCCCTCCTCCCTGTGGCTTCCTCTCACATAGTGTTGTCAGTCAGCCCCAGACAAGAAGGAAAGCCATCACCAGGAAATATATTACGCCCACCTCTTCTTAGGAATGTTACAATTCTCCAAGAAAGACAAATGCTCCTAAACAAGAAAGCAATGTGTTACCTGAGGCTCTGACAACTGCTCCAGAGCTTGGGTTAAAAATATCTTCTTTTTCTTCCAACCAAGAAATAAGATCTGGTTTAGGAACCGGAGACCCTTCTGCGAAAAGAAACAAAATAGGTAATAATAATAATTGTATGACTGTGGTCTGGTTAAGGGCCTGTTAAGGCTTGCCAAGGCTCAAGACAGCATCCTAAGAAATTTGGAACCTGCGAAAATGTCATTATGGGGGAGTTGAAGATTGGACATGAAAGGTGCTGATGAAGAAAAACTGCTGAGTTGCTGGCATAGCTGATCTGAGAACTTATGGGGTAAACAGGACATGTTTACATGGTCAGACACAATAATTCTTTAAGTTAAGGAAGTAAGAACGGGTTTAGCACAGCTGGTAAAATCACTAGCAATGATAACATCTACCAACCGAAAGGTTGCTAATTCGAACCTCCTGATCAGCATGAGCTGCCTACTATCAAGCCCAGCTTACTGTTGACCTAAGAAGTTTGAAAGCAGTTTGTGCTGTAATTAGAGAAATTAGGTACCACTAAAACAAACAAGGGGAACCCTAAAAAGAAAAAGACCGGAAAATGCCGGTGACCGAAAAGGAAGGAGGAAGTCCTGATGGCTCTTCAGCATAGAAGATGGAAAACAAATTCCTGCCAACTCACATTCACAAGCCATCTGCCTACCATCCCAGTGTATGGGATCCTTACCCAGAGAGGCCACATTCCCATAGTTTTCCACCATGACTTCCCGGTAGAGCGCTCTCTGCCCCGGGCCCAACAGGCTCCACTCTCCCTCTGAGAAATGCACAGCCACCTCCTCAAAGGTCACCGGCCCCTAAAGGAAAGAAAAAGGAGAGAGAAAAAAACGTTGCTTCCCACAATGAGCTCAGCATTCTCTATTGGGTGATGGCTGAATGCTAGTATGTTTTATTTTGGTACTGTATAATGGGTGCTTCAATTGGGAGGCCCTTTAGGGAGCTAGAGCAGAATAGAAATAAAGTTTGTATTATTTATTATTATAGCATGGAGTAACAGAGAATCGCATGAAAGAATAATAATAACACTATGAAACACTATGATTTTTGTTCCTGGGTTATAAATGTCATTTCCAAATTAGTTCTATCATAAAAACATGGAAAACATTTATTAAAATGCAAAAAAAAAATATTTTGGAGGGCATCCTGCAGCACATTTTTGCACTAGTTTTTCAATGAATATCTCGTAGAGTCTTGACCAATTTAACCTAGTTTGTGGCAGCCACAAAAACGAAGTAGAACAACTGCTTTCTAAGTAAGTGCTGCACAATTAAACAGGAAATAATATTTTCAAACAAACCAGGAACAGAAATTGTTTTAAAATTTTGTTACACTGTGTCATAGTAAGTCATCTATATAAATAAAAACGTAATGTTCATTTGTGGGATTAACATAACTCAAAAACCACTGGACGAATTGACACGAAATTTGGACACAATGCATCCATCAGGCCAACAAGTGACCATCACTCATAACCCCCCAACCCAAAAGTGGAAAGGACTTAAAAAACCCCAAAAGCTAAATGATGAAAAGCTAAATGATAATACAGGAAAAAAGGGAAGGAAGAGGGAGGAAAGGAGAGAGGAGAGAAAGAAAGAAGGAGGAAGAGAGAAAAGAAAGAAGGAAAGAGAGAAGAAAGAGAAGGAAGGAAAGAAGAGGTAGAGAAGAAGAAAGGAGAAAAAGAGGAGAAAGAAAAAGGGGAAGGAAGAAAGGGTAGAGAAGGAAGGAAGAAGAGAAAGGAAAGAAAAAGAGAAAAGGAACAAAAGTGGGAGGGAAGGAAGAAAAAAAGAAGAAAGGAAAGAAAAACAAGGAAAGGAAAGAAAAGAAGGAAGAAAGGGAAGAAGGAAGAAGGAGGAAAGAAGGAAGAAGAAAGGAAGCAAAGAGGAAGGAAGGAAAGAAGAGTAGAGAAGGAAGAAAGGAGAGAAAGAGAAAAGAAAAGGGGAGGAAGGAAAGAGGTAGAGAAGGAAGGAAGGAAGGAAGGAAGGAAGGAAGGAAGGAAGGAAGGAAGGAAGGAAGGAAGGAAGGAAGGGATGAGGGAGAGAAAGAGGGAGAGAAAGAGGGAGGGAAGGTTGGCCACAGCAACATGTGGCGGGTACAGCTAGTCTATATAAATACAAACGTAATGTTCGTTTGTGGGTTAACATAACTCAAAAAGCACTGGGAGAATTGACACCAAATTTGGCCACAAGACACCTATCAGGCCAATGAGTGACCATTACTCATAAAAACTCTGAAAAACACAGCAGAAGAGACCTAAAAAGCCAAAAAACATAAAAGTATTACAATGCATGCACAAAACCACGTATATATACGCACACATATACACAAATACCCACACATATATATATACACACAAAACACATATACACAGATTGGGCCACAGCAACGTGTGGCAGGGGATGGCTAGTAATGATATAGATGATGATCTGTCCCTCACCTGGTCTGACTCCATAGCGCTCCATAGGCCTTCCATTCTGTCAAACAATGGCACTTCTTTCGAATGCGCTTCCGCTGCCATTCCTTCACCTACAAAGAAGACCGAATCAGAAATAGAAAAGAAAGGAAGACTGTTGTGCTTCAGATATGTCCCATATTTCACTTCCTTAAATGAGAATCCATGGCTCTTGTACTATGAACTAGACAACTAGTACAGTACAACTCCACAACAATGGAGCACATATCCACAGTTTCATTGACCATGCCAAGTGAAAAAAAATGCTCTCTCTAGGAATTTGCTAGATCCTCCAGGTCACCTTCCTCCTGAAATTTACCATATAGCTCCGGTTTCCAGAATGGAGGACATGTCCCATAGGAGACAATTTGATTTTTTTATGGGGGCGAATCAAGAATGAGTTATGAACCATGATTTCTTTGCATTTGTTATGGTTCTAGAAGCCTCATCTACCATATATTAGCATGTACTGTGGCATACACCTTTTAAAAATTATTTATTTATTTATTTATTTATTTATTTAAAACTTTTATATCCTGATCTTCTCAACTTCTGTAGAGGGACTCAGACCAGCGGTAAGAACAGCGGTCAGCTAGTGACAATGAAGAGGGGAAAGAAAGCCCCCACATAGAGAAGAGTTAAGGAATGTGGTGGAGGCTCCTTCTTTGGAGGCTTTAAACAGAGGCTGGATGGCCATCAGTCGGGGATGCTTTGAAGGCGATTTTCCTGTTTCTTGACAGAATGAGGTTGGACTGGATGGCCCACAAGGTCTCTTCCAACACTAGGATTCTATGATTTTAATGAGAGAGGGCATGTATCCAGAAAATGGAGGCCACTTTCATCCCAAACCTTTCTCAATGTTGCTTTAATATTACAAGCTATAAAGGTAAAGTAAAGGTTTTCCCCTGACATCAAGTCTATTCGTGTCCAACTCTGGGGGGTGATGCTCATCTCCATTTGTAAGCTGAAGAGCTTACAAATGGAGACACCTCCAAGGTCATGTGGCTGACATGACTACATGGAATAGTTACCTCCCCGCAAGGTACCTATTGATCTACTCACATCTGCTAGGTTGGCAAAAGCTGGGGCTAACAGTGGGAGCTCACCTCGCTCCCTGGATTTGAACCACCAACCTTTCGGTCAGCAATTTCAGCAGCTTAGTGGTTTAACCCACTGCACCACCGGGGGACCCAGGGGGAAAGTACAGTAGCAATTTCTTTATTCATGATTTTTCACTTTGATGGGGGCTCTACAGTAAATGTCAATTTTTTTTAAAAAAATACCCTAAATTTCTGTCCAGAAGCAAAATTGAACGAAAGGATTTATAATAATAATAATAATAATAATAATAATAATAATAATAATAGCAATAATAATGCTTTATTTATACCCCGCTAACATCTCCTGAAGGACTCGGTGTGGCTTACAAGAGGCCAAGGCCCAACACATCAATAAAACAACAGCATAACAAATACAACAATAAATAAACTCATAAAACAAAGCAATAAACATTAAAACAATAGCAATAAACATTAGACAATAACACCACGACACATTTAAAACTAAGGCCGGGCCAAATGTAATGATTAAAAATTTAAATGCTGGGCATGACAGGTGAAATGGATAGGTTTTTGGAGATAGGTGCGGTGTGCAGACAATCTTAAATCTCTAGTAAAGTGCATTTGGGACATGATGCTTGGAGTTTCCTATTCTGGGAAGGCACACTGGAACAACCACATCTTCAAGCTCTTCCTAAAGACTGCCAATGTTGGGGCTTGTCTGATGTCCTTGGGGAGAGAGTTCCAGAGTCAGGAAGCCACCACGGAAAAGGCCCTGTCCCTCGATTTGAGGATGTCAAACATAAGAAACTCTTACCAAAAGAAGATGCAATGCTGTCATTCTTCGAAACTTGTTCAAACAGCGGTAGCTTCCAATTGTCCAAAAGTGTGATGTCTTCGCTGGACAAATCTGCAACCACGTCTGTCAATGACTCTGATGCCTGGGAAAAAAAGTAAGGAAACCAGGTTCAGCATCAGAGATAAGGAGACCCTCTTTTCCCCAGTTTTCTGTCGAAAGCTTCCTTCAGATTCACATGCCAATAAATAGAAAAGATATGGAGAGGCATCAAATGGCAGAATTTCTTACAACAAAGTCTATTCGGGCAGCCATGGTCTAGAGCACGTATGGTCAAACTAAAATTAACAAGGTATTTAATTAAATTTAATTAAATTTAAATTGGAGTCAAGCACTGAAAGGGTTAGATGGATGCAATGACTCAGCAAAAGCTATAGTTGTATATTAGCAGGTGTGCCTGTAGGCCTTTGTGTTAGTTTGCCTCAGTTGAAAAAAGGTTTCCCTCTGTGAGATGGCCTCACAGTGTGAGATAGGCCTTAGTCGGTGAGAGAAGCCTCTGTGTGAGGTAGGCTCACAGTGTAAGGTACGTTTTTTAGTCTGTGAGAAGGCCTCAGAGTGTGAGAAGGCCTGCTGTGAGAAGCTTCTGTGAGAGAAGCCTCAGGTTAAAGGTCTCGCGTGTAAAGGTAATGTGTGAAGCTCCAGTATAAAGGGTGCTGTGTGTAAAAAGCTACAGTCTGAAGCTCCAACGTAAGTTTGGTGTGAGAGGAGGCTCTGTGAGAGTGAAGCTGTTTATCTGCATAAGAAAGAAGCCCAGCATGGAAGCAAAGAAGGAAGTATAAAGAACTTTCTTTGTGTTATGGAAACCTTGTTATTGTAAATAGTGCAACTATATTATTTTACTACAAAGTAAAAGATAATATTGGTCTGTGGTTTTTTGGGTTTTTTTCACTTTAGGATACTGGTGCTGGGTCATGCTGCTGCTAATAAGTTACTGTATATACTCGAGTATAAGCCTAGTTTTTCAGACCTTTGTTTGGGCTGAAAAAGTTCCTCTCGGCTTATACTTGAGTCAAGGTTATTTATTATTTTACTCTATTATAAATACATAATAAATGTATTATTATTGTTATTATTATTACATCTATTATTTTACTTTATTATTGTTGTTATTATTACATTTATTATTTTACTCTATTTATTATTGTTGTTATTACATTTATTATTTTACTCTATTTATTTTTAATGGAAGGGTACGCAAGCACATTTACCTTGAAGGAAGTCAGAACGGTTTAATCAGAGTTGAGCAGTCTTATCTTAAATTACAGTTTTATGTAAATATTCAAAAACATTTAACATCCTGATGCCTCAATTAATGTAATTTTATTGGTATCTATTTAATTTTGAAATTTACCGGTATCTGTTGCATTTCCCACCCTCGGCTTATACTCGAGTCAATCTGTTTTCCCAGTTTTTTGTGGTAAAATTAAGTGCCTCGGCTTATATTCGGGTCGGCTTATACTCAAGTATATACGGTACTCTGCTGTACATTTATGGGTAGGGTCTTTTGTTAATAAGCCCATTCGCCCAACATGCATAACCCCAGGAGTGTATTATGCATGGAAGAAATTTGAGTAGATGGCCTTTGAGGTCCAACCCTTATCTGTAGACATGACCACAGGTTGAGAACTGCTATTTGACAGAACTGGTTACATATCTAATTGATTTGTATACCTCTTTGGAAATACCCAAATGTGAGCTGCCTACCTCATCTTCTTCGGGCTTCTTCAGGAGCAAACCTTCCTCCAGCCTCACTATTGACATATCAGCCTCCAAACTGCTTTCCCTCGCCACATTTTGCATTTCCTTGGCCAGGAATGGCTCCTTAAACCAATACGGGTGTAGCATTTGATCCTGTGACCCATCGAATTGGACTATATCCTCCGGCAGAACGATGTCTTCTTTTCTTTCCCAGTATAGTCTTCTCCTTCCATCTTGGATGACAGAAGACCTCTTTCTGTCCACTTCAGAGCTGGCCATGCCTTGCTCTTCATGGTTCGATTGCAGTCCCACAGCCAACGGATCGCCTTGCTCTGCCCGCATGCTTGGGTTTTTCTCTCTCCAGGTGCCCCAAAGGCCACTAAAAATTGGAGAGGTGGGAAACACACAATGCCTTTGTTCCAGAAAGTCAACAAATGGCAGCTCTACAATATTGTTAAATGACAGAAGTCACTGGAAGGGGAAAAGTGATGGTTCCAGCTGGACAGAGGAGATTCTACTCGCAGGTACGGAAAACAAACAACCTGGATAGGAATAAAAATAGAGAGCTTGTTATAAAGTCATACAGCCATGGATTCTGCACCCGTGGATTCAATCATCACAGCTTGAAAATACCGCCCCCCCCGATCTATACACATTGTAAAAGTGAAAATATGTGTGTGGCTGGGGTGTCCACTTACAAAGACATGCTTCCACATCCACAAATAGCTATAGCTCCCAATGTTCAGGAGACACCAATGACCTTCCCTCCAATGACACTGCAGGTTATAGTGAGAGCCATGAATATGCCCAAGAGCCCTGCCAATGTCCTCCACAAACACCCTACTGTCCACCACCCAAGTGAAGGCTTTCATAGGAGGACAATTCCATCCTAGATTTTATGTGTTCCTTCCACCACAGGCACCCCAGTGTTTCTGACTCTCTCCATTGGTGTGGAATTTGCAAGGCCCTATCCACTGCCTTTCCCTTAACCCTTTCCTATTCTTTTCCAAGGCACACAGCAAACAGAGGAATTGATCAGCAACTGAACATACTAGAGAGGTTTGGCGAGAATTCATCATGATTTATAGGAGTTGTAGGCACTGGGATGTATAGTTCACCTGCAATCTAAGAGCACTCTGAATTCCACCAACGATGGACCTGGAACTAACCTGGCACACAGAACCCCATAAACAACAAAAAATACTAGAGGGATATATTTATTTATTTATTTATTTAGAGGTTTTCTATACCGGCCTTCTCAACCTCGACGAGGGACTCAGGTCGGTTTACAGCATATATAAAATACAATCATATAAAAGAGCAACAAGTACAAATCATTACATATCAAAATAACACAACACAGTACAATAAAACATCATCATTACATCATTACATATATATATATACACACACACACGCACGCACGCATACATAGAGGTAAAGGCTTTTCCCTGACATGAAGTCTGGTTGTACCCAACTCGGGGGGGGGGGGGGCTCATCTCCATTTCTAAGCCAAAGAGCCAGCATTGTCCATAGACATCTCCAAGGTCATGTACCTGGCATGACAGCATGAAGCACTGTTACCTTCCCACCAGAGCGGTACCTATTGATCTACTCACACCGACCTTTCAGTCAACAAGTTTAGCAGCTCAGCGGTTTCACCCACTGCGCCACTGGGGGCTCCCATATATGTGATGTTCGTTTGTGGGATTAACATAACGCAAATACAACTGAGCGAATTGTCACCAAATTTGGACACAATACACATATCAGTCCAACGAGTGACCATCACTCATAAAAGCACTGAAAAACACAGCGCAAGAGACTTAAAAAGCCAAAAAATAAAAAAAATACATTACAATTCATGCACAAAACCATATATAATCAAATATATACACACATATACACACACAAAGCACATATACACAGACTGGGTCACAGCAATGCGTGGCAGGGGACAGCTAGTGTGTGTGTGTGTTTATATATATATTTTAACCCATTAAGAGAGCTAAGATCTTCGGGAGAGGCCCTTCTCTCTGTCCTACTTTCTTATCAACTGAGTTTGGAGGGAACAAGAAAATGGAGCTTTCAGTGGCTGCTCCCAGACTTTGCAAATCCCTCCCTAGAATCACAGAGATGAAAGAAATGCTCAAAGGCCATTTAGTCTAAGAACCTTCTACCACACAGGAATTCAAGCACTCCTGAAAGATAACCATCTGATCTCTGTTTAGGAAGGAAGAGACTCCACAACACTCCCAGGAAGCAGCGAATTCCACTGCTGAATTGTCTTCTCACCCAAATACTAGCCAGGGCTCATTTTGCTTAGCTTCCAGGATTAGGATCTTGTGCAGGCATGGGCAAACTTTGGCTCTCCAGGTGTTTTAGAAGTCCAAAACACCTGGAGGGCCAAGTTTGCACATGCCTGATCTAGTGCTTTTACTGTATACAGACCAGCAATGGGTGCTATTAATACACATAAATACACAACATAGCCTCTGTATATGCAGGACCTGTTTCCATGTCTTCATTTATCCACGTAGTGGCTAATAATGCGTGCAGATCCCAGTAGGGTGGCCTTTTGCAGCTGGCAGATGGCAATTTTGTCAGCGCCAATTGTGTTTAAGTGCAGGCCAAGGTCTTTAGGCACTGCACCCAGTGTGCCGATCACTACTGGCTTGTGCCAAAGTCTTTGCAGTTCAATCTTTAAATTCTCATATCATGTCAGCTATAATAATAATAATAATAATAATAATAATAATAATAATAATAATTATTATTATTATTATTTGAAACTCAACAAGATGAGTCCACAGCAGACAAGATCAGTCTGCTGGCTGTTGTATTGGATCACACATCGGACGCATCCCAAGTGTCTAGGACTGTGTGATGTATTATTATTATTAACACACATAAGCACACAACATAGCCTCTGTATATGCAGGACTCATATCCATGTGTTCATTTATCCACGTATCGGCGAATAATGTGTACAGATCCCATTATTATTATTATTATTATTATTATTATTATTATTATTATTAGAAACACAACAAGATGAATTCACAGCAGACAAGATGACTCTGCTACCTGTTGTATTGGATCACACGTCAGACACTTCCCAAATGTCTAGGACTGTGTGATGTATTGGCGAATAACGCGTGCAGATCCCAGTAAGGTGGCCTTCTGCAGCTGGCAGATGGTAATTTTGTCAGCGCCGATTGTGCTTAAGTGCAGGCCAAGGTCTTTAGGCACTGCACCCAGTGTGCCAATCACCACTGGGACCACCTTGACTGGCTTGTGCCAGAGTCTTTGCAGTTCGATCTTTAAATCCTCATATTGTGTTAGTTATATTATTATTATTATTATTATTATTATTATTATTATTATTATTACAAACATAACAAGATGAGTCCACAGCAGACAACATCACTCAGCTGGCTGTTGTATTGGATCACACGTCGGACACTTACAAAGCATCTAGGAATATGTGATGTATCGGAGAATGATGTATGCAGATCCCAGTAAGGTGGCCTTTTGCAGCTGGCAAATGTTAATTTTGTCAGCGCCAATTGTGTTTAAGTGCAGACCAAGGTCTTTAGGCACTGCACCCAGTGTGACGATCACCACTGGAACACCTTGACTGGCTTGTGCCAGAGTCTATGATGATGATGATGATTATTATTATTGTTGTTGTAGTAGTAAAGATAATTTCTGGAAACTTCTCATCCGTGCAAACCACCCCCTCCACAACTGTCTGCAGTCTTTAATGCCTGGCTACATGGCAGGATTGTTATTATGATTATTATGATTATTATTAAGAGCCCCTGGTGGCACAGTGGGTTAAACCCCTGTGCCGGCAGGACTGAAGACCGACAGGTCGCAGGTTCGAATCCGGGGAGAGGCAGATGAGCTCCTTCTATTAGCTCCAGCTCCTCATGCAGGAACATGAGAGAAGCCTCCCACAAGGATGAGAAAAACATCAAATCATCCAGCCGTTCCCTGGGCAATGTCCTTGCAGAGGGCCAATTCTCTCACACCAGAAGCGACTTGCTCCTGACACGACAAAAAGATTATTATTGTTATTTATTTGTGGTGCGACCCAGTGATTCCGGATATGAAAGCCTTTGACAACACAGGTCAAAAATGCCATTAATTTCATAAGGTTTGGGGTTTGCTGGGTTTTTTTTGTTTGTTTGTTTGTTTTGTTTTTGGCAAGGATGACGAAAAAGGTGGCTTGGCTATTTCCTTCCTCCCACATACATCCTGCAGCACCTGGTGCTTGTTGGCGGTCTCCCATCCAAATACTAACCATACCTGACCCTGCTTAGCAACCCAACTGCTATGTATATGTGGGTCTAATGGAAATTTTCATAAGGATTTTCTTAATCCATGACTACTCAAAGGGTGGTGTGCCTGTTCCTGCACTCTTCCAAATCTATAGTAAGTCATTCTAATGTAAGCCAAACCTCCCCCCTAATTTGGCTTCATATCCCAACATTAGGAAGAGGCCAAGGTTGGCTGATGCTGGCTGTTTAATTAAGCACAAATGGGGCAGATTACAAACACCCCCCTCCAATCCAATTTCCCCTCTTTAGTTGGAAAGCAACTCCTCCTCTTTTGCAGCTTGGTTTCTCCCACTGCTTCCTGCAAACTCACCTGGTCTCTCCCGCCATTGACTCCAAGCTGGAAGCTTCTCCCCCAGAAAGGTGGGAAGGGGGGTGGGGAATAGTATGCTAAGCAGGAAGTGACCTCAAACAGCTTCCAGACCCACTTCCTCAGAGGCTCCCTAGGAATGCAGACTCTCTCAGCTTAACCCTTTTCAGAACAGGCTCAGTCTCAAGGCAGGCATTCAGGGCAGAAAGATCCCAAGCAGCCCTGGCTCTTGTTGTGGTTCTCCCTCCAGAAACCTCATTTCTGTGGTTGCCACAAACTAGGTTGAGGCAGCCACAGATCCATTGAGAGATCCATTGAAAAACTAGAGCAAAATGTGCTGCAGGATGTCCCAGAAAAACCAAGTTTTTTGCAGTTTATTTTTTCCATTTATTATTATAACAACAACAACAACAACAACAACAACAACAACTGGTGGGATCACAAGCTGGAAAAAGTTAGAGAATGAACACGCCAAACTCCTCTGGGACTTACGGATTCAGACAGACTTTTGGAACACAAGACTCCTGACCTCACGATCGTGTTAAAAAACAAAGTATGGCTCGTCAACGTCGCAATCCCAGGTGACAGCAGGATTGAAGAGAAACAACTGGAAAAGCTGACACGATATGAGGATTTAAAGATCGAACTGCAAAGACTCTGGCACAAGCCAGTCAAGGTGGTCCCAGTGGTGATCGGCACACTGGGTGCAGTGCCTAAAGACCTTGGCCTGCACTTAAACATAATCGGTGCTGACAAAATTACCATCTGCCAGCTGCAGAAGGCCACCTTACTGGGATCTGCACGCATTATTCGCCGATACATCACACAGCCTTAGACATTTGGGAAGTGTCCGACGTGTGATCCAATCCAACAGCCAGCAGAGTGTCTGCTGTGGACTCATCTTGTTGTGTTTCAAATAATAATAATCATGGAAGAGACCTCATGGGTAATCCAGTCCAACCTCCTGTCAAGAAGCAGGAAAATTGCATTCAAAGCATTCCCAACTGATGACCATCCACCACACTCCGGGGCAGAGAGTTCCGCTGCTGAACGGCTCTCCCAGTCAGGAAGTTCTTTCTCATGTTCGGGTGAAATCTCCTTTCTTGTAGTTTGAAGCCATTGTCCCATTGCGTCCTAGTCTCCAGGGAAGCAGAAAACAAGCTTGCTCCCTCCTTCCTATGGCTTCCTCTCATGTATTTATGCATGGCTTTCATGTCTCCTCTCAGCCTTCTCTTCTTCAGGCTAAACATGCCCAGCTCCTTTAGCCGCTCCTCATAGGGCTTGTTCTCCAGACCCTTGATCATTTTAGTCACCCTCCTCTGGACACATTCCAGCTTGTCAATATCTCTCTTGAATTGTAGTGCCCAGAATTGGACACAATATTCCAGGTGTGGTCTAACCAAAGCGGAATAGAGGGGTAGCATGGATTCCGTAGATCTAGACACTATGCTCCTATTGATGCAGGCCAAAATCCCATTGGCTTTTTTTGCCGCCACATCACATTTGGTTATGTGGCCAGTGATTATCCAATAGTCTGGTGCAACAGCACTCTTTGAGAAAGAAGGCAAAAGATCTTCTGAAACTACAACTCCCAGGATTCCATAGCACTGAACCATGGCAGATATGCTGGTGTCAAATACATTAACGAACCATTGAGAACTTTAAGATCATCTGGGGAGGCCCTACTCTCAGTCCCGCCTTCGTCGCAAGTACGATTGGCGGGGACAAGAGACAGGGCCTTCTCAGTGGTGGCCCCTCGGCTATGGAACACCCTGCCTAGGGAGATCAGATCTGCTCACTCACTCTTAACGTTTCATGGGCAAGTAAAAACATGCCTTTCCTTATGTCCTGCAGCTCTTTGTGGCTTTCTGTTTGCTCAAGAGGCAGATATTGCTCCTTCCATGACTTCATCTTCCCCCCAAAAGAGTGGATAATGCAGCCACTAGGCTTCCTGAAAGGGTTAAGATGACTGAGGTTGGCATTCCTAGAAGGGCCCTTCAGGGAAAGAGGAGGACCATGTGTTATGAAAAGTGATTTCCGGTCAGGGTTCCTTCCCACTTCTTTCTTTGCATTTCTCTGCCTTTTCCCTCTTTCTGCAGCATTCCCTTGCAGAGAGAGAGAGAGAGATCTGGTGAGTCAAAGTGCAGGGAAAGGGGCAGAAACACTGGGGAAGCCATGAGGTTGAACTTCCCTTTCCTGAAATGCTGGGAACAAAGGGAGTTGTAGTTGGGAATACTCAACCTTCTCAAGCCTCCTCTGTTTGATGTTTTTTCCCTGGATATAATATGCTGTTTCAGTACTGAAGTGTATATGTGTTCTTTGATATGCAGTTTTTCCTAACTCTATGTTTTTGAGGCTGTGGGCGGGGCTGCAGACCATGTGACCAGATCAGGGACTGTTTGGAACACAGTCAGAAGATGACAGTTGAGGGATGACAGTTGGAAGAAGACAGTCATCAAGGAGAGATTTACAGAGGTCTATAGCGTTGAAGAGACTGAGAAGGACTGAAAGGTAAAGTTTAGGTGTGCCTGTATTTTTAATTGCAAAAAATGGAAGACAAATCTGTTATTTCAAAGAAGTCTACTTGGATTTTGTCTCCTGAGAGCATGAAAATAGGAAAAAAAGTATTTATGAGAGAGCAGATGTGTTTTGAATACTAAACAACACTTCTGAAGATCTGCTAAATGCACACCCACATATATATATACACACACACA
>NW_026845477.1:299515441-299598746 GCF_025583915.1 Anolis sagrei ordinatus
TGTAGTTCCCCCATGCCTGGTATATACATATCCTGAAAGTAATTTTGCCAACACAACTCTCAAAAAGCAAGGAACCTGTTTGGACAATTTCCAGTTTTGGAGAATGTTGGATTCCAGAATTCTGGGTAAGGGATGCTCAACCTGAAATGTCAAGAGAAGGGGCATTTTAGAATATCAACATTAAAGAGGCTATCGCAAAAGCCTTCAGCTAGGTAGGAAAAAAATATTTCCTGCAGACATCAAATTGTACACCTGCTCCCAGATTGTTGTCCTGTCCTTGTTGTTGTTAATGAGTGTCTTTAAATCATTTTTGACTCATGACAATTCTACAGTAGGGTTTTCTTGGCAGAGTTTATTCTAGAGCTGAGAGAGTGTGACTTGCCTAAGGTTGCCCATTTTGTTTCCATGGCCAAATGTGGATTCAGACTTTCATCTCTAGGGTTGGAGTCCAGAAAATTATGGAAAATATTGTGTATACAAGTTCTTTCAAGCTCTGTGTACAAAGTGTATACAAAACATCAATGGGGTTCTTTTTTAGACTTTTGTCCCACCTTTATTTATTTATTTATTTATTTATTTATTTATTACTGCGCTTGTATACCGCTGTTTCTCAGCCAAAATTGGCGACTCAACGCGGTTTACAACTCTACAAACAATCAACAATATTCAGTTTAAAAAGCATAAAAACAACATACAATACATAGTATTGGGCCACCAATACAATCCAATGCATCTCTTAACTAGAATCGTAGTCCAATTTCATCGTCCATGATTACCAGTCCTTAATCATCAATTTCTTTGCACCGGATTAACCGAATGCTTGTTTGAACATCCATGTCTTCAATCTTTTCCGAAACACCATCAGCGAGGGGGCTGATCTTACCTCTATGGGGAGGGCGTTCCAAAGCCGAGGGGCCACCACAGAAAAGGCCCTGTCTCTCGTTCCCGCCAGCCGCACCTGTGAAGCAGGCGGGATAGAGAGCAGGGCCTCCCCAGAAGATCTTAGGGTCCTGGTGGGCTGATAGGCCGAGATACGTTCGGATAGGTAAGTTGGGCCAGAACCGTTTAGGGCTTTAAAGGCCAACGCCAGCACTTTGAATTGAGCCCAGGTAGCAGATCGGCAGCCAGTGGAGCTGGTGCAGCAGAGGAGTTGTATGCTCCCTGCGCTCCGCTCCCGTTAGTATCATGGCTGCCGCCCGTTGGACTAATTGGAGCTTCCGAGCCGTCTTCAAGGGCATACCTTCAACATACCTCATTACGTCCATACAAGCAAGGACAGGTATTCCAAATTCTGAAGAACAACAACAACCCCAAACCCTGAAATCTGGTCCTAAGTATTTGGATAAAGGATCCTCCACCCGTAGTTCTAGGTTTATGCAATATATTGTTTTGTTTCACAGTTATGCTGCTTTATGGTCTGCCTTGATGTTGCTTTATGACGAGCCTCAAAGACGCAATTTCCAAGCCTTTCCAAGCAGCTAATCCTGTAGGTTACCTATCTTAAACAGGATATCATACAGCTGAGGAAAGGGTAGGGAAAAAAAGGCAGGAAAGGGAGGAGTTAGAACTTCTTCCCTGTGATTTGAAGAGGATCCCTGGAGGTCAGCTAGTCCAAACCTTCCTCAGTGCAGGGATTTGAAATTTCTGAGGTTTATCTTTTCTTTAAGAGTGTAACTCTGTTGCTTATGTTGGTAGATTGAGATAAATCACCTCCATTATCTCAGCTGCTTCAACCTCCCAAGTTCTGCTTGAAAGCAGGAAGTGGTAAAGATTCAGCTTTCACCAGAAAGCGGCACTTATCTTTATTTACACAATATATATACAAGACAATCATCAATCATGTTGGCTCTCATCTCGGCACACTGCAAGAAGCTCATTCCTTTCTTATCAGACCTTCTTCATCTGGTCAGCACAGGGAAACTAAAAGTGACACTCTACCAATACTACAGATCTCTGTTTTAACCCATGCATTATGGAAATCACACAATTTAAACTATAAGCAATTTTCATTCCATATAACATTACATACTGACAGCTTACACACCTGAAAGTAAGCCTAACAGAACACTTTGTGGCTTTGTTCCATGCAAACATGTATCGGATTAAATCCTTAATATTTGCACTCACGAGCAGGGGTGTATTCAGAATTGATTTTGTTACTAAAGATCTGTCAGAATACAGATTTGGAGGTAATACAGGGTATTTCCCTGATCCTAATCATAATACAGGTGTCATCTCCCTTGTCCTAAATACTGTGGACGAGAACTGTTTTGGGTTTCGGTTTTGGAAAACCCATTTCGGCATGTACATATATTGTATCTTGGAGATGGGATTCAAGTCTAAACACGAAATTCATCAATGTTTTTAAATATATGCCTTATACACATAGCCTGGAAGTCATTCGATCCAATATTATTATCATTAATAATGTTGTGCAAGAAGAAAAATAGATGTATATTGAAGCATTAGAAAGCAAATGTATTAACATCTTAACCACCCAAGTGGAAAATTTGGGAATATTTTGGTTTTCAGAATTTCGGATATAATGGACTATCCAAAAAGACAAACAATGGTGTCCAAGGGCAAGTCAAACCTGAGCACGGAAGTCATGGAATCATGGAAGTCATGAAATCTTAGAGTTGGAGGAGACCACAAGGACCATCCAGTTCAGCTCCTTGCAGGGAACCCCACAAAACAAATGCTGTGGATTCCCTTAACTTTAAATTCTTCTTGGGATGTGAGAAGGATTTTTCACATCTGGTGTAAACAGTGATAAAATAATGCATTTTTTTTCTCTCTTCCAGGGCCCGGTGACCTTCAAGGAAGTGGCTGTGAAGTTCTCGGAGGAGGAATGGGCTTTGCTGGATCTGCACCAGAGGGCTTTGTATTGGGAAGTCATGGTGGCAAATTATCATACTGTGTCCTCCCTGGGTAAGCATCATTTTGACCATAGGTTTAAAGGAGAAGATAGAGAAATAGCACGATCCCGTTCTACACTCACAACTCTGCTCTTTCTTCTGTGGGTTCATCTACACCAGGCATGGGCAAACTTGGTGTTTTAGACTTCCACAATTCCTAACAGCTGGAGGGCTGAAGTTTGCCCATGCCTGCACTATAGTCAGTATTTGTGGGCCTCTCTTGGTTCCCCAGCATGAGACTATGGTATGCTTCAAAAACAAGCATAGCATAGAATAGCACTGGAGGAACTGGGAAGACCCACAAACACTTCTATTTAAGGACCTCTCTAGGTCCACCAGTGAAAGTCCATGGGATAGTCCCAGTTTCAGGCATTCTCAGGGAGCATGGAAGAGGGATCGTACTGTAACCTTCTTCTCTTGCAACACATCAATAACCAGTTGTTGTTTTTCCTTTCACAGCAACCCTTCTGATCTCCAGACCTGACTTCATCTCCTGGGTTAAAGAAGAGGAAGAACCAAGAGTAGAGTGTGTGGAGGAAGGGGCAAGATTGGCAGGTAGTGTCCTAGAAGTTTTGTCTTAAATTCCTGGAAGGTTTGTAAGGGGAGACACATTTGAATAGGTAAGTTGGGTCAGAACTGGATTTAATTGTTACTCTTTGTTGAATCTAACAGGGAATTACCAAGTTGAGGAGAACAAAGATGGGAGCGGTCACCCAGAAAGATCTGAGCAGCTGGACAATGGCAGGGGAACATCATTGGAAAAGATTGAAGAGTATGATTCACGGGGTCTTAATGTTAGTGTGCATGACTGTTCTCAAGAGGGGGAAGGCCCATACAGATGTTCCAAGGAGCCAAGAGAGGTTTGCCGGCATCTCTGGGAGCGTGGCCTTCAGTGGCTGAAGCCAGGAGAGAACACAAAGGAGCAGATCCTGGAGCTGGTGATCCTGGAGAAATTCCTGGCTGTCCTCCCCTTGGAGATGAAGACCTGGGTCAGGGCACATGGCCCTGCAAACTGTGCCCAAGCAGTGTCCCTGGCAGAAACGTTCTTAGTCAGAGAGCAAAAGGACGGGAGGCAGAAAGCTGCGGTGAGTGGCGGGCATCCAACCACACTTGTGCATCCCTTTCTCGGAATGACAAAATCCAAAATTGTAAAAATGGGTGGCTGAGAGAGTGACTCCTTTGCTTGCTGAGCTTGGTTTTATGCACAAAATTATTACAAATATCGAACGCAATTGTTTTCAGGCTCTGTGTATGAAATGTAATGTTATGTTATTGGGATATCCAAATATGGCATCATTTCTGTTTCATATCCACCTTATATACATATATTACATGCATGTAATTTTAGACAATCCTTGTGTAACAGTTTTGCATGAAATCAAGTTTGCCCACACAACTATCAGAAAGCAAGTGATCTGTTCAGGCAATTTCCAGTTTTGGAAAATTTTGGATTCCAGAAATCTGGGTAAGGGATGCTCAACCTGCAATGCCAAGAGAAAGGAATAAAATGGCATTTTAGAAGAGGCTTCTAAACCCTTCAGCTAGGTACCAAAACATTTATTTCCTGCAGACAGAAAATAGGACAGTGGATCCCAGATAATGTTGTCCACTCCTTGTTGTTGTTAAGGTGTGTCTTTAAATATTTTCTGACTCATAACGAGTCTTCAGTGGGGTTTTCTAGATTTATTCTAGAGCTGAGAGAGTGTGACTTAACCTGAGGTCGCCATTTGTGTTTCCATGGCCAAGTGATGATTCAGACCCTCATCTCTAGTCTTGCAGTCCAGAAAATTATGGAAAAGATTGTGTATACAACTGCTTTTAGGCTGTGTGTACAAGGTGTATACAAAATTTGTTTAGACTTGGGTCTCATATTCAAGATACCTCACTAAATCTGCAATATTTTCACACATTACTCGGGGTTTCTTGTGAATAGATTTTGTTACTAAAGTTCTGTCAGAACATAGATTATACAGGTTAATCTCCTGACCCTAGTCTTGATACAGGTTGAATCTTCCTCATCCTCAACACTGTTGACCAGAACTGTTGGGGTTTCAGATTTTGGGATCCCTGTGTCGGCATACACAGATGCTGTCTCTTGGAGATAGAATCCAAGTCTAAACACAAAACTCATCAGTGTTTAATATTCACCTCAGACACATAGCCTGGAAGTCATTCAATTCTATATTATTAAAAATAATTTTGTGCAAGTAGCAAAAAATTGTGTATATTGAACCATTAGAAAGCAAACGTATCACATTTAGTATAAATAGTGATAAAATGATACATGCTTTTCTTTCTCTTCCAGGGCCGAGTGACCTTTGAGGAAGTGGCTGTCAAGTTCTCAGAAGAGGAATGGGCTTTGCTGGATCTGAGCCAGAGGGCTCTGTATTGGGAAGTCATGTTGGCAAATTACCATACTGTGTCCTCCCTGGGTAAGCATCATTTTGACCATAAGTTTAGAGGAGAAGATGGAGAGAGAACGAGCAGGATCCTGTTCTACACTCACAGCTCTGCTCTTTCTTCTCTGGCTGCATCTACACCAGGCATGGGCAAACTTGGGCTCTCCAGGTGTTTTGGACTTCAACTCCCACAATTCCTAACAGCCAGTAATAATAATATAATAAACTTTATTTATACCCTGCCACCATCTTCCCGAAGGGACTCAGGGCGGCTAACATGGGGCCAAGCCCAAACAAAATACAATGAAGCAAAAATACATATAAACAAGACAGTAACATCAAATAAATTAGTAATAACATAGTAAAGTAACAAAATCAAAATAAAAACAAATGGTAAAATGGTAATAGAATTCGGGGGCTTGGACGGGATAACAATGGAATAAAACTTCATCTGAGAGATAAGGTGAAGGTTTCTCACATCCACTTTTTGCTTGATATTCAAGCAGTGTTTCTTATAAGTCAGAGCACGGTCCAAATAGACAACATGCTAAAACAGCATTTCTCAACCTGGGGGTCGTGAGAGAATGTCAGAGGGGTTGCTGAAGACCATCTAAAAACACAGTATTTTCTGTTGGTCATCTGGGTTCTATGTGGAAAGTTAGGTCCAATTCTATTGCTGCTGAGGTTCAGATTTCTCTTTGATTGTAGGTGAACTATAAATTCCAGCAACTACAACTTCCAAATGTCAACGTCTATTTTCCCCAAACTCCACCAGTGTTCACATGTGTATTTGTTCCAAGTTTGGTCCAGATCCATCATTGTTTGAGTCCACAGTGCTCTCTGGATGTAGGTGAACTACAGTTCCAGAACTCAAGGTCAATGCCCACCAAACCTTTCCAGTATTTTCTGTTGGTCATGGAAGTTCTGTGTGCCAAGATTGATTCGGTTCCATCATTGGCGGAGTTCAGAATGCTTTTTGATTGTAGGTGAACTATAAATCCCAGCAACTACAACTCTCAACTGACAAAACCAATATCTCCCTCCCAAGCCCACCAGTATTCAAATTTGGGCATATTGGGTATTTGTGTCAAATTTGGTTCAGTGAATGAAAATACATCCTGCATATCAGATATTTACATTACAATTCATAACAGTAGCAAAATCACAGTTATGAAGTAACAATGAAAATAATGTTATGGCTGGAGGGGGGTCACCACAACATGAGGAACTATATTAAGGGGTCACGGCATTAGGAAGGTTGAGAACCATTGTGCTAGAATATCATCATATTTGTTAAGCACCAGTGAATACAGCTTTAATTCTTACTCTTTGTTGAATCTAACAGAGAATGACCAAGTTGAGGAGAACAAAGATGAGAGCGGTCAGCCAGAAATATCTGATCAGATGATCAATGGCAGGGGAACATCACTGGAAGAGAATGAAGCGAATGATTTGCAGGGTCTTAACATTAGTGTTCAAGACTGCTCTCAAGAGGGGGAAGACCCTGATGGATGTTTACTCAGTGATCAATCTCTCCTCTTTGAGCACAGAAAGTCCCACCCAAGAGAGAAGCGATTCAGCTGCTCTTTCTGTGAAAAAAGGTTCAGTAAGAAGGTATATTTAACAGCACATGAAAGAACTCACACAGGAGAGAAACCCTACAAATGCCTCGAGTGCGGCAAAAGTTTTGTGAGCCGCACATCCCTTTTCATCCATAGGAAAATCCACACGGGAGAGCGGCCCTTTCCGTGCCCTGAATGTGGCAAAAGGTTCAAAAATAAACAGGCCCTGAGTAAACACAAGGTCGTCCATACGGGAGAGAGGAAATATTTATGCACCGTGTGCGAGAAGAGGTTTTCCAATAAAGGCAACCTGATGACACACATGAAGATCCACACGGGGGAGAAGCCCTACAAATGCCTCGATTGCGGCAAAAGTTTCATAAGCCACGTGTACCTTATCGTCCATAGGAGAATCCACACGGGAGAGCGGCCCTTTCCGTGCCCTGAATGTGGCAAAAGGTTCATTAATAAACAGGCCCTGAGCAAACACGAGGTCGTCCATACGGGAGAGAGGAAATATATATGCGCTGTGTGCGACAAGAGGTTTGCGTATAAAGGCGACCTGGTGAGGCATCGAAGGATCCACACAGGGGAGAAACCACATTGCTGCCACATGTGCGGGAAAGGTTTTATTCAGAAAGCGTGCCTCGTTGAGCATGAGCTGAGCCATCACACAGATCATCCGTATGTCTGCTCGGAGTGCGGCAAAACGTTCAAACGGAGGAAAGGCTTCCTTTCGCACATGAAGACGCATAGGGGAGAGAGTGCGCCAGAATCCACAAAGAAGAGTGTAAACAATGAGGAGTCCGTTGTTGCAACCAGCAAAGAGAAATCCCATCCCTGCCTGACTTGCGATAAGAGCTTCCAATCGAGATACCACCTTATCCTTCACCAGAGGACCCACACTGGAGAGAAACCCTATCAGTGCTCTGAATGTGGGAGACGTTTCAGTCAACAGGCAGGGCTCTACATACACCAGAAGGTTCACACAGGCGAAAAGCCGTTTTTGTGTACCGAATGTGGAAAAAGCTTTCATAACAAAAGCAATTTAGCCCGGCACCAGCGAATCCACACGGGGGAGAAGCCGTTCATGTGCCAAGAGTGTGGGAAGAGCTTCAACCAGAAGGCTTCCTTGGTGGCGCATCAGACGACCCACAGCCAAGACAAGCGCTACTCGTGCCCAGATTGCGGGAAGACCTTCAAGCTGAAAGCATCCCTCCACATACACCAGAGAACTCACACGGGCGAGAAGCCCTATGAGTGCTCCCAGTGCAAGAAGCGATTCGTTCGACGTTCCAACCTGAGACAGCATGAAAAGACCCATGCAGGTGAGAGCCCCCTTGATGCATAAAGGAAAATGCGGGAATATACAGAGGGGAAATTCTTTCAACACTGTTGTGGATTACATAGTTGAACACGCTGCCACACGATGGCTGTCCTCATGGATAGATTTAGAAGTAGAAAGAGTAAACCCATAGAGCTTGCCAAACATTTCATTTTGGTCACATACTTTTTAGACTTGTATCATTTCACGACATAGTAACTCAGTTTTACTGTGCCAGCTCTAGCTTCCTATACGGGGACATGAGAGAAGACTCCCACAGGATGGTAACACATCTGGCATCCCCTGGGCAACGTCCTTGCAGATAACCATTTCTCTCACACCAGAAGCAACTTGTAGTTTCTCAAGTCATTCCTGACATGAAAATATTATTATTATTATTATTATTATTTTACTGACACAAAACCACAGTATGTCACAGCAAACAAGATCTCTATGCTGGATTATTATTATTATTATTATTATTATTATTATTATTATTTGAAACACAACAAGATGAGTCCACAGCAGACACTCTGCTGGCTGTTGTATTGGATCACACGTCAGACACTTCCCAAGTGTCTAGGACTGTGTGATGTATCGGTGAATAATGCGTGCAGATCCCAGTAAGGTGGCCTTCTGCAGCTGGCAGATGGTAATTTTGTCAGTGCCGATTGTGTTTAAGTGCAGGCCAAGGTCTTTAGGCACTGCACCCAGTGTGCTGATCACCACTGGGACCACCTTGACTGGCTTGTGCCAGAGTCTTTACAGTTCGATTTTTAAATCCTCATATCGAGTCAGCTTTTCCAGTTGTTTCTCTTCAATCCTGCTGTCACCTGGGATTGCCACATCGACAATCCATACTTTGTTTTTTAACATGGAGTCTTGTGTTCCAAAACTCTGTCAGTCTGAATTCAGAAGTCCCAGAGTAGTTGGATGTGTTCGTTTTTTGTAATTTTTTCAGTTCTTTGTCGCAGGCAGGTGGTATTTGTGACACAAGTTCCAATGAATCATCTGAGCAATGGTGTTGTGCCTCTGCTTGTAGTCTGTCTGTGCGATCTTCTTGCAGCAGCTGAGGATGTGATCTATTGTTTCATCTGCTTCCTTGGAGATTATTATTATTATCATCATCATTTTGTGACACAGTAATTCAGATTTACTTGCAAACTGGAGGTTAACCCAGCTGCTTACAAGATATATGGATACATACATAAACTGTAATAATGTAGTGTCTTGAGGCACAACAAAATCTCATTAAATCCTTTCATTTCTATTTTAAAAAATATATGATTTGAGTCCCCAGTGGCACAGTAGTTAAACCTCTGAGCTACTGAACTTGCTAACCGAAAGGTTGCAGGTTCGAATCCGGGGAGCAGTGTGAGCTCCCGTTGTTAGCCCCAGCTTCTGCCAAACTAGCAGTTCAAAAACATGCAAATGTGAGTAGATCTATAGGTACCACTCAGGTGGGAAGGTAACGGTGCTCCATGCATGCCAGCCACATGACCTTGGAGGTGTCTACGGACAACGCCGGCTCTTTGGCTTAGAAATAGAGATGAGCACCAACCTCCAGAGACAGACATGACTGGACTTAATGTCAGGGGAGAAGCTTTATCTTTACCTAAGATAATTTCATACATTTCTAAGATTTTTATAATTTTTAGTTACATTCACACGACACACTTCCATATTGCATTTGATACATTAATGTGTCTTAACATACAGTTTGGAAAGCTCTGTTGTAGAGAGCGGGGCCATCAACAATTACTATGTCTTGTCGAAGGCTTTCATGGCTGGAATCACTGGGTTGTTGTAGGTTTTTTCGGGCTATGGCCGTGGTCTAGAGGCATTCTCTCCTGACGTTTCGCCTGCATCTATGGCAAGCATCCTCAGAGGTAGTGAGGTCTGTTGGAACTAGGAAAATGGATTTATATATCTGTGGAAAGACCAGGGTGAGACAAAGGACTCTTGTCTGCTGGAGCTAGGTGTGAATGTTTCAACTGACCACCCATTGTATGCTAATCAAGGTGGATGCAGGTGAAACGTCAGGAGAGAATGCCTCTAGACCATGGCCATACAGCCCGAAAAAACCTACAACCCAGAGATTACTATGTCTTTGGCCTTCTCTGCTGAAGAGTTCTGGTGCTCC
This sequence comes from Anolis sagrei ordinatus, assembly GCF_025583915.1. NCBI lineage: Eukaryota > Metazoa > Chordata > Lepidosauria > Squamata > Anolidae > Anolis > Anolis sagrei. Next base: position 299,525,788 of record NW_026845477.1, read on the forward strand.
ACCAAATTACAAATCCCAGCACTATATGAATCTGTGCTACCTATCGCAGAGCAGAGTATAGTATATGTATGAACTTATGGTTGGAAACAGGAGAGAAAATGTGCAGTATACTCTAGTTAGGATTTTAAAAAGGTAAGAACTTCCTTTTATTATTGCCATTTGCAGTTTATATAAAATATATATACACAAAAGAAAGACACAACGTTGGTCGAAGAGTCCCTAATGCTGACTTGTGTGTGTGCGAAAGGCATCTTAAGGAAGAGATGTTCCCTTTACAAACAAAGCCAAACAAAGCACACTAAAGACTTCTGGGAAAAGGAAGACATGAAGCAAAACACCTTGAGTCACATAGATCTAGGAAACAGACCATCAAAAATTGCTTCAGAAAGGGGTAACAATCTGCAGGCATTTGTTTATGAATTCCCATCAGATATTTTGTGCTTCTCCCCAGGTGTTTCTTCTTCGGACACAACCCAAATAATTTTGACTAATTCTACTTCTGAGCTGGCCATGGAAACGAAAGAATCTACGGAGATGTGTGTGGAAACATTTAACGCTACTGTGGTAAGGAAGAGGCATGCTCCTTTCTTGCTTCCTAAGGGACTTTTTAGATGGCACAGAAAGCAAATGTAGTCATGTTCCCCGTTAAGCAACATCTAAATACCCACCACAGGACAATCCTTTTGTTACAAGGAAACTTGTGCCACAGGTTTGTGGTGTGGTATGCCCTCATATCATACTAAAAAATCTCCCATTTTTTGTGCAAAGTCATGGAACGTGTGTGGCCTAGCAACTCCAGGTCTTCTTGGAGGAAACTGATTATCTGGATCCGGCGCAGTTTGGCTTTAGGCCGGGTCATGGAACTGAAACAGCCTTGGTCACCTTAGTAGATGATCTACTCCAGGAAATGGACAGGAGAAGTACTTACTTACTGACTGACTGACTTACGCGATCCCTCGTAGTCCGAGGATGATAGTCCTCCCAGTTCAGTGTGCTGGCGGTGGGTCCATAGGTGACTGTGGTGCCCTATTCTTGATCTGCATCTTCTCCCACAGTGAGGACATTCGTTTCCAGGTGGAAGGCGGTCCCAGTCGGGGTTGACTTGACGTGCCTTCCTCTTGGCACATTTTTCTCATTCGCCCTCCATTCGTGCCTCTTCAAATTCTACAGGACTGCTGGTCACAGCACACCTCCAACTGGAGTGCTCAAGGGCCAGGGCTCCCCAGTTCTCAGTGTGTATTCCAGAGTTTTTAAGGTTGGCTTTGAGCTCATCTTTAAATCTCTTTTCCTGTCCTCCAACATTCCGTTTTCCATTCTTGAGTTCGGCCATATTGTCCGGATGCTTTGGGAGACGGTGGTCGGGCATCCGGACAACGTGGCCGGTCTTGCGGAGTTGATGGCGGAGGACCATCACTTCAGTGCTGGTGGTCTTTGCTTCTTCCAGCACGCTGACATTTGTCTGCTTGTCTTCCCAAGAGATTTGCAGGATTTTTCAGAGGCAACGGCGATGGAATTGCATGAGACGTCTGTAGACTGTTCCCATTTTGCAGGCATATAGCAGGGTTGGGAGGACAATAGGTTTATAAACAAGCACCTTGATAACCCTACGGATGTCCCGGTCCTCAAACACTCTCTGCTTCATTTGGAAAAATGCTGCACTCACAGGCGGTGTTGTATTTCAGTGTCAATGTTGACTTTTGTGGAGAGGTGGCTGCCAAGGGGTGTGTGTGTGTGTGTGTGTGTGTGTGTGTGTGTATATATATATATCATAAAATACACATTTTCTCCTAGATGTAATCAGATGTGATTGCGCAACAAGAGCAATGCCGATTGGCCTGGGTGAACTAAAGTTTAAATATTCTGAAACATTTTATTATTTTCCTCTGCATTTTATTTTCTTTTTTTTCTTTTTTTCTTTTTTTTTTTTTTTTTTTTTTTTTTTTGTTTTTTTTTTCTGTCGCCTTAGTGGATGATCTAAGCCGGGAGCTTGACTGGGGGAGTGCGCCCCTCTTGGTTCTCCTGGACCTCTCAGCAGCCTTCACTATTGTAGACCATAGTATCCTTCTGGGATGACTCACAGGAATGGGGCTTGGGGACACTGTTTTGCAGTGCCTCCGGTTCTTCCTGGAGAGCCACTTTCAGGTGTTGTTAAGAGATACTTTCTCAGCCCTAAAGCCTTTGTCCTCTGGGGTCCCACAGGGTTCAGTACTGTCCCCCATGTTGCTTAACATCTACATGAAGCTGCTGGAAAAGATCATCTAGAGTTTTGGAGTTGATGCCATCTGTATACAGATGATGTTGAACTCTATTACTCCTTTCCACCTGTTACTAAGGAGGATGTTCAGGTCCTGAACCGGTGCTTGGCAGCTGCGATGGTCTAGATGAGGGTGAACAAATTGAAATTGAATCCAGACAAGACAGAGGTCCTCCTGGTCAGTTGAAAAGCCAAACAGGGTATAAGGTTACATCCTGTGATGGATGGGGTTACACTTCCTCTGAAGATGTAGGTTTGCAGCTTGGGAGTCCTCCTGGACTCATAGCTGAGCCTGGAACCCCAGGTCACAGCGATGGCCAGGGGAGCTTTTGCACAATTAAAACTTGTGTGCCTGTTGTGCCTGTACCTTGAGAAGTCAGACTTGGCCACAGTGGTGCACACTGTTGTTACTTCGAGAATAGATTACTGCAACATGCTCTATGTGGGGTTGCCTTTGAAGACTGTTTGGAAGTGTCAAATGGCCCAGCGGGCGGCTGCCAGGTTGCTTACTGGAGTGGCGTATAGGGAATACACAACTCCCCTGTTGTGTCCACTCCACTGGTTACCAGTCTGCTACCGAGCACAATTCAAAATGCTGGCTTTAGCCTATAAAGCCCTAAATAGTTTTGGCCCAGCTTACCTGTCCAAATGTATCTCCCCCTATGAACCACCTCAGAGATTAAGATAATCTGGGGAGGCCCTGCTCTCAGTCCCACCCCCCTTGCAAGCACAACTGGTGTGGATGAGAGAGGGCCTTCTCAGTGGTGGCCCCTCTATTATGGAACTCCGTCCACAGTGAAGTTAGATTGGCCCCCTCCCTCTTGGCCTTCAGGAAAAAACTAAAAAAATGGCTCTGGAATCGGTAATGGGATCAGTGCAATAAGAGACTATAAATTAACATTGACAACTCGGACTGGCCCTGGATTATGACCTGTATTATATGATTTAAATTGTTGTTTTAATATGATGTTTTAACTGGTTGGTTTTAATGTTTTTGTTTATTTATCGATGATTTGTGTACACACAGCATCAAATTCTTGCCTTTGTAAGGCCACCCTGAGTCTCCTTTGGGATTGAGAAGGGCAGGATATGATTGCGGTAAATAAATCATAAATACATTGTCTTGCCAGGTGAATGTGGATGGTGTGTTGTTCCTTCTGCAAACTTCTGCATAAATCTGGATCATCTTCATTGGGAACCAAGATTCGGTAAGATAGGAAACTCTTTCTGGTTCAGAACTCAATTACATTGGTTGGAAAAGAAACTGAAATTTTATTACCAAAGGATAAATCAAGGCAGGAACACTCTACGTTTTGGGTCATCAATGCTATGATGTTTTAAAAATCCTATCAGGTTTTGCTGCAGAGAATTTAATGGAATGTTTCCGTTGTTTTCCTGTATGTTTTCCGGGCTGTATGGCCATGTTCCAGAAGCATTCTCTCCTGACGTTTCGCCCACATCTATGGCAGGCATCCCCAGAGGTTGTGAGGTCTATTGGAAACTTGGAAAATGGGGTTTATATATCTGTGGAATGTCCAGGGTGGGAAAAGAACTCTTGTCTGTTGGAGACAAATGTCCATACTGCAATTGGCCACCTCGATTAGCTTTGAATGGTCTTGCAGCTTCAAAGCCTGACTTGTAGCCTCTGGAGAGATCCTTTGTTGGGAGGTGATTAGCTGGCCCTGATTGTTTCTTGTCTGTTTCTTGTTTAAATCCCACTTGTCTAGTTTCCAACAGACCTCACAACTTCTGAGGATGCCTGTCATAGATGTGGCAAAACATCAGGAGAGAATGCTTCTGGAACATGGCTATACAGCCCGGAAAACTCACAACAACCTAGTGATTCCATGAAAGCCTTCAACAATAAAATGAACCATAAGTTCTTTTAAACTGTATTACACTAAGTAGAACTAAGTCATATAAATAGCGAGATGGAACAGTTATCACCTTAAAGTACAGCTGGCCCTCCATGTTTGCAGTTTTGTGGGTTTGATTGTTTGCAGATTTGATTAAAATGTTTTCTCTAGGAATCTCTATGTGCTTCATAACATTTGTGTGCTGCAGTGTGGCTTTATGGTCAGCTTTCAGTCTGATTCTTCTGGCCATAGAGTTGTGCTGGAGGACCTCGACATTTCTCTAGTGATGTTCTTAAGGCATATACTAGCCATCCCCTGCCACGCGTTGCTGTGGCCCAGTCTGTGTATATGTGTTTTGTGTGTGTATATGTGTGTATATATTTGTTTATATGTGTGTTTGTGTGTGTGTGTGTATATATATATGTTGTTTGTCACATGCATTGTAATGTAATTTTTGTTTTTTGGCTTTTTAAGTCTCTTCTGCTGTGTTTTTCAGTGTTTTTATGAGTGATGGTCATTCATTAGCCTGATAGTGTATTGTGTCCAAATTTGGTGTCAAGTTGTCCAGTGGTTTTTGAGTTATGTTAATCCCACAAATGAACATACACACACACACACACACATATATAAATATAATTTATTCACATTTTTTTGTATTCACTGAGGTCCTGTACCCCAAACTCCCAGCAAATGTAATGTACATCTCGCTTTGCTCCCAATATTTGTTGTGATTGCACAGCCCAACAACAACAAAACTGAGTTTTTAGGCCTATTCCTGGGTTTATTTGAGATGCTGAATCAGACTGCACTGCAGCTGGAAGCTTTCCTTTATTTGAACAGGAACTTCAGCCATCCATGTTCCATAGACACCTTATAGCCTGAAGACAGTCTTATACACACTATTTTAAAAATTTGTATACGTTGAAACATGAGAGATCCAAGGGGGTCAAATTTAGACAATTTGGGATTTTGAAAAAGAACAAAATTGTAGAGTTGGAAGAGACCTCGTGGGCCATCCAGTCCAACCCCATTTTGCCAAGAAGCAGGAAAATCACATTCAAAGCACCCCCCAGATGGCCATCCAGCCTCTGTTTAAAAGCCTCCAAAGAAGGCGCCTCCACCACACTCCGAGGCAGAGTTCCACTGCTGAACAGCTCTCACAGTCAGGAAGTTCTTCCTCATGTTCAGGTGGAATCTCCTTTCCTGTAGTTTGAAGCCATTGCGTCCTAGTCTTCAGGGCAGCAGAAAACAAGCCTGCACCCTCCTCCCTATGACTTCCCCTCTCATCTTGATCCTGGCTCTTATCATGTCTCCTCTCAGCTTTCTCTTCTTCAGGCTAAACATGTCCAGCTCTTTAAGCCGCTCCTCATAGGGCTTGTTCTCCAGACCCTTGATCCTTTGAGTCACCCTCCTTTGGACACATTCTATCTTGTCAACATCTCCCTAGAAGGGAAGCTGTAGATTTTTTAAAAAGTGACTTTTCCGTCCTTTGGAGCAAGTAAATTAAAAATGAAAATAAATATGTATTTCTTTGCAGGTTCAACGATTAAGATGGTCGGTCTGCCTGGAAATGGAGGTTTTCCGAATATTCCTCTGTGCTTATTTTCTGTAACATATTTTTTGTTATACCAGTCTACAGCAAAATGTATTGAGAGCTGTTTATGATTAAATCTTTCTTTTAAAAAGAAGCAATAACATAATATTAAAGGTATAAAAGGGGGAAGGGAGGCAGAGAATATAAGATATATATATTTATATATTTCTCAAAATGTGTCTGTGATTTCCTAACCAGATGCTCTCCAGAACAAGAACTTGGAAAGGGGTGTGTGTGTGTGTGGGTTTGAATTCCACCTTTCAGCCATTGCAAGTTGAAGAATTTCGAGGTTTCCGGCCAGAAATGCAGACCCCGAACTTAAGAAGACTGAGAAAGGCCAAGATAGACAAAGAGAAGAAAGGATGGAGATGAAATCAATCCCTCCCCTTTAAAACATAATTGCTAGAATGAAATAATTTATGGTATATAGACTAATAGAGGAAAGGATGGAGGTGAAATGACTCCTAGAATGGTTTGCATGAAATCTTTTGTGTCTCTCTGGATGTGTTTCCATTGCAGAATTAATGTGATTTGATACTACTTTGGCTGCCATGGACCAGTGCAAGGGAATCATGGGAGTTGTAGTTTTACCAGGTCTCCTTTTAGTCTCCTTTGCCAAAGAGTGAGTGCTAGTGCCTCACCAAACTACAACTCCCAGGATGCCATCGCATTGAGCCAAGGCGATTCAAACTGTATTCATTCTACAGTGGAATTGCACCCCTTGCATGGACCTTGAGAACTCTTCATCCAGCAGGACGGATACTCTCTGATGCTCACACAGACACTTGCCTCCTGAATCTTGAGAGCCCAAAGGATGCGCACTGAATCTCTCCAAGGTGTCCATGTGTCCATGCTTGTACTATCTATGTGTCCGCTGCAGTTTATATTGCAGGAGCATTGCCTTGCTTGTGTATCCCACCATGATAGTCCTCATGCGAAACCGATTAATCCATGGAGATGAAGCCGATCTCCACCCACCCAGTTTTCTTTCTTGTTGGTTTCCATCCAGTTTGCACATGCTGTAGAATCAATGCACTCTGATGTCGTGGCTCCAAGCCATGGGATCCTGGGAGTTGTAGTTTGGTGAGGCACCAGTACTCACTCTTTGGCAGATACTACGATTAACAGGATTCCATAACATTGAACCATGACAAAGCACAATAATTCTGCAGTGTGGATGCACCCATATTCATACATAATCTAAAGCATTTCTTGCTCTCGTTTGATTGAGTTTTCTTTTTACTTGATTTGTGGGTTGTTGCTCTGAATGCTGCTCTGAATGCTTCTAATTATTTTTGTATAAAGGCCAGAAATTATTTTGGATTGCAACCTCTTCGACTAAATAAACTGATGTCTGCACTCTGGCTGCTAGTTTTGTATTCTGTGACGACATTCCTCGACTTGCCATTTGTGTCTTTCCCAGACTGTTTTCAGTGGGCAGTGGGTGACTTCCATAACAGGGAAGGGAATGCCGTTCTAGGCTGCGTTGACAGGAGTCTCATTTCTTGTTTGAGAGACGTCAGAGTCCCACTCCATTCTGCTTTGGTCAGACCTCGCCTGGAATAACACTGCATCCAGTTCTGGGCAAAGCAATTCAAGAATATTGACAAACCAAAAAGCAAGCTGGGAAATTGGTCACATTGATATTGTTAAGTGAGTACAGAGAAAAAGAGTCACCCTTTCGATGCTGAGGGACATTTTCTTCTCCCAACCCAAATCCCTCCCTGCCTTCTTGCATTGTTGTGGGTCTGTCCTTGCCTTCAGGTTGTTCCCAACATATGGTGACCCTAATAATAATAATAACAACACCCTTGCTCAGAAGATCCATTGGAACTTGTGCCACAAACACCATCTGCCTGCCGCAAAGAACTGGTGAGATCACAAGCTGGAAAAAGTACAGAAAATGAACAGGTCAAACTCCTCTGGGACTTCCGGATTCAGACAGAGTTTTGGAGCACAATACTCCTGACCACACAATCATGATTAAAAAACAAAGTATGGATTGTTGATGTTGCAATCCCAGGTGACTACAGAGCTGATTATCATGATTGTGAGGTCAGGAGTATTGTGCTCCAAAACTCTGTCTGGATTGAAGAGAAGCAACAGGAAAAGCTGACACGATACGAGGATTTAAAGATCGAACTGCAAAGACTCTGGCACAAGCCAGTTAAGGTGGTCCCTGTGGTGATTGGCACACTGGATGCAGTGCCTAAAGACCTTGTTGTTCATTCGTTCAGTCGTTTCCGACTCTTCGTGACCTCATGGACCAGCCCACGCCAGAGCTCCCTGTCAGCCTGCACCATCCCCAGCTCCTTCAAGGCCAATCCAGTCACTTCAAGGATGCCATCTGTCCATCTTGCCCTTGGTCAGCCCCTCTTCCTTTTTCCTTCCATTTCCTTCCATATATATAGGATTTCCCATCTTCGGCATCTTGGAGGCTGTGCCCGGTTCTGCCGGTTGGGTTTTTATTCCACTTTCCCTGCCAAAGAGCTTTGTTCATAAACTTCCATTTTGACTGAGTCGCCATGATTTTTTCTGGCATTTCCTTATGGGTGCCTTAAATAGCTCCCCGCTTTAAATTGGTACCTATTCATCTACTCGCATTTGTTTTCGAACTGCTAGGTAGTCAGAAGCTTGGCTAAAGGCCAGGAGGCCACCCCAACCCAGGCTTCGAAGTGTCAACCTTCCAATTGATTTACTGCAGCTGGCGGTTAACCTGCTGTGCTAATGTCCGGCCCTATTTGAAAGGATGTCACATTTCTTCTTGGTGGGGGAATGGCCCGCAGGGTCTCTTTCAACTCAATGACTCTATGAGGGCAGCCTGATTTCTGCTGCTCTGGAGACTGGGACACAGACCAATGGAACCAGATTGGAGGAAAAAATATTCCACTTAAACATTAAAAAGAACAGCAGTGGAATATTTTTTATTTATTTATTTGCAATATTTCTACCCTGCCTTTCTTGAACCCGAAGGTGACTCAAGGCGGCTTTACAACATAGGCAGCTATTCGATGCCATTAAAACGATGTAAAAATTACAATAAACATTTAAAACAGAATTATATAATACATACATTAAAACCTTTAAAAACATATAAAACCACTATCTTCACTATTAGCCTTGTCAGCCAAAAATATAATCTAAGCTGTTCCAGTATTCAATTTCACATAGTTCGGTGTTTATTGCACTAGATTCCCAAAGGCTTGTTCAAAAAGCCATGTTTTCACTATTCTGCTTGCTTGGGAATCTGATGGAGGTGCCTTCTCTTGAGATTTTAAAGAAGGGCTGCATGGCCATCTGTTGGAGGTGCTTTGATTGTTTTCCTGAATGTCACAAGAAATTTAATATGCTGATTTGATAAATGTCGATTTGATATATTGTATGAATGGAATTGTATGGAAGGTGTATGGATGGAGTTAATAATTTTGGAGACACCATACTAAAATATTAAGGTCTGCAATAACTAAACCTGCTTGAAGAACTGTAATTAAAAGTTGCTAATGAGAACTGAAAAGTAAACTGTGATAAGATTCCATCTGAACATGAGGAAGAACTTCCTGACTGGAACTCTCTGCCCCGGAGTGTGGTGGAGGCTCCTTCTTTGGAAGCTTTTAAACGGGGGCTGGATGGCCATCTGTCAGGGGCGATTTGAATGCAATATTCCTGCTTCTTGGCAGAATGGGGTTGGACTGGATGGCCCATGAGGTCTCTTCCAACTCTTTGATTCTATAGGAACTGTGACAGTGATAAGAGAAATGTTTACATCTGTCAACATTTGCTGACTTGATGGACGTTTGGGGGAAAACACATGTTTACAATAACCAGAGACAATGGTTCTTTTAACTTAAGGAAATGTTTACAACATTCCTTATGTTAAGTAGGAATCAACACAAAGGTCATTCCACAGATATATAAACTCTTTTTCCTAGTTCCAACAGACCTCACTACCTCTGCGGATGCTTGCCATAGATGCAGGCGAAATGTCAGGAGAGAATGCCTCTGGAACATGGCCATATAGCCCGAAAAAACCTGCAACAACCCAGTGATTCCGGCCCTGAAAGCCTTTGACAATACAACAAAAATTATATCACAATACATACAGAAGCAAAATAAAATGAACAAAGCAAAATAATATTAAATCAAAAGGATTGTCTGCACATTGCACTTACCTCCAAAAAACCTCTAAATACCTCCTGTCAAGTTCAGCACTTTCTGTCCATTAAATTTGGCCTGGCCTTTAGGTTTTAAATGCATCATAATGTCATTGTTTTAGTGTTTTATTGTTTTGCTTGATGTTTTATTATTTGCTTATGAGTTTTACTATGATATTTGTATGTTGTTGTTGTTGGCGGCCTTGGCCTTTGTAAGCCGCATCGAGTCCTTCGGGAGATTTTGCAGGGTATAAATAAAGTTAATACTGGTATAACCAAAATATGATACAGTGTCATGACTCAGCTAGAACCACAGACTGATAGTGTTGTGACTCAGATGGGGTCTCAGAGTGACTCTGACAAGGATGATGGGATTCAGGTTCACAATCAGGTTCAAGATGTTCCTGTTGTAGACAATGAGGAACAGGGTGTGCAAGTTCAGTTTCCCACAGCAGGGGATGATGTTTTTGATACTGAAACTAGCCAGGTGCAAATTGACTCAGAAAAGGAGGACAGTTCTCAGCCTGATAGTAGGCAGGAAGGCAACCAGACTGACACTAAAGAGCAGCCTGACCTTGATGAAACGGGAATCTTAGATTGGGCTGACCGTTTGGAATTCAGAGTTCAAAGGAGTGTGAGAATAGCCAACAAGAAGGAGGTCAGAAGCCAAAGAAATGCTTTCATGTATTGCAAAGGGTATTAAGCAGTGTGTTTGAAAACAAATCTTTGTCAGAGCAATTTTTCGCTCAAACAAGCAGCTTGTGCTCATTTGCCTGGATTATCTTGTAGTTCTTGTGTCCATGGTCTAGGGACTTTGTCATGTTCTCATGAGATATTGTTTTGTTGGTGTCTCTTGGAATCCTGCTTTACAGTGCTATGCCTTATTGATCTTTTGCCTTCTCAGATTAGGAATCTCCAATACCAAGTATTAGAAGCACACCGCACACTGCACTTAATCCTACATACCTCCTGCCACATCAGCACTTTTAATCTTGTACCCATTACTCTGGTCCGGCCCAGTTTTATAGTGTCTCGATGTATTGTTTACTGTTTGTTGTTTATACTGCTTAACTGTTTTAATTTGCTTTAGGTATTGTATTGTTGTATTGTGTTTTGAGGCCTTGGCCTATGTAAGCCGCATCGAGACCTTCGGGAGATGCTAGCGGGGTACAAATAAAATAATAATAATAATAATAATAATAATAATAATAATAATAATAATAATAATAATAATAATATCTTTTGGAACATTACTTGCTTTTAAGAACTTTTATCTTTTATTTTTCAATAAACTACAAAGATTTCAGTCTGTGTGCAGTTTTGGTAATTTCAGCAAGGTGAATCTACTCTGAGGTGCAACATACAGAAAATAAGCCAAGAGGAATATTCTGAAAACCTCCCTTTCCACGCGGACAGACCATCTTGATCGTGGAACCTGCAAAGAAATAAAGATTTGTTTTCATTTCCGTTAAATAAGAACCACACTTTAAATAAACATGTTACAAATATCATCACATGTAAATACAAGGAAAACATGACATTAAATTCTCTGCAGCAAAAAAACAAAACAAAACAAAAATAATGACATTTTTGAAACATCATAAAAGCAGTTGCGATTATTTCGCATTGATATCCAGCTGGATTCATCCATGGGTAATAAGTGTAATAATGGGTAATAAGAGGGAGAAAATGTGGAGGCCATGACAGAATTTGAATTTCTAGGTGCAAAGATTATTGCAGGCGCAGACTACAGGCAGGAAATCAGGAGACGTTTCCTTCTTAGAAGGAGAGCAAGAACCAATCTCGACAAAATAGTGAAGAGTAGAGACATCACACTGGCAACGAAGATCCGCATACTTAAAGCAATGGTATTCCCCATAGTCACCTACGGATGTGAGAGCTGGAGCATAAGGAAGGCTGAGCAAAAGAAGAGAGGTGCTTTTGAACTGTGGTGCTGGAGGAAAATTCTGAGAGTGCCTTGGACCACCAGAAGATCCAACCAGTCCATACTTCAGGAAATAAAGCCTGACTGCTCATTGGAGGGAAGGAGAGTAGAAAGATGAAGTACTTTGGCCACATCATGAGAAGACAGGAAAGCTTAGAGAAGACAACGATGCTGGGGAAAATGGAAGGAAAAAGGAAGAGGGGCCAACCAAGGGCAAGATGGATGGATGGTATCCTTGAAGTGATTGACTTGACCTTGAATGAGCTGAGGGTGGCCACAGCCGACAGGGAGCTCTGGTGTGAGCTGGTCCATGAGGTCACAAAGAGTCGGAAGCGACTGAGCAAATAGACACCAACAAAATAAGTGTTCAGTTTCTTTTCTAACCGATATAACTGAGTTCTGCACAAAAAACCCAAATCTCTTTTTAAGGCTGCATCTACCATATAGATTTAATGCCATCTGGCACTACTTTAATTGTCATGGCTCAATTCTATGGATTTGGCGAGGCCCTAACACACGTTGGCAGAGCTCTTTGGCCAAAAATATGTCACAAAATTGCAAATTCCAGAATTTCCTTGCACTGTGCCATAGCAGTTTATGTGGTGTAAAAGTGTCCGGATCTGTAGCTTTCTGGCGAAGAAATTACCTCACAAACAGAGAAGACTTTATTTTCCAAAAGCATACATTAGGGCACGAAACAAAATTCCAACTGACAGTTTATTTCTCTCACACCTCCTATCTCTCACCCTGGCTCCCCCCTTTCATTGCTCCCATTTTCATGGAAAACCTCTCCTTTGTTTCAAATATACACAGGCCAGGTTTAAGGCACGGTCTAATTTCCTGGCTTCACACAAAACCAGGAGATAAGGTCATGACACAAAGTGATATAATTCTGCAGTGTGGATTCAGCCTTCGACAGTCACTTTCAGCTCTGGCTCCATTAACGTATATGTAAAGCAAAGCCTCTTTTCCTCCAATCTGTATGACAGAACACTTGCTTATACTGATAGGTAGTCTCCGTTCCAATGCCTATTCGCTCTGTTTGGAGATCCTTTTGTAACTCTTCTCACCTCTTTTTTATTTTGAACTATTCCAAATAACCCAATGTTGTCAGAAAATCTAAGTGACTTGAGGTTCTCCCCAACTCCAAATTCACATATGAACAAGTTAGAAACTAATTTGAAAACATTTGATTGTGTCCATTGCTTGCATAAAGGAAAGCTCTCAAGGTGTGGGAGAAAGCTACAGCTAACACCTTCCTACCTTACCGAAGCTGGGTTCCCAATGAGGATGATCCAGATTTATGCAGAATTTTGCACAAGCAACAACACACCATTCACATTCACCTAGCAAGACAAGAATTGGAATAAGGTATTTGAAGTTGTTCAACCATAAATGGAAAATTGTTAAGAAAAGAAATTGTATGAAGTAAACAATGGAAAGCATACATTGTGCAGAACAGGTACGAGAACAGGCACTTCTCCTAGATTTGGAATGATCTGAAAGAAAACACGTGTAACTGGATTAACTGAAAATTACATTTATAGAAGCCACTGGAGGCACATTAAGATGAAGAAGCCTTAATCTGTATTGCTTACAACTATGTAAGTTGCTTGCACTGTTTGTTTTGTTTACAACACTGCAAGTTTATGTTTTGACTCTGCTGATAAGAGTAAAGTTTTTTTCTGTTCATTTTTCCTCTTGCCTGTGTGCAATGTTATTGTGTCTTCTGCACTGGACCTAACTGAAACCCGCTTGAGCGCAACAAAAACTATCATCTCTCAGCTGCAAAAGGCCACCCTGCTCGGATCTGTACACATCATTCGGTGATACATCACACAGTCCTAGACACTCCTAGACACTTAGGAAGTGTCCGATGCGTGATCAAATACAAAAGCTAGTATAGTGATCATGTTTGCTGTGTATTAATCTTGTTATGTATAATAATAATAATAATAATAATAATAATAATAATAATAATAATAATAATAATGCTTTATTTATACCCCACCCACCAACTCCCACATAGGGACTCGGGCCAGCTTACAAATAGCACACAAAGATGCCATACATAAAATACATAATACATTAAATAAAATACATCAACATGAAAACAATAATAGATCCTTCAAAGATCTCGAAGTTTTCTTATTGTGTAACATATGGGGTCATACCATACCACAAACATGTGGCACAAGTTTTCTTGTAACGAAAGTATTGTCCTATGATGGGTATTTAGATTTCTTAAAAGAGAACATGACTACATTTGTTTTCTGTGCAATCTAAAAAGCCTCTTAGAAAGCAATTACAGCGCATGCATCTTCCTTACCACAGTAGTGTTAAACGTTTCCACACAGCTCTCCGCAGATTCTGGCGTTTCCATGGCCAGCTCGGAAACAGGCAGAAGTATCTGGGTTGTGTCTGAAGACAAGACACCTGGGGAAAAGCACAAAATATCTGATAGGGATTCATAAACAAATACCTGTTCCCTGGATCTATATGACTCAAGGTGTTTTGCTTTCTGCTTGGAGTCATGTCCTCCTTTTCCCCAGAAGTCTTTATCTATAGAGGATTTGCCAAGACTTGCATAGATGTGAGGGGAAAATTCATATATAAAAATAATGTATACATATAGATACAGATATCCAGCTACACGGGAATCTCTAGATATCTATATGTATATAGGATCTGCAAAGACCTGCAAACATATGAGGGGAAAATTCATATATAAAATTAATAGATACAGAAATATAGTAAAGGTACATAGGGACTGTAAAGGCTTGCAGGGGAAAACGCCAATATATCTATAGGAGGGATTAACAAATATTTCAGGGGAAAATGCTTTTATAAGATTTTTCCTGACTTGCAAGGGCTTCTCTCCCCCTCCTTTCCCTTTTCAAAACATTCCAGCCTGGGATGAGAAGCAGACCAAAAGCAGAAAAGAAAACACACTGTTTAGGAAGGGGAAGATGAGAGAGAAATATATCATATATTGCAAGCAAGGGGCTCCAGGCTCCACTGCTTGGCTTGATCCCATTATAAGATGAGGGAGGATTTTTCAGCCCCCAAAAAGGGTTGAAAACTCTGCTTATATTAGAGTATCGCTTCTCGGCCTTTTGGCTAAGATCAAGTATTAGAGTATATACGGTATATATATATCTCTTGTAGGCTATTGGATTAACCTCCAGTTTGCTAGTAAAACTGAATTACTGTGTTGCGAAATGATGCAGGTCTAAAAAGTATGTCACCAACATTAAATGTTTGGAAAGCTCTGCTCTACGGGTTTACTCTTTCTAAATCTATCCATGAGAATAATAACAATAATAATAATAATAATAATAATAATAATATTTGTACCCCGCCACCATCTCTCCAAAGGGGACTCGGTGTGGCTAACATGAGGCCAAGCCCAAAATTACAGTACAGCAAAATAAAATACAAAGAAACAAAAATAACATTGAAATAAAATACACAAAATAACAAAATGATGGCAGCCATCCTGTGGCAGGGTGTTCAGCAATGTAATCTGGGCCAGTGTGTTGCACCTCAGAATAGATTCACCTTGCTGAAATCACCAGAACTGCACACAGACTGAAGTCTTTGTAGTTTATTGAAAAGCGAAAGATGAAAAGTTTGAAAAGCAAATAGTGTTCCAAAGATCAATAAAACATAGCACTGAAAAGCAGAATTCCAAATGGCACCAACGAAACAAAGTCCCATGAGAACACGACAAAATCCCAAGACCATGGACACAGGAAAACAAGGACAAGCTGCTTGGTTGAGCGAGAAGTTGCTCTGACAAAGGTTTGTTTTCAAACACACTGCTTAATACCCTTTGCAATACATGAACACCTTTCTTTGGCCTCTGACCTCCTTCTTGTTGGCTATTCTCACACTCCTTCGAACTCTGAATTCCAAACGGTCAGCCCGATCTAAGATTCCCGTTTCATCAAGGTCAGGCTGCTTGTTAGTGTCAGCCTGGTTGCCTTCCTGCCTACTATCAGGCTGAGAACAGTCCTCCTTTTCTGAGTCAATTTGCACCTGGCTAGTTTCAGTATCAAAAACACCATTCCCTGCTGTGGGAAACTGAACTTGCACACCCTGTTCCTCACTGTCTACAACAGGAACATTTTGAACCTGATTGTGAACCTGAATCCCATCATCCTCATCAGAGTCACTCTGAGACCCCCTCTGAGTCACAACACTATCAGTCTGTGTCTGTGGTTCCAGCTGAGTCACAACACAGTGTTACCAGAATTTCCCCCTCAGTATCTTTCCACATTTTTGTTTCATGCATCAAGGGCCTCTCACCTGCATGTGTCCTTTCGTGCCCAATCAGCTGGGAGCTTCCAATGAATCGCTTCTCGCAGTGGGGGCATTCGTAGGGACTCTCGCCCATGTGAGTTCTCTGGTGTATGTGGATGGGCATTTTCACCTTAAAGGTCTTCCTGCAATCTGGACACGAATACAGCTTGTACTTGCTGTGAGTTGTCTGGTGCGCCACCAAACCTGCCTTCTGGTTGAAGCTCTTCCCACACTCTTGGCACATGAATGGCTTCTCCCCCGTGTGAATCCGCTGGTGCCGGGTTAAATTGCATTTTTTATGGAACTTCTTTCCACACTCGGTGCACAAATAGGGCTTTTCACCTGTGTGGACCTTCTGGTGAATGTAGAGCCCTGCCTGTTGACTGAACCGTCTTTCACATTTGGAGCATTGATAGGGTTTCTCTCCTGTGTGGGTCCTCTGGTGAAGGATAAGGTGGCTTCGCGTCGTGAAGCTTTTCCCGCACATGGGGCAGCTGTATGGTTTTTCCCCCGTGTGGGTCTTCATGTGTGTCATCAAGTTGCCTTTACTGGCAAACCTTTTCTCACACACTGTGCATAAATATTTCTTCTCTCCCATATGGACAACCTTGTGGTTACTCAGGGTCTGTTTATCAATGAACCTCTCCCCACATTCAGGGCACGGAAAGGGCCGCTCTCCTGTGTGGAGTCTCTTGTGTACTTTAAGGTATGCACGCCTCGTGAAACTTTTGCCACAATCAAGGCATTTGTAGGGCTTCTCCCCTGTGTGGATCTTCATGTGTGTCATCAGGTTGCCTTTACTGGTAAACCTTTTCTCGCACATAGTACATAAATATTTCTTCTCTCCCATATGGACAACCTTGTGGTTGCTCAGAGTGTGTTTGTCAATGAAACTTTCCCCACATTCAGGGCATGGAAAGGGCCGCTCTCCTGTGTGGAGTCTCCTGTGGACTTTAAGGTACGCACGGCTTGTGAAGCTTTTACCGCACTCGAGGCATTTGTAGGGCTTCTCTCCTGTGTGTGTTCTTATATGTGCAGTTAGATATACCTTCTGACTGAACCTTTTTTCACATAAAGAGCAGCTGAATCGCTTCTCTCTGGCGTGAGATTTTCTGTGCTCAAGGAGGAGGGATTTCTCACTGAAGCCTTCTCCACACTTGGAACATCCATATGGGCCTTCGCCCTCTTGACAGCGGTCATGGAAACTAACGTTAAGACCCTGAAAATAATTCTCTTCAGTCTCTTCCAGTGATGTTGCCCTGCCATTGTCCACCTGCTCAGATCTTTCTGGCTGACTGTTCTCATGTTCATTCTTCTCAACTCGTTCATTCCCTGTTAAGATTCAACAAAGAGGAAGAATTCAAGCCATACAGTCAAAAGTATATTCTGAACCCCACCAACAACACAACTGGGCCAAACTTCCCACACAAAACCCCCATGACCAATAGAAAATACTGTGTTTTCTGATCATCTTTGGCAACCCCCCTGACAACCCCTTGCAACCCACCCAGGGGTCCTGATCCCTAGGTTGAGAAATGTTGATATGGGGTACCTGCAAATCTCTCACATAGCAACTCAATGGGAAGCACATTGCACCTAGAATCATAGAATCAAAGAGTTGGAAGAGACCTCATGGGCCATCCAGTCCAACCCCCTGCCAAGAAGCAGGAATATTGCTTCTTTGGATAGTTTTCTGTGTGGAAAGGCCCAACATAATGTATGGACAGGGCACTAGGGTAGCAAGATACATATGGATAGGGCACTAGGGTAGCAAGATATATAAGAGCTAGAGCAAAGCTCACTAAAGGAATGTCCCACAGTCTCTGTGTGATTGATTTGAGAGCTATGTCAAAACCCAAATGAGTTAGAAGGAATGCGGAAAGGCCGATGGAGGAGTCTTATAGAATCAAAGAGTTGGAAGAGACCTCATGGGCCATCCAGTCCAACCCCCTGCCAGAAGCAGGAATATTGCACTCAAATCACCCCTGACAGATGGCCATCCAGCCTCTGTTTAAAAGCTTCCAAAGAAGGAGCCTCTACCACACTCCGGGGCAGAGAGTTCCACTGCTGAACGGCTCTCACAGTCAGGAAGTTCTTCCTCATGTTCAGATTGAATCTCCTTTCTTGTAGGTTGAACAAAAAGCTTTCTTAGAACTGATCTTAAACCAACTGCTTATGTAATCATCCTAAGCTAAGTGATGATATACATATTCTGGCTTTTTTATTCTTTTCAACTTGTATTGTTAATATGTTGTGAGTTGCCTTGAGTCCCATTAGAAGGAGAAAGGCGGGATATTAATGAATATTAAGAATAAATAAACCTGGATTAGTATAAAACTGCAACTTCTCCTGTTAATTTCTCAACAGACCAAAGCTTAGGAATAAATACAGAGGAATACAGATACTGATCTGAGTTTTGGCGAGGACTGTGATTTGAACCTTGGGATCCTAGCAGACCCACATGGCAACTCCTGGAAAATGTAAACAGATAGTCAGGGGATTTGGGGGAGTGTACTTCCATCAAAAGATCCCCCCCCCCCAGTTCAGGACTTATCCTTCACCAGAATACATCAAGAGCATCTCAAGGTGGTTCTCGGCAACAGAAAGGATGCCGCTCTGATCAAACTTCTAGGAAGCTACCTGCCAATCTTGCCCCTTCCTCCGCACACTTTTCCCTTGGCTCATTCTCTTCTTTCACCCGGGAGATGAGGTCAGGTCTGGAGATCAACAGGGTTGCTGTGAAAGCAAGAACAACAGCTGGTTATTGATGGGTTGCTCTTGCTGGTTGCAGTACGTTCCCCCTTCCAGACTCCCTGTAAATACCTGAAAGTATCCAATAGACTTTCACTGGTGGACCTAGAGAGGCCCACAAATGGAAGTGTTTGTGGGTCTTCCCAGTTCCTCCAGTGCTATTCTATGCTATACTTGGGTTGGAAGCATTCCATAGTGTCATGCTGAGGGACCAAGAGAGGCCCACAAATATTGACTGTAGAGCAGGCATGGGCAAACTTGAGCCCTCCCTCCAGGTGTTTTGGACTTATTTATTATTATTATTTGTATTTATTTCAGACTAGCTGTACCTGCCACATGTTCCTGTGGCCAACCTTCTCTTTCTCTCCTTCCTTCTGTCCCTCTTTTTCTTTCCCTTCTGCTTTTCCTTCTTTCTTCCTTCTCTACCTGTTTCTTTTCTCGCTTCCTTAGCTCTTTGATTCCACCCTTCCTTGTCTCTTTTCTTCCTTCCTTCCCTCCCTCTTTCTCTCTTTTGTTCCTTCTCTTCCTTCCCTCTTTCACTTTTTTTATTTCCTTCTCTCCTTCCTTCCTTCTTTAGCTTTCTTTCTTTCTCTCCTTCTTCTCCTCTTTCTCTCCCTCCTTTTCTCCTTCCTTCCTTCCCCCTTTATGTGTATGTGTTTTGTGTGTGCATATATGCGTGTATATATTTCTGCATATAATTGTGTATATATGTGGTTTTGTGCATGCGTTGAAATGTTGTTTTTTTTACTTTCAAAGTCTCTTCCACTGTGTTTTTCAGTGTTTTTATGAGTGATGGTCACTTGTTGGCCTGATAAGTGTATTGTATCCAGATTTGGTGTCAATTTGCCCAATGGTTATTGAGTTATGTTAATCCCACAAACAAACATTACATTTTTATTTATATAGATATTTGTACCCCACCCTTCTCAACCCCCGGGGAGGGGGACTCAGGTGGCTTCCAGCCGGCAGCAATTCAATACCTCCAATGTACACATAATAAAATACATAATAATATACAATAATTACATACATTTAAAACATTACATCACATTAATTAATTAAAATCAGCTGTTAGGAATTATGAGATTTGACGTCCAAAATACCCGAGGAGCCCAACTTTGACCATGCCTGGTGTAGATGCACCCAGAGGAAAAAGAGCACAGTTGTAAGTCTAGAGTAGGATCCTGCTCTTTCTCTCTCCACCTTCTCCTCTAAACTTATGGTCAAACAATGCTTACCCAGCGAGGACACAGTATGGTAATTTGCCACCATGACTTCCCAATACAGAGCCCTCTGGCTCAGATCCAGCAAAGCCCATTCATCCTCTGAGAACTTCACAGCCACTTCCTCGAAGGTAACCAGGCCCTGGAAGAGAAAAAAATGCATCATTTCATCACTGTTTATACCAAATGTGAAAAATTCTTCTCACTCTGCCACACTCAATAACTTTCTTAAACAGAATCATTTGAGTCCATACTGACCATACAATGCAGTTTCAGACTGCATGACATGGCAGGGTAGATGGGGCCTCAGAGGCACATTGGACAGCTCTTACCAATAAGAAGGTCTTCCTAATCTTTAGCTGGATTCTCAGTTTCATCACATTAGCTATTTCTGATAGCTCAGGTTTGACTTGCCCTTGGACACAATTATTTTGTCTATTTTTTTTCAGTCTATGATATCTGAAATTCTGAAATCCAAAATTTTTCCACTTGAGTGGTTCAGATAGTGATACCTTTGCTTTCTAATGAAGGAATACAAACAAATTTTTGCTACTTGCACAAAATTATTAATATTATTTAAACTTTTAATCTTTACAACCAACGCTGCCCATTGTGATAATTTTTTTTCTTTTTTGTGTTCAATGATTGCGATTTTATATTGTTTCTTGTATTTTATTTTTTTATTTATATTTTACTGTTGTATTCCTATGTTGTATATTTGTATTGATGTATTGTTGGGCTTGGCCTCATGTAAGCTGCCCGAGTCCCCTTGGGGAGATGGTGGCGGGGTATAAATAAATAATTATTATTATTAATTATTATTATTATTATTTGAAACACAACAGGATGAGTCCACAGCAGACACTCTGCTGGCAGTTGAATTGGATCACATGTTCGACACTTCCCAAGTGTCTAGGATTGTGTGATGTATCAGTGAATAATGCGTGCAGATCCCAGTAGGGTGGCCTTCTGCAGCAGGTGGATGCTTATTTTGTCAGCGCTGATTGTGTTTAAGTGCAGGCCAAGGTCTTTAGGCACTGAACCCAGTGTGCCGATCAACACTAGGAGCACCTTGACTGGCTTGTGCCAGAGTCTTTGCAGTTCAATCTTTAAATCTTCATATTGTGTCAGCTTTTTCAGTTGTTTCTCTGCAATCCTGCTGTCACTTATTATTATTATTATTATTATTATTATTATTATTATTATTATTATTATTATTATTATATAGAAGTGACTTCCAGGCTATGTGTCTGAGGTGTATATTAAACACTAATGAATTTTGTGTTTAGACTTGGATGCTATCTCCAAGAGACAGTATCTGGGATCCAACACAGGGATCCCAAAATCTGAAACCCCAAACAGTTCTGGTCAACAGTGTTGAAGATGAGGAAGATGCAACCTGTGTCATCTTTAGGGTAAGGGAGATTAACATGAATTATCTCCAAATATATGTTCTGACAGACCTTTTGTTACAAAATGTATTCTTAATAAACCCTTGCTCGTGTTTGCAAATATTACAGATTTAGCGAGGTATCTTGAAGATGGGTAAGATAAAAGTTTTCCCCTAACATGAAGTCCAGTTGTGTCCGACTCTGGGGGTTGGTGCTCATCTCAATTTCTAAGTCAAAGAGCCAGTGTTGTCCGTAGACACCTCCAAGGTCATGTGGCCAGCATGACTGCATGGTGCGCCATTACCTTCCCACCAGAGAGGTACCTATTGATTTACATTTGCATGTTTTTGAACTGCAAGCTGGGGCTAACAGCAGGAGTTCACGCCGCTCCCTGGATTTGAACCTGCGACCTTTCAGCAAGTTCAGCAGCTCAGCGGTTTAACCCACTGCACCATCAGGGGCTCCAAGTCTAAACAAATTCATTTATGTTTTGTATACACCTTGTACACAGAGCTGGAAAACACTTGTATACACAATATTTTCCATAATTTTCTGGACTGCAACCCTAGAGATGAGGATCTGAATTCACATTTGGCCATGGAAACCCATCAGGTGACCCCTGGTAAATCACACTCTCTCAGCTTCAGAAGAAATCTAGAAAACCCTACTGTAGAGTCGTCACGAGTCAGAAATTATTTCAAGACACACATTAACAACACCAAGGACTGGACAACATTATCTGGAATCCAGTGTTGAATTTTCTGTCTACAGGAAATAAATGTTTTGGTGCCTAGCTGAAGCCTCTTTAATGTTGACATTCTAAAATGCCATTTCATCCAATTTCTCTTGGCATTTCAGGTTGAGTATCCCTTAGCCAGAATTATGAAATCAAAAATTCTCCAAAATTGGAAATTGTCCGAACAGATTTCTTGTTTCCAGAGAATTGTGTGGACAAACTTGGTTTTGTGCAAAACTGCGACACAAAGATTGTCTAAAATTACATGTATGCAATATACGTATATAAGATGGATATGAAACAGAAATGAAGGCCATTATTTGGATAACATTGCATTACATTTCATGTCATATGCAACTTGTTGGATGCCTGTCACTCACCGCCTCTTCCTGCCTCCCGTCCTGTTGATCTTTGACTAAGAACGCTTCTGCCAGGATCTGCTCCTTCGTGTTCTGCCCTGGCTTCAGCCACTGAAGGCCACGCTCCCAGAGACGCCGGCAAACCTCTTGGGGATCCTTGGCCTCCTCGTAGGGGAAATGCCAGAAACACTGGCGTTCCGCATATGCATCTATATTGTCCTCATCCAGAGTCTTTGGCACCATTTCCCCCGAAAATCCCATCTCGCTCCCAACACTGATGGTTTGCAAGCTTTCTCTGCCTCTTTTTGCTGCAAAATCTTCCGCTTTCACCCTCCCTTCTGGCACCAAGGCAGACTCATAGCAGAGACCCGAGGCATCCGCTTTATCCGTCCTTGCCATGTTTTCACTTGGTCCAGAGAAAGGCTGCTCTGTCTGACTTCTCCAAATGGATCGCTAGTTGTGATTCATGGCTGCGGACAGTCAGAGCACTTGGTCTGGACAAAACGTCAGAAGCCAATCGAGATATCCCTGGTGAGAGATTTTTCTCCCCTGTGGATGAGATAAACTGAAGTTAATAAAAGAATCATAAAATTGGCAGACACACCAAAAGTGATCCAGTCTAATCCCAGTCTGCCAGGAAGGAAGACACAATCAAAGCACTCCTGACAGATGACCATCCAGTCACTGTGTAAGAGTCTCCAAATGAGTCTTCCCCATCCTGCAAGGCTGGACACAACTTCAAGGCAAAGGCACACCAACAACAATGCAAGAAGGTGTGAAGGGATTTGTATTGGGGGAAGAAAATGCCCCTCAACATCGAAAGGGTGACTCTTTTTCTCTCTCCTCATTTAATAGGGTTTTTTTTGTCGTGTCAGGAGTGGCTTGAGAAACTGCAAGTTGCTTCTGGTGTGAGAGAATTGGCCGTCTGCAATGACGTTGCCCAGGGGACGCCCAGATGTTTTTGATGTTTTATCATCCTTCTGGGAGGCTTCTCTCATGTCCCCGCATGAGGAGCTGGAGCTGATAGAGGGAGCTCATCTGCGCTCTCCTCGGATTCGAACCTGCGACCTGTCAGTCTTCAGTCCTGCCAGCACAGGGGTTTAACCCACTGCGCCACCGGGGGCTCCTTATTTAATAGTATTAATGTGACCAATTTCACAGCTTGCTGTCTCCAGGAACCGAGACTCCATTTCTTTTTTTAATAACAGTTAATGATGCATGGACACAAGCATTTGCCTGCATTGCGAAGTTGTTGTGTTCCTTTTCACTCAAATACCTGCCTTCCTCAACATGTGTCCAAAAATGATCGCTACCATTTCAATCTATAGAAGTCAAAATTTGTACATGTGTTCGGTTCACAAAGGTTCCTACATGGTTTGACAGGGTAGTTGGGGCTGATAGAGAATGATGAGAGTATTGTCGAATGCTTTCATGGCTGGAATCACTGGGTTGTTGGAGGTTTTTTCGGGCTATATGGCCATGTTCTAGAGGCATTCTCTCCTGACGTTTCGCCTGCATCTATGGCAAGCATCCTCAGAGGTAGTGAGGTCTGTTGGAACTAGGAAAGGGGTTTATATATCTGTGGAAAAGTCTACATAGGGAACACCAAACGCAGCATTGCCCAAACACGAATCAAGGAACATGAAAGGCACTGCAAACCACTTCAACCAGAGAAGTCAGCCATAGCAGAGCACCTGATGAACCAACCTGGACACAGCATTTTATTTGAGAACACAGAAATGCTGGACAACTCTCACAACCACCATGTCAGACTACACAGAGAAGTCATTGAAATCCACAAGCATGTGGACAATTTCAACAGAAAGGAGGAAACCATGAAAATGAACAAAATCTGGCTACCAGTATTTTAAAAAACTCTAAAATTACAACAGCAAAACAACAGAGAGGAAACAATCAGGGACATCTAATCACCTCTCAACAAAGATTGCCCCAGGCACTAACAAGCCACACCAAACAACTGCCAGGCCATCAAATGCTAATCAAGGTGGTCAGTTGAAACATTCACACTGGCTCCGACAGACAAGGGTTCCTTGTCCCACCCTGGTCATTCCACAGATATATAAACCCATTTTCCTACTTCCAACAGACCTCACTACCTCTTAGGATTCTTGCCATAGATGCAGGCAAAATGTCAGGAGAGAATGCCTCTAGAACATGGCCATATAGCCCAAAAAAACCCTACAACAACCCAGTTCCTACATGGTTTGACAGGGTAGTCGGGGCTGATAGAGGATGAGGGGAGTTGTAGTCCACCCACATCCAGGGAGCTGTCTGAATCCCACTGATGACAGTTCTGGACCAAATTTAGCACACATATTGAGCATGGCCAACTTAAAATACGGGTAGGGTTTGGGGGGTTGATAGGGCATGCTGGGAGTTCGTGTCCACCTACATCTGGAGAGCTACATGGAACTGGACCAAACTTGGGACATATACCCTTCATGATCCAACTTAAAATACTAGTGAGGTTAAAGGGGAATGAGAGAGGATTGTGGGAGTTAAAATCCAGCAACATCTGGAAATTTATGTGAGTCCCACCCATGATCTTAAGAAGGGTTCCTTTCTTCTTAAACGACCAGATGGTTCACCTGACTTGCCACCCTGCATCCCCCAATATCCTTATCCCTTCACTGCACCTTCAAGGATGATGAGAGTTGAACCACAACAAAAGCACTGATCCATCTGACCAATTAGATGCAACCCACCTACATAGATCTAGGGCTAATGGGAGTTCAACAACAGACCAATGTGTGGAACTCCCTCCCCAATGAGATTAAATCGGCCCTCTCCCTCCTAGAGTTCCGGGAAAACACTTAAAACTTGGTTATGCATGCAGGCATTTGGCGAGGGATAGTATTGCAGTATAACACCTAAATGAAGCAACTAAATGACGACAATGGGAATGGTGCAATGTTGATATCCTCTATGTCAGTGTTTCTCAACCTGGGGGTCGGGACACCTGGAGGGGGTGTCAGAGGGGTCACCAAAGACCATCAGAAAACACAGTATTTTCGGTTGGTTATGGGGGGTTCTGGGTGGGAAGTTTGGCCCAATTCTATTGTCGGTGGGTTTCAGAATGCTCTTTGATTGTAGGTGAACTATAAATCCCAGGAACTACAACTCCTAAATGTCAAATCTATTTTCCCCAAACTTCACCAGTGTTCACATTTGGGCATATTGAGTATCTGCACCAAAGTTTGGTCCAGATCCATCATTGTTTGAGACCACAATGCTCTCTGGATGTAAGTGAACTACAACTCCAAAACTCAAGGTCAATGCCCACCAAACCCTTCCAGTATTTTCTCTTGGTCATGGAGTTCTGTGTGCCGAGTTTGGTTCAATTCAATCATTGGTGGAATTCAGAATGCTCTTTGATTGTAGGTGAACTAAACATCCCAGCAACTACAACTCCCAAAAGTCAAATCTATCTTCCCCGAACTCCACCAGTGTTCACATTTGGCCATATTATTCGTGCCAAGTTTGGTCCAGATCCATCATTGTTCTCTGGATGCAGGTGAACTACAACTCCAAATGCCCACCAAACCCTTCCAGTATTTTCTCTTGCTCATGGAGTTCTGTGTGCTGAGTTTGGTTCAATTCCATCATTGGTGGAGCTCAGAATGCTCTTTGATTGTAGGTGAACTATAAATCCCAGAAACTACAACTCCCAAATGTCAAATCTGTTTTCCTCAAACTCCACCAGTGTTCACATTTGGGCATATTGAGTATCTGTGCCAAAGTTTGGTTCAGATCCATCATTGTTTGAGTCCATGGTGCTCTCTGGATGTAGGTGAACTACAACTCCAAAACTCAAGTTCAATGCCCACCAAACCCTTCCAGTATTTTCCCTTGGTCATCGAGTTCTGTGTGCAGAGTTTGGTTCAATTCCATCATTGGTGGAGTTCAGAATGCTCTTTGATTGTAGGTGATCTACAAATCCCAGAAACTACAACTCCCAAATGTCAAATCTGTTTTCCTCAAACTCCACCAGTGTTCACATTTGGGCATATTGAGTATCTGTGCCAAAGTTTGGTTCAGATCCATCATTGTTTGAGTCCATGGTGCTCTCTGGATGTAGGTGAACTACAACTCCAAAACTCAAGTTCAATGCCCACCAAACCCTTCCAGTATTTTCCCTTGGTCATCGAGTTCTGTGTGCAGAGTTTGGTTCAATTCCATCATTGGTGGAATTCAGAATGCTCTTTGATTGTAGGTGATCTACAAATCCCAGGAACTACAACTCCCAAACGTCAAATCTATTTTCCCCAAACTCCACCGGTGGTCACATTTGGCCATATTATTCGTGCCAAGTTTGGTCCAGATCCTTCATTGCTCTCTGGATGTAGGTGAACTACAACTCCAAAACTCAAGGTCAGTGCTCACCAAACCCTTCCAGTATTTTCTGTTGGTCATGGGAGTTCTGTGTGCCAAGTTTGGTTCAATTCCATCGTTGGTGGAGTTCAAACTGCTCTTTGATTATGGATAAACTATAAATCCCAGCAACTACAATCAAAAGTGGGGGGAGAGAAATGGGCCTGAGGCTGTTAGGAATTGTGGGAGTCCAAAACACCTTGACTGCCCAAGTTTGCCCATGGCCGGTCTACTTCCAACTGTCACGTCATCCCTCAACTGTCATCTTTTTCAACTGTGTTCTAAACAAGTACTTGAACTGGTCACATGGTCTGCAGCCCCTCCCACTGCCTCAAGAATATAGATATAAGGAAAACTACATACCAAAGAACACCCATACCCTTCAGTAACAAAATAACATAATGTGTTTGTTGTTTGAGAAGGTTGCCTATTTGCAACATAGTTTGAAAAGGTTTGCAACATAGAATGAATTGCAATTCGACACTTTTAACTGCCATGTCTCAATGCTTTGTAATCCTGGGATTCATAGTTTCTGTTGAAGTCCAAGAACTCGGGATGGCAGCGGTGAAAGACCATATAAAACTACAACTCCCTCTGTCCCAAGTAATTCAGAGAAGGGATGTTCAACCTCATGGCTTCCCCAGTGTTTTTGCCCCTTTCCATGTACTTTGACTCACCAGATCTCTCTCTCTCTGCAAGGGAATGCTGCAGAAAATTGCAAAGGCAGAGAAATGCAAATAGGAAAGTGGAATGGGGAGGGGAAGAGGAACCCTGGCCGGAAGTTACTTGTCATAACACATGGTCCTCCTCTTTCCTTGCAGGGCCCTTCTAGGAATACCAACCTCAGTAACATTAACCCTTTCAGGAAGGCAAGTGGCTGCATTACCTAGTGGTTGCTTTCTCCTGGGAGCTGTAGTTTCACAAGGTCTTTCACCTTCTCTGCCAAAGAGTGCTGCTGCCTGTCTATGATCCCCAGGATGCCATAGCATTGAGCCATGGCAGTTTAAATGCTGTGAAACTGCAGAAATACTACTGTGCAGATGGCACCCATTCTGTCATTGCCATGTAATGCAATGACTGGAAGCAGCTATTGGTTTGCATTTCTATGATGACACCAGGCCATTGGCACAAGACAGCAAAGGCTTGGGGTCTCTATTGAAGGAAGTGAAGGGATACAATGATGGCCATTAGGCATGGGCAATCCATGGTTCTGAATGGTTCTAAAGTACTTGCAAAACTAGAGGGCAGTAGTGCTTTGCTTCCAAAGTGTTGCTAAAGCTAGTGCTTTGCTTCTAAAGTGTTACTAAAGTTCTGGTGGTGAAAATTTCAGAACTTTAACAAAACTTTCAACATTTCATTATTATTTCACATTTTTTATGACAGAACCAATTAGGAGTTGGCAATTATAACGAAATTTTGGAAGTTTTGTTAGAGTTCTAAAATTTTCACCACCAGAACTTTAGTAATACTTTAGAAGCAAAGCACTAGCGCCCCCTAATTTTGTAAGTACTTTAGAACCATTTAGAACCAAGGATTTCCCATGCCTAATGGCCATGCATAAATATGTGAGGGGAAGTCACAGGGAGGAAGGAGTAAGCTTGTTTTCCGCTACCCTGAAGACTTGGATGCGGGACAATGGCTTCAAACTACAGGAAAGTAGATTCCACCTGAACATGAGGAAGAACTTCCTGACTGTGAGAGCCGTTCAGCAGTGGAACTCTCTGTGTGGTGGAGGCTCCTTCTTTGAAGGCTTTTAAACAGAGGCTGGATGGCCATCTGTCAGGGGTGCTTTGAATGCAATATTCCTGCTTCTTGGCAGAATGGGGTTGGACTGAATGGCCCATGAGGTCTCTTCCAACTCAATAATTCTATGAGTCAAGGCCATGGCAGTTTTACCAGTTGATTTCAAGAGAGCAAAAACAATGACCACATATGATTTTCATCATTTGAATTTATTTATTCAGTGTCAAAATCATTGCACAAATTAGTATAAAACCGATAAAAATAGAAGGAGCGTGGGTATCTAAATATCTTTTGACCAAAAACGGGCAACAGCAACAGCATTGTCTGTAGCCTCCAACTATTCTTCCTTTGTACATGAGGCAGGGCATAGAGGACAAGCATACCAATGTGGAGTTGTCTGTTCTGCTCCACACACACCAGGTGGAAGATTCTTCTTCTTCGTGCCATTCTGTCAGGTTGTCTTTTGATGTGCCCACTCCGCTTCTGAGTCTGTTCATGGACTTCCAAGTTGCCCATTCTTAGTTTGCCCTTGAAGGAAGACCCTCATGAGGGGCCCTCCAATTGGGATTTCCTGGTTTAGCTGCCCAGAAGGATACCCTTGCTGTTACTGGGTGAACATTAAGAGGAGTGGTGGTTCCCATGAAGCTTTTCCTTGATTTGAGTCTACTGGGAGGAGGCTGATAGCCATGTAGTGGGTGGCTTTCACAGTGTTCAACCTTATATCTCTCACAGTTAACAGCAACTTCCTGTCACACATTATCAACAGGTGTAGGTTTAAGACATCCTGTGATTATTCTGCATGTTTTCTTCAATGCTATGTTCACTCGCCTTGCATGGGCTGACTTGTGACAAACAGAGCAGGCATACTCGGAAGTTGAGTAAGACAAGGCCAGGGCTGATGTTCTTACTCATTTTGGGTCTGCACCCCATGTGCTGCCAGTAAGTTTCCGCAGAATGTTATTGTGTGTAGCTACTTTGTGCTTGGTGTTCCAGCAGCGTTTCCTATGCTAGTGTTCGATCTAAGGTGATACCGAGATATTTAGGATGGAAACAATGTTCAACCTCTTGACCTTACTAAAAAGAAATGGGTTCCCTGAGACCAACAAGACAAACAGTTACCAAAGTACTCCATCAAAGGACTTGGTGTCACAAATGGAAATGAAGCAGCAGATTCCCCCCGTGGCCAGAATCAAGCATACCCTCGTGTAGATGGAATGCTGGAATATTAAAATTGCCTCTGTGCCTGTCTATATATGTTGTATGTATAATTAGCATTGAATGCTTGCCATGTATATGTGCATTGTAATCTGCCCTGAGTCCCCTGCGGGGTGAGAAGGGCGGAATATAAATACTGTCGAGAAATAAATAAATAAATATTGCTATTTACTATTTTTATTTATTATTTATTTATTTATTTACCTTACTTATATACCGCTGTTCTCAGCCCGAAGGCGACTCACAGCGGTTCACAACAAATACGAACAGCAAAAATTCAGTGCTACAGTATAGAAACAGTTAACAACCTAACACATTACACAATTAATAAACAGTTACTACAATACCCATTCACTGTCGTCTCGTCATCAAAAACATGTTCCAGATTCGTCATCCATTGTTCCATTCCAGTGTTCATTAACCAATCATTGCACTAATTATTGGAACGCCTGCTCAAACAGCCAGGTCTTCACTTTTTTGCGGAATACCATTAGAGATGGTGCTAGTCTAATGTCCGTAGGAAGGGCGTTCCACAGCCGAGGAGCCACCACCGAGAAGGCCCTATCTCTCGTCCCCGCCAGCCGAGCTTGAGAAGCAGGCGGGATCGAGAGCAGGGTCTCCCCGGAAGATCTCAGAGTCCTGGTGGGTTCATAGGCAGAGATGTGGTCAGATAGGTAGCTTGGGCCGGAACCGTTTAGGGCTTTAAAGGCCAACGCCAGCACTTTGAATTCAGCCCGGTAGCAGATCGGTAGCCAGTGGAGTTGGCTATTTTTGAATGCCTTTTCCTTTTTTGGAAGTCACCCCCACGGCACTATTCAGGTGGAATCCCTTTTCCTGTAGTTTGAATTCAATACATTCTGGGGCATGGAAAACAAAATTGCCCCCTCCTCAATATGGCATGCATCCAAATATTTAAACATAATGTATTGCCGAAGGCTTTCATGACTGGAATCACTGGGTTGTTGTAGGTTTTTCCGGGCTATATGGCCATGTTCTAGAGGCATTTTCTCCTGATGTTTCGCCTGCATCTATGGCAAGCATCCTCAGAGGTAGTGAGGTCTGTTGGAAGTAGGAAAATGGGTTTATATATCTGTGGAATGACCAGGGTGGGACAAAGGACTCTTGTCTGCTGGAGCTAGGTATGAATGTTTCAACTGACCACCTTAATTAGCATTTGATGGCTTGGCAGTGCCTGGGGGAATCTTTTGTTGAGAGGTGATTAGATGTGCCTGATTGTTTACTCTCTGTTGTTAAACATAGGGGTCATGTCCCTTTATCTCTGACTTCTTTTCTCCAAGCTAAACACACTCAACTCCCTAAGCAGTTCCTCATAGGGAATCATGGTTTCCAAACCTTTGACATTTTGGTTGCCCTTCTCTGGACACTTTCTGGTTTGTCAATATTCTTCTTGAATTGCTTTGCCCAGAACTGGACGCGGTGTTATTCCAGGCGAGGTCTGACTAAAGCAAAATGGAGTGGGACTCTGACTTCTCTCAAAGAAGAAACTAGACTCTTATCAACGCAGCCTAGAACTGCATTCCCTTCCCTGTTACGGAAGTCACCCACTCACTGCCCACTGAAAGCAGTCTGGGAAAGACACAAATAGCAAGTTGAGGAATGTCGTCACAGAACACAAAACTAGCAGCCAGAGTGCAGACATCCGTTTATTTAAGTCGAAGAGGTTACAATCCAAAATAATCTCTGGCCTTTATACAAAAATAATTAGAAGCATTCAGAGCAGCATCCCACAAGTCAAGTAAAAAGAAAACTCAAACAAGAGCAGGGAAATGCTTTAGATTATGTATGAATATGGGTGCATCCATACTGCAGAATTATTGCACTTTGTCATGGTTCAATGTTATGGAATCCTGTTAATCGTAGTATTATAAGGTCTTCAAGCTGATCTGCCAAAGAGTGAGTGCTGGTGCCTCACCAAACTACAACTCCCAGGATCCCATGGCTTGGAGCCACGACATCAGAGAGCATTGATTCTACAGCATGTGCAAACTGGATGGAAACCAACAAGAAAGAAAACTGGGTGGGTGGAGGTCGGCTTCATCTCCATGGATTACTTGCTTTCACATGAGGACTAGAAATGGTGGGTTACACAAGCAAGGCAATGCTCCTGCGATATAAGCTGCAGTGGACACATAGATAGTACAACCATGGAGAGATTCAGTGCGCATCCTTTGGGCTCTCAAGATTCAGGAGGCAAGTGTCTGTGTGAGCATCAGAGAGTATCCGTCCTGCTGGATGAAGAGTTCTCAAGGTCCATGCAAGGGGTGCAATTCCACTGTAGAATGAATACAGTTTGAATCGCCTTGGCTCAATGCGATGGCATCCTGGGAGTTGTAGTTTGGTGAGGCACTAGCACTCACTCTTTGGCAAAGGAGACTAAAAGGAGACCTGGTAAAACTACAACTACCATGATTCCCTTGCACTGGCCCATGGCAGCCAAAGTAGTATTAAATCACATTAATTCTGCAATGGAGACGCATCCAGAGAGACACAAAAGATTTCATACAAACCATTCTAGGAACCATTTCACCTCCATCCTTTCCTCTATTAGTCTATATAACATAAATTATTTCATTCTAGCAATTATATTTTAAAGGGGAGGGATTGATTTCCTCTCTATCCTTTCTTCTCTTTGTCTATCTTGGCCTTTCTCAGTCTTCCCAAGTTCAGGGTCTGCATTTCCGGCCGGAAACCTCCCAATTCTCCAACTCGCAATGCCTGAAAGCTGGAATTCAAACTTACACACACAGACAACCCTTTCCAAGTTCCTGTGATTAAGAGTATGTGGTTGGGAAATAATAGACACATTTTGAGAAATATATAAATACAAGATATATTTTCTCCCTCACTTCCCCCTTTTATACGTTTTGCATTGTGTTATTGCTTTTTTTAAAAGGAAAGATTTAATCAGAAACAGCTCTCAATACGTTTTGCTGCATAACAAAAAATATGATACAGAAAATAAGCAAAGAGGAATATTCTGAAAACCTCCATTTCCAGGCAATCTTGTTCATGGAACCTGTAAAGAAATAAAGATTTTTTCATTTTTAATTCGCTAAATTTAGCCAAAAATTTCCCTCAAAATTGCAAATTCCAGAATTTCTGAGCACTGTGCCATAGCAGTTTATGTGATGTCAAAGTGTCCGGATTTGTAGTTTCTGTCAAAGAAATTACCTCACGAACAAAGAGGGAAGACTTTATTTTCCAAAAGCATACATTAGGGTACGAAACAAAATTCCAACTGACAGTTTATTTCCCTAACGCCTCCTATTCCTCACCTTGGCCCCTCCCCTTCATTGTTCCCGTTTCCATGGAAACCCTCTCCCTGGTTTCAAATATATACAGGCCAGGTCTAAGGCATGGTCTAATTTCCTAGCTTCACACAAAACCAGGAAATAAGGTCATGACACAAAGTGATATAATTCTGCAGTGTGGATACAGCCTTGGTCAGACGCATCCAGCTCAGGTCCCATTAACAAATATGTAAAGCAAAGCTTCTTTTGCCCCACTGTGCATGACTGAACACTTGCATATACTGAAGTGTAGTCTCCATTCCAATGGCTATTCTCTCTGGAGATCCTTTTGTGACTCTTCTTGCCCCCTTTTTCTTTTAAACTATTCCAAATAATCCAGTGTTTTCGGAAAAACAAAGTGACTTGAGGCGCTCCCCAACTCCAAATCCAGATATGAACAAGTTAGAAAGCACTAATTTGAAAACATCTGACTATTTACATTACTTGCATAAAGGAAAACTCTCAAGGTGTGAAAGAAAGCTACTGCTAACACATTCAGAAGAAAGAGCTAAGTTTGCTGTCTTACCGAAGCTTGGTTGCCAATGAAGATGATCCAGATTTATGCAGAAGTCTGCAGAAGAAATAATTCACCATCCACATTCACCTGGCAAGATAAGAATTGGAATAAGATATTTGAAGTTGTTTAACAGTAAATGGAAAATCTGTGTTGCTGTGAGTTTTCCAGGATGCATGGTCATGTTCCAGAAGCATTCCCTCCTGACGTTTTGCCCACATCTATGGCAGGCATTCTCAGAGTTTGTGAGGTCTGTTGGAAACTAGGCAAGTGAGGTTTATACATCTGTGGAAGGTCCAGGGTGGGAGAAAGAACTCTTGTCTGTTTGAGGCATGTTGCAATTGCCCACCTTGATTAGTATTGAATGGCCTTGCAGCTTCAAAACCTGGCTACTTCCTGCCTGGGGGAATTCTTTGTTGGGAGGTGTTAGCTGGCTGGATTGTTTCCTGTCTGGAATGTGCCTATTTCCTAGTGTTATTCTTTGTTTACTGTTCTGATTTTAGTGGGATTTTTAAAAATACTGGTGGCCAGATTTTGTTCATTTTCATTGTTCAAATGGAAAATTGTTGAAAAAGAAACAGTATGAATCAAAACAATGGAAACCATACATTGTGCAGAATAGGGAAGGAACAGGCCCTTCTCCTAGGTTTGAAATGGTCTGAAAGAAAACATGTGCAACTGGATTGACTGAAAATTACATTTACAGAAGCCACTTTGAGGATCCAGGAAGACAAATTGAAAAGGGAATTCCCTTCCAGTTGCAGCTGAGATCCTTCCAAGATCTCAAATTTTCCTTGTTTAGTTAGATATGGGAGCATACCCTTCCATAAACATGTGGTACAAGTTTCCTTTTGACAAAAGTTTTGTCCTGTGATGGGTATCCAGATGTTTCTTAATGGGGAACATGACATTTGCTTTCTATGCCATCGAAAAAGTCCCCTAGGAAGCAAGAAAGGAGCGTGCTTCTTCCTTACCACAGTAGCGTTAAACGTTTCCACACAGATCTCCGTAGATTCTGTCGTTTCCATGGCCAGCTCAGAAATAGGCAGAATAATCTCGGTTGTGTCAGGAGATGAAACACCTGGGGAGAAGCACAAAATATCTCATGGGGATTCATAAACAGATCGTTGCCTTTTTTCTGAAGTGATTTTGGATGGTCTCTTTCCTAGATCTATGTGACTCAAGGTGTTTTGAGTCATGTCTCCTTTTTACCAGAAGTCTTTACTGTGCTTTATTAGTCTTATGGTTTGAAAAGGGAACATTTCTTCCTCAAGATGCCTTACGCACACACACAAGAGTCAGCATTAGGGACTCTTCGACCAATTTTGTGTGTCTTTCTTTTGTGTATATACTTTTCATATTAACTGCAAATGGCAATAATAAAATGAAGTTATTTCCCTTTTAAAACCTTACTAGAGTATCCTGCACATTTTCTCTCCTGTTTCCTACCATCAGTTCATATGTAGCATTGGCTACACTACACTCTACTCTACTCCGCTATAGATAACACAGATTCATACAATGCTGGGATTTGTAATTTGGTGAAGCACCAGAACTCTTCAGCAGAGAAGCCAAAGACATAGTTGATGGTCCCACTCTCTACAACAGAGCTTTCCAAACTGTGTGTTGCGACACATTAGTATATCAAATGCAATGTGGGTCGTGTGAATGTAACAAAAAATGACAAAATCGTAGAAATGTATGAAATTATCTTACAAATCATGTATTTTGAAAAATAGAAATGAAAGGACTTCATGAGTTTTGTTGGGTCCCCAGACATTACATTATTACAATTTATGTATGTGTCCATATGTCTCGTAAGGTTAACCTCCAGTTTGCTACTAAAACTGAATTACTGTGTCGCAAAATGATGCAAGTCTAAAAAGTATGTCACCAACATGAAATGCTTGGAAAGCTCTGCTCTATGGGTTTACCCTTTCTAAATCTATCACTGATTGTAGCTATCATGTGGCAGAGTGTTCAACTATGTAATCTGGAACAGTATTGCCAGGATTTCCCCATAGTACCTTCCCACATTTTCCTTCATACATCAAGGGGATTCTCACCTGCGTGTGTCTTCTCATGCCGTCTCAGCTGGGAACGTCGAATGAATCGCTTCTCGCACTGAGAGCATTCGTAGGGCTTCTCGCCTGTGTGAGTTCTCTGGTGTATGTGGAGGGACATTTTGAGCTTAAATGTCTTCCCACAGTCTGGGCACGAGTAGAGCTTGTCTTGGCTGTGGGTCGTCTGGTGCGCCACCAAGGAAGCCTTCTGGTTGAAGCTCTTCCCACACTCTTGGCACATGAACGGCTTCTCCCCCGTGTGGATTCGCTGGTGCCGGGCTAAATTACTTTTATTATGGAAGCTCTTTCCACACTCTGTACACAAAGAGGGCTTTTCGCCTGTGTGGACCTTCTGGTGTGTGTTGAGCGACGACTGTTGACTGAAACGTCTCCCACATTCAGAGCACTGATAGGGTTTCTCTCCTGTGTGGGTCCTCTGATGAAGGATAAGGTGGCAGCGCGATTTGAAGTTCTTGCCGCAAATCGGGCACGGATGCAATTTCTCATTGGCCGGGGTTTTCCTGCTTGTAACAACAGACTCCTCATTGTTCACGCTTTTCTTTGCGGGTTCTGGCGCACTCTCTCCCCTATGCATCCTCATGTGTGAAAGGTAGCCTTTTCTCCGTTTGAATTTTTTGCCGCACTCCAAGCAGACATACGGCTTGTCTTTGCGATGGGTCGGCTCATGCTCCATGAGGCAAACCTTCTGAATAAAGCTTTTCCCACATATGTGGCAGCTGTAGG
This sequence comes from Anolis sagrei ordinatus, assembly GCF_025583915.1. NCBI lineage: Eukaryota > Metazoa > Chordata > Lepidosauria > Squamata > Anolidae > Anolis > Anolis sagrei. Next base: position 299,562,335 of record NW_026845477.1, read on the forward strand.
GTTTCTCTCCTGTATGGATCTTCATGTGTCTCATTAGGTTGCCTTTATTGGCAAACCTTTTCTCACACACAGTGCATGAATATTTCCTCTCTCCCGTATGGACGATCTTGTGTTTACTCAGGGCCTGTTTATTAATGAACTTCTTCCCACATTCAGGGCAGTGAAAGGGTCTCTCTCCCGTATGTAGTCTCTTATGAACGATAAGGGACACGCGGCTCATGAAGCTTTTTCCACAGTCGAGGCATTTGTAGGGTTTCTCCCCTGTGTGGGCTCTTTCGTGCATGACAAAACTCCTTCTCCAGCGAAAACTTTTGCCGCAAATCGAGCACTGGTAGGTCCTCTCCCTTTTGAGGATGGTCTCATGGCTGTTCTTTTTGTGTATAGCCAGATTGTTCCTATATCGGAAGCTTTTGTCACACTCGGTGCATTTATAGGGTCTCTCCCCTGTGTGGATTCTCTCGTGTAAAGCAAGGAGGTGTTTCCAGAAGAAGCTTTTGTCACAATGCGAGCATGTATAGGGCTTCACTCCTCTGTGGCGTTTCTCATGTCCAGTCAAGGCACATTTGGTTTTGAAGCTCCTACCACACTCAGGGCACAGAAATGACTTCTGCCCTGCATGGGTATTTTGGTGGACGACGAGGGCAGCTTTCCCATTGTAGCGTTTCCCACAATCTGAACATTCATAAGGCCTCTCATCTGTGTGCATCCGCTCATGTTCAATGAGAGAATACTTAAAAATGAACGTTTTGTCACAGTGGGAGCAAGCATGAGGCCTCTCTCGCGTGTGAGCCCTCACCCTGTGGGCATTGAGGTATTTTTCCAGGGTGAAACTCTGGTCGCAATCTGCACACTTGTACAGCTTTTCTGCTGTATGAATCTTCTGGTGTATCCTCAGTAATGATTTCTGATTGAAAGTTTTCTCACACAGTTGGCACGAGAAGGTCTCCCCTGCATGGATTTTTTGATGCACCGCAAGGGATGTTTTCCAGGGGTAGCTTTTCCCACACTCCTGGCATTCATACGGTTTTTCTCCAGTGTGGATCCTTTGATGCGTCACAAGGGACGATTCCTGACCAAACGCTTTCCCACAGTCGGAGCACTGATAAGGTTTATCTTCTGTGTGAGATTTCTCATGTGCAATCAGACATGCTTTCTTATTGAACTTTTTTTCACACAAGGAGCAGCTGTATCGCTTTTCTCCTGGATGAGATTTTCTGTGCTCAAGGAGGAGGGATTTATCGCTGAAGCTTTCTCCACACTTAGAACATCCATATGGGCCTTCTCCATCTTGAGAGGGGTCCTGAACATTAAGATCCTGCATATCATTCCCTTTGGCCTCTTCTAGTGATGTTTCCCTGCCATTGTCTGTTTGCTCAGATCTTTCCAGATGACCGCTCTCATTCACCTCAATTTGGTAATTCCCTGGTAGAGTCAACAAAGAGTTATGGTTAGAGCTACAATCACCCTAGAGCAGTGGTTCTCAACCTGTCGGTCCCCAGGTGTTTTGGACTACAACTCCCAGAAACCTCAGCCGATTTATGAGCTGTTAGGATTTCTGGGAGTTGAAGGTCAAAACATCTGGGGACCCACAGGTTGAGAACCACTGTATTTTATCATACACATTTAATTTTATTATTGTTAAAACAAGTTTATTACACTACAACCCGCTATTTATGGAATCATTACATGCAGTATCACTGCCCTAGAGCTGCAAAATCTATATAAATAAAAATGTAATGTTCATTTGCACATCCCAGTAGAGTGGCCTTTTGCAGCTGGCAGATGGTAAACACAATCAGCGCCGATTGTGTTTAAGTGCAGGCCAAGGTCTTTAGGCACTACAACCAGTGTGCCAATCACCACTGGGATCACCTTTACTTGTTTGTGCCAGTCTTTGCACAGTCATTATTGTTGTTGTTGTTGTTGACCTGTTTGTTTGTTGCCATCTACAGTTGTCCTCATAATGCGCTTTCCCCTGTCCTTAATAAAGTCCAAACCCCAGTGCTCCTCCTCTGTGGGCTCCTCTCTCACAAATACACTTTCTCTATTCCTCTCTCTCCCAGGGTTTTAACATTTTATCTCGTTCATTTGGCCCACCCTTGGTGTTTGATTTTATTACGTTATTTTGTATCATTTATTTTATTCTGTTATTTTATGTACTTTGTTATGATGTAATTTTTGAGTTGTTTGTGCCTAAATATGCTGTACCATTTTTGGGCTTGGCCTCATGTTAGCCGCCCCGAGTCCCCTCTGGGGAGATAGTGGCAGGTTATAAATAAAGTTTATTATTATTGTTTTTATTGTATTTTCGAAGGCTTCCATGGCAGGCATCACTGGGTTGTTGTAGTTTTTTGAGCTATATGACCATTTTTTAGAAGAATTCTCTCATGATGTTTCGCCTGCATCTATGGCAAGCATCCTCAGAGGTAGGCTTGCAATCCATTTAGGTGAAACGTCAGGAGAGAATGCTTCTAGATTATTATTATTATTATTATTATTATTATTATTATTATTATTATTAGCCATCCCCTGTCATGCGTTGCTGTGGCCCTCAAGAACAGAAGAATTCCAGGCATTAAACAATAGACAGAAGGAAGGGACATTGATAAATGGAACAGAAGATAGATGGATAGAACATAGATAGATAGACAGATAGATAGAATAGTAGATGGATGGTCGGACAAACAGACAGACATCTCTAAGACCAAAGGGGGTTGGACTGGATGGCCTTTGGGGCTCCCTTCCAAATGGTTGGCCATCTGTTGGGTAGGCTTTGATTACCGCCCAATGAGGTTGGACTGGATGGCCTTTGGGGCTCCTTTCAAATTGGATGGTCATCTGTTGGGTAGGCTTTGATGGTGTCTTCCTTTACTGCCAAAAGTGGATGGGCTGGATGCCCTATGGGGTCCCTTTAACTACCATGGCTCAATGCTGTGGATTAATTCCAAAGAGTAGACCAGGTAGGGGCAAACTTGGGCCCTCCAGGGGTTTTGGACTCCAACTCCCACAATTCCCAACAGCCTTTCTAACAGTCTTTTGGGGTTGGAGTTACTTTTGTCGCTGTGTTTTTTGGCATGATGGTCACTTGTTGACCTGATAGGTGTCTTGTGTCCAAATTTGGTGTCAATTCGTCCAGTGGTTTTTGGGTTATGTAAATCCCACAAATGAACATTACGTTTTTATTTATATAGACTAGCCGTCCCCTGACACATGTTGCTGTGACCCAGTCTGTGTATATGTGTTTTGTGTGTGTGTATATTTGTGTGTGTATGTATGTGCTTTTGCACATGCGCTGCAATGTATTTTTGATTTTTTTGCTTTTTAAGTCTCTTCTGCTGTGTTTTTTGGTGTTTTTATGAGTGATGGTCACTTGTTGGCCTGAGACGTGTATTGTGTTCAATTTTGGTGTCAATTTGTCCAGTGGTTTTTGAGTTATGTTAATCCCACAAACAAACATTACATTTTTATTTATATAGATTACTAGCTGTCCCATGCCATGCATTGCTGTGGCCCAGTCTGGGTATATGTGTTTTGTGTATGTATATATATATTTGTATATGTGTATTTGTGTATATATATAGGTGGTTTTGCGCATGCATTGTAATGTGTTTTTTGGTTTTTGGTTTTTAAGTCTCTTCTGCTGTGTTTTTCAGTGTTTTTATGAGTGATGGTCACTTGTTGGCCTGATAGGAGTCTTGTGGCCAAATTTGGTGTCAATTCGCCCAATGGTTTTTGAGTTATGTTCATTCCACAAACGAACATTACATTTTTATTTATATAGATTATTATGGTGGGCCTTGAGTCCATCACATATAACTGAAGCCACTTTCAATCCTCTCATCTCAAAAGCGGCCTCATTGTGATAAGCAAACAGGAAAGCACAAGATGGAGCCAGAAGAAAAAGGCTTGGTTTTCCTTGAGGATAGATCCGAGTGATGGTTTTTCATCCTGTATTGGGCCACCTTGCGCCATGATGGCTACCTATCGTTGTCTCTTTCTCCTTGGCTTCACCGCCCTCCATATTGGCAGGATTCCCTTTGTTTTCTTCAGGCGACGTCACACAGGGCTGTCCCTCCTCATGGCTGGCCCACACCTCACCTGTAAATACAACCAAAGAAATAAGAAACTTGAGCCTCAATTAAGCCAACACAAAAGAATAATAAAGCACGAATACATCGCTCTTGAGGACAATCCCACTCCCTCCTCTCGTTCCTCCTCTGAGGTGAAATTCGCCTATGTAGGCTTCGGCCTACACACTAGGCCACTTTTCCCTCCCGCCACTCCCAATCTTCCGTAATGGGGACCCACTTTCGGCAACTTCTACCACGGAAGAAACGTTCTCCGGCACCATCCCTTCTTCTGTGCCAAGGCCTTCGTTTCGATGGCTCTCCACCACCTGGTTCTCTTCTGCTGCAACGACATATTCTGGGACAAAAAAGAAAACAATGAGAACCCTGAAAGGATATGATATGCTGAGAGGTCATCCATGGTTTCGGGTATCCATGGCGGAATAGATCTCTACCTAATTCAGGAGCGTTTTCATCCACCTTCTTGACAGGACTCGCGCCCAAGGGAGGCTTCTTTGCCTTGGTGGCATCGTCCGTCACCTCCTAAAACGAGAGAAATGGTTACACATTCATAGAAACACAGAATCATTGAATTGGAAGAGACCTCATAAGCCATTTAGTCCAACCCCTTGCCAAGAAGCAAGAAGATTGCATTCAAAGCACCCCCGACAGATGGCCATCCAGCCTCTGCTTAAAAGCCTCCAAAGAAGGAGCCTCCACCACACTCCGGGGCAGAGAGTTCCACTGCTGAACAGCTCCTCACAGTCAGGACATTCTACTTCATGTTCAAATGGAATCTCCTTTCCTATAATTTGAAGCCATTGCTCCACGTCCTAGTCTCCAGGACAGCGGAAAACAAGCTTGCTCCCTCTTCCCTATGACTTCCCTTCACATATTTATACATGGCCCTCATCATGTTTCCTCTCAGCCTTCTCTTCTTTAGGCTAAACATACCCAGCTCTTTAAGCCGCTCCTCATAGGGCTTGTTCTCCAGACCCTTGATCATTTTGGCTTGCATCAATAGGAGTCTACTGTCTAGATCAGGGGTCCACAAACTTTTTAAACGGAGGGCCAGGTCACAGTCCCTCAAACTGTTGGCGGGCCAGATTATAATTCGAAAAAACCATGAATGAATTCCTATGCCAGGGTCCACAAACTTTTTAAACAGAGGGCCAGGTCACAATCCCTCAAACTGTTGATGGGCCAGATTATAATTCGAATAAATCATGCACATTGCAAATATCTTATTTGTAGTGCAAAAAACATTTTAAAACAATACAATAATTAAAACGAACAACAATTTTAACAAATATAAACTTATTAAGAGTTTCAATGGAAAGTGTGGGCCTGCTTTTGGCTGATGAGATAGGATTGTTGTTGTTATTGTGTGCTTTCAAGTAGTTTCATACTTAGGTTGACCCAGAGCGAGGGCCGGGTAAATGACCTTGTAGGGCCGCATCCGCCCCCCGGGCCTTAGTTTGAGGACCCCTGGTCTAGATGTACCTATGTACCATCGTGGAGATTAAGATCCTCCGGGAAGGCCCTGCTTTCCATCCCGCCACTGTCATAGGTGCGATTGGTGGGGACGAGAGACAGGGCCTTCTCGGTGATTGCTCCCCGGCTATGAAATTCCCTTCCTGGTGAGATCAGGTCGGCCCCCTCCCTCCTGTCCTTTAGAAGGATGGTAAAAACATGGCTGTGGGACCAAGCTTTTGGGACAATGCAATAAAGCAGCAATAGGAAAGATGGCCAGGCGAATTGTTTTAAATGGTGTACTTTAGTATTTTGATAAATGTTTTTAATGTTTATGTATTGTATGTGAATTAGTGTCCCGGCATTGAATGTTTGCCATATATATGCTGTGCTTCTCCCTGAGTCCCCTTCGCCGTGAGAAGGGCGGAATATAAATGTTTTAAATAAATAAATAAATAAATAGATCCAGGGAAGTCATGCTCCCCATGCTCTATTCTGCCTTGCTTAGACCACATCTGGAATGCTGTGTCCAATTCTGGGCACCACAATTGAGGAGAGATATTGACAAGCTGGAATGTGTCTAGAGGAGGGCGACTCAAATGATCAAGGGTCTGGAGAACAAGTCCTATGAAGAGCGGCTGAAAGAGCTGGGAATGTTTAGCCTGAAGAAGAGAAGGCTGAGAGGAGACATGATAGCCATGTATAAATACATAAGAGGAAGTCACAGGGAGGAGGGAGCAAGCTTGTTTTCTGCTGCCCTGGAGAGTAGGACGCAGAACAATTCACAGACGGGGAGCCACTGTTGAGACGCCCCTGTCTCTCGTCTCCACCTATCGCATTTGCGACGGCAGTGGGATCAAGAGCAGGGCCTCTCCATATGATCATAAACTTCATGATAATTCGTAGTAGGAGATACATTCGGACATGTAGTCTGGGCCAGAACCGTTTAGAGCAGGGGTCCTCAAACTTTTTAAACAGAAGGCAGGTCACAGTCCCTCAAACTGTTGGAGGGCCGGATTATAATTTGAAAAAAACATGAATGAATTCCTATAAACACTGCGCATATCTTATTTGTAGTGCAAAAAACACTTAAAAACAATACAATAATTAAAATGAAGAAGAATTTTAACAAATATAAACTTATTAGTATTTCATTGGGAAGTGTGGGCCTGCTTTTGGTTGATGAGATGGGATTGTTGTTGTTGTTGTTGTGTGCTTTCAAGTCGTTTCAGACTTAGGTTGAGCCTGAGCGAGGGCCGGGTAAATCAGGGGTCCTCAAACTAAGGCCCGGGGGCCAGATGCAGCCCTCCAAAGTCATTTACCCGGCCCTCGCTCAGGGTCAACCTAAGTCTGAAACGACTTGAAAGCACACAACAACAACAACAATCCTATCTCATCAGCCAAAAACAGGCCATAACCTCCCATTGTATTACTAATAAGTTTGTATTTGTTAAAATTGTTCTTTGTTTTAATTATTGTAATGCATTTAAGTGTTTTTTGCACTACAAATAAGATATGTGCAGTGTGCATAGGAATTCGTTCATGTCTTTTTCAAATTATAATCTGGCCCTCCAACAGTTTGAGGGAGTGTGACCTGGCCCTCTGTTTAAAAGGTTTGTGGACCCCTGGGGGTAAATGACCTTGGAGGGCTATATCCGGCCCTGGGACATAGTTTGAGGACCTCTGGTTTAGAGCTTTAAAGGTTAAAACCAGCACTTTGAATTGTGCTCAGTAGTAGATCGGCAACCAGAGGAGCTGGTGTAACAGAGGGATTGTATGCTCCCTGTACGCCACTCTGGTGAGCAACCTAACTGCTGAAGCTTCCGGGCAGTCTTCAAAGGCAGCCCCATTGCAGTAGTCTAATTGGGATGCAACAAGAGCGTGGACCACTGTGGCCAAGTCAGTCTTTCCATGTAGAGTGCATTGCAGTAGTCTAATTGGGATGTAACAAGAGCGTGGACCACTGTGGTAAAGTCAAACTTTCCAAAGTAGCCAAGCTTCCAGGCAGTCTTCAAAGGCAGCCCCATGTAGAGCGCATTGCAGTAGTCTAATTGGGCTGTAACAAGAGCGTGGACCACTGTGGTAAAGTCAGACTTTCCAAAGTAGCCAAGCTTCCGGGCAGTCTTCAAAGGCAGCCCCATGTAGAGCGCATTGCAGTAGTCTAATTGGGATGTAACAAGAGCGTGGACCACTGTGGTAAAGTCAGACTTTCCAAAGTAGCCAAGCTTCCAGGCAGTCTTCAAAGGCAGCCACATGTAGAGCGCATTGCAGTAGTCTAATTGGGATGTAACAAGAGCGTGGACCACTGTGGTAAAGTCAGACTTCCCAAGGTACGGGTGCAGCTGGCACACAAGTTTTAATTGTGCAAAAGCTTCCCTTGCCACTGCTGAGACCAGATTTTTTTTTCAGATTCTGTAATACAGTCAACACTCCACATTTGTTGGGGTTCAAGCATGGGCCAACTTTGGCCTTTCGGGTGTTTTGGACTTCAAATCTCACAATTCCTAACAGCTGTGGGAGCTGAAGTCCAAAAAACCTGGAGGGCCAAGGTTTGCCCATGCTTGCAAACTCAGAAACAGGCACACCAGAACAATCCTTGCACAACCCCAAAAGGAATGGCTCTCACCTCTTCTTGCTGAGTGTGGAGGAAATCTTCTGCCAGGGCTACTGCTTCATCGCAGCTTGAAGGCGTCTTCGCCTTGACGTGGCCTTGCATTTCCCGGGGCAGGACAGAGAGGAACTGCTCCAGGATGACCAACTCCAGCATCTGCAGCTTGGTGTTCCTCCCGGGCTTCAGCCACTGGCAGCAAAGGTCCCAGAGGTGGCTGCAAACCTTGCGAGGCCCCTCGACCTCTTGGTAGCAGAAGCCCCGGAAGCGCAGGCGCTGTTCCTCAGGGTCAAGGGCCTGCGCTTCCAGGGTTGTTTTTTCCATGTTTTCTCTCTTGGACTTGGCCTGGAGCAGGCGGAGGCTTTTCCGTGCTTCAACGTCAGCTGTGCCTTGGTCCCGTGTTGACGCAACCCGAAGATCCAAGGCAGAGGAGGCTACAGGGATGGGGAGCAGAGAAGAATTGACACTGACCATTTAATGCAGTTTGGAGCTAGCTTCAAGCATGCAGTGGTTAGACAATAATTTCACAAATAAAAGCCCTTAATGTGCACCAGCGCTCTGTGATTTGTGCCATCACCATCTGGACCTCAACCCAGTTTCCGGATTTCCTATGTAATCACCTGCAAAGCGATATCACTTTGATACTGGTTTGAAACTGGCTTAAGTGGTTAGTGTAGATGGGTCCTAAATCAGGGGCAGGCAACTCTAGCAGGCTGGGGACTGAAAGATAAAATCTTTTCCAGATCTCTCTCAATGCCTTTGAGACTGGACAATGTTTTTAACAAGGAGACTCTAATGATACATGTTTTTATTGATATTGGTTGATTTTACTTGGATTTATATTTATATTAATGTTTTAATTGTATTTTATGGTTTTGGTGTTGACTGTAAACTGCTCTGAGTCACCTGCGGACTGAGAGGGGCAGTATATAAATATAGTAAATAAGTAAATAAATATTTTTTGTTTTGTTTTGAGTTTCCTGAATTATATGATTATTATAATTATTATTAGTATTATACTGTTATTATGGCCCCCTGTGGCACAGCAGGTTAAACTGCTGAGCTGCTGAACTTGCTGACCAAAAGGTCAGCAGTTTGAATCCGGGGAGCGGGGTGTGCTCCTGCTATTAGCCCCAGCTTCTGCCAACCTAGCAGTTTGAAAACATGCAAATGTGAGTAGATCAATAAGTACCGTTTCTGTGGAAAGGTAATGGCATTCCATGTAGTCATGCTGGCCACATGACCTTGGTGGCGTCTACGGACAACTCCTGCACTTCAACTTAGAAATAGAGAAGAGCACCACTCTGCAGAGTCAGACACGACTAATGTCAGGGGACACCTTTACCTTTTTATTATTATTATTATTATTATTATTATTATTATTATTTTACTGACACAAAAACACAGTATGTCACAGAAAATTAGATATATGTGCTGGATTTCGTATCACAAAATCACAAGTCAAACTACTACTATTATTATTATTATTATTATTATTATTACTATTATTATAATATTTAGCCCAAAAGAAGCATTTTTTTCCAAATAGGAAGTGATCAGAAGTCACTTTAGTTCACTTCCAGCTTTTTAAAAAGGGCTTGTGAGTTTTAAATTGCCCAAAATGTGGCTTAGAAAACATTTGGAGGGATTTTGGGAGCAAAGAAAAAAGTATTTCAGCTTTTGGAGTATTTAGGAATTCTGAATAAGGGATATTAAAAATGGATTTAGAAATTCTGGATGACGGATATTAAACTTCTTTCCAATTTACGACTAAAGAGGATGAATTTATCAAAGCTCTTCACAGAACTGCTTTGGGCTGGTGTGCATCTACACTGCGGTTTGACACAACTTTAACGACCATGGCTCAGTGCTATGAAATCATAGGATTTGTAGTTTTACAAGGTCTTCGGCCTTCTCTGAGGAGCTCCCAGTGACACAGAGGGTTAAACTGCCTAGCTGCTGAACTCGCCGACCAAAAGGTTGGTGGTTCGAATCCGGGGAGCAGGGTGAGCTCTCGCTGTTAACCCCAGCTTCTGCCAACCTAGCAGTTTGAAAACATACAAATGTGAGATCAATAGGTACCGCTCCAGTGGAAAGGTAATTGCGCTCCTTGCAGTCATGCCGGCCACATGACCTTGGAGGTGTCTACGGACAACGCTGGCTCTTTGGCTTAGAAATGGAGATGAGCATAGTCACCCAGAGTCAGACGCAACTAGACTTAATGTCAAGGGGAAACCTTTACCTTTACTTTAGCCTTTTCTGACAAAGCGTGCAGAGAAGAGTCCAGAATCCTGTAGAACTGAGCTATGACAGTTTAAGTGTTGTCAAACTGCATTAATTTGACAATGTAGATGCACCCCAAATCATAGCTCTTTCAATGGCTTTGAGGCATCCATCCTCTCTCTGTTTCTCTCTCTGTCTAGTACATTCAGCACCTGTCAGCTATACCTTTCATGAAATCAGTGTCTTGGCTCTTACCTGGGCTTGCCAGAAAAGAGTAGGAGTGTTCCAGAGTTACGATGTCGCTCTTGGAGGATGGTGCTTCGGCTTTACTATCACCAGGTTCTGGTGGACGGCTCGGTTTGGGAACTGGTGTCTTATGCCGGATAAGGGTAAATCTCTTTCTAGCACTAATCCTTTTAGCACCCTGTGGAAGAATATTTTTTAAAAAACACATATCCATATATACTTGAGTATAAGCCGACCCGAATATAAGCCGAGGCACCTAATTTTACCACAAAAAACTTGGGAAAACGTATTGACTCTTGTATAAGCCAAGGGTGGGAAATGTAGCCTCTATTGGTAAATTTCAAAATAAAAATAGATGGGTTGTTGTAGGTTTTTCCGGGCTATATGGCCATGTTCTGGAGGCAATTTTTGGCCATATAGCCCGGAAAAACCTACAACAACCCAGTGATTCCGGCCATGAAAGCCTTCGACAATACATAAAAATAGTTATTGATAAAATTATATTAATTGCAGAATCAGCAGGTTAAGTGGTTTTGAATATTTACATAAAACTGTAATTTAAGATAAGACTGCCCAACTCTGATTAAACTATTATTCTGACCTTCTTCAATGTAAATGTGCTTACATATCCTTCCAATAATAATAGAGTAAAATAATAAATGTAATAATAATAATAATAATAATGGAGTAAAATAATGGAAATTCAACAATAACAAAAATAATAGAGTAAAATAAATGTAATAATAATAATAAATAGAGTAAAATAATAAATGCATTAATAATTATACTGTAAAATACTGTACATATAATAATAACAATAATAATAATAATAATAATAATAATAATAATAATATAATAACACATTAAGTAAAATAATAAATGTAATAAAAGTAATACTAATAACAGAGTAAAATAATAAATAACCGTGAATAACCATGGGGAGTGGTGGAGGCTCCCCCAGGCAGTAAGTCAATACACCTGAAACTGCCAGTCCATTAAATGCTAATCAAGGTGGCCAATGGAAACATTCACACTTACAGATATGTAAACCCCATTTTCCTAGTTTCCGACAGACCTCACAACCTTTGAGGAGGCCTGCCACAGATGTGGGTGAACTGTTAGGAGAGAATGCTTCTGGAACATGGCCATAAAGCCCGGAAAACACACAACAACCCAGACATTTAGCATAATGCCAAGGGTTTTTTTAAAACTGTATTTTAAAATGCCATTTAAATGTACCCTCAACTTGCTTCTGACATGATAAATAAACAAAGAAATGAAATGAAATGGAAATGGGGTGCAGATGGCTGGGAGTCAGCTGCATTATGATCACTACTGACCAAAAGGTCATGAGTTCGAAGCCAGCCCGGGTTGGAGCGAGCTTCCAACCAATTTGTGTAGCTTGCTGTCGACCTTTGCAGCCCAAAAGACAGTTGCATCTGTTGAGTGGGAAATTTAGGTGCTGCTTATGCAGGGAGGCTAATTTACGACGCCATAAAAATCTCCAGCAAGCATGTAAAGAATGAGGAATACTTCATCGGTGACAGAAATGGATGGTGAAGCGACAGCTCCCCTGGTGGCCAGAATACCATCATGAAAAAGCTGGAATGTTAAATTGTCTCTGTGTGTCTGTCTATATATGTTGTGTGTCTATGGCATTGAATGTCTGTGACGTATATTTACATTGTAATCCGCCCTGAGTCCCCTGCGGGGTGAGAAGGGTGGAATATAAATACTGTAAATAAATAAATAAATAAAATAAACTGAACAATTCCTGTATAAGAGCAGCACAACTTACCCTTTTTGGCCGGCCAGGTAGCCGGAACACAGTCGGGACTGCTCCGGGCTTCAGTTCTCTCCTCCCAGAAGCCACGTTCGCCCAAAAATCCGTCTTTTTGAAATGCTCAGAGCAAATGACATCGTTGTACGATGGAGTGAAGTTGGGGCGTCCAATATTTGCGAGCCACTTTTGCAATTGGTCTTCCTTTGCAAGAGGAAACCTGCATTAATTGGGTTGGAAGAGAGAAAAATCACACAATCAGCTACACTAAGTTCTCCACATTCACTGGATTAGGGGCATAGGAACCCTACAAAGGTGGAAAAAAACATGAATTAAAACAACACACAAAAATGTATTAACCTGGGAAAACACTATTTTGGGAAGACTAGGTCAAGCTTTTCAAGCTTCTCATATTGGTGACAAGCTTTTCAGACTTGCATCTTTTTGCAACCTGGGTCGTTCAGCTTTGCTAACTAACCGGGGGTTAAATTAACTCCTTACAAGAGTTTTATGCTTTCTCTCTCTATATAAATTATATTTGTTGTTTATTCATTCACTCGCTTCCAACTCTTCGTGACTTCATGGACCAGCCCACCCCAGAGCTCCCTGCCTGTAATAATATATATTACAATATAATATATACATAGTTATATATATGTTGGAGCCCCTGGTGGCGCAGTGAGTTAAAGCGCTGAGCTGTTGAGCTTGTTGACCAAAAGGTCGCATGTTCGAATCCGGGAGCGGCGTGAGCTTCCGCTGTCAGCCCCAGCTTCTGCCAACCTAGCAGTTCAAAAACATGCAAATGTGAGTAGATCAACAGGTATTTTTCCGGAGGGAATGTAACAGCGCGCCATGCAGTCATGCTGGCCACATGACCTTGGAGGTGCCTACGGACAACGCCGGCTCTTCAGCTTAGAAATGGAGATGAGCACCACACCCCAGAGTCGGACACGACTGGACTTCATGTAAGGGGATAATCTTTACCTTTACCTATATATATATGTTTCATATATTCTTGACAGTATAAACAAGGTTTATAATTTCCCCCTTCTTATGTCCTAGAACAGTGTTTCTCAAGCTTCCTAATGCCACGACCCCTTAATACAGTTCCTCATGTTGTGGGGACCCCCAACCAAGAAATTATTTTCTTTGCTACTTCGTAACTGTAATTATGCTACTGTTATGAATCGTCATGTAAATATCCGATATGCAGGATGTATCTTCATTCACTGGACCAAATTTGGCACAAATACCCGATATGCCCAAATTTGAATATTGGTGGGGTTGGGTGATGGAATTGAACCAAACTTGGCACACAGAGTTCCCATGGCACACAGAAAATCATGGAAGGGATTGGTGAGCATTGACTTTGAGTTTTGGAGTTGTAGTTCACCTATATCCAGAGAGCACTGTGGGCCCTGTGGATCTGGACCAAACTTGGCACGAATACTCAAGATGCCCAAATGTGAACACTGGTGGAGTTAGGGGAAAATAGACTTTGACATTTAGGAGTTGTAGTTGCTGAGATTTATAGCTCACCTAAATCAAAGAGCATTCTGAACCCCACCAACGATGGAATTGGGCCAAAATTCCCACACAGAACCCTCATGGCCAACAGAAAATGCTGTGTTTTCTGATGGTCTTTTGCGACTCCTCAAATCCATTAAACCCAGAAATATGCAGGGACAAAGGTTGTTGAATTCTTTATTTGCATAAAATGTTCATTTTGGATATAACAATAACAACAAACCTGCAACAACCCTATAACAATACTGTTGGATCACCCATACTATGAGTGAATCTAACACTCGGTCCCTTTTACACCGCCATATAAAAGGCAGATTATTATTTTCGTATCAGGAGCAGCTGGAGAAACTGCAAGTCACTTCTGGTGTGAGAGAATTGGCCGTCTGCAAGGATGTTGCCCAGAGGACGCCTAGATGTTCTGAAGTTTTTCCATCCTTGTGGGAGGCTTCTCTCATGCCCCTGCATCGGGAGCTGGAGCTGACAGAGGGAGCTCATCTACGCTATCCCCAAATTCAAACCTCTAACCTGTCGGTCTTCAATCCTGCCAGCACAGGGGTTAAACCCACTGCGCCACCGGGGGCTCCAAAAGGCAGATTATCTGCTTAGAACTGGATCATATAGCACTGTAAACGCATATAATCCAGTTCAAAGCAGATATTGTGGATTATTGTTTATATGTAATTTTGGGCTTGGCCTCTTAGCCGACCCAATTCCCCTTTGGGGAGATGGTGGCGGGGTATAAATAAAGATGAAGATGATTATTATTATTAGAAACACAACAAGATGAGTCCACACCAGACAAGATCACTCTGCTGGCTGTTGTATTGGATCACACGTCGGACACTTCCCAAGTGTCTAGGACTGTGTGATGTATCCGCGAATAATGCCTGCAGATCCCAGTAAGGTGGCATTCTGCAGCTGGCAGATGGTAATTTTGCCAGCGTCCATTGTGTTTAAGTGCAGGCCAAGGTCTTTAGGCACTGCACCCAGTGTGCCGATCACCATTGGGACCACCTTGACTGGCTTATATGATTATGATGATGATTATTATTACTATTATTACTATTATTATCTGTTTTGATAATCTGGATTATATGGCAGTGTATCTGTGTATCTGCAGCCTTCACTGTAGGATTAATGCAGTTTGGCATTACTTCAACTGTGATGCCTCAATGCTATGGAATCCTGAGAGATATAGTTTTGCAAGGTCTTCTCTGCCAACAAGGGCTAGGGCCTCACCAAACTGCAACTCCCAGGATACCATAGCCTTGAGTCATGGCAGTTAAAATGGTATCAAACCGCATCAATCCTACAGTGCAGATGCATCCATAACAAATGGATTCGTGCGACGTACAAACACTGACAATGTTAGAAAGGTCACCCAAAATAATTCATAGGAAAAGGCCCTACCTGTGAAAGGTGACGCGGCTGCCATGCCAGCGACGATTTAGGCAGCTGGCCACCGAACAACGACTTGCCATGTTTATGGAGGGTTCCTCTTGGAGGGGGAGCCTTCGACACCCCACTTTGGGGTTATTTCCCTGTGTCCAAGCCCAGCTGCATTCACGCATGCAGTTGCATTCACACAAAAAAGCTGAACAGGGTCTGCAAAACAAGAAGGAAGATCTTTTATTCTGCCCATTTGAACGGTTTTGTGTTTTTTACCTATGTACCGTATATTAACAATGTTGTACAATACCTTAAGCCTTGGCAAGAGGCAGTTAAGAAAACAACAACAACAACAACAACAGAGTCTCAGGCCCAATCTACATTGCCATATGATCCAGTTTCTGGATCCAGTTGATCCGCTTTGAACTGGATTATCTGGCACTTTAATTGCCCTGGCTGAATGCTATGGGAATCTGGGATTTGTAGTATTTCTTTGACACCCCTCGAATGGTTTTGGCTGAATGCTATGGATTCCTGGGGGTTGTAGTTTTACAAGGTCCTTATCTGCCAGAGAGTGCAGGTGTATTGCCATACTACAGATCCCAGGATTTCTTAGCACAGACCCAAGGCCATGGCTCAATGCTTCGGAATCATAGGAATTGTAGTTTTAGAAGACTTTTAGCCTTCTCTGCAAACCCAGTTCAAAGCAGATAATTTGGACTCAGAAACTGGTTTATATGGCAGTGTAGATCCAGTCTGTGGCCCCTTCTACACTGCCATATAAAATCCAGATTATCAGCTTTAAACTGGATTATATGGCACAGTATACTCATATAATCCAGTTCAAAGCAGATAATGTGGATTATCTGATTTGATAATCTGGATTGTATGGCAGTGTACAAAGGCCCTAAACTGACAAGGCAGCTATGGTGATTGGTAGATAGATGTTGGATGAATCTCATTTCTGGTTGCTTGAGAGCTACGATTAAAAACAGGCCTATCTAATATTACACCCCATACTCAATCATAACATAAACTCTGTATTGACTTGCTAATAGTATTGGAATACAGCATTTAAAACAAACAAAGACAAATTTAATTTAATCGAACATAGTAATATTAAGTCTACTTCAGTTTTTTTGCCGGTAGCTTGAGAATTTTTTAGTACGGCGAGACACCTGCACTCTCTGGCAGATAAAGACCTTGTAAAACTACAACTCCCAGCAATCCCTAGCATTCGGCCAAGGCCATTCAAGGGGTGTCAAAGCAATACCATGAATCCCATGTTCCGATAGCACTGAGCCAGGAAAATTCAAGTGGTGTTAAAGGGATACTACAAATCCCACGTTCCCATAGCATTCAACCAGCTCCATTCAAGTGGTGTCAAATGGATACTACAAATACCAGGTTCCCATAGTATTGAGCCAGGGCCATTCAAGCGGTGTCAAAGGGATACTACAAATCCCATAGCATTCAGCCAAGGCAATTAAAGCAGTGTCAAAGGGATACTATAAATCCCAGAATCCCATAGCATTCAGCCATGGCAATTCAAGCAGGGTCAAAGGGATACTACAAATTCCTGGTTCCCATTGCATTGAGGCAGGGCAATTCAAGCAGTGTCAAATGGATACTACAAATCCCAGGATCCCATACCATTCAGCCAGGGCAATTCAAGCTGTGTCAAAGGGATACTACAAACCCCAGGTTTCCATACCACTCAGCCAAGGCAATTCAAGCAGTGTCAAAGGGATACTACAAATCCCAGGATCCCATAGTATTCAGCCAGATCTCAGGATCCCATAACTTTGAGCCATGGGAATTCAAGCAGTGTCAGAGGGATACTACAAATCCCAGGTTCCCATAACATTCAGCCAGGGCAATTCAAGCGGTCTCGAAGGGATACTACAAATCCCAGGAACCCATAACATTGAGCCAGGGCCATTCAAGCGGTGTCAAAAGGATACTACAAATCCCAGGTTCCCATAGCATTCAGTTAAGGCAAATCAATTGGTGTCAGAGGGATACTACAAATCCCAGGATCCCATAGCATTCAGGCAGTGCAATTCAAGCGGTGTCAAAGGGATACTACAAATCCCATAGCATTCAGCCAAGGCAATTAAAGCAGTGTCAAAGGGATACTATAAATCTCAGAATCCCATAGCATTCAGCCATGGCAATTCAAGCAGGGTCAAAGGGATACTACAAATCCCAGGTTCCCATAGCATTCAGCCATGGCAATTCAAGCAGTGTCAAAGGGATACTACAAATCCCAGGAACCCATAGCATTCAGCCAAGGCAATTCAAGCAGTGTCAAAGGGATACTACAAATTCCTGGTTCCCATTGCATTGAGGCAGGGCAATTCAAGCAGTGTCAAAGGGATACTACAAATTCCAAGTTCCCATAGCATTCAGTTAAGGCAAATCAATTGGTGTCAAAGAGATACTACAAATCCCAGGATCCCATAGCATTCAGGCAGTGCAATTCAAGCGGTGTCAAAGGGATACTACAAATCCCATAGCATTCAGCCAAGGCAATTAAAGCAGTGTCAAAGGGATACTATAAATCTCAGAATCCCATAGCATTCAGCCATGGCAATTCAAGCAGGGTCAAAGGGATACTACAAATCCCAGGTTCCCATAGCATTCAGCCATGGCAATTCAAGCAGTGTCAAAGGGATACTACAAATCCCAGGAACCCATAGCATTCAGCCAAGGCAATTCAAGCAGTGTCAAAGGGATAGTACAAATTCCTGGTTCCCATTGCATTGAGGCAGGGCAATTCAAGCAGGGTCAAATGGATACTACAAATCCCAGGTTCCCATAGCATTCAGTTAAGGCAAATCAATTGGTGTCAGAGGGATACTACAAATCCCAGGATCCCATACCATTCAGCCAGGGCAATTCAAGCTGTGTCAAAGGGATACTACAAATCCCAGGTTTCCATACCACTCAGCCAAGGCAATTCAAGCGGTGTCAAAGGGATATTACAGACCCCAGATTCCCAAAGCATTGAGCCATGGGAATTCAAGCAGTGTCAGAGGGATACTACAAATCCCAGGATCCCATAACATTGAGCTAGGGCAATTCAAGCGGTGTCAAAGGGATACTACAAATCCCAGGATCCCATAGCATTGAGCCAAGGCAATTCAAGCTGTGTCAAAAGGATACTACAAATCCCAGGTTTCCATGCCACTCAACCAAGGCAATTCAAGCGGTGTCAAAGGGATACTACAGATACCAGATTCCCAAAGCATTGAGCCATTGCAATTCAAGCAGTGTCAAAGGGATACTACAAATCCCAGGTTCCCATAACTTTGAGCTAGGGCGATTCAAGAGGTGTCAAAGGGATACTATAAATCCCAGGTTTCCATACCACTCAACCAAGGCAATTCAAGCGGTGTCAAAGGGATACTACAGATCCCAGATTCCCAAAGCATTGAGCCAGGGCAATTCAAGCAGTGTCAAAGGGACAATAATAATAATTCCTTTTTGATGCATTCCCCAAAAATTCCATAGCAGCTAATGCTGAATCATAGTGTTATAACTGCCTAGTGCATTTTGTATCTGGTGGAAAATCAACATTTTTTGACAAAAAGAAAGAAATGCAAACCGGTTTAACCACAGTTATGTTATAAATTCCGGATTAGTCTATATATTGCAAACGCCCCAAAGGAATGATCCCAATCTATGTTTTCCTCCTCCCTAAGCCTAGACTTAGGGCAGCAAAATGGCTCTTGCAAAAGCAGCTTCCAAGAGACTCTATGGGAGCTTCTCAGTCTTCTAACCTTTTGCATAAGTCTAGGGTGAGGACGCGTGTCGACCATTTCCAACCCACAAATACACGCGTCACAGATTTCCCCTGGACCTCATTGTGTGCATTTTGCAAACTCACCTTCTCCAGCTCCAGCCCAGGCCTCTTTGCAAGCAAAGGCCCCCAAACCCAGGTTTCTTTCCCCCTTGCTTTCCTTTCTTGCAAAGAAGCCACGTTCACACGTTTTGCACGCTTTTTCCAACGCAATAACAATAATGCAACGTTAAAAAAACGATTGGGACAGCCCAGGGTTCAATTTGGGCCCTTGGGAGAGCCCAGGACTCCATTTAGGCCCCCCCTAAACAAGGCAGCAAAGTGGTATCTCCCATGTCAAGGTCTTCAAATGGAACATACCATTTTGGGAAAAGAGGGGTGAGCGGTCTTCTAAATCTAAAAACCAGTTAAAGAGAAAACCTTCAAAATGGGGATAACAATGAAGGAACGATGCAAATGACGAGGATTTTTAAAAATATTTCCAGGAAGGGTTCTGGTTTCCCAATTCAAAGGAAATACGTTTTATTAAAATATAGTTCCCCCTGAAATGTGTTGGTACAGTCCATCCTACTGCTTCCTTCTTTTCCTGCTTGATGACGTCATTATTAAGAGAGCAAAATATGGGTTTGTTTTGGCATTAAAGAGGAAGCAAGGAAATATTCAAAGACCAGCCCAATTGGCCAAATAATAATAATAATGCAATGTTAATGTCAAGATTGCTCAATTTGGAAGGGTTGAGCCTGAATTTGAAATGTATTTATTTATTTATAAATAAACAAACCATTCAGATTGCAGCTTCTGTATTGTTTCTAGTTTCTGCCTGTTTAGAAAATTAATAAATCACCCAAAAGTCTAGCATCCATCACCTTGCAAAGATTAAAAGATGTAGCCTGGAATATCAAGCTGCAGAGACAATTTGAGCCACTGTCACTGCCATGGCTCAAGGCTATGCAACCTGGAAGTTGTAGTTTTGCAAGGGCTTTAGCCTCCTCTATTAAAGAATACTAGTGTCTCACCAAGCTACAAATCCCAGGACTCCATAGCAGTTCAAGTAGTGTCAAACTGCATTTATTTAGCAGTTTTTCCCAAAGTCTGGGAACCTGCAAGTTTTGGACTTCAACTCCCAGAATCCCTCATCATTGGCCAAAGCAGCTGATGCTTCTGGGAGTTGAAGTCCAAAAGAAAAAGCTAGAGACCCACTCTAGATAGCTGCACCCTAAATTTCCGCAGTTTGAGCCACTTTCACTGCAATGGCTCAAGGATATGCAACCTGGGAGTTGTAGTTTTGCAAGGGCTTTAGCCTTCCCTGTTAAAGAATACCAATGTCTCACCAAACTATACATCCCAGGACTCCATAACATGGAGTGTCTAAGTAGTGTCAAACTGCATTTATTTAGCAGTGTTTCCCAAACTCTGGGAACTTGCAAGTTTTGGACTTCAACTCCCAGAATCCCTCATCATTGGCCAAAGCAACCGAGGCTTCTGGGAATTGAAGTCCAAAAGGAAAAAACCCTAGAGACTATTGTTTGATTTGGAAACTGCACCCTAGATTTCAGGACTTTCATACAATGAGCCACTTTCACTGGAATGGCTCAAGGATATGCAACCTGGGAGTTGTAGTTTTGCAAGGACTTTAGTCTCCCCTATTAAAGAATACCAGTGTCTCACCAAACTACACATCCCAGGCCTCCATAGCAGTTCAAGTAGTGTCAAACTGCATTTATTTAGCAAACTCTGAGAATTCTCAAGTTTTGGACTTCAACTCCCAGAATCCCTCACCATTGGCCAAAGCAGCTGAGGCTTCTGGGAGTTGAAGTCCAAAAGAAACAAAACCCTAGAGATTAGTGTTTGGTTTGGTAGCTACACCCCAGATTTCCACAATTTTAGCCACTTTTACTATAATGGCTCAAGGCTATGCAGCATGGGAGTTGTAGTCTTGCAAGGGCTTTAGCCTCCCCTGTTAAAGAATACCAGTGTTTCACCAAACTAAAAATCCCAGGACTCCATAGCATAGCACTAGTTCAAGTAGTGTCAAGCTGCATTTATTTATCAGTGTTTCCCACTCTGCAACCTGGGAGTTGTAGTTTTACAAGGGCTTCCCTGTTAAAGAATACCAGTGTGTCACCAAACTGCAAATCCCAGGGCTCCATAGCATAGCACTAGTTCAAGTAGTGTCAAGCTGCATTTATTTAGCAGTGTTTCCCACTCTGCAACCTGGGAGTTGTAGTTCTACAAGGGCCTTCCCTGTTAAAGAATACCAGTGTGTCACCAAAATACACATCCCAGGACTCCATAACATAGAGCTATAGCAGTTCAAGTAGTGTCAAGCTGCATTTATTTAGCAGTGTTTCCCACTCTGCAACCTGAGAGTTGTAGTTTTACAAGGGCCTTCCCTGTTAAAGAATACCAGTGTGTCACCAAACTACACATCCCAGGACCCCATAGCATAGCACTAGTTCAAGTAGTGTCAAGCTGCATTTATTTAGCAGTGTTTCCCACTCTGCAACCTGGGAGTTGTAGTTTTACAAGGGCCTTCCCTGTTAAAGAATACCAGCGTCTCACCAAAATACACATCCCTGGACTCCATAACATAGAGCTATAGCAGTTCAAGTAGTTTCAAACTGCATTTATTTAGCAGTGTTTCCAAACCCTGGGAACTTGCAAGTTTTGGACTTCAACTCCCAGAATCCCTCATCATTAGCCAAAGCAGCCGAGGCTTCTGGGAGTTGAAGTCCAAAAGGAAAAAACCCTAGAGGACTAGTGTTTGGTTTGGAAGCTGCACCCTAGATTTCCGGACTCTCATCAGCTAGGGATTGTGGGAATTGGAATCCATTAAACCCAACCCTCTAGTAAACAGAGCAACAACAACAATACTACTGAAACATACCCACCTGCTCCAAATCCATACGTTACTCCTTGCAACGTTTTCCAACCTGCAAGGTTCTTATTCAGTTGCATTCTCATTGGGGTTCCATTCTAGCAACTGCTTTTATTATTATTATTATTTAATTTGGTGCAATATAATTTCCCCCCAAAAAAATACTTATTGCAAAACTGGCTATGGGAAGCCTCAATGGGCTGAAATGGAGGTAAATAATTTGGAGGGCAAAGTGTGGTTATTATGTTTCACTCTCTCTTTGGAGAAAGCAATTATGTTTCTCTCTCTTTGGGGGAAGCAATAGTTGGTGCACCTTCCTGTCCTTTTGTATTTTTGGCTCTTGGCCACAGGAAGAGGTTGCATTTCCTGGCCAAGGAGGTGGGAGCGGATGATGGTGCTGAATGGAGGGAGGGCAGTGAAAGGTAATGTATTTATTCACTAGCTGTCCCCTGCCACGCTTTGCTGTGGCCAACCTTCCCTCCCTCTTTCTCTCCTTCCTTCCTTCCTTCCCTCTTTCCTTCTTTCCTTTTTTTTCTTTCATTCACTCCTTCCTTCCTTCTCTTCCTCTTCCCTTCCTTTTTCTTTCCCTTCCTCTTTCTCCCCTTTTCTTCCTTCTCTACCTATTCTTGGACTACAAGTCCCAGCAGTCCTCCTGATCAATCTACCTACCTATCTATCTCTATCTAATGTATATATTCATCTATCTTTCTTATCTATCTAGAGGATTGCTGGAGATTGCAGTCCAGGAATAGGAAATTGGAAATATGCAGGAATTGGGATGCTCAGTTATTGTTTACTCAATTATTATTTTTATTATGTTTATAATTTTACTCTATTTATTATTATTATTACATTTATTATTTTACTCTATTTATTATTACATTCATTCATTTGTTATTGTTATATTTATTATTTTACTCTATTATTGTTATTATGTTAATATTTTACTCTATTATTACATTTACTGCTGGCGGGGGACGAGAGATAGGGCCTTCTCGGTGGTGGCCCCTCGGCTGTGGAATGCCCTTCCCACGGACCTTAGACTAGCACCATCACTAATGGTATTCCGCAAAAAAGTGAAAACCTGGTTGTTTGATCAGGGGTTCGAATAGTCAGTGCAATGAGTATAATGAACAT
Organism: Anolis sagrei ordinatus; assembly: GCF_025583915.1. NCBI lineage: Eukaryota > Metazoa > Chordata > Lepidosauria > Squamata > Anolidae > Anolis > Anolis sagrei. The sequence continues at coordinate 299,585,468 of NW_026845477.1, forward strand.
AGGAATGGAACAATGGATGACGAATCTGGATCATGTTTTTAGTGATGAGGCGCTTGTGAATGGTTATTGTAGTTAATTGTTTATTAATTGTATAATACGCTATGTTGTTAACTGTTTTATATACTGTGTAATGGTAGCATTGAATTTTTGCTGTTCTTGCTCTTGTTGTTAACCGCTGTGAGTCGCCTACGGGCTGAGATCAGCGGTATACAAATTTATTTATTTATCGTGTCATCAGCAACCATACCATTGTGTTACAATTCTAACAGAACAAAACAAACACACAGATTAAAAAGAAAAACACACAGTTTGCAAGTTGGTAGTTGATTAAATGTCCTTTGACCAGTATCTGGCCACTTGGAGTGCCTCTGGTGTTGCTGCAAGAAGGTCCTCCATTGTGCATGTGGCAGGGCTCAGGTTGCATTGCAGCAGGTGGTCAGTGGTTTGCTCTTTTCCGCACTCGCATGTCGAGGATTCCACTTTGTAGCCCCATTTCTTAAGATTGGCTCTGCATCTCGTGGTGCCAGAGCGCAGTCTGTTCAGCGCCTTCCAAGTCGCCCAGTCTTCTGTGTGCCCGGGGGGAGTCTCTCATCAGGTATCACCCATGGATTGAGGTGCTGGGTTTGGGCCTGCCACTTTTGGACTCTCGCTTGCTGGGGTATTCCAGCGAGTGTCTCTGTAGATCTAAGAAAACTATGTCTTGATTTAAGTCGTTGACGTGCTGGCTGATACCCAAACAGGGGATGAGGTGGAGATGTTTCTGCCTTGGTCCTTTCACTATTGGCTGCCACTTCCCAGCTGATGTCAGGTGGTGCTATACAAATAAAGTATATAAATAAATAAATAAATAAATTTATTATTTTACTCTATTATTATTACAATTATTATTTTACTTTATTATTATTAATTTATTATTTTGCTCTATTATTGTTATTATGTTAATATTTTACTCTATTCTTACTACATTTATTTTTATCATTATTACTACCCTTATAATTTTACTCTATTCTTATTACATTTACTAGCTGTACCCGCCATGCATTGCTGTGGCCAAGCTTCCCTCCCTCTTTCTCTCCTCCTTTCTTTTCTCTCCTTCCTTCATTCCCTTTTTTTCTTTCATTCTTTCCTTCCTTCCTTCTCTTCCTTCCCCTCTTTTCTTTCCCTTCCTCTTTCTCCCCTTTCTTCCTTCTCTACCTATTCTTGGACTACAACTCCCAGCAATCCTCCTGATCAATTTACCTACCTATCGGAGCCTCCAGTGGCGCAGTGGGTTAAAGCCTTGAGTGTCCCCTGGGCAACATCCTTGCAGACGGCCAATTCTCTCACAACAGGAGCAGTTGCTCCTGACATGACAAAAAAAAAAACAACCTACCTATCTATATCTATCTAATGTATCTATCCATCTATCTTTCTTATCTATCTGGAGGATTGCTGGGAGTTGTAGTCCAGGAATAGGAAATTGGAGATATGCAGGAATTGGGATGCTCAGTTATTATTTACTCAATTATTATTTTTATTATATTTATAAATTTACTCTATTTATTATTATTATAATTATTATTATATTTATTATTTTACTCTATTATTGTTATATTTATTATTTTACTCTATTTATTGTTATTATTACATTCATTATTTTACTCTATTATTACATTTATTGTTTTACTCTATTTATTATTGTTATTATTATGCTAATATTTTACTCTATTATTATTACATTTACTAGCCGTGCCCTGCCCACTCTGGTGATCTGGAAAATAAAGTAATGTTTCTAATATATGTAATTTCTTTCTGCTTGTGAGCAAACAGTATTTTCCGCTGTTTCTTTGTCAGTGTTGATGTGGAGAGTGTCTGGTTGGCCTACTCTGGAATATGCAACATATAATTGTGCTTCTTTAGGGGTCCCTTACACATCTGTGATACTATATCTCTGTGTGTGTGAATCATATCTATCTATCTATATCTATGGCTGGATGGCTCTTTGTCAGGAGGGCTTTGATTACGGTTTTTTTGCCCTGGTGAAGGGAGTTGGACTGGGTGGCCTTAAGTATTTTCTGTTGATCATGGGGGTTCTGTGTGGGAAGTTTGCCCCAATTCTGTTGTTGTGGGGTTCAGAATGCTCTTTGATTGTAGGTGAACTATAAATCCCAGCAACTACAACTCCCAAATGTCAGGGTCTATTTCCCCCAAACTCCATCTGTGTTCATATTTGGGCATGTGGAATATTTGTGCCAAGTTTGGTCCAGATCCATAATTTTTTGAGTCCACCGTGCTCTCTGGATGTAGGTGAACTACAACTCCCAAACTCAAGGTCAATGCCCACCAAACCCTTCCTGTGTTTTCTGTTGATCATGGGAGTTTGGTTCAATTCTATCATTGGTGGGGTTCAGAATGCTCTTTGATTGTAGGTGAACTATAAATCCCAGCAACTGCCACTCCCAAATGACAAAATCATTTTTTTAAAACGATGGTCACTCCTTGGGTTAGTAGGTGTCTTGTGGCCAAATTTGGCAACAATTTGCTCAGTAGTTTTTGAGTTAAGTTAATTCCACAAACATACATTACACGTTTATTATAGACTTGCTGTACCCGTCAGGCAGGAGTTGCTGTGGACAACCTTCCCTCCCTCTTTCTCTCCTCCTTTCTTTCTCTCCTTCCTTCCTTTCTCTCCTTCCTTCCTTCCTTCCTTCCTTCCCTCCCTTTTCCCTTCCTTTCTTCCATCTATCTTATCTGCCTGGAGGATTGCTGGGAGTTGCAGTCCAGGAATAGGAAATTGGAAATATGCAGTGATGCTTTCAAAGAAATCCAAGAAGAAAGGTTGCATCTTGGAAGCAGTGCATTGGGATCATCCTCCACTCCTAAAGGGCCTGGTCTAGGGGATGCTGGGAGCTGTAGTCCGGAAGAGAGTGTGGATATGCTATTGTGTGTTTTGTTTGACAGGTGGAGTTGTTTTTGTGCATGTGCTGTAGTGTCTTTTGCCTTTTTTGGCCTTTTAAGTCCCTTCTGTTGTGTTTTTCTGTGTTTTGATGAGCGATGGTCACTCATTGGTTTGATAGGTGTGTTGTGTCCAAATTTCGTGTCAATTCGTCCAGTGGTTTTTGAGTTCTGTTAATCCCACAAATGAACATTACGTTTTTATTTATATAGATGGGAAGGCCTGGTTTGGGTTTGGATTTACACATTGCATGGGCTATTATATGGGGTAGGTTTGAAGCCCATCTTTAGTGTTGTAAAAGGCTTTGGAAAGCATGGCTTGCGCCTTTGTTTTCGAGTTCCCTAAGCATGGGCGTTTTGCTATTTGATTGCAACTCCCACCATCCTCAGCCAGCTTCCCAAAGGGAAGGGAGTGCTGAGAGTGGCAATGGAGCAACATTTTGAGTATCAACAGGCCTTTTAAAGATCTATATCTTTTGCTTTTTCAGTTAATTCAAGGATGGGAGTTTTGCTATGGGATTGCAGCTTGCTTTGGGATTGCATCTCCCAGCATCCCCAGGCAGCCTCTCTAAGGAAAGGGGAATGCTAAGAGTGGCAGTAGAGCAACATATTGAGTTGACAACAGGCCTTTACGAGGTTGACAACTTCTGCTTTCTGAATTAATCCAAGGATGGGAGTTTTGCTATGGGATTGCAGCTTGCAGCTGGGATTGCAGCTCCCAACATTCCCAGCCAGACTCTCTAAGGCCAGGGGGAAGCTAAGAGTCACAACCCATAATGTCTGGGGTGACACATTGTGAAAGCAGCAGGTCTTTTAAGGATGGAATGTTTTACTTTTTGAGTTATTCCCCCAGATGCTGTTGGATTGCAGCTCCCATCATCCCCATAACACTTCCCTAAGAAGGGAATGGCTGAGAATAGCAGTCTAATGACATCTTTAAAAGGCAGCAGATCTTCTAAGATGGATTTTTACTTTTTGAGTTATTCCCCCAGATGTTGTTGGATTGCCGCTCCCATCATTCCCAGACAATCTCTCTAAGGAGGAAAGGGCTGGGAATAACAATTCAAGAATATCTTGAATAGGCAGCAGATCTTCTAAGGTGGACTTCTACTTTTTGAGTCTCAACCCAAGGATGGGAGTCTTGCTATGGGATTGCAACTCCCATCATCCCCATCTGGCCTAGAGGGAAATGCTGAGAATAGCAATCCAGTAATATATTGAATAGACAGTAGGTTTTTAAAGACTGAAAACGTTTGCTTTTTTAGTCAACCCAAAGATGGGAGTCTTGCTATGGGATTGCAGCTCCCATCATTCCCAGCCAGCCTCTCTAAAGAGAAAAAGGCAAAGAATAGCAACCCAGTAATATCCTGAATAGGCAATAGTATTTTAAGACTCAAAACATTTGTATTTGATGTTGTATTGTAATATGTTTTTAATTGTGTAATGATGATGCATTGTGTGGTTTGTATTTTTGTATATGAACACATGTTGCGAACCGGATCTGAGTCCCTCTTGTAGGTAAGAAGATCGGTATAGAAAACGTTTAAATAAATAAACCCAAGGATGGGAGTTTTGCTATGGGATTGCAGCTCCCATCATCCCTTGCCAACCTCTCTAAGGAGGAAAGTGCTGAGAATAGCAACTCAGTAATATCTTGAATAGGCAGCAGGTCTTTTAAGATTGACAACTTTTGCTTTTTCAGTCAACCCAAGGATTAGAGTCTTGCTATGGGATTGCAGCTCCCATCATCCCCATCTGGCCTCTCTAAGGAGAGAAGTGCTGACAATAGCAATCTGGTAATAGCTTGAATAGGCGGTAGGTCTTCCAAGATTGGTAACTTAGAAGTTTGGTGGTTTTGCTATGGGATTGCAGCTCCCATCATCCTCAGGCAGCCTCTCTAAGGAGGGAAGTGCTGAGAATAGCGGTCCTGTAATATCTTAGATAGGCAGCAGATCTTCTAAGATTTTTACTTTTTGAGTGACACAAGGATGGGAGTCTTGTTATCGGATTGCAGTTCCCAGCATCCCCTGCCTGGATGTGCCCAAATTATACGCTTCACAAACCTTCAAACTGTGCAAGCAATTTCACATTCCTTTCCCTTTGATACTATATAATGCATAATGTATATAATGTATAATGAATGGTGTTTGACACCACTTAAGTCCCCATGTATCGATGCTATGTTGTTTTCTAAGAGTGCTACTGTCTCACCGTCCACAGCTCTCAGGGGTCCATAGAGATGCCAAGCTGCATTACTTCTATTGTAAACCAGGCCTGGGCAAACTTGGGCCCTCCAGGTGTTTTGGACTTCAACTCCCACAATTCCTAACAGCCAATATATTTAAGAACGCTCTGCATGAAGCAAACTTTGTGTGCATTGAGCTATCTGAAAACAAAGCTCTCGCTATCGCAACCAATTTGGATTTTGAAATATTTTGGATAAGGGAGGCTCAGTCTGCAATGTTGTTGTTTCAATTTTGTTTGGATCTCTTGACTCATCTTTATTGATGTTGGTCAAAAATTTGATTTAATTTGATTGACACCTGTCATATTGGTAACAAATTGGAATTGTAATAAACTGTGTTTACGTTCCCTATCTTAGCAATCCATATAAATCAAATAGCTCTTAAAGTCGCTGATCCAATGATTTCCTGGTGGAACTAATAATGCTTATATATATGATATCAGATTTATTATTTTCCAATAGTTACTTACTTAGGTGATCCCTCGTTGTCCGAGTATGATTGTCGTCCAAGTTCAGTGTCCTGGCCGTGGGTCTGTAGGGAACTGTGGAGCCCTATTCTTGACCTGCATGTTCTTCTGCAGTGAGGGCATTGGTTTCCAGGTGGAAGGCGGTCCCAGTCGGGGTTGGCTTGCTGTGTCTTCCTCTTGGTGCATTTCTCTCTTTCGCCCTGCATTCTTGCCGCTTCAAATTCTACAGCACTGCTGGTCACAGCTCACCTCCAGCTAGAGCGCTCAAGAGCAAAGGCTTGTCAGTTCACAGTGTCTATGCCACAGTTTTTAAGGTTGGCTTTGAGCCCATCTTTCAATCTCTTTACCTGTCCACCAACATTCCGTTTTCTGTTCTTGGGTTCGGAGTAGAGCAACTGCTTTGGGACACAGTGATCGGGCATTTGGACAATGTAGCCGGTCCAGCGGAGTTGATGGTGGAGGACCATCGCTTCAATGCTGGTGGTCTTTGCCTCTTCCAGCATGCTGACATTTGTCTGCTTGTCTTCCCAAGAGATTTGAAGGATTTTTTGGAGGCAACGCTGATGGAATAGTTCTAGGAGTTGCATGTGACGTCTGTAGACAGTCAATGTTTCGCAGGCGTACGGCAGGGTTAGGAGGACAATAGCTTTATAAACAAGCACCTTGGTCTCCCTACACATATCCCAGTCCTCAAACACTCTCTGCTTCATTTGGAAAAATGCTGCACTCTCAGAGCTCAGGCGGTGTTGTATTCAGTGTCAATGTTGACTTTTGTGAAGAGGTGGCTGCCAAGGAAGCAGAAATGGTGTAACATTTTCTAATAATAAATGCTTATTATGTATTAATTTTAATTCAATTTAATTTTATCTAAATGTTATTGGGATCATATGTGTGTTAATGGCATTGAATCATTGCATTGAATCATTGCCCATATGGAGCCCCCGGTGGTGCAGTGGGTTAAACCCCTGTGCCGGCAGGACTGAAAACCGACAGGTCGCAGGTTCGAATCCGGGGAGAGGCGGATGAGCTCCCTCTATCAGCTCCAGCTCCTCATGCGGGGACATGAGAGAAGCCTCCCACAAGGATGATAAAAACATTAAATCATCCAGGTGTCCCCTGGGCAATGTCCTTGCAGACGGCCAATTCTCTCACACCAGAAGCGACTTGCTCCTGACACGACAAAAAAAATGCCCATATGTAAGCCGTCTTGAGAAAGGTGTGGTATAAATAGGGTAAATAAATAAATAATACTCCTTCAGTACCTCTGCTGTGAGGATCAGACAGTCAAGGTGAATCTACATTGTAGAATTAACACAGTTTAACACTGCTGGAACTGCCATGGTTCAATGCTATGCAATCATAGGATTTTTAGTTAGATGGGCAGAGAAGGCAAAAGACCTTGTGGAACTGTACCTCCCGGGATTTCATAGCATAGAGCCAAGGCAGTTAAAGCGAGGTCAAACGGCATTAATACTCCATCGTGTAGATGCACCCGAGGTGATGCTAAATTGGTTGTATCTGATCATCAGACTGGATAGATTGGCATAAATTGAACCTTGAAACTCTCTCTATTTGGTAACATTTTATTGCACTGATGTTGTTCACGAGCCCTTCTTTCTCTCCTTTGCAGTCCTTGGGGGGCTTTTGCAAGCACACAATCATGGTGAAATCGTGCTGTGCAATAAACTGCAACAACAAATTCACCCTTGGCAACAATATCTCATTCCACAGGTAAGTCCCTTGATTTCACATTCGTGGTCTCTATCACATCGCCTTCTTTTTTCCAGGCTAAACATATCCAGCCACTTAGACATTCCTCATAGGGCTTAGTTTCCAAACCTTTTGGTCATTTTGGTCGCCCTTCTCTGGATATGTTCCATCTTGTCAGTATCCTTTGTTTGAATTTTTGGTGCCTAGAACAGGGTTATTCCAGGTGGAGACTGGCCAAAGCAGATGAGACCCTCATCTAGGTAAAGGTAAAAGTCATGCTGGCCACGTGACCTTGGAGGTGTCTATGGACAATGCCAGTTCTTCGGCTTAGAAATGGAGATGAACACCAACCCCCGGAGTTGGGGGTTGGTGCTCATCTCCATTTCTAAGCCGAAGAACTGGCGTTGTCCGTAGATACCTCCAAGGTCATGTGGCCAGCATGACTTCATGAAGTGCCATTACCTTCCCACCAGAGTGCCAATTGTGTTTCATTTTATGTTATCTCAATTTACTTGGTTTATTTTGATTTTTATGGCTCTTGTGGTGTTTTACTGTTTAATGTCTTAATTTTATATTATGTTTTATGTGTGCTGATTTGTTGGAAACCACCATGAGTTGCTGATTGGCTGAGAAAGGCGGTATATAAATACAGTAAATCAATAATAAATATTTTACTACTTTATGTATTTTATTCTGATATAATTTTTGTTGTCTGTATTTTCTATATTATTTTGTTGTATTGTATCTTTGGGCTTGGCCTCATGTTAGCCACCCCGAGTCCCCCGCGGGAAGATGGTGGCAGGGTATAAATAAAGATTATTATTATTATTATTATTATTATTATTATTATTATTATTATTATTTGAAACACAACAAGATGAGTCCACAGCAGACAAGATCACTCTGCTGGCTGTTGTATTGGATCACACGTCGGACACTTCCCAAGTGTCTAGGACTGTGTGATGTATTGGCGAATAATGAGTGCAGATCCCAGTAAGGTTGCCTTTTGCAGCTGGCAAATGGTAATTTTGTCAGCGTCAATTGTGTTTTAGTGCAGGCCAAGATCTTTAGGCACTGCATCCAGTGTGCTGATCACCACTGGGACCACCTTGACTGGCTTGTGCCAAAGTTGTTGTCGTCGTCTTCTTCTCCTTATTGCCTATTGATTTACTCTCATTTGCATGTTTTCGAACTGCTAGGTTGGCAGGAGCTAGGACTAACAGCGGGAGCTTCCCAAGTGTCTAGGACTGTGTGATGTATCGGCAAATAATGTGTGCAGATCCCAGTTAGGTGGCCTTCTGCAGCTGGTAGATGGTAATTTTGTCGGCGCCGATTGTGTTTAAATGCGGACCAGTGTCTTTAGGCACTGCACCCAGTGTGCCAATCACCACTGGGACCACCTTGACTGGCTTGTGCCAAAGTATTATTAGTATTATTATTATTATTATTATTATTATATTGCATTACATTTTAATATTACAAATTATATGCAATAATAATATGATATTATAATTATGTATTTATATTACGTGTAATATTATGATATAGTGGTACGGTGCAATATAGCAATGTTTAATGCTGATATTGTACTATGCTAATAATATAATAGATGGTATATAATATATACCTTGTAAGTCACTCTGAGTCCCCTTTGGGGTGAGAAGGGCGACATATAAATGTTGTAAATAAATAAATAAAATAAATATTTATCTACTCTCATTTGCATGTTTTCAAACTGCTAGGTTGGCAGGAGCTAGGGCTAACAGCAGGAGCTCATGTTGCTCCCCTGGTTCAAACCTGTGACCTTTCGATTAGCAGCTCAGCGGTTTAACCCACTGCGCCACTGGGCACTCCATAGACCCTCATCTATCTTATATAAAAACTATTAGGGTTTAATACTTTGGCAATTGCTGGACAGAGCAATTTCAACCCTGTGGTCCTCCTCTAAGTGTTGTATCTGTGGAAGATAAATGCCGTGTGTAACTTTTCCATAGGTTTCCTCTTGGGAAAAAGGATCTGTTGAAAAAGTGGGTCTGCAACATCCGGCGCAAGAACTTCGTTCCGACACGGCACCATGTCATCTGCTCTGAACACTTTCGTAGGTCAGATTACCTCGAAAACGTGGCTTCGGGTAGGCGGTACTTGAAGCCGGAAGCGATTCCCGTGGTGTTTAATATACCCGAACGGCAGAAGAAGGTACCGAATGCATCGCAAATCCTTCCTGGGGGGTTTAAAGCTTCATTGAAAGGACTGTACTAAAGTGTGGGTCTACAGGCATGGGCCAACTTTGGCCCTTCAGGTGTTTTGGACTTCAACTCCCACAATTCGGAATTGTGGGAGTTGAAGTCCAAAACACCTGAAGGGCCAAAGTTGGCCCATGCCTGAACCCCACCAAATGTGGGGTGTTGACTGTATTCCAGAATCTGCAAAAATCTGATTGAATTTGTCATTTGGGAGTTGTAGTTGCTGGGATTTATAGTTCACTTACAATCAAAGGGCATTCTGAACCCAGCCCACTATGGATCTGCACCAAACCTGGCATACTACCAACATTAAATACTGGTGGGGTTGGGGGGGGGGGGCTATTTTTGAATTCTGGGAGTTGTAGTTCACCAACACACAAAGAGCACTCTGTACCAAACTGGTGATGGAACTAGTAGACTTGCCACACATACCCAACATGCCAAACTTTGAATGCTCATGGGGTTTTAGGGGAATGACTTCAGAGGTTGGGAGTTATAGTTCACCCACATTGACAGAGCAATGTGCACCCAATTGATGGATTTGGACCAAACTTGGCACAAATACCCAGTATGGTGTTGTTTATTCGTTCAGTCGCTTCCGACTCTTTGTGACCTCAATCAAAGAACATTCTGAACTCCACTAATGATAGAATTGAACCAAACTTGGTACGCAGAACTCCGATGACCAACAAAAAGTACTGTAAGGGTTTGGTGGGCATTGATCTTGAGTTTGGGAGTTGTAGTTCACCTACATCTAGAGAGCACTGTGGACTCAAACAATGATGGATCTGGACCAAAATTGGCACAAATACCCAATATGCCCAAATGTGTACGCTGGTGGAGTTTGGGGAGAATAGACCTTGACATTTGGGAGTTTTAGTTGCTGGGATTTATAGTTCACCTACAATCAAAGAGCATTCTGAACTCCACCAACGATGGAATCGAACCAAACTTGGTATTCAGAACTCCCATGACCAACAGAAAATATTGTAAGGGTTTGGTGGGCATTGACCTTGAGTTTTGGAGTTGTAGTTCACCTACATCCAGAGAGCACTGTGGGCTCAAACAATGATAGATCTTGACTGAATTCGGTATGCATACTCAATATGCCCAAATGTGAACACTAGTGGAGTTTGGGGGAAATAGACCTTGACATGTGGGAGTTGTAGTTGCTGGGATTTATAGTTCACCTACAATCAAAGAGCCCCTTGAACCACACCAATAATAGAATTGGGCCAAACTTCCTGCACAGAACCCCCATGCTTTGAAAGGACTCACTGGCACAAGCCTCCCTCCAGCCTTGCACGCTCTCCCTCGACCACGTATGTGCACCACGCTGCCATGTGCCGAGCACGCCTTCTTTCCCCTCCCCACATGGAGTCTCCAGAAACAGCCCTTCCCTTGGCTGAGAGGCCTGCCAATCACAGCGGAGGAGGGCTTTGGGTGGGAGGATTCGCCATCCGTTTCCAAAAAGGAAGAGAAGGACAGGTGGAGAGATCTTCAGCCTTCTCTGCCAAAGGGGTTCCTAAGACCATCAGAAATATATGTTTTCTGATGGTCGTTGGCAACCACTCTGAAACCCCCTCGAATCTCCCCTCAGGGGTCCCGACCCCCAGGTTGAGAAATGCTGCTTTAAAAGAAAACATGCATATTTAAAAATGGAATATTTTCTACATCCCAAGTATTCCAGGTATCTGGTTAAAGAATGAATGGGTAAATTCAGTTTATTGTTTACCCAGAAGGATTGGACAGTGTGGCAGAATGGAGGAGTGGGGACCAGAATGGAAATTTTGGTTATTTCAGAGCAAATGCTTCACATCCCCAAGTATTCCATGTTTGCTTCACCCAGGATGTCATGTCTTTAATTCCTCTTACAGAGCGGTAAAAAGAAAAGCTCCGTCCCCTGTCTCAAGCCGTCCGAATCCCTCCCAAGCGACCCACTGAAAACCAAAGAGAGCGAAATGGAGGATCCCTCCCTTGGAAATGACGTTGTGGGTCTGGAACATTCCTATTCCCTCCTTAAAAGTTCAGGTAATTTAAATGATAGTGACGAAGAAAGTAATAATAGATTTGTATTGTTAGCTGCTTCTCCTCACATCTTGAGATGAAGTACAGCATGGTTGAAACACACAGATTAAAAATAACATTATTTACATGAATACATTAAAATGGAGCCCCGGGTGGCGCAGCGGGTTAAACCTCCGAAAGGTTGGCGGTTCGAAACTGGGGAGTGGGGTGAGCTCCTGCTGTTAGCCCCAGCCTCCGCCAACCTAGCAGTTCAAAACATGCAAATGTGAGTAGATCAATAGGTACTGCTTCTGCAGGAAGGTAACGGTGCTCCATGCAGTCATGCTGGTCACATGACCTTGGAGGCATCTATGGGCAACACCAGCTCTTCGGCTTAGAAATGGAGCATGAGTCCCCAGAGTCGGACATAACTAGACTTAATGTCAAATGGAAACTTTTACCTTTACCTACATTAAAATACACAGAACAAAGATTGATGTCAATACTAATAAAGTGTAAGGTTAAAATTCACAGAAGACACTAAGTAACACGTTCTTCCTGGGTTATACATGCCATTTCCTAATTTGTTCTATCATAAACACATGGGAAATGTTTATTAAACTGCAAAAACCCAAGAAGGAGATTGGAAGTCAACAAACTATCCCGTTCCCTACCACCTCTTCCCTAACTATCCCTACCCTAACCCTCACTCCTGCCTACCTTTACCCTATTCTGCCAAGAAACAGGAAAATCACATTCAAAGCACCCCCGACAGATGGCCATCCAGCCTCTGCTTAAAAGCCTCCAAAGAAGGAGCCTCCACCACACTCTGGAGTAGAGAGAGAGTTCCACTGCTGAACAGCTGTCACACTCAGGAAGTTCTTCCTAAGTCATGTCAAATTGCATTCTATCTACAGTCTAGATGCACCCATAATCACAGATACCTGGTTAAAGAATGAATGGTCAAATTCAGTTTATTGTTTACCCAGAAGGATTGGACAATGTTGCAGAATGGAGGAGTGGGGACCAGAATGGGAATTTTGATTATATTGGAGAAAATGCTTCTCATCCTGCAGGGTTTCTGTATCCTCTTTGATCCATGTGATTCCTGAGCAGATAGAAAATAAACAAAATAAACAAACTGTCAGACTGAAAACTGAAAGCCTTCGATAATACATTAAACTGACGGACTCTCAAAGAGAAATGTTAAATCAAGAAATCACCGAGGTAGAAATTAAAAATGCCATTAAGAATCTGAATAGCAGTAAAGCCTCAGGCCCTGATGGATTTACAGCTGTTTATTATTAAGAATTAATGAATGAATTTATACCCTATCTAAAAAGAATCATGAATCAGGCCCTATTAACACAAAAAATACCTACTACCTGGATATCTGCAAATATTATAATGATATATAAAGAGAATACAGATCGTACAGACGTTAAAAATTATAGACCCACATCCCTGCTAAACTTGGATTATAAAATATTTACCAATATCATAGCTAATAGATTAAAGGATTATCTCAGAAATTGGATACATGTAGATCAAATGGGGTTCCTCCCAAAGAGACATATCAAAGACAATCTTAGAACGATCCTAAATGGGGGGCGGAGTTACCATGGCCGGTTGAACAGACGTCTTTCCTCCAGCTCTTGTGGAAATATAGCAAA
>NW_026845477.1:299604780-299739780 GCF_025583915.1 Anolis sagrei ordinatus
AAAAAAAAAAAAAAAAAAAAAGAACGATCCTAAATATAATAGAATACTATGAAAGAAATACTGTATATACTCGAGTATAAGCCTAGTTTTTCAGTCCTTTTTTTAGGTTGAAAAAGTCTCCCTCGGCTTATACTCGAGTCAAGGTTATTTCTTATTTTACTTAGTTGTTGTTATTATTACATTTATTATTTTACCCTATTATTGTTATGGTTACATTTATTATTTTACTGTATTTTTATTATTACATTTATTATTTTACTGTATTTTTATTATTACATTTATTATTTTACTCTATTATTACTGTTATTACATTCCATTATTTTACTCTATTATTATTATTATTATTATTATTATTATTATTATTGTACTCTATTTATTATTATTGGAGGACATGTAAGCATATTTACATTGAAGAAGCTCAGAATAATGGTTTAATCAGAGTTGGACACTCTTATCTTGAATTACAGTTTTATGTAAATATTCAAAAACATTTAACCTACTGATGCCTAAATTAATATAATTTTATTGGTATCTATTTTTATTTTGAAATTTACTAGTAGCTGCTGCATTTCCCACCCCTGGCTTATTCTCGAGTCAATACATTTTCCCCGTTTTCTGTGGTAAAATTAGGTATCTCGGCTTATATTTGGGTCGACTTATACTCGAGTATATACTGTAATCAAAAAGAACTGGTGCTTATTACCTTAGATGCTGCAAAAGCCTTCGACCGGCTGAATTGGGATTTCCTTCTTTTATTAATAAGAGAATTAGATATGGGATTTCTAATTATCTAATGCTATTAAATCAATATATAACAAAACAGAGGCAAAGATTATGATAAATAGAGGCACAAGACAAGGGTGCCCACTCTCCCCCTTTCTATTTATATTAGCGTTAGAAATCCTATTAAGTTCAATTAGGGAAGATGAAAATCTGATGGGGACTAAAGTGAAAAAAGAATATTACAAGCTCAGGGCGTTTGCCGATGAGCTTATTTGCATAGTTGAGGACCCTTTGGAAAACATAAAGAATTGGCTAGAAAAATTTGATGAATTTGGCAAATATTCAGGATTTAAAATAAATAAAAATAAGACAATGACACCAAATTGGGAGGGATAGCCAATACTCCAGAGGACAGGAGCAGGATTCAAAACGATCATGATAGATTAGAGAGATGGGCCAAAATTATCAAAATGAAGTTGAACAGTGACAAATGCAAGATACTCCACTTTGGCAGGAAAAACGAAATGCAAAGATACAGAATGGGGGACAATGCCTGGCTCGAGAGCAGTACGTGTGAAAAAGATCTTGGAGTCCTCGTGGACAACAAGTTAAACATGAGCCAACAATGTGATGTGGCGGCAAAAAAAGCCAATGGGATTTTGGCCTGCATCAATAGGAGCATAGTGTCTAGATCTAGGGAAGTCATGCTACCCCTCTATTCTGCTCTGGTTAGACCACACTTTGAATATTGTGTCCAATTCTGGGCACCACAATTCAAGAGAGATATTGACAAGCTGGAATGTGTCCAGAGGAGGGCGACTAAAATGATCAAGGTTCTGGAGAACAAGCCCTATGAAGAGCGGCTTAAAGAGCTGGGCATGTTTAGCCTGAAGAAGAGAAGGCTGAGAGGAGACATGATAGCCAGGTATAAATATGTGAAAGGATGTGAGAGGGAGCAAGCTTGTTTTCTGCTTCCCTGGAGACTAGGACACGGAACAATGGCTTCAAACTACAAGAGAGGAGATTCCATCTGAACATGAAGAAGAACTTCCAGACTGTGAGAGCCGTTCAGCAGTGGAACTCTCTGCCCCGGAGTGTGGTGGAGGCTCCTCCTTTGGAAGCTTTTAAACAGAGGCTGGATGGCCATCTGTCAGGGGTGCTTTGAATGCAATATTCCTGCTTCTTGGCAGAATGGGGTTGGACTGGATGGCCCATGAGGTTTTTTCCAACTCTATGATTCTATGATTCTATGACACTGATCCATGTGATTTGTCTCCTTTTAGGACTAGAGCTTCACGTTACCCAGGAAGAAGGCCCAAGTACAGCCAGCCAAAGCCCTCCTCTCCAACAGATCCCGCCTTTGGGAGAATGCACGGAAATATCAAAGCAACACATCCCAGCGGAACCCGTATTCAACACAGATGCCGAGCGCCAGAATTTCCGGCGTTTCTGCTATCAAGAAGCTGTGGGTCCCCGCACAGTGTGCAGCCGCCTTTGGGAACTTTGCCACCAGTGGCTGAAGCCTGGAAAGAACACCAAGCTGCAGATGCTGGAGTTGGTGATCCTGGAGCAATTCTTGGCCATCCTGCCCCAGGAAATGCAAAGCTATGTCAAGGGAAAGGCACCGGTGAATTGTGACCATGCTGTGGCCCTGGCGGAGGACTTCCTGAAGGGCCAGCAAGGGCAGGAGGTGAGTGTTTTCCCTTGGCTTGGATTCCAAATAGTGACCAAATAGTCCAAGGACATCCAAAACCTGCAAAAGTTCCCTTCCTAATCCTTCTGGCCCTTTCCTCTTGTTCCAGGTGCAACAGGTCTTGGCAGAAGCAGTTCCCAATATCTCCATGTCAAAGGAGGGCTCTTCAAATGCTCTGCATTCCCCAGTGTTCATGGGAGTCATCAGAAGTGGTCCTGGAGTGGCCAACGCAATGAGTAAGTCTTTCTTGTTCCTCCGTACTTAGGACAAATCTCCCTATTCGGCCATGCTATCCTACTTGGTGACCTTGGTCGAGTCACATCCTCTCAGCCTCAGAAAACCCAGTGATTGGTTTGCCTTAGAGTCACCACAATTTGGGAATGAAGCCACAGGACCAGAAGCTATATTTTTGGGGGTTGTTGTAGGTTTTTTCGGGCAATATGGCCATGTTCTAGAGGCATTTTGCCTGCATCTATGGCAAGCATCCTTAGAGGTAGTGAGGACACCATAGATGCAGACGAAACATCAGGAGATAATGCCTCTAGAACATGGCCATATATCCCGAAAAAACCTACAACAACCCAGTGATTCTGGCCATGAAAGCCTTTGACAATGTTTTTTCCCCCCAATTGTGTATGTGTGGGTTTTTTTTTTTAAAAAACTATCTGTTCAAAATGTGTGTATGTAATTTGATTGTGTGTGTGTGTTTTATTTAAGTTTTGCAGGTTGGGCTACATGTTCACGGTGCTCGCTATAACCTGAAATGTCATTAGAGGAAGGGCTTTTGGTGGCTCCTCAGCACTGTCTGTGAAAGTGGGCACCCTGGCCACATACACGCATGCATATATTCACATTTATTATGTACTAGCCATCCCCTGCCATGTGTTGCTGTGGCCCAGTCTTTGTATATGTGTTTTGTCTGTGTATATATGTGTATATGTGTGTGTATATATTTGTGTATATGTATATATGTATGTGTGTTTGTGTATATATGTGGTTTTGCGCATGCATTGTAATGTATTTCTTTATTTGTTGGCTTTTTAAAGTCTCTTTCGCATTTTTTTCAGTGTTTTTATGAGTGATGGTCACTTGTTGACCTGATAGGTGTATTGTGTCCAAATTTGGTGTGAATGTATCCAGTGGTTTATGAGTTATGTTAGTATAATAATAATTTGTTATTATTATTATTATTATTATAGTTATAATTTATTATTATTATTATTATTATTATTATTATTATTATTATTATTTTAAGCCGCTCCTCATAGCCGCTCCTTGTTCTCCAGACCCCTGATCATTTTAGTCGCCCTCCTCTGGATACCTTCCAGCTTGTCAATATCTCCCTTCAATTGTAGTGCCCAGAATTGAACACAATATGTGTGTATCAAAGTTTTGCATCATTAAAACCATTAAAATATGGTAAATTTTAAAGGCTATTTTAAGTGTATTCTATTTTAATCTTTTTTTTAACCTTAATCCATGCTTTTTTTTTTTTAAAAAAAGTGTATTGTACTTTCAAAACTATGAACAAAGTGTGAGATTGTTAGCCGCCTTGAGTTCTCACGGGGAGAAAGTCGGGATATAAATTAAGTAAATCGTAATCGTAATATCAAATGTATTAAAACCTTCATTTAAAAAATCTTCCCCCTGCCTTGTTTCCCCCACTTTTTCCTGCAGAAAGTGACCCTGTGATAGAAACAGTGAGTCAGATAGAGACCGTTCAGACGGAGGTCCTTGCGTCTGAAGAAGGAATTATCCCAGAAGACATTTCCTCTGTAATTGAGGTTGTGGAAAGTGAGTATCTATTTTGGATTTGGTTAGGGAAAGCAGGAAAAAGGAGCAAGTTATTTTGTTGGCCCCATTACGACAACCAATGTAGTGTTGGGTAAAGTTTAGAGCAGGCATGGGCAAGCTTTGCCCCTCCAGTGTTTTGGACTACAACTGCCACAATTCGTAACACCCGGTACAAAGCAGATTGGCTGTGGCTGGGTGAAGTGGCCCTTTCACCCAGGAAAGAAAGCGAGTGAAGCAGGTGATGTGTATAAGGGAAAGGAAGGAAGGAGGAAAAGAAGGGGAAAAGGGAAGGGAAGGGAGGAAAAATAATAGGGAGGGAGAGAAGAAAGGAAGGAGAAAAAGGGAAAGAAAGGAGGGAAAGAGGAGGAAAGAAGGAGAAAAAGAAAAGGAAGGGAGAGAAGGAAGGAAGGAGAAAGGGGGAAAGAAATGGAGGGAGGGAGGTTGGAAAGAAGGGAAGAGAAAAAGAAGGGGGAAAGGGAGGAGGAAGGAAGGAGAAAAAGAAGAGAAAGAAAGGGAAGGAAGGAGAAAAGGGAAATAAATGGAGAGGTGGAGGGAGGCAGGAAGGAAAGAATGAGGAAAAGAAGGGAAAAAGAGAGGGAGGGAGGGAGGGAGGGAGGGAAGGAAGGAAGGAAGGAAGGAAGGAAGGAAGGAGAGAAAAAGGAGAAAAGGGAGAAAGGGAAGGAAGAAAAAAAGGGGAAAGAAATGGAGGGAGAAATGGAGAGAGGAAGCAAGGGAAGAAGTGAAGAAAGAAGGAGAAAAAAAGGGAAAGAAAAGGAGGGAGGGAAAGAAGGAAGGAGAAAAAGGGAAAGGAAGGAAGAGAGAGAATGAAGGAAGGAGAAAAAGAAAGGAAAGAAGGGAGGGAGAGAAGGAAGAAAGGGAAAAAGAAAGTAGAAAAAGAAAGGAAAAGAAGAGAAAAGGAAGGAAGGCAAAAAGAAGGGGGAAAAGGATGGGAACGAAGGAGAAAAAGAAGGGAAAGGGAGGGAGGGAGAAGGAAGGTAGGAAGGAAGGAAGGAGAAAAAGGAAGGGAAAAGGAGGGAGGGAGAAGGGAAGGAGAAAAGAGGAGAAAGAAAGGGAGAGGAGGAAGAAAGGAGATAAACAAGAGAAAAAAACAGAAGGAGAAAATGGAAATAAATGGAGGGAGAGGTGGAGGGAGGAAGGAAAGAAAGAAAGAATGAGAACAAGAAGGGAAAGAGGTAGGGAGGGAGGGAAGGAAGGAAGGAGAAGAAGGAGAAAGGGAAGGAAGGAAGAAGAAAAAGGGGAAGAAATGGAGGGATGGAGGTTGGAAAGAAGGGAGGAGAAAAAGAAGAGAAAGAAAGGGAAGAAAGGAGAAAAGGGAAATAAATGGAGAGAGAGGTGGAGGGAGGGAGGAAAGAAAGAAAGAATGAGAAAAAGAAGGGAAAGAGGGAGGGAGGGAAGAAAGGAAAGAGAAAAGGAAAGGGAAGGAAAGAGGAGGGAAGAAGAAGAAAAGGAGAAAGAAGGAAGAAGAAAAAGGGGAAGGAAAGGAGGGAGAAGGAGAGAGAAGAAGGAAGAAGGGAGGGAGGGGAAGAAAAGAAGGAGAAAAAGAGGAAAAAGGGAGGGAGGGAAACAAGGAAGGAAGGAGAAAAAGAAAGGAAAGAAGGGAGGGAGAGAAGGAAGGAAGGAAAAAAAGAAAGGAAAGAAGGGAGGGAGAGAAGGAAGAGAGGAAAAAAAGACGGGAAATAGAAAGAAAAAGAAGGGAAAGGAAGAGAAGGAGGGAAGGAGAAAAAGAAAGGAAAGAAGGGAAGGAGAGAAGGAAGGAAGGAAAAGAAGATGGGGAAGGAAGGGAAGGAAGGAGAAAGAGAAGGGAAGGGAAGGGAGGGAGGGAAAGAATGAAGGAGAAAAAGAGGGGAAGGAAGGAAGAGAGAGAAGGAAGGAAGGAGAAAAAGAAAGGAAAAAAGGGAGGGAGAGAAGGAAGGAAGGGAAAAGAGAAAGGAAAGAAGGGAAGGAGAGAAGGAAGGAAGGAAAAAAAGAAGATGGGAAAAAGAAAGTAGAAAAAGAAAGGAAAGGAAGAGAGAAGGGAAGGAAGGAGAAAAAGAAGGGAGGGATAGGGAGGGAGAAGGGAAGGAATAAAAAAAGGAGGGAGTGAAGCAAAGAAAAAAAGGAAAAGATGTGAGGGGTGGGAAGGAAGAGAAAGGAAAGAGGAGGGTGTCTGAGGGCCCGCTTGCGAAACCGAAGCCTGTCTGCCAGTGATGACGTTTTACCTCACAGACAGAAAGTGGGGCTTATTTGATGTTTACCTCAAAGTTACCTCAGTATTATACACATTTTCTTTTTAGTTCTTGCTAAAATATTATCCTATGGCTTTGAATGCACGTAGGTGAAGGCCTGCAAAGCAAATTGCAAGCCCTAAAGTCATTAAAGTCATTAAAACTCCCTCAATAGATAGATAGATAGATAGATAGATAGATAGATAGATAGATAGATAGATAGAGGTAGTTTGGTGCCTCAGCAAACTACAACTCCCAGGATCCCATAGCCTTGAGCCAGGGCAGTTCAAGTGGTATCAAACTGAATTAATTCTGCAATGAAGATGTATTTGGGAGCTCTTTTTCTCTTGTGTCCATCAATATCAACAACTTTGTTTTGTTCTTTCGGCAGCAAACATGTGGCAAAGCGACGACGAAGGGGAACCCAATGAGACGTCATGGGAAGAAGGGAAAAGCGTGGGAAGAGACGAAGAAGGGTCGGGAAATTTGGGAAGAAGAGAGACTCCAGAGAGAAACAAAGCGACTGAAAAGAGAAGGGAGAAATGGGCAGGTAGAGTGTCCTCTCTCTCATCTCCTTGGGTTCTTGTCTATTTCCTTCTTTTCTTCGTAGGAGCAAAATAACAATTTATTTTGTTGGCCCCATTAAGACAACCAGTATAGTGTTGTGTAAAGTTTAGAGCAGGCCTGGGCAAACTTCGGCCCATTCAGGTGTTTATGGACTACAACTCCCACAATACCTATAACAGCCTACCGGCTAGATAAGGAATCGTGATGAGTCGATCGTAGTCTAAAACACCTCGGGGGCAGAAGTTTAAGCCCCAGGCACTGGCTTTCTAGCGGAAATACATATATAGTAGTTACTGCCATTATACAATGATGTATGCATGTATCTAGATATGTTGGTTTGTCGATTTGTTCCTTGACTTGATAGATATGGACCAACATTGTACACAGGCTCCTCATTTTCCAAGGAGGGAGGGAAGAAAGGAATGAGAAAAAAGGGAAAGAAATAGAGGGAGATATGGAGAGAGGGAAGGAGGTAGGGAGGGAAGAAAGAGGGAGAAAAAGAAGGGGAGAAAAAGAAGGGAAGGAGAAAGGAATGAGAAAAAGAATAGAAAGGGAGGGAGAGAAGAAAGGAATGAGAAAAGGGGAAAGAAATAGAGGGAGATATGAAGGAAGGGAAGGAGGAGGGAAGAAAGAAGGAGAAAAAGAAGGGAGGGAGGGAAGAAAGGAATGAGAAAAAGGGAAAGAAATAGAGGGAGATATGGAAGGAGGGAGGAAGGAAGGGAAGAAAGGAGGGAGGGACGAAAGGAGGAGAAAAAGAAGGGAAGGAGGAAGGAATGAGAAAAAGAATAAGGAGGGAGGGAAGAAAGGAATCAGAAAAAGGGAAAGATATAGAGGGAGATATGAAGGAAGGGAAGGAGGGAGGGAAGAAAGGAGAAAAAGAAGGGAGGGAGGGAAGAAAGGAATGAGAAAAAGGGAAAGAAATAGAGGGAGATATGGAAGGAGGGAGGAAGGAAGGGAAGAAAGGAGGGAGGGACGAAAGGAGGAGAAAAAGAAGGGGAGAAAAAGAAGGGAAGGAAGAAAGAACGAGGAAAAGAATAGAAAGAGAGGGAGGGAAGAAAGGAATGAGAAAAAAGGGAAAGAAATAGAGGGAGATATGGAGAGAGGGAAGGAGGTAGGGAGGGAAGAAAGAGGGAGAAAAAGAAGGGGAGAAAAAGAAGGGAAGGAGAAAGGAATGAGAAAAAGAATAGAAAGGGAGGGAGAGAAGAAAGGAATGAGAAAAGGGGAAAGAAATAGAGGGAGATATGGAGGGAGGGAGGGAGGGAAGAAAGGAGGGAGGGGGGAAGAAAGAAGGAGAAAAAGAAGGGAAGGAGGAAGGAACAAGAAAAAGAATAGAAAGGGAGGGAAGGAAGAAAGGAATGAGAAAAAGGAAAAGAAATAGAGGGAGATATGGAGGCAGAGAGGAAGAGAAGAAAGGAGGGAGGAAAGAAAGAAGGAGAAAAAGAAGGGAAGGAGGAAGGAATGAGAAAAAGAATAGAAAGGGAGGGAGGGATGGAAGAAAGGAATGAGAAAAAGGGAAAGAAATAGAGGGAGATATAGAGGAAGGAAGGAAGGAAGGAAGGGAAGAAAGAAGGAGAAAAAGAAGGGAGAAAAAGAAGGGAAGTAGGAAGCAACAAGAATAGAAAGGGAGGGAGGGAGGGAAGAAAGGAATGAGAAAAAGAGAAAGAAATAGAGGGAGATATGGAGGGGGGAGGAAGAGAAGAAAGGAGGGAGGGAGGGAAGAAAGAAGGAGAAAAAGGGAAAGAAATAGAGGGAGAAATGAGAAGGAAGAAGGAAAGGAAGAAAAGAAGCAGAGAAAAAGAAGGGAAGAAAAAGAAGGGAAGTAGCGAAGCTAACAAGAATAGAAGGAGGGAGGGAGGGAAGAAAGGAATGAGAAAAAGAGAAAGAAATAGAGGGAGATATGGAGGGAGGAAGAGAAGAAAGGAAGGAGGGAGGGAAGAAAGAAGGAGAAAAAGAAGGGAAGGAGGAAGGAACGAGAAAAAGAATAGAAAGGGAGGGAGGGAAGAAAGGGAGATCTCTAGATAGATATGTATGAATAAAGATCTATAGGGCTTGCAAATATTACAGGAGGAAAATGCACACACCAATATATATTTAATGTCTACATAGATATGAATATAGATCTATAGAGCTTGTAAATATTGCAGGGGAAATGCACACACACACACACACATAGAGAGAAAGAGATGTCTAGATAGATACAAAGATATACAGGGCTTGCAAATATTGCAGGAAGAAAATACACATACACAGAGAGAGAATTTGCAAACATTTCAGGGGGAAATGCATATGTGAAAGTTGTATATATATAATCATAGATCTATATCTAGCTCTGCATTGTTTATATAGGCTTTGAATGTTTGCCTGTTGGTATAAGTTGGAAGCTGGCCTGAGTTCCCATGAAGAGATAGAGCGGGATATAAATGAAGTATTATTATTATTATTATTATTATTATTATTATTATTATTATTATTATTATTTATTGTTGACAGCATGTGATACAAATGAAGTTTATTATTATTATTGATAACATATTGGTTTTGTTGACCCTCCTTTTCCACTTACAGAGCTAATTTACTGTTTTTCTTTGAAACGGTAAATATTCCAAAAACATTTAACCTACGGATGGCCCAATTAATGTAATTTTATTGGTATCTGATTTTATTTTGAAATTGACCAGTAACTGCTGTATTTCTCACCCTCGGCTTATACTCGCGTCAGTACGTTTTCCCAGTTTTTTATGGTAAAATTAGGTGCCTCGGCTTATATTCGGGTCGGCTTATACTCAAGTATGTACAGTATGCGTGCTTTTAAAAAAAAGCTAAAGAGGCCAAACCGCATCCAGTGATCGAATTCTGCTAAATCAAAGAGATTCTGCTAAATCAGTGGTTCTCAACCTTCCTAATGGACGGTTCCTCATGTTGTGGTGACCCCCAACCATAACATTACTTTCGTTGCTACTTCATAAGTAATTTTGCTACTGTTATGAATCGTCATGCAAATATCTCATATGCAGGTCTATTTTCATTCACTGGACCAAATTTGGCACAAATACACGATATGCCCAAATTTGAATACGGGGGGGGGGGGGGGGGGGTAATGATTTTGTCATTTGGGAGTTGTAGTTGCTGGTATTTATAGTTCACCTACAATCAAAGAGCATTCTGAACTACCCCAACGATGGAATTGAACCAAACTTGGCACACAGAACTCCCAGGACCAACAGAAAATATTGGAAAGGTTTGGTGGGCATTGACCTTGAGTTTGGGAGTTGTAGTTCACCTACATCCAGAGAGCACTGTGGACTCAAACAGTGATGGATCTGGACCAAACTTGGCATGAATACTCAATATGCCCAAATGTGAACACTGGTGGAGTTTGGGGAAAATAGACCTTGACATTTGGGAGTTGTAGTTGCTGGGATTTATAGTTCACCTACAATAAAAGAGCATTCTGAACTCCACCAATGATGGAATTGAACCAAACTTGGCACACAGAACTCCCATGACGAACAGAAAATACTGGAAGGGTTTGGTTAGCATTGAACTTGAATTTGGGAGTTGTAGTTCACCTACATCCAGAGAGCACTGTGGACTCAAACACTGATGGATCTGGACCAAACTTGGCATGCATACTCAGTATGCCCAAATGTAATCACTGGTGGAGTTTGGGGAAAATAGACCTTGATATTTGGGAGTTGTAGTTGCTGGGATTTATAGTTCACCTACAATCAAAGAGCATTCTGAACTCCATCAATGATGGAATTGAACCAAACTTGGCACACAGAACTCCCATGACCAACAGAAAACTCGGAAGGGTTTGGTGGGCATTGACCTTGAATTTCACAGAAAAGATTTTCTGAAGAATAGCTATTAATAAGCATTGCAGGAACTCAAACAATGATAGATCTAGACCAAACTTGGCACGAATACTCAATATGCCCAAATGTAAACACTGGTGGAGTTTGGGGGAAATAGACCTTGACATTTGGGAGTTGTAGTTGCTGGGATTTATAGTTTACCTACAATCAAAGAGCACTCTGAATCCCACCGACAGAATTGGGCTAAACGTCCCACACAGAACCCCATGACCAACAGAAAATATTGTTTTCTGATGGTCTTTGGTGACCCCTCTGACACCCCCACACGACTCCCCCCAGGGGTCCCGACCCCCAGGTTGAGAAATGCTGTGCTAAATCAAAGAGAATGCAGGTTTTATTGTATGTGCAAATCAATGACAGTCGAGAACTTGAGTCATTCCAGTCTTGTCACAAAAGTTCCGACGTAGATTGAGGCAATGAAGAGGACATGGTGACCAAACGGCCAAGGCACCATGCAAACCGAGGAAGTCCGAAGTGGGCTTCTTCCTATCAAGAGCTGGAAAGTAGGTGGAACGATCGCTAGACCTGATTCCCATGAATATAGCTGTCCCATGAATCCACAGTAAGATTGGATACTCATAAGAAGGATGAGACACAGAACTGAATCCAAGGAACCAATAAGTTTTGTTTGTGTTGTTGCAAGTCAACCTCGGCGTTTCTGTATTTCAAAAAGTGTATTATTTTGGGGTGGGGTGTCATCATTAGCATAGCCACCCTTTCTTGTGGCAGACGCAACAAGCTAGCGCCAAGCCCAGCATCTCCGTCACGGCCAACCCTACGGAGATTCCGAAAATGGTGTCAAAATTATCCTCCAGCCATCGAAAGACATTGTCCTTACAGCCAATCTTTCTAACGGGCCAGTCATCCACCGTGACTTTGCCAGGCTTTGCCTTCTTACCCATGGCACAAAAGCCAAATTCTGCCTCGGTTTCATTCCTGCAGGAGCAAGGGTAGAACGTCCACTTCATGTCATTAAGAGTTGGGTTTTCTTGCCAGTCTTCTGGTCCTTTCCAGCCGCAGCAAGAGAAGTTGTATTGGACATAGTCCAGTGCAGTGTTCAGGGGTTGAATTGTTTCATTGTTGGGTTCATACACTTGCAGGATCTCCATGAAAGACGTTTCAATTTTACCCTTGAGGCCTGACTCCTGCTGATATAGATAGACGCCGGCAGCAATCTGGGACACAAGGATGACTATCAGGCCGAGGACATACAGGCCCAAAAAACACTGGACCCCACATAATGTGCTTGCACAGCCCAGGAACCCCTTCAGCAACGTAATGCCCCCGACTACGATGAGGACATACGATACCGTCTTGATCGCAGGGGTGGCGATGTGCATTAAGGAGATGAAGGGATCTATCTCCAGCAAGAGGAATACCCCGCAGCCGACAACCAGCGCTCCCAGGAGAAAGAAAATTTGGTTGAAGAAGAAAAATAAACATGGCGTGACTTTCATACAGAAAACCCCCATTGTGTCTGTTTCCTTCCACTCCCCCACTGTATGTTCTGTTTTGTATTGGAACTTGGAAGGGAGAAAACTCCGCCGCCCACACACTTCGTGGAACATCTATGAGATCTCTTCTGTGTGTTCCGTGCCAAGGTTGCCGTAAAGTGACATGCGCGCTGCCGTAAAGTGGCATGCATCCCCACTCAGCACATTTCACCCCCTTTGGGATGAAACCCCCGGTGGCGCACTGGGTTAAACCCCTGTGCCGGCAGGACTGAAGACCGACAGGTCGCAGGTTCAAATCCGGGGAGAGGCGGATGAGCTCCCTCTATCAGCTCCAGCTCCTTGTGCGGGGACATGAGAGAAGCCTCCCACAAGGATGATAAAACATCAAAAATCATCTGGGCAACATCCTTGCAGACGGCCAATTCTCTCACACCAGAAGCAACTTGCAGTTTCTCAGGTCGCTCCTGCCACATGCACAAGGGAGGACCTTCTTGCAGCAACACCAGAAGCACTCCAAGTGGCCAGCTACTGGTCAAAAGGCATTTAATCAACTACCAAACTCACAAATTTTGTATTTTGTCTGTTTGTTTGCTTTGTTTCTGTTAGAAATGTAATATAATTGACTGGTTGCCCTGACACGACAAATAAATAAATAGGTCGCTCCTGACACGACAAAAAAACAAGCAAAACAAAACCCTTTGGGCAGAGAAAGGTGGGCATATGTTAGGTCTGTGGCTCTTTAGGTTATACATTATGAGGGTTATCTGGAAAGTAAGGTTACAAGATTTTTTGGATATACAAAGAATGAATATCTATACACATAATAAAAGTGAAAATATGTACAATGGAGTCCTGCTTATCCAACCTTTGCTCATCCAACGTTCTGTATTATCCAACGCAGTCTGCCTCCTGTCCGGATCTACAGCTGTTTCAATACAGTGTGATATTTTGGTGTTAAATTCATAAATACAGTAGAGTCTCCCTTATCCAACCTTCGTTCATCCAACGTTCTGCATTATCCAACGCAATTTGCCTCCCGCCCAGATCCACAGCTGTTTCAATACATTGCAATGTTTTTGTGCTAAATTCATAAATTCATAAATTCAGCAGAGTCTCGCTTATCCAACCATCGTTCATCCAACATTCTGCATTATCCAACGCAGTTTGTCTCCCGCCCGGATCCACAGCTGTTTCAATACATTGCAATGTTTTTGTGCTAAATTCATAAATTCATAAATTCAGCAGAGTCTCACTTATCCAACCTTCGTTCATCCAACGTTCTGCATTATCCAACGCAGTTTGCCTCCCGCCCAGATCCACAGCTGTTTCAATACATTGCAATGTTTTTGTGCTAAATTCATAAATTCAGCAGAGTCTCGCTTATCCAACCATCGTTCATCCAACATTCTGTATTATCCAATGCAGTTTGTCTCCCGCCCGGATCCACAGCTGTTTCAATAGAGAAGGCTGAGAGGAGACATGATAGCCATGTATAAATATGTGAGAGGAAGCCACAGGGATGAGGGAGCAAGCTTGTTTTCTGCTTCCCTGGAGACTAGGACACGGAACAATGGCGTCAAACTACAAGAAAGGAGATTCCATCTGAACATGAGGAAGAACTTCCTGACTGTGAGAGCCGTTCAGCAGTGGAACTCTCTGCCCCAGAGTGTGGTGGAGACTCCTTCTTTGGAGGCTTTTAAACAGAGGCTGGATGACCATTTGTCAGAGGTGCTTTGAATGCAATATTCCTGCTTCTTGGCAGGGAGTTGGACTGGATGGCCCATGAGGTCTCTTCCAACTATGATTCTATAATACATTGCGATGTTTTTGTGCTAAATTCATAAATTCAGCACAGTCTCACTTATCCAACCTTCGTTCATCCAACGTTCTGTATTATCCAGCATTGACTGCCTAGCGCCCAGATTCGCAGTTTTTTCAATACATTGCAATGTTTTGATGCTAAATTCGTAAATACAGTAGAGTCTTGGTTATCCAACCTTTGCTCATCCAATGTTCGGTATTATCCAACGCAGTCTGCCTCCCACCCAGATCCACAGCTGTTTCAATACACTGCGATGTTTTGATGCTAAATTCGTAAATACATTAGTGCCTCACTTATCCAACCTTTGCTTACCCCACATTCTGTATTATCAAACGCAGTCTGCCTTCCACCCAGATCCATAGCTGTTTCAATACATTGCAATATTTGGGTGCTAAATTCGTAAATACAGTAGAGTCTTGTTTATCCAACCTTCACTCATCCAACATTTTGTATTATCCAACGTAGTCTGCCTCTTGCCTGGATCCACAGCTATTTCAGTACAAGATGATGTTTTGGTGCTAAATTCGTAAATACAGGAGAGTCTCGCTTATCCAACCTTCACTCATCCAACGTTTTGTATTATCCAACGTAGTCTGCCTCTCACCCAGATCCACAGCTATTTCAGTACAAGATCATGTTTTGGTGCTAAATTTGTAAATACAGTAGAGTCTCGCTTATCCAACCTTTGCTCACCCACATTCTGTATTATCCAACGCAGTCTGCCTTCCACCCGGATTCACAGCTGTTTCAATACATTGCAATATTTTGGTGCTAAATTCGTAAATACAGTAATTACTAGACAGCACTACTGTGTACTGAACTGCTTTTTCTGTAGATTTGTTGTAAAACATGATGTTTTGGTGCTTAATTTGTAAAATAATGTAATTTGACATTTAATAGGCATTTCCTTAATCCTTCCTTATTATCCAACATTTTTGCTTATCCAATATTCTGCTGGCCCGTTTATGTTGGATAAGCGAGACTCTACTATATGTGTGCATGTGGCTGGGGTGTCTGCTTACACAGACAAGGTCCTGCCTCTACAAACAGCAATAACTAACACCACTCAGGAGACACCAAAGGCCCACCAATGATGGACCTGGAACTAACTTGGCACATAGAACCCCCATGACCAACAAAAATACTGGAGGTCTTTGATGGAAAATTGACCTTGATATGGGGGAATTGTAGTTCACCTACATCTTGAAATAACTGTGAATCCAAACACCAATGGATCTGGACCAAACTTGGCACACATACCTGGTATTCCAAAATTTGATTACAGGAGGTGTTTGGGAGGAACTGACCTTCCTTTCTGGGAGTTGTAGTTCACCCACAGCCAGAAAAACTGTGACCTCCACCAATGATGGACCTGTACCACACTTGGCATATAATCCCCATGATTAACTCAACCTACTGGAGGGGTTTGAGGGTATTGACTCACCATAGTGGGATTTGTAGTTTACCCTGTAGCCACAGAGCACACTGAACCCCACTCATGATGCATCTAGAGCAAGTGGGTTGTTGTAGTTTTTTTTCGGGCTGTATGGCCATGTTCTAGAAGCATTCTCTCCTGACATTTCACCTGCATTTTAGATTCTGGCCATGAAAGCCTTTGACAATGCATCTAAGGCAAACTTGTCAAACATAACAAACTTTAAGTATTGATGGAGTTTTTCGGCATGACATGAGTTCTAGTTTGCCCACAACCTGATGCATTTTTTACAATTACAGAAATTTTCCTGCTTCTTGGCAGGGGTTGGACTGGATGGATGGTCCATGAGGTCTCTTCCAACTCTATGATTCTATGTGTGCTATCACAAAACAGTACCGACCATGTGCATTTGGACTGCTTTTGGGCAGTCTAAAAGAACCAAAAAGGACCGGGTTGTGGTGCAGCTGGTTAGGAGTCAGCTACATTAAAATCACTACTGACCAAAAGGTCATGAGTTCGAAGCCAGCCTGGGTCAGAGTAAGCTCCCAACCATTTGTCTAGCTTGCTGTTGACCTTTGCAGCCGGAAAGACAATTGCATCTTTCAAGTAGGAAATTTAGATACCGCTTATGCGGGGGGAGCAAATTTAACTTCTTTATGATGCCATAAAACTGCAGCAGCATGCAAAAGAATGAGGAAGTACTCCATCGATGTCACAAGTGGACGGTGAAGCGACAGCTCCCCCGATGGCTGGAATTCAAAGCATACCCTCATGAAGCTGGAAAGTTAAATAGCCTCTGTATGTCTGTTTATATATGATGTGTGTCTATGGCATTGAATGTTTGCCATGTATATGTGCATTGTGATTTGACCTGAGTCCCCTGTGGGGGGAGAAAGGCGGAATATAAATACTGTAAATAAATAAATAAATAAGCCACAAAGTTACCGAAATGTAAAAAAACCAAAAGGTAGAGGCAGAGTCCTACAAACAGTTCAGTAAAAAACATATTCAAGGCCAATGGGATGCTAGTTGCAGTAGGGAGTTGAAAAATGAGATGAGAAGGATAAGAGAATGCCATACTCTGTAGTATTAATTTGCCATAGACCTTCACTTATCGTTCTCTGTTGTTCTTCCAAAAGGTAGTGACTGGATGCCGGAGAGAGAAGCCAACACTGGACTGGAGACCCCTGAGCCAGAAGAAGGAGCAATGTTTAGAAAAGTAGGAGGACATCCTCTTTGTGCTCCCAAGATGGAAGAGATGCCCACAACCCTTCAGGGTGCCGAGGGATCCCAGGAAGCCGTTCAGGGGAAATCAGCCAAGGAGAATCCACACAAATGTGCGCAGTGTGGACAAAGTTTCCATAAGCGGTCGCAGCTGGTTATTCACGAGAGGACTCATGCCGGAGAGAAGCCGTTCACTTGCAAAGAGTGCAGACAGTGTTTTGCTTCCCATGCAGATCTTCTCAGCCACGAGGAAAGCCACGCAGGGGAGAAACCGTACCCATGCTCGGACTGTGGGAAGAGTTTCCGCGAGAAAGCCTACGTCATCCAACACAAGAGAGTCCACACGGGGGAGAGGCCCTATGTGTGTTCCGAGTGTGGGAAGAGCTTTTTTCGCCGAGGGTCGCTCATTTTGCATGAGAGAATGCACACCGGAGAGAAGCTGTACAGGTGCCTGGACTGCGGGAAGTGCTTCAACCGGAAGCCGCACCTTGCCGTGCATAGGAGGATTCACACAGGAGAGAAGCCTTATCAGTGCTCGGACTGTGGGAAGAACTTCACCGTCAAGTCCGCTCTCACTGTGCACATGAGGACTCATTCCGAAGAGAAGCCTTACCAGTGCTCGGATTGTGGGAAGAACTTCAGAGAGAAGGCGAGTCTCACCATCCACAAGCAGAGCCATACATCCGAGAAACCGTTCCAGTGCTCCGAGTGCGGGAAGTGTTTCTGCTACAAGGCGTCTTTTCGGCGGCACAAGAAGACTCACGCAGAAGGGACGGGCCTGGCATCCTACGACTGCCCCGACTGCGGGAAGAGCTTTGGCCGCAAAGATTACCTCATCACGCACCGGAGGATCCACACGGGAGAGAAGCCTTACGTGTGCTCCGTGTGCGGGAAGAGCTTCAATCACGGAGCAACTCTTGTCACTCATAAGAGGACCCACACGGGAGAGAAACCCTACGAGTGTTCGGAGTGCGAGAAAAGCTTCAAGCAGATTTCGGGCCTTATTACACATCGAAGAACTCACACGGGGGAGAAACCGTATGAATGCGCTGACTGTGGTAAAGGCTTCATCCTGAAATCGTATCTGGATGTCCATAAGAGAATTCACACCGGAGAGAGGCCTTATCAGTGCTCACACTGCGGGAAGGGCTTCTTGTGTTCCTCTTACCTTTTGAGGCACGAGAAAACCCATACCGGGGAGCGGACACATACCTGCTCTGACTGTGGGCAGAGCTTTCATTGGAAGCGTTCCCTCGACATGCACATGAGGAAACACACTGGAGAGCAGCGTCTCCATGAATGCACCCTCTGCAGCAAAACCTTCACTTGGTCGTCGGCCTTGAATGTCCACATGAAGACGCACACGGGGGAGAAACCGTATACGTGTCCCCAGTGCGGAAAGACCTTCAGCGGGAAATGGCTCCTCATTCAGCACGAAAGGACCCACACGGGCGAAAAACCCTACGATTGTCCCGAGTGTGGGAAAAGTTTCCATGCCAAATCGTCGCTCTTTGCACACAGGCGGACCCACACGGGGGAAAAGCCGCACGAATGCGCTGAGTGCGGGAAGAGCTACAGCGGGAAAGCCAATTT
Organism: Anolis sagrei ordinatus; assembly: GCF_025583915.1. Lineage (NCBI taxonomy): Eukaryota > Metazoa > Chordata > Lepidosauria > Squamata > Anolidae > Anolis > Anolis sagrei. The sequence continues at coordinate 299,623,189 of NW_026845477.1, forward strand.
CATGGCGCACATGAGGACCCATACTGGAGAAAAGCCCTACGAATGCTCCGACTGTGGGAAAGCCTTCTGTAAGAAATACCGCCTTGTGACGCACAGAAGGACCCACACAGGGGAGAAGCCCCACCAGTGCTCCGAGTGTGGCAAAGGGTTCAACTGGAAAGGCGGCCTCATCAACCACATGCGGATTCACACTGGGGAGAAGCCTTATGCCTGTCCCAAGTGCGGGAAGTGCTTTCATAAAAAGGACCACCTGGCTCGGCATGAGATCATCCATACGGGGGAGAAGCCACACGTCTGCTTTGACTGCGGAAAGAGCTTTAACCAGAAAGTTGCCTTGATAGTCCACATGAGGACGCATACGGGAGAGAAGCCGTACAAATGCTCCCTGTGTGAGAAGAGCTTCCGCTGGAAGAAATCCCTGATCACGCACAGTGCTATTCACACGGGGAGGAAGCGCTATCAGTGCTCCGAGTGCCCAGAAAGCTTCAGCCGGCGTTCTCAGCTGGAAAAGCACGAAAGGACACACACAGGTGAGTGAGTTTCTTAGGGAAAACTACCCTAAAATATAGCAGACATCCAAAAACCAAACAGGGTCCAAAAAGTTGAGCATTAACTCATTAGCGAGCAGAGCATGAAGTACCGTGTGATGTGGCTGTAAAGAATTCAGAGCTTAGACAGGCAGGATGCAGAGTCCAGTCTTAAAAAGTCACAAAAAGTTTATTTATAATAATAAGAAATAACTGCACTTCTTAATAATAATAACCCATTGCACCACCACGGCCCTGAAAATGTAATTTTATCTAACTTGGTTTTTTGCTGCTTAGGATTGTCAGGAATGGTATAATAATGATTTTTTTAAGAATAGGCTTCTTCTTTTGAAAACAGTGTTTTCTATCATTTAATGCTCATGCCTTTCATTAGAAGACACGTAGGTTGTAAATCTGTATCCAAAAAAGAATAGCATCTCTCACTTTTTCCACCCTAGTGCATAGTGTTAGAAACCTCCTATCATGTCCCTACAACTAGGGTTGTGAGTAAAATTCACCCAGGATTGTGTCCTGCCTTTTAGGTTTTGTTGCCGTCGCTTCAGAACTCTCAGAACTCTCTGTGGAAGAAATCAGCACCGCTGTGGTAAGGAAGACGCCGATGAATTTCTTTTCTTACCAATAGAAACGACCTCTTAATTGTCTTAATTGGCCCGTCTGTAGCATTTTAGATTAAAGTACTGAAGTAACGAGGGAACACTGTACTAAGATTTGTTTATGTTTTAAAACACATTTTCTTGAAAAAAAATATGTATGAATGAATACATTGTATATTAGGCTTTGCATTCATGTATTAGGGCTGGGCGGTTTCGTTTTGTAATTTCGTAATTCGTTAAAAATTCGTTATTATTATTATTATTATTTTGGTTACGAAGCGATAACAAACCATTCAGGAGCATCTAAAAAACGAAACAAATTTTTCAATTCGTTTCGTAATTGCTTCGTATTCGTTTCGTATTCGTTTTGTTATTATTTCCGCATGTCTGGGGCAAGTTTTATAGCTGTTGTTTGTTTAATCAGCGAAAAAAAATTATAAATATCACACCAACAGTCAACAACAGAGGGAGAGGGAAGCTTCAGAAGATCCCCCTGTCCCATATGGAGGTTTTTTAGCGTATTGCGCGGTCGCGTCCGCCATTAACGAATCAATTTGTATTCGTTTCGTATTCATTTCGTATTCGTTTCGCAATTTTACGAAATTTCGTAAATATAGAACTTTTTTAAAGAAAAATTTCGGAATTCTTTTAAATATCGAAACGCAAAAAACCCCAAAAAACGAATCGAGTTTAGAAACAAATCTTTCCGTGGTTGCCCAGCCCTATCATGTATGCTTTCCAGAATAGCTTCCATTCAAAACGACATTCAAAAACATGCATTTCAACCCACCACGTGAAAATGAACAATCACTGCCCAACAATCTGCAAATGTCTTCCTGCATTCCCAGCTATGCTGTGTCTCTTTTTCACAGCCAAACCCAATCTGCACATTCTGTATTCAGAAACCTCCAGTCAGTCCACTCACAACATGCCTTGCTTCCAATCCTTTTTTTGATCCTCCGTCCAAGCGCAATTCACTTTCTACATCCCAAAACTGGCTAGTTTTTACCTGAAAGATGTTCCTCATCCCCATTCAGTCCAATAGTACTTACACCTTCTTTTAACACAGTAATTCTCAACCTTCCTAATGCCATAACCCCATAATACAGTTTCTTATGTTGTGGTGGCCCCCAACCATAAAATTATTTTTGTTGCTACTTCATATCTGTAATTTTGCTCCTGTTATGAATTGTAATGTAAATATCTGATATGCAGGATGTATATTCATTCACTGGACCATATTTGGCACAAATACGTGATATGCCCAAATTTGTGGGGTTGGGGGGGAGGGTTGAATTTGTCACTTGGGAGTTGCAGTTGCTGGGATTTATAATTCACCTACAGTCAAAGAGTATTTTGAACTCCACCAGTGATGGAATTGAACTAAACTTGGCACACAGAACTCCCATGTTGTTGTTCATTCGTTCAGTCATCTCCGACTCTCCGTGACCTCACGGACCAGCCCACGCCAGAGCTCCCTGTCGGCCGTCACCACCCCCAGCTCCTTCAAGGTCAATCCAGTCACTTTAAGGATGCCATCCATCCATCTTGCCCTTGGTCGGCCCCTCTTCCTTTTACCTTCCACTTGAACTCCCATGACCAACAGAAAATTCCGGAAGGGTCTGGTGACCTTGAGTTTGGGAGCTGTAGTTCACTTACATCCAGAGAGCACTGTGGACTCAAACAATGATTGATCTGGACCAAACTTGGCACAAATACACTATATGCCCAAATGTGGTAGAGTTTGGGGAAAATAGACCTTGATATTTGGGGATTGTAGTTGCTGGGATTTATAGTTCACCTACAACGAAAGAGCATTCTGAACCCCACCAATGATGGAAGTGGGCCAAACTTCCCACACAGAACCCCCATGACCATCAGAAAATATTGTGCTTCCTGGTGGTCTTTGGTGACCTCTCTGACACCCAGGTTGAGAAATGCTGTTCTAACAGAAAGGTGGACTCTACCATTGAATGTTTCCTCATCTTGATCTTCTTCTTGTTGTTGTTCCAGATGAGCTTGGACTGCAGTACAATCATTTTGACCACTGCCGTGTAAGAGCAGCTAAACCTGGAGGAGTGAGACTTACTTCCCAGCTGTTCCTCCTGAACTCACCGGCCATTCCTTAATTTTATTTTCTTGAGAGAGAATTGCGTATGCCATGCAATGGCTGGAATCCTGTTGGCACACGAGGCCTCGTCAGTGGCGACGGGAAAGAGAGAAAATCATGCAGACTGCAGCCATGATGGGAAGCAGACATAATATTGGGGGAGATGGGTTGCTTAGTTCTGGCAAATCTGGTCTCTTTCTCCTTGCCGTCAGCTATAACACAACCACAACCGTGGGCCAAGAAAATGCCTGGAAGATTCTTCTTGAGACCCTCTACCTATTTCCTTCAATGTGGTTATGGATGCTGACCCATTACCAATCATGAGGAGGAGATCCAACGACCAACCCAGTCCTTTTCTCTATGGGAGAGCAGCTGGCCTAATGTCTCAGGCTTATACCTGACTGAGGACATAGCCTGTCTGTCATGATAGCTTGGAGAGATTAATCACCTAGCCCTTATTATATAGAGCAGGCATGGGCAAACTTTGACCCTCCAGGTGTTTTGGACTTCAACTCCCACAATTCCTAACAGCCGGTAGGCTGTTAGGAATTGTGGGAGTTGAAGTCCAAAACACCTGGAGGGCCAAAGTTTGCCCATGCCTGACATTGAGCCATTTTCCAACCACCAAAGAGTCTCTGCCTGTGAAGGCCACAGGGCCAGATTACATTATTATCATCAAGGCTAGAGATCCAGTAGTGTTGCCTTCAAAAATTATTTTGACAGGTATTTGTAATACCTGAGATGATGCATTAGGTGAACAGATTGTAATACAGTCATCCGTCCACAACTGCAGATTTTGTGGATTTTATGAATAATGTTCTCTTTCCTAATACTTTAGCTCCTCCAGTTTGATTCCACAGTCAACGTCTTCTAGTTATAGTTGAAGGTCTTGAGCAGTGGTTCTCAACCTGTGAGTCCTTAGGTGTTTTGGCCTACAACTCCTAGAAATCCCAGCCAGTTTACCAGCTGTTAGGATTTCTGGAAGATCCAAACATCTGGGACCCACAGGTTGAGGACCACTGCTCTAGAGGTTTCTGGAGAGGACACCTGTTTGGGAATCCCCAATTTCCTCCAAAGTGATTCAATAATCAGTTTCCAGCAGAGCAGTGGTTCTCAACCTGTAGGTCTGCAAGTGTTTTGGCCTACAACCCCCACAAATCCCAGCCAGTTTACCAGGTGTTAAGATTTCTAGGTGTTGAAGGCCAAAACATCTGGGAACCCACAGGTTGAGGACCACTACAGCAGAGGTTGATCACAAGAGTCCAACTGGAAGACCTAGAAATTCCTAAAGAGGTGTTCTCTCAGGTAAACAAAAAAAAAAAAGATTAGTTTCTTTGTGTATGGTTTATCACTTCACAAAGTGAGCTTGTGAATGTATCATTAAGCCCTCCAAATCCACTGGGATGAAGGGCACAGGTTCCCCATGAAAATGGGAAAAGTGAAAATGAAAACAATACTAGTTTTTCCCAAGAGAACACCTCTAGGAATCCATACAACCTCCTACAAGGCTCAATTGTCAACTTCCACTGGAAGTTGGCCATATAAGCCTACCAATATCTAGAGCGAGGTTCTCAACCTGTGGGTCCTCGGTTATTTTGGTCTACAACTCCCAGAAATCCCAGCTGTTAGGATTTCTGGGAGTTGGAGGCCAAAACATTTGGAGATCCACAGGTTGAGAACCACTGCTCTAGAGTAATGTTCTCTAATGTCATCCACATAACTCTGTGGCCAAGATTACCCTAGAACAGGCATGGGCAAACTTGGACCCTCCAGGTGTGTTGGATTCCAACTCCCACAATTCCTAACAGCCGGTAGGCTGTTAGGAATTGTGGGAGTTGGAGTCCAAAACACCTGGAGGGTCCAAGTTTGCCCATGCCCACCCTAGAATCATAATGGAGGATATAAACATTTCTAAGGAGAACATATTACTGAAGTACGAGAACATCCAAACTTCAAATTCCATATCCACCAACGTGGAGGGGTGGCTGTATTCCCAAATATAGGGTTCCCTAACAAAAATTGGGTGGGGGGATTGATGTTGTTTGGTTATGTGAGCGTTAACTTCGACCTTTAGTTGTTTGTTTTGGCGTTTGGTGTCCAGAGCGCCCTCGAAACCTGAGGAACTTCGCTTCAGTTGACTTAGTTTAGATATAAACCCAGCCCAAGTCCCGTGGCTTTGTTTTGGCTTTTGACTGTGGAAATCCATAAAGCTGTGAAACGCTCCCGTGCAGACGTGCTAGAACTAGGCCCTGTTTTGTTTTGTCTGAAAAGGATTCTTTGCAAATATTTCTTGCCTTTTGTAAGGAGGACCACTTTGGTATGGATCTCTGGGTGGATGCTAATGGCCACTTTACCTCGGAATCCCTTACAACAGTGGTTCTCAACCTGTGAGTCCCCAGATGTTTTGGTCTTCAAGTCCTAACAGCTGGTAAACTTGCTGGGATTTCCGGGAGTTGTGGGCCAAAACACCTGGGGACCCACAGGTTGAGGATCTGGCATCCCATCCGCTTTTGTCCTCTAAGCCACTCCAGCAACATTTCTATCGGCAGTGTCTCGAATCTGTTTTGAACTTGTCGGGTTCTCAGTTCCAACTCAAGATGGGTGTAACGTCTCCTAAATTATTTTCTGCCAAAATTCTCATTATCCATAGGAAACTTGGGAATTTGAGATATTTGTACGGACCATTGTCTTCACTTCCATTTTCTGTCACATATGAAATTCTTTAGAAGTAAGCATTCCATCTCTTGGCATTGTTTACATGATTTGTTTTGTTTTTGGGATTTGACAAAATGCTGTCGGATTTGTCCCGCCTTGCTGCTCTGTTTGGGATGTGCGTAAAGCGATTGTTACCAGTGCTCATTATTTCCCATTGTAAGAAAAGAAAAAAATAAAATTACTTTTGAGTCTGTAACCGTACGTAATTAAAGCTTGTGTAAAGCCGAAGCGATCACTGTGGCTAATTTCCGTCTTTGAGAAATAGTTTTGGGAAATGGGCATGGGCAGACTTTGGCCCTCCAGGTGTTTTGCACGTCAGCTCCCACGTCCGGTCAGCCTCACATCGATACTGTGGTGTAATGAAAACCACATGTAGTTCACATTTTACCAGTCTACACACTGTCTTACCAGAGAAAGATAATATTTATTTATTAAACAGTGTATTTTAATATTGAGATAAATGTTTTTAATGTTTATGAATGCATATAATGAATTCTTGTCCCGGCATTGAATGTTTGCCATATATATGCTGTGCTCCACCCTGAGTCCCCTTTGGGGTGAGAAGGGCGGAACATAAATACTTTAAATGAGTGAATTTATTTATTTATTTATTTACCGTATTTATATTCCGCCCTTCTCACCGTGCACGGGACTCAGGGCGGATTACAATGCACATATACACGGCAAACATTCAATGCCATTTAGACATACAACATATATAGACAGACATAGAGGCAATTTGACATTCCAGCTTTTCCAGCTTCATGAGGGTATGCTCGATTCCGGCCACAGGGGGAGCTGCCACTTCACTGTCCACTCGTGACAATGGATCCTTTGATGGAGTACTTCCTCATTCTTCTGCACGCTGCTGGAAGGTTTTATGGCATCGCAAATTAGTTAAATTAGCCTCCCCGCATAAAGTGGTACCTAAATTTCCTACTTGACAGAGGCAACTGTCTTTCGGGCTGCATAGGTCGACAGCAAGCTAGACTATTAATGGTCAGGAGCTTACTCTGACCCGGGCTGGCTTCGAACTCATGTCCTCTTGGTCAGTAGTGATTTAATGCAGCTGGATACTAACTAGCTGCGCCACAGCCTGGTCCTATATGCCATGCAGATGATCAGTGAAGAACAAGTAGTTTACTCTTTGTAATGTAGAGCACCATTCGGTATATACAATCATGTGAACGGCTGCATTAACTCACACAATGTCCTTTGAGAGAGATTTAAATGGCCTTTCAGTGTCCATGTAGAATGTCTCCTTCCAGCAGATCATGAAGCAAGAACTGTTTCTCTCTCTCTGCTCCTGCACAGCTCAAGCCTAAAATATGTAACTGTTGCCAAAACTCCAAGGCTCAGCTAGCTCCCCAGGCACTTGGCAACTAATTTCTTACATGCCCTAACAAATATAAGGCAAGATTCTGGAAATGATCATTAAGGGAGTGGTCTGCAAACACTTAGAAATGAATGTGGTCATTGTTAATAGTCAATGCAGATTCATCAAAAGCAAGTCATGCCAGACCAAATTGATCTCTTTTTTGATAGAGTTACAAGGTCGGTAGATATAGGGAATGCCATAGATGTAGTATATCTGGATTTCAGGAAGGCCTTTCTTTGACAAGGTCCCCCATGACCTTCTGGCAAGGAAACTAGTCCAATGTGACCTAGGCAAAACTACTATTAGGTGGATCTGTAATTGGTTACGTAAAGTAACCCAGAGGGTGATTCTCCCCAAGGCTTCCTCTTCATCTTGGAAAGAAGTCAGGAGCGGAGTGCCATCAGCAGGGTTCCCTCCTGGGCCCAGTCCTGCTCAGGATCTTCATTAATGACTTAGATGTGGGGTTAGAAGGCAGGATCATCAAGTTTATAGATTACACAAAATTGGGAGGGATAGCCAATACTCCAGAAGACAGGAGCAGAATTCAAAACCATCTTAACAAATTAAGAGAGATGATTGGACAAAACTAACAAAATGAAGTTCAACAGGGAAAAATGCAAGATACTCCACTTAGGCAGAAAAAAATGAAATGCAAAGAGACAGAATGGGGGACGATGCCTGGCTCGAGAGCAGGACGTGTGAAGAAGATCTTGGAGTCCTCGTGGGGAGGAAGGTGAACATGAGCCAGGAATACCATGCGGTGGCAATAAAAGCCAATGGAAGTGCCCGGATGTGCGTGGAAATCACAGAGGGAAGGAGGGAGGATGCTTCCGCTTCTGGTCCTGCCTCTTTTCCCCCTTTCTTTCCTCCTCCTCCTCCTCCTCCTCCTCCTCCTCCTCCTCGCCTTGCCTTTTTCACTTATTGGCAATGGAGAGAAAGTTGGAGAGCGCTCCTTTAATTGAAGGGGAAATGCTGGAGGAAAATGGGGTGTCGGATAAGAGCGATGGATAAGACGGAATGTTGGATAAGCGGAGGTTGGATGAGAGAGACTCTACTATGTTGTTGTTGTTATTATTATTATTATTATTATTATTATTATTATGTAACAAATACAACATGTTGGTTTCATCCCAAAGTTTTAATGGAAAAAACCCACCTATATATACACACAAATAAGAATTATGTTAAGAATCGCAGCCAGCCAGCCAACCAATGTATATTCCCGTTATCTCCCCAAATCAACTGCTGCTTTGATCAGCCAGGAAATCTGCGATGGCGTTGCGCACCGCCTCTCCCTCTTCCTTGTCCCTCTTGTTGTCCGGATAGGGCTCCATCTCGGGTGAGAAGACGTTGTAGGGAATGATAAGTCCTTCCTGCAGCGCATGTCCTTTGCTCTCACAAATGTTGTGGAGTGCGACGCAGGCGGTGATCATCACTTCGGCGTTCTCCAACGACACCGGGAGCCTCCCAGTGAGGCACTGCCACCGTCTTCTCAACCTGCACATGGCCTGTTCTACGACATCGTGGCAGACGCGGAAAGTAGCATTGTAGGCACTCTGCTTCCGGTCAGTCTGGTCCTCGTAAGGGGTCATCAGCCATTTCCGCAGAGGATACGAGCCGTCGGCTAAGATCAATGGCGGGATCTGTACGTCCCCCATAGTGATTGTTGGGTGACCAGGGACAAAAGCGCCCTTATCCATGGCCTGGCATATTGCAGAGTTGCGGAAGACATTCTTCCTGTTCCTCTTCACTTCAACGTTAATGAATCGTCCAGTGTGGTCTGTGGTTCCTTGGAGAAGGAAGGTGTGGAGTTTCATGCGACTGACGGGCTTGTCTGCATGGCTCGTAAAAACAACAATCGGCACAAGGATCCTGCCCATGGCGCCAATGCAATGAGGGAAGCCCATGCTACGGAAACCCTCCATAATCTTCAAGGGAAAAAAGGGAAAAAATAACTGTAAATTTAAAAGACCAACATTGGAATTTGCCTAACTAGAGGAATAAGCAGTGCAGTGATCCCTCCACATTCGCTGGGGCTAAATGAGACACGGCCCACATGAAACTGAACGACAGCAACAAAGAAATTTGCCTTTCTTTTACCTCTAGGAATTTCTAGGTCTTCCAGTATGACTCTATGGGTGATCTGTGCCAGAGGACCCTGAGATTCCTAGAGAGCTGACCCTTCAATAAATATATGCCGTATATACTCAAGTATAAGCCAGGTTTTTCAGCCCTTTTTTAAGGGTGAAAAAGTTCCCCATGGCTTCTACTCGAGTCAAAATTATTTTACGGGCTTGTTGTTATTATTTTTATTACATTTATTATATTATTATATTTATTGTTATTAATATTACATTTACATTACTTTACTCAATTATTATTTTTATTATATTTATTATTTTACTCTATATATTATTATTACATTTATTATTTTACTCTATTATTGTTCTTACATTTATTATTTTACTCTATTATTGTTATTATGTTAATATTTTACTCTATTATTATTACATTTATTTTACTCTATTATTATTATTACTACATTTATAATTTACTCTATTCTTATTACGTTTACTAGCTGTACTCGCCACGTGTTGCTGTTGCCAACCTTCCCTCCCTCTTTCTCTCCTTTCTTTCTCTTCTTCCTTCCCTCTTTTTCTTTCCCTTTCTCCTTCCTTCCTTCCTTCCTTCCTTCCTTCCTTCCTTCCTTCCTTCCTTCCTTCCTTCCTTCCTTCTTTCCTTCCTTGGTGTACTCAAATTTGTGTGTTTTCGAACTGCTAGGTTGGCAAGATCTGCACCTAAGAGCAGGATCTCACCCCACTCCTTAGATTCGAATCGCCAACATTTTAGTCAGCAAGTTCAGCAGCTCAGCAGTTTAACCTGCTGCAGTACCAGGGGCCTGTCACATAGTATAATCAAATCTGCAAAAGTCAAAACCGCAAATGTTAAGTGACAACTGTATTTCAGAGGGAAGCAATAGCAAACCACTTATGAGTACAGTGGGTTGTCCACTTTAATTAAGGTTGATCAAAATATTCTTTTCCAGAATTACTACATCCTCAAGTGCAATTCTATAGAATCATAGAATCATAGAGTTGGAAGAGACCTCATCAGCCATTCAACCCAAGAAGCAGGAAAATTGCATTCAAATCACCCCCAACAGATGGCCATCCAGCCTCTGTTTAAAAGTTTCAAAAGAAGGAGCCTCCACCACATTCCGGGGCAGAGAGTTCCACTGCTGAACAGTCAGGAAGTTCTTCCTAATGTTCAGCTGGAATCTCCTTTCTTGTAGCTTGAAGCCATTGTTCCGCGTCCATTCTCCAGGGCAGCAGAAAACAGGCTTCCTCCCTCCTCCCTATGACTTCATCCCACATATTTATACATGGCTATCATATCCCCTCTCAGCCTTCTCTTCTTCAGGCTAAACATGCTCAGCTCTTTAAGCCGCTCCTCATAGGCTTGTTCTCCAGACCCTTGATCCTTTTAGTCACCCTCCTCTGGACACATTCCAGCTTGTCAACATCTCTCTTCAATTGCAGTGCCCAGAATTGGACACAGTATTCCATGTGTGGTCTAACCAAGGCAGAATAAAGGGGGATCAGCTATGATCAGCTTCCAACAAAATTAAATCTCAGATTTGTGCTGGAAGACATAAAATTTCCAAGGTGTCATGACCTTATTTCCTGATTGTGTGAAGCCAGGAAATTAGGCCTTGCCCTAGACCTGTCCTGTGTATATTTGAAATCTGGGAGAAAGTTTCCATGGAAACGGGAGCAATGCAAAGGAGGGGCCAGGATGATGCGTGAGGTAAATAAACTGTCAGTTGGAATTTTGTTGCGTTCCCTAATGCATGCTTTTGAATTAACATTGTTTTGTGAGGTAACTTCTTCGTCAGAAAGCCACAGATCCAGACACAAGGAAGGAATTATCTCGTATGAAAAAGAGCAATTTATTTATGTTTTATCTCTTTCACTGGGGTCCCAAGCAAATGTGGAAGGCTGACTCTACTTTCAAAAGAAATCATCAGACATACCTTTTGGTGATCCCTCAGGTAGATCATGTGGGGAACGAGGAGCAGCTCGATGGCAAAGCAAACCTCCAGAACGATCTCTCCCACGGTAGTCCTCCCGATTCCAAACTGAATGGCGGCCTCCCGGTAGCGTTCCTGATTCGAAAGGTACCACACCGCAATTGCCACGCGCTTCTCCACGGTGATGGCCTCTCTCATGATGGTCCGCTGTCTTTCCAGCTTGGGCCGCAGCACCTCGGCGATTTCAAAGAGGGTACTCCGACTCATGCGGAAATGCTCAATCCACTTGGCATCGTCGTAGGTTTCGCGCACAAAGACCTCCCACCAGTTGGGATTGGTGGAGGGGGAGACCCACCAGCGTCGTGGCAGAGGCTGGTTATCCAGCAGTGCCACCAGGGCCGCTCTGTTTCTAGTCCGCCTCCGACGCAGCACGTGGCTCACCGCGTGAATGCGCAAAAAGTGTTCCTGGAAAGCCAGTGAGATGTGTTTCCTCCGTCTCTGCTGCCGGCTGATGCTCAACCAATAGGCGTTGCAGAGGCTAAGCATGGAACGGAGCACGGAGAGCAGAGCATGGAGGTAGGCCTTCAGCAGGAGGAGAAGCGAGTGTGGCTCCATCTTGAGCAAGGAGAGGCTTTGCAGGTTGCAGGAATGGTCTTTAAGGAGTTCAGAACCGCCTTCTTCCACTGTTTACAATAATACAATTTGATTATCAATCAATATGCTTAACAAGGGCCATGACAAAGAGTTGTAAAATATACAGAACATTCGAGATAAAGAATACAAAAGGAACCAAAGCTTGTTATCAGACTTTAAAAGATTATTTTCAGTCCAGAGAAGGATGACTAAAATGGTCAAAGGCCCAAAAGCCAACTTCTATAAGAATTGTCTCAAGGAGCTGGATATGTTGCACTTGGAGAAAAAAGGCTGAGACGGGAAATGATAGCAATATTTCCATTTTGGTTGCCCTTCTCCAGACACTTTCCAGCTTATCAATATCCTTCCTGATTTAGCTGTCTAAAACTGAGCTTGCAGCACTGCCTAGTTTGGAAGAAGTCAGCAATGCCATCAGCCAACAAAAAAATAACAAAGCCAGCGGATCTGATGGGATCCCTGCTGAAATCTTTAAAGAGGAAGGCACATCAAGCCAACCCCGACCGGGACCGCCTTCCACCTGGAAACCAATGCCCTCACTGCGGGAGAGCGTGCAGGTCAAGAATAGGGCTCCACAGTCACCTACGGACCCACCGCCAGTACACTGATCTTGGAAGACAATCCTACTCAGACAATGAGGGATCACTGAAGTAAGTAAGTAAAGTAAAACTGGACACAGTATTATTCCATTTCGGTTGCAGAATAATACTATCATTTCCTTGGTCCAGGCCAGGCCTGGGCAAACTTTGGCCCTCTAGGTGTTTTGGACTTTAACTCCCACAATTCCCAACAGCCGGTGTTTCCTCCACCACAGACATCCCAGGGTTTCTTATTATTTATTTATTTATTTGCAGTATTTATATTCTGCCTTTCTCACCCCACGGGACTCAAGGCGGATTACAGTGCACATATACATGGCAAACACCGGGATTGTGGCGCAGCTGGCTGAGTGTCAGCTGCATTAAGATCACTCTGACCAAAAGGTCATGAGTTCGAAGCCAGCCCGGGCTGGAGTGGGTGTCCAGCCATTGTGTAGCCCGTTGTCTACCTTTGCAACCCGAAAGACAGTTGCATCTGTCAAGTAGGAAAATAAGGGACCACCTTGTGTGGGAGGCTAAATTTAACTAATTTATGAGGCCATAAAGAAAGCGGACTCCGGGTAATGTGGAATGCGGAAGAAGTTCATCGGTGTCGTTGATGGACGATGAAAAGCAGCAGCTCCCCTGGCGGCCAGAAAAAAGTTAAATAGCCTTTGTCTGTTAAATGTTGTTTGTCGAACTGGCATTGAATGTTTGCCATATATGTGTTTACTGTAATCCGCCCTGAGTCCCCTGCGGGGTGAGAAGGGCGGAATATAAGAACTGTAAATAAATAAATAAAAATAAACATTCAATGCCATAGACCCACAACATATATAGACAAACACAGAGGCAATTTAACATTCCAGCTTTTCTGGCTTCATGAGGGTATGCTTGGTTCCAGCCACAGGGGGAGCTGCCACTTCACCGTCCACTTACAACACCGGGTCCTTTGATGGAGTACTTCCTCATTCTTCTGCACACTGCTGGAAGGTTTTATGGCATCGTAAATTAGTTAAATTAGCCTCACCACATAAGTGGTATCTAAATTTCTTACTTGACAGATGCAACTGTCTTTCAGGCTGCAAAGGTCGACAGCAAGCTAGACAAATGGTTGGGAGCTTACTCCGACCCAGGCTGGCTTCGAACTTATTACGTTTCAATCAGTGGTGATTTAATAAAGCTGACTCCTAGCCAACTGCATCACAACTCGGTCCTTACTCTATCCATTGGTATGGAATTTGCATGACCTTGTCCACTGCCTCTCCCATAACCCTTTCCTATTCTTTTCTGTGGCACACAGCAAACAGAGTGGGGTCAATCAGCAATTGGGGGACTGACTCAACATGATGGAAAATGTAGTTCACCCTGCATCAAGACAGAGCGCTGTGACCCCCCACCAATGCACCAAGACCACATTTGGCACAAAGAACCCCCACAACCAACAAAAAATATTGGAGAGTTTTGAAGGGTATTGACCTTGATTTACAACAGCTGGTAGGCTGTTAGGATTGTGGAAATCGAAGTCCGAAACACCCAGATGGCCGAAGTTTACCCATGCCTGGCATAAACATGAGACTCCTATTGATGCAGCCTCAAATTGCATTGGCTGTTGCAAAAAAATCCTATATATCTGCATTTCATGATGCATTAGTAACCAATACTCACTCTCATTGCAATCATTCTGGGGAGAAATATTCTCTTGGTGTTTCTGTAGAAGGACATCGATTTCGTCCTTTTCCTCTTCCACCTCTTCTTCTTCCAATAAGGCCTCTTCCAAATGAAAATAATCCTCCCATTTGATGTTATTCGCCAACGCATCACCTTTAGAAGTGTGTGAGAAAGAGAGTGGAGAGAATATATTACCAAATAATCACCTTAATTAAAAAAAAGGAAAAATTCCAACTGAATGTTAAACCTAGTGCTTTTGAGTCAGGCAGAAACAAATAAGGGAATGATCTCCAACTAGGACGAAGTCATAACTTCTGGAGAAAGAAAGGACTTATAGCCATCAAAGCCTTACCTGTAAACCTCTCTTCTTCCGCTGAGCTCTGGAGAAGCCATTCTTGGTCTCTGTCTTCTTCCAGCCAGGAGATGAGAACCGGCTTGAAGCTCAGCAGTCGCTCTGGAAATGAACACACATTTGGTGAGGCACCAGCACACTTTGAAAGAGGTTAAGAGCAGCTAAGACTTGTGTCAAACTGCAGTCATTCTACAGTGTAGATCAGGCATGGGCAAACATCGGCCCTCCAGGTGTTTTGGACTCCAACTCCCACCATTCCTAACAGCCTACCAAGCATGAAAAAATTTAGGTACCGCTTATGCGTGGAGACGAATTTAACTAATTTACGATGCCATAAAACTCTCCTGCAGCGTGCAAAAGAATGAGGAAGTACTCCATTGGTGTCACATGTGGATGGTGAAGCAACAGCTCCCCTTGTGGCCAGAATTTGGAGTATACCCTCATGAAGCTGGAAAGTTAAATAGCCTCTGTATGCTGTGTGTCTAGGGAATTGAATGTTTGCCATGTATATGTGCATTGTGATCCGCCCTGAGTCACCTGCGGGGTCAGAAGGGCGGAATACAAATACTGTAAATAAATGAATGAATAAATAATACCACTCTGGTGGGAAGGTAATGACGCTCCATGCAGTCATGCTGGCCACATGACTTTGGAGGTGTCTATGGACAAGGCCTGCTCTGCGGCTTCGAAATGGAGATGAGCACCAACTTCCAGAGTCGGACACTTACCCAGAGAAGTCACTGTCTCGTAATTCTCGAACATCGCATTCCTATAAAGCGTTTTTTGGCTGGGACCCAGCAGGACCCATTCCTCATCTGTGAAATACACAGCCACGTCCTCAAAGGTCACTGGGTTCTGCAAATATGATTTTTGTTGCTGCTGTTATTTATCTATTTATTCAATACACACACACTATGGTACCAAACCAACAATGTAAGTACAATACCAATCACTTCCTTGTTTAGTTAAACTTCTAACTAATAACCATACAAAAGAGAAAAATTAATATTCACACCCGATTTGCTATTAATCTCACCTGCGCTGGCCATTTGACAGCTGTTTCTACTCCGGAGCGAAGAGCCAATGGCCTTCGACATCTACACTGGGCCATTTCACTATCTGTGAAACATGAAAAGGTGAGCGTTTTAATATTTAATAAAATATTTAATAGAATATTTTTTAAATATTTAATAGAATATTTTTTAAAATATTTAATAAAATATTTAATATTTTAAAAATATTTAATACTATATTTAATACTATATTTTTAAAATATTTAACAAAATTTTTAATAAAATAATTAGAAATATATATGAAGTATACTCTCAGTTAACCGGAACACTCAAGCAACCAAATTGAAAAAATAATACTATAAAAAATTTAAAAAGCTATTTTTCTGATATAGTGAAACTATAAAGCCATGGTACATTAAGTTGTATTTATTTGTCTCTTTAATTGCTGTATTTCAGTACTACTATCCTGTCAATACAGAGTTTATGGAGTACAGTATTAGCAACTGGAAACTATATTTACCTGTCATCTACTGATCTAATGGGAGTCTACTGTAATAATAACAACAATAACAAACAACAACAACAATATCACATCAACAACAATATCCCATGGTTGCCAGATAACTTATTATTATATCAGCACTTTGGACTCAAACAATGAAGGATCTACACCAAACAGTGCTCTCTGGATGTAGTTAAACTACAACTCCCAAACTCAAGGTCAATGTCCACCAAACCCTTCCAGTATTTTCTGTTGGTCATGGCAGCTCTGTATGCCAAGTTTGGTTCAATTCCATCATTGGTGGAGTTCAGAATGCTCTTTGACTGTAGGTTAACTATAAATCCCAGCAACTACAACTCCCAAATGACAAAATACCTGAGGGCCTGCTTATCCCCCTACCAACCCCAGAGATTACTTTGATCCGAAGACCAAAAATTGCCCAACATCCGGACTTATCATCTGTCCTCTACTAGGCAGAGAGCCTTCTTGATTGTGGCCCCTTCTTTATGGAATGCCTTGCCAGTGGAAACCCGATCTATCCGAGACCTACTTGCTTTTCGGAAAGTCTGTAAAACCTTTCTCTTCCGACAAGCTTTCAATGGGTGAATAACTCGGGACTATGTCTGTTCTCGTTTTATTGTATTTTAAAGTTAATTGTATTGTTTTAATCTACTGCTGTAAACCACTCCAAGCCAAATTGGAAGTAGCGGTATACAAGTCAAATAAATAAATAAAATCAATGCCCGCAACCACACCAGTATTAAAATTTGGGTGTATCGGGTATTCATGTTTTTATTGACTTGTACAGTTTTGTATTTTATATGCTAAGGTTTTTAATTGTATTATATATTGTTGGGGGCACCAAATTGTGCCGACTGTAAACCACCTTGAGAAAGGCAGTATATAAATACGGCAAATAAATAAATCAATAAAATAATTTCATAGTATTGATCTATGGCAGCTCAAATGTTGTCAAAACTATATTAATGCAACCTTGTCGATGCACTCTGAGATGTTAAGGGACTACAACTCCCATCCTCCCCATAAACCAGGGAGGGTGGGAGTTATAGTCAAGTCTAAAAATCTAGGGTCCAGGGATTCCTGCAGTGATCCTTTCCAAACCACTTGTCCAAAGGGAGACATTATTATTATTAGTATTATTATTATTATTATTATTAGAAACACAAGATGAGTCCACAGCAGACACTCTGCTGGCTGTTGTCTTGGATCACACATCGGACACTTCTCAAGTGTCTAGGACTGTATGATGTATCGGCGAATAATGCGTGCAGATCCCAGTAAGGTGGCCTTCTGCAGCTGGCAGATGGTAATTTTGTCAGCTCCAATTGTGTTTAAGTGCAGGCCAAGGTCTTTAGGCACTGCACCCAGTGTGCCGATCACCACTGGGACCACCTTGACTGGCTTGTGCCAGAGTCTTTGCAGTTCAGTCTTTAAATCCTCATATCGTGTCATCTTTTCCAGTTGTTTCTCTTCAATCCGGCTGTCACCAGGGATTGCAATTATTATTATTATTATTATTATTATTATTATTATTATTATTATTATTATTTACCTGTCAGCTCCTTCTGTCCAGCCAGCTGCAAAGCAAAGGGAGCTTTGCATTTTCCTGGAGAAGGAGGAGCAAATAGGACACCAATCTCTCTCTCTCTTCCTATCTGCTCTAGGAATATGAGATCTTCTTTGTTTTAACCCTGAAGGATTCAAAGCAGAGGAGCATTTGCAGGATGGCTTGCCAAAGATCCCAAGTTGGAAAGCTCCATTGTGGCAGCAGCATCCCAAATGAATGAAAACTTATGGTTGGAAGAAGTCCCAGAAAAGTCATTTTTATAAGCAATCTGTGCATCTAAGCTGGCACTACTTGAACTGCCATGACTCAGTACTATGGAATCCTGGGAGTTGTAGTTTCACAGGGCATTAGTGCACCAACACAGTGGAGTGAATATAGTTTCACACCTGGAGACTTGGGCCAGTGGCACAGTGTTGTGGCGCAGCTGGTTGGGACTGGGTTGTAGCGCAACTGGTTGGGAGTCAGCTGCATTCAAATCACCATTGACCGAAAGGTGGTGAGTTTGAAGCCAGCCCGGGTCAGAGTAAGCTCTCGACCATTTGTCTAACTTGCTGTTGACCTTTGCAGCACGAAAGACGGTTGCATCTGTCAAGTAGGAAATTTAGGTACCGCTTATGCGGGGAGGCGAATTTAACTAATTTATGACACCATAAAAATCTCCAGCGTCGTGCAAAAGAATGAGGAAGTACTCCATTGGTGTCAAAAGTAGATGGTGAAGCGACAGCTCCCCCTGTGGGCAGAATTTGAAGCATACCCTCATGAAGCTGGAAAGTTAAATAGCCCCTGTGTGTCTGTCTATATATGTTGTGAGTCTATGGCATTGAATGTTTGCCATGTATATGTGCATTGTGATCTGCCCTGAGTCCCCTGCGGGGTGAGAAGGGCAGAATATAAATACTGTAAACAAACATATAAATAAATAATACTTGAATTCATTTGCCATGGTAGCACACAGCAGGATAGCTTCAGGAAACTTGCTGACCAGGTTGGCAGTTCGAAACCGCAGGTCAGGGTGAGCTCCCACTGTTAGCCCTAGCTTCTGCCCACCTAGCAGTTCAAAAACATGGCATGTGAGTAGATCGATAGGTACTGCCTCGGCGAGAAGATAAAAGGCGCCCATGTAGATATGCCAGCAAAACGACCAGGACAAAAGACTCCTCAGCATGGAAATGTAAGAAGAGTTGAGCACCGCCTTCAGATGTCAGAGATGGAAAGGGAAACCTTTGCCTTTGTTTGTGTATTATATGTCATTGTTGTTCATTGTCTGAAAGGCATTGAATGTCTGCCTATATATGTGTATTGTCATGACCTTATTTCCTGGTTTAGTGAGAAGCCAGGAAATTAGGCCATGCCTTAGATCTGGCCTGTGTATATTTGAAACAAGGACGAGGATTGTAATGGAAATGGGAGCAATGAAGGGGAGGGGCCAGCATGAAGGATAGGAGGCTTGAGGGAAATAAACAGTCAGTTGGAATTTTGTTGCGTTCCTTAATGCATGCTTTTGAATTAAAGCCTTCCAACTTTGTTTGTGTGATAATTATTTCACCAGAAAGGTAGAGTGGAATATAAATGAAGTGTATTATTATTATTATTATTATTATTATTATTATTATTATTATTATTAGAAACACAACAAGATTAATACACAGCAAACAAAGTCACTATGCTGGCTGTTGTATTGGATCACATGTCAGACACTTCCCAAGTGTGTGATGTATCGGTAAATAATGTGTGCAGATCCCAGTAAGGTGGCTTTCTGCAGCTGGCAGATGGTAATTTTGTCAGTGCCGATTGTGTTTAAGTGCAGGCCAAGGTCTTTAGGCACTGCACCCAGTCTGCCCATCACCACTGGGACCACCTTGACTGGCTTGTGCCAGAGTCTTTACAGGCTGATCTTTAAACCCTCATATCATGTCAGCTTTTCCAGTTGTTTCTCTTCGATCCTGCTGTCACCTGGGGTTGCAACATCAATAATCCATACTTTGTTTTTTAAACGATTGTGAGATCAGGAATCTTGTGTTCCAAAACTCTGTCAGTCTAAATTCAGAAGTCCCAGAGTAATTCGATGCATTCATTTTCTGTAACTTTTTTCAGGCTTGTGATCCCACCAGTTCTTTGTTATTGTTGTTGTTTAAGCCTTCCTGGTCTCAACCTACACTGGATGGATGCACAAACTTGTATTTATATAACAAGGAAAGCAAATGCCATTTCGGCCTGCGCCATTTCACGACACAGTAATTCAGTTTTACTAGCAAAACAGAGCCAAATGAACCCTGACTGAACTGAGAAATGGAAGTCCAAAAATAAACGTTGCCTCTCAAGGTAAGCATTTATAGCGCTCCTTCTTCATATGAATCTTTTGGTGTCTTATCAGGTAACGGCTCTCCACGAAGCTCTTTCCGCACTCGGAGCATTTATACGGCTTCTCCCCAGTATGTATTTTGAGGTGCGACGCCAGGTAGGTACAGTCCCGGAAGCTTTTTCCGCACTCCGAGCATTTATACGGTTTCTCTCCGGTGTGGATCCTTTGATGGGAAACGAGGGACCCATGCTGCGAAAAGCTCTTCCCGCACTCCGAACACTGGTAGGGTTTTTCTCCGGTGTGGATCCTCCGGTGCAAAGCAAGGGACCCCGTGTAAGGGAACGTCATCCCGCACTCGGAGCATTTGTACGGCTTCTCCCCTGTGTGGCTCCTCTGGTGCGACGTTAAGGTCCCGTTGTCAAAAAAGCTCTTCCCGCACTCTGAGCATTTGTACGGTTTCTCCCCGGTGTGCTTCTTTTGATGCAGAACCAAGCTTTTGCTATGGAGGAAGGTCTTTCCGCACTCGGGGCACTTGTGCTGTTTTCCTACGGTGTGGATGATCTGGTGGGCGACAAGGGTCCGGTTGCAGCTGAAGCTCTTCCCGCATTTCATACATTTGTAGGGAGTCTCTCCGGTGTGAGCGGTTTGGTGCAAAGTGAGGGAATCGCTTTGCCGGAAGCTTTTCCCGCACTCCAGGCACTTGTATGGCTTCTCCCCTGTGTGGGTTCTTTGGTGCAGAGTTAAGGTGTAGTGTCGGCTGAAGCTCTTGCCGCACTCCAAACATTTGTACAGTTTCTCCCCAGTGTGTACGGTCTGGTGCAAGTTGAACGTCGTCTTCCTGATAAAGTCCATGCTGCACTCCAAGCACTTGTATGGCTTCTCTCCTGTGTGAATTCTCCGATGGAGAGTGAGAGTGTCGCGGCGCTTGAAGCCCCGTCCGCAATCCAGGCATTTATACGGTGTTTCCCCTGTGTGTGTTCTCTGGTGGGAAGCAAAATGGGACCGGAAGGAAAAGCCCTTTCCGCAGTCTGGACACTGGTATGGTTTCTTCCCGGTGTGAGTTGTCGGATGAGAAGGAAGACTTCCGCTCCACTTGGTCCCAGACTGTGCACTTCCCAAAGAGGGAAAGCTGGATGCTGCTGCTAGGGAAAAGGGAGAGATGAGAGGGATATGAAACTCAAATCTTACTCTGGGTTGCTGTGAGTTTTCTGGGCTGTCTGGCCATGTTCCAGAAGCATTCTCTCCTGACATTTTGCCTGCATCTATGGCAGGCATCCTCAGAGGTTGTGAGGTATGTTGGAAACTAGACAAGGGAGGTTTATATACAGTTATCGCGGGGACTATAGAATCATAGAATCATAGAGTTGGAAGAGACCTCATGGGCCATCCAGTCCAACCCCCTGCGAAGAAGCAGGAATATTGCATTCAAATCACCCCTGACAGATGGCCATCCAGCCTCTGTTTAAAAGCTTCCAAAGAAGGAGCCTCCACCACACTCCGGGACAGAGAGTTCCATTGCTGAACGGCTCTCACAGTCAGGAAGTTCTTCCTCATGTTCAGATGGAATCTCCTCTCTTGTAGTTTGAAGCCATTGTTCCATTGCGTCCTAGTCTCCAGGGAAGCAGTAAACAAGCTTGCTCCCTCCTCCCTGTGGCTCCCTCTAACATATTTATACATGGCTATCATATCTCCTCTCAGCCTTCTCTTCTTCAGGCTAAACATGCCCAACTCCTTAAGCCGCTCCTCATAGGGCTTGTTCTCCAGATAAGTGAGGGATATATAAACCTCAAATCCCCAAAAGTTATATCCGCATAGATTTCGCCAACCAACTTCAGTTAGTTTCTGCCTCATGACCATTGTTTTCCTATAATACTCCTCTTTGTTGTCCCACGAACTGGTACTCACTTTGATCCCCGTCCTTCCTTGGGAAAGAAATATTTTCTTGATGTCCATGGTGCTCTTCTTTTGGCACCAAGATTTCATGGGGGAAATGTTCCTGCTTGATCTCGTTCACAATCCCAGAATCTGGAAGAGGGAGAAGGAAGACAAGAGAATGTCTTGAAAACATTATTTCGCATTTCAAAAATATAGAAAACTCTACAAGGGGTCAAGGCCAAGAGGAAATGCCTGCGGACATGAGCATTAACAGCACATTACTTCAAGTAAACATCATCCCAAAGAGCACCACTTTGTTGCAGTGTTTTTCGTTCTACAAGGAAAAGGAAATTCACAGTGAGTTTTTCGGGCTGTATGGTCATGTTTCAGCAGCATTCTCTCCTGACATTTTGCCTGCATCTGTGATCGGCATCTTCAGAGGTCTGTTGGAAGTGAGGAAAGTGGAGTATATGTATGTGTATATCTATCTATCTATCTATCTATCTATCTATCTATCTATCTATCTATCTAAATGTAATGTTCGTTTGTGGGAGAAACATAACTCAAAAAGCACTGGGTGAATTGACCCAAAAATTTGACGCAACATACCTAACAGTCCAATGAGTGACCATCATCCCTGAAAACACACAAAAAACCCAGCAGAACAAACTTAAAACTCCAAAAATTAAACATATACACATACACTCATATTCATACACACATGCACACATGCATACACATACACACATATATTTATTATTTATTTATTTACAGCATTTATATACTGCTTTTCTCACCCCTAGGGGGACACAAAGCGCACACAAATATACACATACATATATACATGCATACATACACACATATCCATGTATACATACACATATATACACATATATGCATATACACAAGCACACACAAATATATATATATACACACACACACACACATGAACACATACACATATATACATATACACATGTACACAGACATACACATACATATACACATACATACACACACATATATGCACACATATATGCATATACACAAGCACACACAAATATACACATTTACACATACACACATATATGCACATAAACAAGCACATATGCACATATACACAATATACATATACACTAGGCATGGTTAGGTTCGGTCAGAATCTTCAGAATTCGGAATAAATTTGGAAAGATTTCCTTTTTGAAGCGATTTCGAAGTTTTTAAGGAAACCGGAAGTCCCTTTGCCCTTCCGAAGCTTTTTCCGCCATTTCTCTTACGAATCAGTAAATGAGTCTGAAATTATTCAGCTTTTCAAACCAGTGCGGATGGATTCCCTTTGTTTGCCATTCCCTCCTGATCAGCCTTGGGTGAGAGATGCAGTTTAACACAGTTTGCATGGATTCCCTTTGTTTCCTTTCTCTCCCGCGATTTCTTCCCTTTTCTCTCCCCCCCCCCCCCCCCACTTCTGAAATAAAACAACTACTTTCAAAGTAAAGACCACCCAATGAAACAGGAAATAACACTTTGAAACCATTAACAAAGGATTTGGAAGTCTCGGAAGTTTTGAAAAATTTTGAACTTTTTTTTCTGTGGAAATCGGAATTGACTTTAGATTCGAACCACCTACATCTGAAACGAGTTTTGAACCATTTTTTTTATCAAACAAGCCTAATATATACATATAAACACAGAAATAAAAATATATACACACGTATAAATACATATATATGCATATACACACATATGCACATATATACATGTGTGTGTGTGTGTGTATGTATACATGCAAATACACTTCCATACACATATACACAAATATATAAACACACATAAACACATATATACACACAAAACACATATACATAGACTGGGTCACAGCAACGTGTGGCAGGGGATGGCTAGCATATATATATATGAGCATATATATATGAGCTCCTGATGGTGTAGAGGATTAAACTGCTCAGCTGCTGAACTTGCTGACCGAAAGGTCACTGGTTCAAATCCAGGGAGTGGGGTGACCTCCTGCCATTAGTCCCAGCTTCTGCCAACCTAGCAGTTTGAAAATGTGCAAATGTGAGTAGATCAATAGGTACCACTTCTGTGGTAAGGTAACAGCACTCCATGCAGTCATGCCGGACACATGACCTTGGAGGTGTATACGGACAACGCTGGCTCTTCAGCTTAGAAATGGAGATGAGCACCAACCCCCAGAAATGGAGATGAGCACCAACCCCCGGTCATAACTAGATAATGTCAGAGGAAAACTTTTACCTTTACTATATATATATATACACACACATATACACACACACATCCCTGTGGTATGTCCAGGGTGGGAGAAAAAACTCTTATCTGTTTGAAGCAAGTGTGAATGTTGTAATTAGCAAGCTTGAATTAGCATTTGAGCAGCGAAGAAGTTTGCAATGTCAATCAGTGAGGATATCCGCATAGAGGTCGCCTGGGCACTGTTGCCTGGAGGCGCACTCTGTGTTTGTGTAATGTTATGGACTTTGGCGGGACCTTTAAAAGGCTGCTGTGGATGACATAGAGTCAGAATGAGAACTGGATTTGTCCACGGGATGTGTCGGTGCTACAGATTTTATAGCCCTGAGCCACAGGTTAGTGTACCAAGTTGGGTCCCAATCCATCAAGCCATGGAGGAGCCTTTGTGGTACAAACCAACCAAACAACATACATACATATATACTACTAGCTGTGCCCTGCCACGCGTTGCTGTGGCCTATAGTAAAACTTATCAAAGTTGAGGTAGATATCTGGACTATTATGAAAGAGAGGTACCTACCTATTCCTTCCCCCTTTTCCTCCCCCTTTCTCTCCTTTCTTCCTTCTCTACCTCTTTCTTTCTTTCCTTCTTTCACTACTTGATTTCATCCTTCTCTCTTTCCTTCATTCCCTCCCCCTTTCTTCCTTTGCCTTTCTTCCCTCCCTGTTTGCTTCCTTCTTTCACTTTTTATTTCCTTTTATTTCACCACCATCATAACAATAACAATAATGCAATGCATTGCCTCTGGGACCTGACACCTCTCCCATTCCCCCTAAAAGGGTCTAATAGGAATAATAGCATAATAATAATAGAAATAACAACCTTTACCCGCCACGCGTTGCTGTGGCCAACCTTCCCTCTTTCTCTCCTTCTTTCCCCTCCTTCCTTCCCTCCTATCTTTCCTTCTCCTCTTCCTTCTCTATCTCTTTCCTTCCTTCCCCCTTTTTCTTTCTCTTCTGTCTCTTTTCTTCCTTCTCTCTTTCCTTCTTTCCTTCCCTCCCTCTTTCTCTACATCTTCCCCCTTCCTTCACTCCCTCTTTCCTTCCTTCATTCCCTTTTTTCTTTCCTTCTCTCCTTCCTTCCTTCCCCCTTTTTCTTTCCCTCCCTCTGTCTCTTATTTCTTCCTTCTCTACCTCTTTCCTTCCTTCCCCCTTTTTCTTTCTCTTCTGCTGTCTCTCTTTCCTTTCCTTCCAACTTTCCTTTTCTTTCCTTTTCTTCTTCCTTCTTTCTCTAACTTTCCTTCCTTCCCCCTTTTTCTTTACCTCCCTTTCTCTTTCTTCCTTCTTTCCTTCCTTCCTGTCTTTCCTGGATTTTGACAGGGCGGGAAGGGGCGGGGTGGGGTTTGGAGGTGGCGTGAAGTAAAAGGAGGTAAGATTGGGGCAGGGGAGTGATTGAGCGTGGGGTTGTGTGTGTGTGTGCGGCGGCGGGGGGAGTGATGGAGCGTGGGTTGCTGTGTGTGTGTGCGGCGGGGGTGGGAGGTGGGGTTGCTGTGTGTGTGCGGCGGCGGGGGAAGTGATGGAGCGTGGGGTTTGCATGTGTGTGTGCGGCGGCAGGGGGGTGATGGAGCGGGGTTGCGTGTGTGTGTGCGGGCGGGGGGAGTGATGGAGCGTGGGGTTGCGTGTGTGTGTGCGGGGGGGGGTGGGGTTGCGTGTGTGTGTGCGGCGGCGGGGGAAGTGATGGAGCGTGGGTTTGCGTGTGTGTGTGTGGTGGCAGGGGGAGTGATGGAGCGTGGGTTTGCGTGTGTGTGTGCGGTGGGGGGAGAGTGATGGAGCGTGGGGTTGCGTGTGTGTGTGTGGCGGGGGGGGGGGTTGCGTGTGTGTGTGTGGGAGGGGGAGTGATGGAGCGTGGGGTTGCGTGTGTGTGTGCGGCGGCCGGGGGAGTGATGGAGCGTGGGGTTGCGTGTGTGTGTGTGGCGGCGGGGGGAGTGATGGAGCGTGGGGTTGCGTGTGTGTGCGGCAGCGGGGGGAGTGGGGTTGCGTGTGTGTGTGCGGCGGTGGGGGGAGTGATGGATCGTGGGGTTGCGTGTGTGTGTGCGGCAGCGGGGGAGTGATGGAGCGTGGTGTTGTGTTGTTTGTCATTTTGAGTAGATATGTTTGTACCTTGTGGGTTGTGTTATGGGCATGGGAATTTTGGTTAAGTTTCGTTGGGTTTTTTTTTGAGTTTTGTTGTTTTGCCGTTTTGTGAGTGTGTTGTTGTGTTGTTTTTCATTTTGAGTAGATATGTTTGTACCTTGTGGGTTGTGTTATGGGCATGGGAATTTTGGTTAAGTTTCGTTGGGTTTTTTTTGAGTTTTGTTGTTTTGCCGTTTTGTGAGTGTGTTGTTGTGTTGTTTTTCATTTTGGGTAGATATGTTTGTACCTTGTGGGTTGTGTTATGGGCATGGGAATTTTGGTTAAGTTTCATGGGGGGTTTTAGAGTTTTGCTGTCCCGTTGAACCAACCTAACAGATTTATATATATAGACGATTTTATATAGAGCTAGATTCAAGCTCTTACCTGTTGACATTTCCATATCCACAGAGGTTTTGGCAAAGCAGAACTTTCTTTTGCCTTGCAGGAAGAGTCAGTCTTCTTTCCGTCCGGTCTAAAATACGAGTGCACTTCTTGTAAGAATATATACATACACAAACATGTATGTATGTATGTATGTATGTATGTATATTAAACTGCATTCTGCTCTATCAACTCTTTGTTTCTTCCAATCCAGCAAAATCTACCTGCTTGGGAAATCTGAGGATTCTATTTCTTTCCCCAAAGCCTAGAGAAGACAATGATGCTGGGGAAAGTGGAAGGCAAACGGAAGAGAGGCCGACCAAGGGCAAGATGGATGGATGGCATCCTTGAAGTGACTGGACTGACCTTGAAGGAGCTGGGGGTGGTGACGGCCGACAGGGAGCTCTGGCGTGGGCTGGCCCATGAGGTCACGAAGAGTCTGGATGTAGGTGAACTACAACTCCAAAACTAAAGGCCAATGTCCAACAAACCCTTCCAGTATTTTCTGTTGGTCACGGGAGTTTTGTGTGCCAAGTTTGGTTCAATTCCATCATTGGTGGAGTTCAGAATGCTCTTTGATTGTAGATGAACTATAAATCCCAGCAACTACAACTCCCAAATGACAAGATTAATATTCCCAACCCCATCAGTATTGAAATTTGGGCGTATCGGGTATTTGTGCCAAATTTCACCCAGTGAATGAAAATACATCCTCCATATCAGATATTTACATGACAATTTATAACAGTAGCAAAATTAAAGTTATGAAGTAGCAACGAAAATAATGTTACAGTTGGGGGTCACCACAACATGAGGAACTGTATTAAGGAGTTGAGGCATTAGGAAGATTGAGAAACACTGGACTAGATGGCCTCTAGCAACCCTTCCAGAATATCAAGGCAATAATAATAATAATAATAATAATAATAATAATAATAATAATAATAATAATAATCTTTATTTATTTTCCACTCCCAAAGGGACTCAGGGCGGATTCCAAACATAAAAGGCAAACATTCAATGCCCGAATACACCAATACATCCATACTAACAAAATTTGTTGTTGTTGTTGATTCGTTCAGTCGTCTCCGATTCTTCGTGACTTCATGGACCAGCCCACGCCAGAGCTCCCTGTCGGCCGTTACCACCCCCAGCTCCCTCAAGGTCAGTCCAGTCACTTCAAGGATGCCATCCATCCATCTTGCCCTTGGTCGGCCCCTCTTCCTTTTGCCTTCCACTTTCCCCAGCATAATTGTCTTCTCTAGGCTTTCCTGTCTCCTCATGATGTGGCCAAAGTACTTCAACTTTGTCTCTAGTATCTTTCCCTCCAGTGAGCAGTCGGGCTTTATTTCCTGGAGGATGGACTGGTTGGATCTTCTCGCAGTCCAAGGCACTCTCAGCACCTTCCTCCAACACCACAAAATTTATACAACAAAAATTTATACAACAAAAATCCCACAATATCTACTTTGAATTGGGTTATCTGAGTCCACTCTCAGATAATATGAGATTTTCTGCCTTGATATCCTGGAAGGGCCCTAGGATCCTAGGATGCTGTGATTCTCAATGCAACCTGGGTGCAATGTGGTTATTGGAGAGCATTAAAACAGGAAAGGGGTTTGCTCTCTTTTCCAACCCATTTCCCCCCTTTAGGAATCCTACCCCACCTGATAAAACCCCCAAATAAACCCCATGCAACCTGTTCTTCCAGCTTCAGATTCAAATTCCTTCCAGCAAATGGGTAGTGGAGTTGCAAAGGAGCAAGGTCTTTTGCCACCTTTTCTCCCCCCTTGCTGCTTCTCTAGGAACACTATCTCCAAGGGTTTAACCCTTGCAGATGTCACTCCAGTCCTCCAGGTCTTTGGACTTCAACTCCCAGAAGCCTCAGCTGCTGTGTCGAGTGAGCAGGGATGCTGGGAGGTGTAGTCCAAAAGGCCAGAGTTTGGAAAAACACTGCAGGGTGCTTTCACACTACATGCTGAAAGTGTTATCATATTTGCATTGCAGGGTACTTTCACACTACATGCTGATCTTTGCAATGCTTAGAAGCCTCAGCCAGAGCACTTAGCCAGACTACAAATCCCAGGGACTTGGTCGAACTACAAATCCCATGATCACTCCACAGCTGAGCTCACATCCCTGCAAAGGAGAGGAAGAAGGAAATGAAGCCGAGCCATGCATTAAAGGTAAGTGGGCTACATGTATCCATAACAGGAATCCCACTTTTTCCTGTTTCTGTTGGGAAGGAGTTAAAGCAAAGTGGATCTGCCTTGGAAGAGAAATCTGCTGGAAGTTGGGGGGAAATGAGAAAAGCAGGGTGACTGCAGGAATATACTTTAGCCTTGTTAGCTGAGCAATAAAGTCTCCCCTTCTCTCTTTGTTTTGCAAGGTTTTCAGAAGTCCTGCAAGGGGAAGTCACATCAGAGATTTGGGTGAAATCTCAAAGATACAAAGCAGCATCTTAAGAAAAGAAAAAAAAAACAAAACAAGGAGGAGTAGATTAAGAAATGTTGTTGTTGTTGTTGTTTGCAGTCAGCCCTCTGATCCATGGGTGCAACAATCCATGGCTTGAGAGTATATAAACAAAAAGGCAAGAGGCACACATTATTTAACTAAATGCAATACTTAATGCAATACTTAATGCAATTAATTACTTAATGTAATAAAAAATTCCCTTAGGATCCATTTAAGCCTTCCTGGTTTCAACCTATGCTGGACGGACATTCAAACTTTTACTTATATAACAAGGAAAGTGAATATCTTTTAGACTTGCTCCATTTTGCGACATTCGGTTTTGCTAGCAAACCGGAGGCAAATGAACCTCTTATAAGAGATAGAGACACATAGTCGACTGTAATAATGAAATGTACTGAGACACAGTATATCTCATGAAAACCTTCCTTATACATGTTTTAAAATTTACATTTTTAAAAAAATATTTTTGCACTTGAGTCCTGAAACACTTTTTCACCACAAAGCAAACTTAAATACATGAAATCCAAAAACATAGGACCAAAAACAGAGCTGTTCACCCGAATGCAACATTGCTCTCACAAAGGATTGTACCAGCAGAAACCCACTTTAAAAGGCCTTAAATCCTCCCATAACATCATTTATCACACACTTGCTTTTCCGTTCCTTGTCTCTAAGCCTCTGGGAAAAGGCAGCCAGTCTTTGTTGCATGCTCTGTCTCTACAATATCAAGCGCCTTGACCAAAACAAACATTTGTCTCCCACATTTCTCGCAGCCTGCACTTGTGGCTGAGAGAAATCCGGTCTTTTGGGAACTGCCAGGAGATTCCAAAACAACTCTCTCTAGGCCACTTCTATCCACCTCTAGGCCCCCTGAATCTATCCCAGCATCCCCTTCTTCATCTTCCGATCACTCTGAATCTGACCAGGCTACAACATCTATATAAATAAAAATGTAATGTTTGTTTGTGGGATTAACATAACTCAAAAGCCAGTGGGAGAATTGACACCAAATTTGGACAGCATACAGCTAACAACCAAATGTATGTCCTTCACTCAAAATTTTTTGATTTTGTCATTTGGGAGTTGTAGTTATTGGTATTTATAGTTCACCTACAATCAAAGAGCATTCTGAACTCCACCAATGATGGAATTGAACCAAAGGTAACACACAGGACTCCCATGACCAACAGAAAACACAAGAAGGGTTTGGTAGGAATTGACCTTGGGTATTGGAGTTGTGGTTCACCTACATCCAGAGACCACTGTGGACTCAAGCAAAGATAGATATGGACCAAACTTGGCACAAATATTCCATATGCCCAAATATGAACACAGATGGAGTTTGGGGTAAATAGACCTTGACATTTGGGATTTGTAGATACTGGGATTTATAGTACACCTACAATCAAAGAGCATTCTGAACCCCACCAACGACAGAATTGGGGCAAATTTCCCACACAGAACCCCCATGATCAACAGAAAATACTTAAGGCCATCCACTCCAACTCTCTTCGCCAGGGAAAGAAAATCCAATCAAAGCCCTCCTGACAAAGAGCCATCCAGCCATAGATATAGATAGATAGATATGATTCACACGCACAGAGATATAATATCATAGATTTCAAAGGGACCCCTAAAGAAGGACAATGATATGTTGCATATTCCAGAGTAGGCAAACCAGACAATCTCCATATCAACACTGACAAAGAAACAACAAGAAATGCTGTTTACCCACAAGCATAAAGAAATTATATAGATTAGATACCATTACTTTATTTTTCAGATCACCAGACTGGGGCACAGCAACGCGTGGCAGGGGACGGCTAGTCTATATAAATAAAAATGTAATTTTAATTTATGGGATTAACATAACTCAAAAACCACTGGATAAATTGACACCAAATTTGGACACAACACACCTAAGTCCAACAAATGTCCATCACCCCTAAACACACACGCACACACACACCCAGTGGAACAGACTTAAAACTCCCAAAAATACACAATATATACGTATACACATACTCTCATATACATATACACATGCACACATACATATATACATATACAAATGCACACACATATACACACACACATATATACACCCCACACACACACACATATATATATATACACAAACACACATATATACACAAATATATACACACACACAAACACATATAAACACACACAAAACACATATACACAGCAACGCATGGCAGGGGACGGCTAGTATATGATAATTGCTTTTTTTCACATCGACTCAGAGGTTCCTCATCATGTTCACACAATACACCTATACACTGCTGTTGGCACACAAATGTGTTGTGACAAGACTTAGAAAGCTCTGTTCTGTGGTATAGAAACAATGTAGTTTGAACCACTTTTGACAATCTTCCCCACAATTTGCCTTTAATGGACAGCATTTTTTCTCTTACACGAAAGAAAATTAGATTTTGGCTGAGTTCATCCAAACTCTTTGTGTTTTGTGTCTTCCACAGACAGACGTTTCTCTAAATAGATGGTGAAAGACATTGGTTTCAATGTGTACCGTATTCTTCCAGATGCAGTTGGAAAGTAAACACTGTAGGATGGCCCTTTTGCTGTGAAATATATATTAGGACTAATATATATCTGGACATTTTTCTTCATAGGGACAAAACCTCCAAAAATCATCGAATCACCGAAAATGTTTGCTGAACAGAAAAATAGAGTCTGAATTCCATATCCATAGGTTCTGCATCATCATCAAAAGCAACATTTGAATTTGCCACTCATTAAGGTGATGGGTAAACACACACTGTTGTAACATCCACTCATTTCACCATTCCTCAATCTCCGCAGCATTCAGGTTGTTTGCTGAATTACTTCTTGTTTGTCCACTGCTTGTGTTGTTTGCACCTTTTTGTCGCAGTTGAAAATGCCTCCCACAAAGCAATTAAGTGGCCAAAGCAATCCCTCGAAGGCTAAGAGGGAGCGCAAAGTGCTGACACTCAATGAGAAAATACAAATCTTGGATCTTCTGAGAGACGGCATGTCGCTGGCTGCCGTGGGCCGAAAAGTCGGGAAGAACGAGTCCAGCATCCGCACAATCAAGCAGAAAGAAGCCGAAATCCGGGCGAGAGTGAGTGCTGCCCCGACCATGGCCAAAATGGTCTCCCTGGTCCGTGATAAAGTGCTTGCGAAGGTCGAGAAAGCGCTAAGTGTGTGGCTGGAGGACATGGCGCAGAAGCGCAACCCCGTCGACGGCAAAATCGTGCGCGAGAAAGCACTTTGCCTCTACGAACTCTACCAGGAGGGTGTCGAGGAGAGCGAGAGGAAGGAGTTCAAGGCCAGCAAGGGGTGGCTGGCCAGCTACGTCAAGCGCTATGGCCTCAAGAACTTATTGATCTGCACCCCTGTATCCGGTTACGAGGGTCAGCCAACGCCAAAGGAAGGGATGAAGAGAGTTGTAAAAATGGAAGACCCAGAGCCAACCGGGTCCCAGTTGCGGGAAGGCTTGGAGAGGGTTGGAGAAGGACTCCGCGTCGTCCAAGTGGAGGACATTGGGGATTATTTAAAAGAGGAAGTGGACAAAAGTTTGTCGAAGTATTGGGAATCCCAGTGGCAGGAGTTCCTCTGGACAGTGCAGTCTTCCTGCAATGGAAATTCGGTCTCCCCTGATGTTGTGCCACATGGCAATGGTCCACTTTGTGCAAGAGATGGTCGGCAACGAGACAAACATCAGAGAGTTCGGGCTTCTCCGTGCCTTGAAGAGACTAGTCCAGAGGTCTGCAACACAAAGCATGGACTAGATGAAGGCAATTGCAACAAAGTGGAAAAGGAGGAGGACATGGGGAGCACCGAGGCAGACCGGCAATGCTTCCGGCAGTTCGGCTACCGGGAAGCCGAGGGCCCTCGGGAAGCCTTTTGCCGCCTCTGGGAGCTTTGCCACCAGTGGCTGAAGCCCGAAAGGCACACAAAAGAACAGATTCTGGACCTCCTGATCTTGGAGCAATTCCTGTCCATCCTGCCTGAGGACGTGCAGGCCTGGGTGAAGGAGAACGACCCCGAAACATGCTCCGAAGCTGTGGTCCTGGCGGAGGATTTCCTCCTGAAGCAGCAAGCGGATGAGCCGCAGGCCCAAATGGTAAGGCTGTGGTGTGTGGACGTCAGATGGATTCAGTCCTCTGAGCACTGGGTCACATAATATTTCAGCCGGGATATCGCCATATCCTTGAGCAGGACTCTGGGAGTCGTCTGAAAGAGTATTGTGTTGTTGAAAGCTTTCATGGCTGGAATCACTGGGTTGCTGTGAGTTTTCTGGTTGTATGGCCATGTTCCAGAAGCATTCTCTCCTGACTTTTCATCTGCATGTATGGCAGGCATCCTCAGAGCTTGTGAGGTCTGTTGGAAACTAGGAAAATAGGAGGTTTATAAATGCAACATTTACCAAACAAGAATCAAGGAACATGAAAGGCACTGCAGACTACTTCAACCAGAGAAGTCAACCATAGCAGAGCACCTGATGAACCAATTATTATTATTATTGTTATTATTATTATTATTATTATTTATTAACTTTATTTATACCCCACTAACATCTCCCGAAGGACTCGATGCAGCTTACAAAGGCCAAGGCCACCAACAAAACAACAGCATCCAAATACAACATAAAGCAAATAATAAACATCAAGCAGAACAATAAAACACTAAAAACAATAACACCATGACGCATTTAAAAACCTAAGGCCGGGCCAAATAGTTGGACAAATTTAAAAGTGCTGGACATGACAGGTGAAATGTAGAGGTTTTTGGAGGTAGGTGCAATGTGCAGACAATCCTAAATCTCTAACAAAGTGCATTTGGGACATGATGCTAGGGTTTCCTATTCTGGAAAGGCACACTGGAACAGCCAGGTCTTCAGGCTCTTCCTAAAGACTGCCAACGTTGGGGCTTGTCTGATGTCCTTGGGGAGAGAGTTCCAGAGTCGGGGGGCCACCACAGAGAAGGCCCTGTCCCTCGTCCCCACCAAACACGCTTGCGACGCAGCATATTATTTGAGAACACAGAAATGCTGGACCACTCCAACAACCACCATGTCAGGCTACACAGAGAAGCCATTGAAATCCACAAGAGGCATGTGGACAATTTCAACAGAAAGGAGGAAACCATGAAAATGAACAAAATCTAGCTACCAGTATTTAAAAAGCTGTAAAATCTGCACAGTAAATAAAGAACAACATTCAAAAACAGGGGAATTCCAGACATGAAAAATCTGGTGAGCTAACACCCCCCAACAAAGGATTTCCCCAGGTAGGAATCAGCCATGCCTTGAAGCTGCAAGTCTTTGCAATGCTAATCAAGGTGATTCGTTGCAACATCCACCCTTGCCCAGTTTCCAACAGACTCCTCAACCTCTGAGGATGCCTTCCACAGATGTGGGTGAAACATCAGGAGAGAATGCTTCTGGAACCTGGCCATACAGCCCGGAAAACTCACAGCAACCCAGTGAAAGAGTATTTTCTCCAACTTTGTGCTCTTTGTGGCAATTTTCTGTCAGAGAATGGCGTTCATAGCAGGCAACAATCAACTTGCCTATACTAGTAATATAAACTCATATTCATCCCAAATACAGTGCTTTTAGTCTTCATGATGCATTGGGATTGCTTTCCCTCTCCTTACTTGAAGAAATTCAAGCATGACACAAATTAGAATCCCCACAAGAGCCATCTGGTCCAGCCCCCTTCTGCCTTAATGCAGGAAAAGCACAATACAAGCACCCCTGACAGATGGACATTCAGTTTCTGCTTAAAATCCTCCAAAGGAGGAGCCCTCACCACACTCCCAGGCAACATATTCCACTAAAACACAGCCCAACTATATCCACAAAAGGAGATTGTCCACTTTATGCATAGCCCCTTCAACAGAAATGAACCTGTGCTCAGCCCAGCTCCTATAATAGGGAAAGCCTTGCAATTGCCACAGGAGAGGCATGTGATATTTTTTGGAATCAGCCTTTGATGCCATTCTTTGGATGCTTCCATTCTTCCATGTACGTATTTTAGAAACCCTTCTGTCTCAACTGTTTCCATACTTTCTGCTCCTCCACCCGCAGGTCCCAATGCCGTTCCATGTGGCGACGGTGAACCTTCCTGTTGCTGAAAAGGCTCCTGCAGAAAACAAACAGAGGAACACACAGCAGGACCTTGAGGAAGGTGGGAAAGGCCCTACGGATCGCTCTCCAGGTAAGAATTCCAGTGACTTTTAATTCCTAATGGTATAGTGAGAGTTCAAAGATGTACAGGTAGTTCCCAAGTTACGAGCAAAGTAGGTTCTTAAGTTGGATTAGTACCGTATATTCCGGAGTACAAGACGACTTTCTAAACCAGGAAAATCATCTCAAAGAGTCGTCTTGTACACCGGGTATACAGTCTGTCGGATCATTGTTCCCTCGTCTCCATCGCCCTTGGCATCCCCGAATGGCACGGCCTGAGGAGGAGGAGGGCAGAGGGAGGGAGGGGGTGAGGAGGAGGAGCGGCAGGCTGCACTACCAAGCCAGCGGGGTGGTAGCCTACTGGGCTGTCCTCACCACCACTGACATGGTGTTGCCTCCGCTTCCGCCCTCAAGCCCAGAACAGTTGCCGCAGGAGCCAAAGCCGGAGAGGCGGGGGGGGGGGGGGGGGCAGCAGGAGAGGTCGCCTCTGGCTGCTCCAGCCCCGCCCTCTGTGGAGGGCCCCACCCCTTCCAGTACCACCACCCCCCCACTCCGGCTTCGACTCCTGCCGTGTTACCAGGCCGGCTGGGGGTGGATGCCTCCCCGCCACCACTAGTCTGCTGCTGACTCTGCCTCTGTCCTCATGGCCAGGGCAACCACCGAGGGAGTTAAAGCTGGAGTGTGGGGCGGGGCCGGGAGGGGCGGGGTAGTCGGCTACGGAAGAGGGGTAGTCTTGTACGGTGAGTATATCCCAAACTCTATAGTTTAACTGGAAAATATGGGGGTCGTCTTATACACATATACGGTATGTAAGTCAGAACAGGTACAAGCCAGTCAAGGTGGTCCCAGTGGTGATTGGCACACTGGGTGCAGTGCCTAAAGACCTTGGCCTGCACTTAAACACAATTGGCTCTGACCAGATTACCATCTCAAAAGGCCATCTTACTGGGATCTGCACGCATTATTCGCCAATACATCACATAGTCCTAGACACTTGAGAAGTATCCGACTTGTGATCCGATACAACAGCCAGCAGAGTGATCTTGTCTGCTGTGGACTCATCTTGTTGTGTTTCTGATGATGATGATGATGGTGATGGTGGTGGTGGTGGTGGTGGTGGTGGTGGTGATGGTGGTGGTTGATGGTGATGATGATGATGATGATGATGGAGATCTCTGGCTCTTCTGCATGAAAAATGTCAATTTCTTTCCTTTTATTCCAGGAGCTACAGACATGTGGGAATGCATGCCACAAAAAAGAGCCCGACTCCAGAGCCCAGTGGTAAATATTGCCAACCAAGGCCATGCTAACTGCTTGGAGGCCAAGCCTATAGAGAACAGGATTCAGGGATCTGCTTCCAGCAAAAGAGGCAACCTTCCCAAAACCTCCTGCCTGCAAAGAGCTCAAAAGGCCAAAAGTCACCAAAGCTGCAACTTGTGTGGAAAAGGCTTCAGCTTCAACGCAGCGAGCACCCACCCAGGAGAGAAACCATACAGATGCAGTTACTGCCGGAGGAGGTTCAACCAAGCCAAAGTCCTCGTTCAACATCGAGGGATTCACACGGGAGTGAAGCCATACAAGTGTTCAGACTGTGGAAAAAGTTTCCGCCTGAGCCTCCAACTTGTCCGGCACCAAAAGACCTGCTTCGACTGTAGCTAGCCCTTGCTAGAAACATCAAAGACAAGGTCCTTGACAGAGCTATGAATCTCATAAAAGTGCTGAATCAGGTGCATCGTACAAGGACCGAGCTCCCGATAGAATCCTAGAGTTGGAAGAGAACTCCAAAGGCCATCTAGTCCAACCCTATTCTGTTAGAGAGGAAAAGCACAATCAAAGCACTGCTGCCATCCTCCTGGAAAGGTTCTATTTCAGCCATGGGCAAACTTTGGCCCTCCAGGTGTTTTGGACTTCAACTCCCACCATTCCTAACAGCCGGTTAGGAGTTGAAGTCCAAAACACCTGGAGGGCCAAAGTTTGCCCATGGCTGATCTACACTAAAATGACAGTTGTGCAACTGGAAAAAATTGACACCCAAATATATTTCTCTGTGCCTTCTAAAGCAGCCTCAGCTAAGGATAACTTGCCTCCTCTGAACCTGGAGTATGAGAAGGGGTAATGGCAACATTTAATTCTATTTTAATATTCATATTTTGT
Source organism: Anolis sagrei ordinatus (assembly GCF_025583915.1). Taxonomy (NCBI): domain Eukaryota; kingdom Metazoa; phylum Chordata; class Lepidosauria; order Squamata; family Anolidae; genus Anolis; species Anolis sagrei. Next base: position 299,660,696 of record NW_026845477.1, read on the forward strand.
AGGTTTACAAATGAAATAATCTTTTAAGGCTGTGGGTTGCTTTGGGTCTTGGTTAAAAGTAAAATGTATAAATATTATTATTTATATTTATTTATATAATATAATATTATCGATATAATTAAAAATGTAATGTTCGTTTGTGGGATTAACATAACTCAAAAACCACTGGATGAATTGACACTAAATTTGGACACAAGACACCTAACAACCCAATGTATGTCTTTCATTTAAATAAATGATTTTTTTCATTTGGGAGTTGTAGTTGCTGGGATTTATAGTTCACCTATAATCAAAGAGCGTTCTGAACTGCACCAGTGGTAGAATTGAACCAAACATGGCACACAGGACTCCCATGACCAACAGAAAACTCTAGAAGGATTTGGTGGGCATTGACCTTGAGTTTGAGAATTGTAGTTCACCTACATCCAGAGAGCACTGTGGACTCAAAAAATGATTGATCTGGACCAAACTTGCCACAAATACTCAATATGCCTAAATGTGAACACAGGTGGGGTTTGGGGAAAATAGAACTTGACATTTGGGAATTGTAGCTGCTGGGATTTATAGTTCATCTACAATCAAAGAGCATTCTGAACCCTATGATGGACAGAATTGGGGCAAACTTCCCACACAGAACACCCATGACCATCCGCTCCAACTCCCTTCACCAGGGCAAGAAAACCCTCCTGACAAAGAGCCATCCAGCCATAGATAGATATAGATAGATAGATATGATTCACACACAGAAAAATACAAAGTATCATAGATTTGAAAGGCTCACCTAAAGAAGGACAATTATATGTGGCATGCTCCAGAGTAGACAAACCAGACAATGTCCACATCAACACTGACAAAGAAACAACAAGAAATACTGTTTTTCCACAAGCAGAAAGAAAATACATACATTAGAGACCAAAACTTTCTCATTATTTTATTTTCCAGATCACCAGAGTGGGTCACAGCAACACATGGCAGGGGACAGCTAGTATTTATATAACATTACTAGCTGGAGTACCTGGGTTATTTGAAGAAGTCAATTTTTAATTATACAAAAGGCATAAGATTGTGAGTGAACTAAAACTCACATCATGCCAGGTTAACCCCAAAAAGCTCGATCAGTACTTAAAGTTTGTTATGTTATGCAAGTTTGCTCTAGATGCATCATCGTTGGGGTTCAGTGTGCTCTCTGGCTGTAGGGTAAATGACAGGTTGGTTAGGATGGTTGGGAGTCAGCTACATTAAAATCACTACTGACCAAAAGGTCATGACTTTGAAGCCGGCCCGGTTGCATGTGTCAAGTAGGAAATTTAGGTACCGTTTATGCTGGGAGGCTAATTTAACTAATTTACAGCGCCATAAAACTCTCCAGCCGCATGCGAAAGAATGAGGAAGTACTCCATCAGTGTCAGAAGTGGATGGTGAAGCAACAGCTCTCCTGGTGGCCAGAATTCGAAGCATACCCTCATGAAGCTTGAAAGTTAAATAGCCTCTGTGTGTCTGTCTATATATGTTTTGTGTCTATGGCATTTAATGTTTGCCATGTATATGTGCTTTGTGATCCACTCTGGGTCCCCTGCAGGGTAAGAAGGGCAGAATATAAATACTGCAAATAAATAAATTATCTGTCGAAGGCTTTCATGGCCAGGATCACTGGGTTGTTGTAGGTTTTTCCGGGCTATATGGCCATGTTCGGGAGGCAATTTTTCTCCTGATGTTTCGCCTGCATTTATTTGATACACTTGTATATTATTTTATTTATTTGATACACTTGTATACCGCTAATATCTCAGCCTAGAACGGCGACTCATTGCAGCAGTTTACAGCAGTTAAAACAATCTACAATTTAAAAACATATACACATATAATAACAAATTCAATAACAAATTACAAATTATTGGGCCACCAATAATAATCCCATATATCTCGAGTTGAAATCGCAATCCAGAATTCGTTGTCCATGTTTCCTGTCCTTAGTCATCAATATTCGAATTGCCACAGATTAGCCGAATGCTTGTTTGAACAGCCATGTTTTGAGTCTCTTCCTAAACACCATCAGCGAAGAGGCTGATCGTACCTCTATAGGGAGGGTGTTCCAAAGCCGGGGGGCCACCACAGAGAAGGCCCTGTCTCTCGTTCCCGCCAGCCGCACTTCTGAAGCTGGAGGGATAGAGAGAAGGGACTCTCCGGAAGATCTTAGGGTCCTGGTGGGCTGATAGGCTGAGATACGTTCGGATAGATAAGTTGGGCCAGAACCGTTTAGGGCTTTAAAGGCCAATGCCAGCACTTTGAATTGAGCCCGGTAGCATATCGGCAGCCAGTGGAGCTGGTTCAGCAAGGGAGTTGTATGCTCCCTGCACCCCGCTCCTGTTAGAATCATGGCTGCCGCCCGTTGGACTAACTGGAGCTTCCGGACTGTCTTCAAAGGCAACCCCACGTAGAGAGCGTTGCAGTAATCAAGGCGGGATGTAACCAGAGCGTGGACTACCGTAGCTAAGTCAGACTTCCCAAGGTACGGTCGCAGTTGGCGCACAAGTTTTAACTGTGGCAAGCATCCTCAGAGGTAGTGCATCTATGGCAAGCATCCTCAGAGGTAGTGAGGTCTGTTGGAAGGAGAAAAATTGCCTCCAGAACATGGCCATATAGCCCGGAAAAACCTACAACAACCCAATAAATTATCTGTTGGTGCAATTAAACCCTACTTTGTCCCTTGGACCCCCTTCTCCAGATATATTATATTGCCCTCTCACCTTTTAAACTTTTAATCCTTGCAACAGGCCCTGCGCACTATGATTAATTCTCTGTGTTCAAATACTGTGATTTTATGTGGTCTAGTGTGTTATTTATAATGTCTTTTATATTTTATTTTATTTTAATATCTTCTTGTATTCTTATGTTGTACATTTGCATTGTTGTATTGCTGGGCTTGGCCTCATGCAAGCCGCCCCGAGTCCCCTTGGGGAGATGGTGGTGGAGTATAAATAAATTATTATTATTATTATTATTATTATTATTATTATTATTATTATTATAAATAAATACAAAATTACCTTCAGGCTTTATGTATAAGTTATATACATGCTTAACAGAATTTTAATTTAATTTAATTTAATTTTTAACGTAGTGTAATTTTTATCAATTAATTTTATTATTTATTTATTTATTTTATTTTAAAGTTAACTGTGTAACAGAAGCTCAACCTGTATAAAGTCCTTCTATGTTCCTATACAAACCTGCCACTTGCCCCAGATTCTCCTGTTTGCATGCAAACTCCCTCCAACTTGCATAGATCTTTATATTTTGACTCTCTTGCAATTGATAAGCAGCACATTTTGGCTCGACTCCTTTCTCCTTTGCAGGAGGAGAGAAGCAAAGCTGGACCCTGTTTGATTAAAGCAGCCTTTCTCACGCTTTGGTGTTTTGGACTTCAACTCCCAGAATGCCTCATCATGGGCCTGGACAGCGGAGGCTTCTGGGAGTTGAAGTCCAAAGCCCTGAAAGAGGAGAGTTGGGGGAACCAGCCATTGGAAGGGTTAAAGAATGTTCAGAAAGAGCAATTGGCCAATGGGCGTCCAGGGTTTGCTCAAGGGGGCGGGGCGAGAGAGGGGGTGAAAAAAACCGAACGTTCCTTCCGGTTGGAATGTCCAGCAGCTGCACAGCAGGCGGCCGCGTGGTAAGAGAACGTGTGGATGCGCTGCACAAACACGGGTCAGGGAGGGGAAAGCGGGGTTGGGCAGGGCAGCCAAGCAGCCAGCCTGGCTGGGGTGTAAATAGCCCACATTATTCCCCACCAAGGTTTAATGACTATTTTTATGTTTATGCACATACTAATTTATTTTTAAATTTATTTCTTAATTACTTATTCAAATAGGCATACATTTGCAAGTGTTTGTTGCGTATAGTGCAATATTTTCCAGCTATTAGTGTTCCATAATCATTTCTCAGATAATAAATTTTCTTTAAGGAGTCACAGTCTTCTATTTAATGAAATTAATTAAATCTATATAAATAAAAATGTAATGTTAGTTTGTGGGATTAACATAACTCAAAAATCACTGGACGAAATGACACCAAATTTGGACACAAGACACCTAGCAGGCCAATGAGTGACCATCACTCATAAAAACACTGAAAAGCACAGCAGAAGAGACTTAAAAAGCCCCCCAAAAATTACAACGCATGCACAAAACCACAAATGCACACATATACACAAATATAAACACACACATATACACATATAGACACACAAAAAACACATATACACACACTGGGCCATAGCAACGCATGGCAGGGGATGGCTAGTCTATATATATATATATATATATATATATATATATATATATATATATAAATGTAATGTTCGTTTGTGGGATTAACATAACTCAAAAACCACTGGACGAATTGACACCAAATTTGGATATAATACACCTATCAGGCCAACAAGTGACCATCACTCATAAAAACACTGAAAAACACAGCAGAAGAGACTTAAAAAGCCAAAAAAATTACAACACATGCGCAAAACCACATATATACACATATAGACAAATATATACACACACAAAGTGCATATACATAGACTGGGCCACAACAACACGTGGCAGGGGACGGCTAGTAGTACATACAAAGTTACAATAGATTTACTTATCCGCTTCCTCCTTGTCTAGTCTTATAAGATCCTCTATATACATTTTTAGTATAATTTTACATTGAATGTGGTAGAGGCTCCTTCTTTGGAGGCTTTTAAGCAGAGGCTGGATGGCCATCTGTCGGGAGAGCTTTGAATGTGATTTTCCTGCTTCTTGGCAGAATGGGGTTGGATTGGATGACCCATGAGGTCTCTTCCAACTCTATGATTTTATGAGATGTTTAATCATTGGTTGCCATTCATTGTTTAACAGTTCTCTTCATAATACAGTTATTTTATCCATTATCAGGAGGGAGTCTCTCATTTGGTATCAACCATGGCTTGAGGTTCTGGGTTTGAGCCTGCCACTTTTGGACTCTCGCTTGCTGAGGTGTTCCAGTGAGTGGCTCCCTAGATCTTAGAAAACTATTTCTTGATTTAAGTTATTGGCATGCTGGCAGATATCCGAACAGGAGGTGGGCCAGAGATGTCACAGCCTTGGTCCTTTCAGTATTGGTTGCTACATCCTGGCAGATGTCAGGTGGTGCAATATTGATTTATTTATTTGCAACATTTATATGCCGCCCTTCTCCAAAGGGGACTCAGAGCGGCTTACAAGAGAGAGAGAGAGAGAGAGAGAGAGAGAGAGACATACATACAATACATTATACCATTAGCACAGTAAAATATCAGCACTATACATCACTATATTGTACTATTGTAATACAATTATATTGTAATATTGTTAGTAATATTATATTTAATATAAAATATAATAATAATATATTATTATTAGTAGTAGTAGTATTATAGTGTATTACATTATAATATTATAAATATTATATGTATATACAATCTATATAAATACCGGCTAAACAGTGTAATTTCTCCAGTGGTGTAGGGCGCAAACACCCCGGGATAATACAGGATGTCTCATTAAGAGCCACATGCGTTGTTTTAACGTGGTTATATGTATTCCACACTGGGAATGCATACTCAGCAGCAGAGTAGTATAGCGCAAGGGAGATGTCTTCACTGTATCTGGTTGTGATCCCCAGGTTGTGCCAGTCAGCTGTCGTATGATATTGTTTCTGGTACCCACTTTTTGCTTGATATTCAGTCAGTGCTTCTTGTAGGTCAGAGCACGGTCCAGAGTGACTCCCAGGTATTTAGGTGCGCTGCAATGCTCCAGTGCAGTAGTTCTCAACCTGGGGTCCCCAGATGTTTTTGGCCTTCAACTCCCAGAAATCCTAACAGCTGGTAAACTGACTGGGATTTTTGGGAGTTGTAGGCCAAAACACCTGGGGACCCACAGGTTGAGAAACACTTCTCCAGTGGAATTCCTTCCCAGGTAATCCTCAGAGCTCGGGATGCTTGTCTGGTCTTAAGATGAAAAGCCCACGTCTGCATTTTATATGGATTACGAATCAGCTGGTTTCCCCTGTTATAGGCAGTAAGAGCACCCTAGAGCTTAGGAGAGCTTCTGTTCAACCATCTCAAATTCCCTGCTTGTGTGGTGATGGCATGATCATCAGCATAGATGAAACTCTCTGTCCCTTCTGGCAGTGGCTGGTTATTTGTGTAAATGCTGAACATTGATGGAGCAAGCACGCTCCCCTGAGGCAGGCTGTTCTTCTGTTTTCGCCATCTGCTTCTTTGGCCCTGGAACACAACAAAAAAGCTCCTGTTTTGTAGCAGGTTTCCTATGAGGCAGGTGAGGTGGTAATACTTTGTGATGCTGTAACACTGACTTATGCTGACCCTTTCATTGCGGGGCAAAATAAATACACTAAAGTTGTCCAGATACAATACATTGCCTTCTCAACCAGTGTTTTTAAACTTTTTAATCCTTTCTATCGGCCCTCCCCACTGTGATTTATTTTCTGTGTTTAAACTATTGTGATTTTACATTGCTTGATGTTTATTTATATTGTTTCTTGTATTTTATTTTTATGTTGTATGTTGTTTATTTGCATTGCTGTATTGTTGGGCTTGGCCTCATGTAAGCCGCCCTGAGTCCCCTTGGGGAGATGGTGGCGGGGTATAAATAAAGTTTATTATTACCGTATATTCTGGCATATAAGACGACTGGGCGTATAAGACGACCCCCAACTTTTCCAGTTAAAATATAGAGTTAAGACGACTCCCATGCATAAGACTACACCCGCGTATAAGACGACTCCTGACTTTTGAGAAGATTTTCTTGGGTTAAAAAGTAGTCTTATACGCCAGAATATACTGTATTTATTATTATTGTTTTGATATGATGGCTTCAAACTACAAGAGAGGAGATTCCATCTGAACATGAGGAAGAACTTCCTGACTGTGAGATCCGTTCAGCAGTGGAACTCTCTGCCCCAGAGTGTGGTGGAGGCTCCTTCTTTGGAAGCTTTTAAACAGAGGCTGGATGGCCATCTGTCGGGGGTGCTTTGAATGCAATATTCCTGCTTCTTGGCAGGGGGTTGGACTGGATGGCCCAGGAGGTCTCTTCCAACTCTTTGATTCTATGACGGTCCCAATTTTTCTCATTTTAATCCATAGCTCTGTGTTTTGAGACTAGGGCATAGGGCAATGGAGCCAAATTGCAGGAAAAGAGATTCCACTTAAACATTAGGAAGAGCTTTTAATCAGTGGAATAGGCTGCTGCCTGGGAGTCCAGTGAAGGTTTTTAAGCAGAGGCTGTCTGGGTATCTGCCGGAAGTGCTTTGACTGTGTGTTCCTGGATGGCGGGGATTGGACTGGATAGTCTTTGGGGGGATCTCTTCCAACTCTATAATTCTACCACCATTTGTACTCTTCTTTCTTTAGGAAGAAGCCTCCTGGAATGTTATCAACTCTTGAACTCGATGTCTGGAGATCTTCTGTAATTGAAGGAGAGACCCTGGGGAAAAAAACCAAACAGGCTGCACGATTTGATTTCCCTCACTGAAAATGACCACAGTCAGCACAGAGGTCCAGACCAAGTCAGAACAAGGGATTCCGATGGAAGTGGAAGAGACAACCAGCCTCAAACTGGAGGAAAAAATTGAGAATGACCCCCATGTTTCTGTGGCTGGGAGAGTTGACGACCTTCTGGCAAACACTTCCAACATGGAGGTGAAATGTGAACAACCAAATTATTTATGGGCAGAGACCCATTGGCGGGCATTCCCAAAGACGTTGGACTGTACCAGCTCCAACATCACAGACGCTGAAACAATGGGGTCTTTGTGCCAAATTGGGGTCCAAATGTCTCCACCTGCCCTCAAATCCAAGGCGGAAGAAGACCAGGAGACTCGAACCCAGCTGGGTACCTCTGGAGCATTTCAAGAGGTCTCCAAAGGCCAGACTCTGCCAGAAGAGGACCACTCCGAGGATGCGGTGGTCTTGGAGATCCAGCGCCAGAACTTCCGCCAGTTCCGTTTCCAGGAGGCCGCGGAGCCCCGCGAGGTCTGCAGCCGGCTCTGGTTCCTCGGCTGCCGATGGCTGAAGCCGGAGAGGCACTCCAAGGAGCAGATCCTGGAGCTGCTGATCTTGGAGCAGTTCCTGGCCATCTTGCCTCCGGAGATCCAGAACCGGGTGGTGGAGGGTTGCCCGAAGACCTGCGCCCAGGCGGTGGCCCTGGCCGAGGGGCTTCCACAGAAGAAGCAGAGACCTGAGACACAGGAGCAAGGGGTGAGGGTGATCTTTCTGGCAATGGCTGTCGTTAAGAACATTTGTTTAGAGATGAACATGAGGAAGAACTTCCTACCTGTGAGAGATGTTCAACAGTGGAACTCTCTGTTCTGGAGTGTGGCGGAGGCTCCTTAAAAACCAGCAGATGCCATCTGCTGGCCATCTGTCAGGGGTGCTTTGAATGTGATTTTCCTGCTTCTTGGCAGAATGGGGTTGGACTGGATAACCCACAAGGTCTCTTCCAACTCTAGGATTCTATGAAGCCTATTTGATATATTCCAAGTGATGATTTCGGGGTCACAAAGTTGGAAGAGTCCCCAAGGGCCATCCAGTCCAATCTTCTGCCATGCAGGAACACATACGTAATCAAAACACTCCAGACAGATGGCCATCTGGCCTGAGGACTATTGTGTATCTACAACAGGCATGGGCAAACTTTGGCCCTCCGGGTGTTTTGGACTTCAACTCCCACAATTCAGAACTTTCTGAAGCTTGTGCCTAGTGTTTGTCAGGCTCCCTCATCACATTCTGCAAACAGCTGAATTCTTTGATTTTACATATGTGCTGGGTTTTCTGTTTGTAATACTCATGCTTTTACTTTTTATGCTTTTACTTTTTCATATCTATTTCTTATTATAGTAAAACATACAAAGAGGGAGAAACATCAAATAAAACTCTATGCTACATTCCCGCACCTACATAAAACACTACAGAAACACTACTACTACATATCATAGAATCATACTGGAGGACTTAGAATAATAGAATAGAGTTGGAAGAGACCTCATGGGCCATCCAGTCCAACCCCCTCCTAAGAAGTAGGAAAATTGCATTCAAAGCACCCCCGACAGATGGCCATCCGGCATCTGCAAGTTTTTAAGGAGTCTCCACCACACTCCAGGGCAGAGAGTTCCACTGCTCAACATCTCTCACAGGTAGGCCCTTTTTTTAGGCTATTATTATTTTTATTACATTTATTTTACTCTATTTATTATCATTATTACATTTATATTACTTTATTCAATTATTATTTTATTACATTTATAATTTTACTCTTATTATTATTACATTTATTATTTCACTCTATTATTATTGCATTTATTATTTCACTTTATCATTATTGTCGGCTTATACTCAAGTCAAAATTATTTATTATTTTACTAGATTATTATTATTATTACATTTATTTTACTCTGTTTATTCTTATTATTACATTTATATTACTTTATTCAATTATTATTTTATTACATTTATAATTTTGCTCTATTATGACATTTATTATTTCACTCTATTATTATTGCATTTATTATTTCACTCTGTTATTATTGTTGGCTTATACTCAAGTCAAAATTATTTATTATTTTACTAGGTTATTATTATTAAATTTATTTTACTCTATTTATTATTATTATTACATTTATATTACTTTATTCAATTATTATTTTATTACATTTATAATTTTGCTCTATTTATTATTATTACATTTATTATTTTACTCTATTATAATTACATTTATTATTTCACTCTATTATTATTGCATTTATTATTTTAATCTATTATTATAACAATTATTTTATTCTATTTATTATTACTTCATTTATTATTTTACTCTATTATTAATATTATTACATTTATTATTTTACTCTATTTATTGGTTATTACATTTATTATTTTACTCTATTACTAATATTATTACATTTATTATTTTACTCTATTATTAATATTATTACCTTTATTATTTTACTTTTTATTATTAGTTTTATTACATTTATTATGTCACTCTATTATTACATTTATTGTTTTACTCTATTTATTATTGTGTGAGTGAGTCAGTGAGTGAGTGAGCTAAGTGAAATCGTCAATAGTGGGGTAATGCTGTGTGTATATACATACACATATCAGACTTTGTATTTTTTATATGAATGGTGCACTTCATGGAAATGCGGTTGCTGCTAGTGCATTGTGATTGTTGACATCAACTGAGCTGGCTCTTATACTCCATCCATCTTGCATCACCAGAGCCTACAGTCTTCTTTCTGTTTCAGGTGCTGGTTAAAGAGAGAAACACAACTTTCCCTGAAGCCAAACAGGTTCTATTGGACTGCGAGCAGAATCGGACGTTCCCAGAGAGTGAGGCCCGCGTAGCGGATTCCTTGAGTAAGGTTTCTAAGGGTCAGAAACAGGGACTTGTGTGTGCTTTCTTGGGAGACGCAGCATGCAATACATTGACCAGAAGGGCAAAGCTAGTGTCGTCCTGAGGAGAGTGAGTAGACCGAAGCCTGTTAGAGTCAGTGGGCCAAAGCTAGTGTCGTCCTGAGGAGTGTGAGGTAAACCTCAGTGTGAGAAAGCTCCAGTGTGAAAGCTGCTGCGTGTAAAGCTATGTATTTGGTGGCACAGTGGGTTAAACCCCTGTGCCGGCAGGACTGAAGACTGACAGATCGCAGGTTCGAACCCGGGGAGGGTGCGGATGAGCTCCCTCTTATCAGCTCCAGCTCCACAAGGATGATAAAACATCAAAACATCCGGGCATCCCCCGGGCAACATCCTTGCAGACGGCCAATTCTCTCACACCAGAAGCGACTTGCAGTTTCTCAAGTCACTCCTGACACACACACACACACACAAATGGAAACCTTGTCATTGTAAATAATGCAACTATATTATTTTACTACAAAGAAAAGCCTGCTATGGAAGGGATGACATTGGTCTGTGTGTTTTTGTTCTTTTTTTTTCACTTTGGGCTACTGGTGTTGAGTCACGCTGCTGCTAATAATAATAATAATAATAATAATAATAATAATAATCTATATAAATAAAAATGTAATGTACTCAATATGCCCAAATGTGAACACTGGTGGAGTTTGGGGAAAATAGACATTTGGGAGTTGTAGTTGCTGGGACTTATAGTTCACCTACAATCACAGAGCATTCCGAACCCCACCAACGATAGAATTGGGCCAAACCTCCCACACTGAACCCCCATGTGGGCCACAGCAACGCATGGCAGGGGATGGCTAGTATGATATAAAAAAATATAAAAACTGTACAAAGTGTATATTTGGTGGTCTAATACTTTGTTCATTTATTTATTATTTACAGAATTTATATTCCGCCCTTCTCACCCCGCAGGGGACTCAGTGCGGATTACAATGTACACATATATGGCAAACATTCAATGCCAATTTTTGACATACAAACATATACAGACATACACAGAGGCTATTTAACTTTTTCTGGCCGCCAGGGGAGCTGTCGCTTTCATCGTCCATCTGCGACGCTGATGAAGCACTTCCGCATTCCCTGCATGCTTCCCCGCTGGAATGCTTTGCTGGAGTCTTCTTTATGGCCTCATAAATCAGTTAATTTAGCCTCCCCACACTTTTAAGGTGGTACCTAATTTTCCTACTTGACAGATGCAACTGTCTTTCTGGTTGCAAAGGTCGACAACAGGCTACACAATTGGTTGGAAACCCACTCCAACCCGGGCTGGCTTCGAACTCATGACCTTTTGGTCAGAGTGATCTTAATGCAGCTGACACTCAGCCAGCTGCGCCACAATCCCATCTCCCCAAAGGGAACTCGGGGCGGCTAACTTGAGACCAAGCCCAAAATAATACAATATCATAAACACACAATGGAGCCCCCGGTGGCGCAGTGGGTTAAACCCCTGTGCTGGCAGGACTGAAGACCGACAGGTCGCAGGTTCGAATCCGGGGAGAGGCGGTTGAGCTCCCTCTATCAGCTCCAGCTCCTCATGCGGGGACATGAGAGAAGCCTCCCACAAGGATGATAAAAACATCAAATCATCGGGCGTCCCCTGGGCAACATCTTTGCAGACGGCCAGTTCTCTCACACCAGAAGTGACTTGCAATTTCTCAGGTCGCTCCTGACATGACAAAAAATAAAAACTAAAAAATAAACACACAATAACAAAATACATCATGACAAAATATGAAACAACAAAATCAACAATATAAAACAGCATAGTAAAACTAATAAGTTACTCCACTGTACATTTATGGAGAGGGTCTTTTGTTAGTAAGCCAATTTGCCCAACAATTTGACCATGCCTGCCCTTACCCCAGTGAATGTGAAGAGCAATGTAAATTTGAAAATAGTTGGTAGGGAAATCATTAAGGTCAGTTTTCACATTTTCCCCTCTTGGTCTCCTATGTAGGTGAAAACCTTACGTGTACAAAAGAACAGCGAGAAGGAACTGAAGGAGGAGAAGCTCCGAATGGGATGGAGACGGGCATCCCAGAAGAGGTCCCTCCACAGCGTTCCGGTCCAGGAGACTTTTCCAATGGCTGGCAGGGATGTAATGAACTTCAAAGAAGTTCTCTAGAAGGTGACACGACAACATGTCAAAATGGGATCCAGGTGATGAAGAAGGAAGGTGCGAGTACTGCTGATGAGAGCAGCTTTCTAGACAACTCGGAGATCATTGAGGTCCAAGTGACCCACACTGGCAGCCTGCCCTATAAGTGCTTGGACTGTGGGAAGAGCTTCAATTACAGCACCAGCCTCGTCCGGCACCAGAGGATCCACACCGGAGAGAAGCCGTACAAATGCTTGGATTGCGGGAAGTGTTTCTGCCAAAGCTCAGGCCTCTCCATCCACCAGCGAATCCACGCAGGGGAGAAAGCCTACCAGTGTTTGGACTGCGGGAAGAGTTTCCGGGTGAAGTCGCACCTCATCCGGCACTCCATCATCCACAAAGGGGAGAAGCCGCACAAGTGCCCGGAGTGCGGGGTGGGATTCTGCGAAAGGTCGGAGCTTCGCATCCACCAGAGAATCCACACGGGAGAGAAACCCTACAGCTGCGCCGACTGCGGGAAGAACTTCTGCCGGAAGGCCGACCTCACCCTCCACCGGAGGATCCACACGGGAGAGATGCCGTACACTTGCTTGCAATGCGGGAAGGGCTTCCGGTGGAGCTCCAACCTCATCGCGCACCAAAAAACCCACTCGGGGGTCAAGCCTTTCGAGTGCGGCGAGTGCGGGAAGAGCTACTACTCCAACATGAGCCTCATCCGCCACCAGAGAGTCCACACGGGCGGCACCCCTTACATATGCTCCGACTGCGGGAAGAGCTTCTGCGACAGCACCAGCCTCACCAGGCACCAGAAAATCCACACTGGGGAGAAACCCTACGTCTGCATGGATTGCGGGAAGAGCTTCAACCGGAACTCGAATCTCATTTCGCACCAGAGAACTCACACGGGCGTCAAGCCTTTCTTGTGCTCGGACTGTGGCAAGAACTTCAGATCCAAATCAGAACTTCACAGACACTACACGGCTCACGTAGGAGAGAAAAGTGACGGAGCTGATCCGAAGGCTCCTGTAGATGAGAAAACAGACATTGAACTTGAAGTTAGGAATGAATAAAGAAAGAAGGCAATCGACACTAGGGAGATAATAAGGCACAACAATGGTTGATTAAATATAATCTCTATCAGGCATGGGCAAACTTTGGCCCTCCAGGTGTTTTGGACTACAACTCCCACAATTCCTAATAATAATAATAAATAGTAATAATAATAATAATTTAATAAATTATTATTATTATTATTATTATTATTATTATTATTATTATTATTTAAAGATTGAACTGCAAAGACTCTGGCACAAGCCAGTAAAGGTGGCCCCAGTGGTGATCAGCACACTGGGTGCAGTGCCTAAAGACCTTGGCCTGGACTTAAACACAATTGGTGCTGATAAAATTATTTAAAGATGAAATAATAATAATAATTTAATAAATTATTATTATTATTATTATTTAACAATCGGTGCTGACCAAATTATTTAAAGATCGAATAATAATAATAATAATAATAATAATAATAATAATAATAATTTTATTTTTATTATTATTATTATTTAAAGATTGAACTGCAAAGACTTTGGCACAAGCCAGTAAAGGTGGTCCCAGTGGTGATCGGCACACTGGGTGCTGCTTTGAGTCTCCTGGTGGAGAGAAAAAGTGGAATATAAATAATAATAATAATAATAATAATAATAATAATAATAATAATAATTTAAAGATTGAACTGCAAAGACTCTGGCACAAGCCAGTAAAGGTGGTCCCAGTGGTGATCGGCACACTGGGTGCAGTGCCTAAAGACCTTGGCCTGCACTTAAACACAATCGGCGCTGACAAAATTACCATCTGCCATCTGCAAAATATTATTATTATTATTATTATTATTATTATTATTATTATTTAAAGATTGAACTGCAAAGACTCTGGCACAAGCCAGTAAAAGTGGTCCTAGTGGTGATCAGCACATTGGATGCAGTGCCTAAAGACCTTGGCTTGCACTTAAAACACAATATGCGCTGATAAAACTATTTAAAAATCGAATAATAATAATAATTTAATAAATTATTATTATTATTTAAAGATTGAACTGCAAAGACTTTGGCACAAGCCAGTCAAGGTGGTCCTAGTGGTGATCAGAACACTGGGTGCAGTGCCATAGTCCTTGGCCTGCACTTAAACACAATTGGCACTGACAAAATTATTTAAAGATCGATTATTATTATTATTATTATTATTATTATTATTATTATTATTATTTAAAGATTGAACTGCAAAGACTTTGTCACAAGCCAGTCAAGGTGGTCCCAGTGGTGATCGGCACACTGGGTGCAGTGCCTAAAGACCTTGGCCTGCACTTAAACACAATCAGCGTTGACAAAATCACCATCTGTTAGCTGCAAAAGGCCGGCCACCCTACTGGGATCTGCATGCATTATTCGCCGATACATCGCATAGTCCTAGACACTTGGGAAGTGTCTGATGTGTGATCCAATACAACAGCCAGCAGAGTGACCGTGTTTGCTGTGTACACATCTTGTTGTGCTTCAAATAATAATAATAATAATAACTTTGTTCTTATATTCCACCACCATCTCCCCGTAGGAACTCGGGGTGGCTTACATGGGGACCAGGCCTAGCATAAACAAGGGTGACAAAGTAACACAATTCAAGCATATAACAATAAATAATAATTAAATACCATAAAACCAAAACATGTAAAAAGACTTTCACTGACATTGTAACCAGTAGCCCGGAAAAGTGGGCATGTTCAGATTTGGTAAGGCAGGGCAAGGGCTTGTGCCAATGCAAAGCTGTAGAGCTAGGCCGGAAGTAAAGTGCTGGGAAAGCCAAACCATAAGTTGAGTTTGGGCAGTCCTAATTGGGCACTAAACCATTACTCAAACGCACATTGAAACATCGAAGTTTTCAAATCTTTCGGAAGGTGGACAGAGTGGGGCTAATCTAATCTCTGGGGAGAGAGTTCCAGAGCCGGGGGCCACCACCCAGAAAGCCCTCTCTAGTTCCCAGCAACCATGCTTGTGACAGAGGTGGGAGCGAGAGAAGGGCCTCCCCAGCATATCTTGAAGTCCACGCTGGTTTTAGAATGAGATTTATTTACTTACTTAGGCGATCCGTCATTGTCCGAGTAGGATTGTCTTCCAAGAGCGGTGTACTGGTGGTGGTACATAGGTGACTGTGGAGCTCTATTCTTGTTCTTCATCTTCTCCCACAGTGAGGGCATCGGTTTCCAGGTGGAAGGCAGTCCCGGTCGGGGTTGTGCCTTCCTCTTGGCACATTTCTCTCTTTCACCCTTCATTTGTGCCTCTTCAAATTCTACAGCACTGCTGGTCACAGCTGACCTCCAGTTGGAGCGCTCATGGGCCAGGGCTTCCCAGTTCTCAGTGTCTATGCCAGAGTTTTTAAGGTTGGCTTTGAGCCCATCTTTAAATCTCTTTTCCTGCCCTCCAACATTCTGTTTTCCGTTCTTGAGTTCGGAATAGAGCAACTGCTTTGGGAGATGGTGGTCGGGCATCCAGACAACGTGTCCGGTCCAGCGGAGTTTATCGCTTTAATGCTGGTGGGCTTTGCTTCTCCCGGCATGCTGGCATTTGTCTGCTTGTCTTCCCAAGAGATGTGCAGGATTTTTCGGAGGCAACGCTGATGGAATTGTTCCAGGAGTTGCATGTGATGTCTGTAGACAGTCCAT
This sequence comes from Anolis sagrei ordinatus, assembly GCF_025583915.1. NCBI lineage: Eukaryota > Metazoa > Chordata > Lepidosauria > Squamata > Anolidae > Anolis > Anolis sagrei. The sequence continues at coordinate 299,677,004 of NW_026845477.1, forward strand.
GTCTCGCAGGCATATAGAAGGGCTGGGGGGACAATAGCTTGGTATCCCTACAGATGTCCTGGTCCTTGAACACTCTCTGCTTCATTCGGAAAAATGCTGCACTCGCAGAGCTCAGGTGGTGTTGTATTTCTGTGTCAATGTTGACTTTTGTGGAGAGGTGGCTGCCAAGGGAGCAGAAATGGTCAACATTTTCTAATGCTACACCATTAAGCTTTATTTCTGGCATTGGAGAGGGATTGGGGAGAAAGAGGAAGATACAATCACGGAGATAAACAGGACCCAAACCATTTAGGGCTTTGTAGGTCATAACCTGCACTTTGCATTGGGCCTGGAAACTTATCAGCAGAGGCATTGTCTGCTACCTGTAACTAGCTCTGGTTAACAACCTGCCTGCTGACCTTTGCCCAAGTTGCAGTTTCTGGACCGTCTTCAAAGGCAGACCCATGTAGAGTGCATTGCAGTAAATGGTAGGCTGTTAGGAATTGTGGGAGTTGTAGTCCACAACACTCAGAGGGACGAAGTTTGGCCATGCTTGCTTTAGGTGCTCAGTCAACTTCCTCCAGTCATTCTGGGGAACCCAATAATTACTATATCTGCTATATCCATCTGCTCTGATGTTTTGTCATGGAAATGAATTGCACAGGTCAAAGCATTTTCCATAATCTTGGCTGAGGTTATGTGGAATTTTCTGAGCTACGTTCAAACTAATGTGTTGTGCACTTATTCAATCAGGATTTTCTGATTCTTGGGTTGATCTGAAATATGAACTGAATATGGCCGACGTTGCAGACTTTCAAGTCGCCCACATAACGAAAGCCAAGCTGGACCTGCTTGCAAAAGTTGTGTTTACCTTATGCGGATTGCTGCATGGGATCTTGTGTTACTCCGCTGATGTTTGTGTGTTTTTAATACGATGTGTGTGTGTGTGTGTCTTGTGGGTGGGTTTTAAATTTTTTTTAAAGGAAGCACACATTTTTCTTTAATGCACTTCAATGCTCATCGGATTTCAGAGGTTAGAATGTGCCTCGTCTTGTTGATACACTGCAGAGTTATAGCAGTATGATTCCACTTTCGCTGCCCTGGCAACAGGCTGAGTAACCACTTCAGTTAGGACAGTGTTTCTCAACCTTCCTAATACCGCGACCCCTTAATACATTTCCCCATGTTGTGATGACCCCCAACCATAAAATTATTTTCATTGCAACCTCATAACTGTAATTTTGCAACTGTTATGAATCGTAATGGCAATATCATATGCAGGATGTATTTTTATTTACTGGTCCAAATTTGGCACAAATACCCAATACACCCAAATTTGAATAATGGTGGGGTTGGGGTGGATGGATTTTATCATTTAGGAGTTGTCATTGCTGGGATTTATAGTTAACCTACAATCAAAGGGTGCTTTTCCCCATGCCTTGAAAGGACACAAGCCTCCCTCCAGCCTTGCACACTCTTCCTCACCCGCACATGCGCACAACGCTGTCATGCGCTGGGCACGCCTGCTCTTCCCTCCCCACTTGGAGTCTCAGAAACAGCCCCCCCCCCTTGGCTCAGAGGTCAGCCAATCGCAGCGGAGGAGGGCTTTTGGTGGGAGGATTCGCCATCTATTTCCAAAAAACCTACAACAACCCACTGAAATCACTAGAATTGTGTGATGGGAAAGGACACCTGATCTGGTCGCTTCTATACAGTAGAGTCTCACTTATCTGACATAAACGGGAAGGCAGAATGTCGGATAAACGAAAATGTTGGATAATACGGAGTCTCCTATTGTTACCCGTCCGATGTGGCACTAGACGCCTAGAATACTAACAACAGGAATTTGTGTATTGCAAACAAAATTCAGAATATTCATTTAGTGCTATAACCTGGCATGATGTTCTCTCAATGGAAAGTTTCCCTTCCAGACATACATGTTTTGGACCCATTACTCAGTAAACCTGAAGAACTCATCGTAATGTGATTCTTCCTATTGTCTCATGACTTTCTGAACATCCTGATTTTTTAAAAATATTAGAAGATGAAATCTAGTGTGACAGATGGGAAAATATGTTTGAACTAAATCAGTGGTTCCCAACCTTTGAACTAAATCAGTGGTTCCCAATTTGACCAGGGACCACTCTCCAACATTAGTACCAAAAGGGTTACAAATCTGTTTTTAGTCAACTTTATATTTGGTTTGATTATACGGGGTGCTGATTCAGAAAATGGCATCAGATAGACCTCATCAGCTCTAGTTTCTGATACAGAACATATGCCACCCAGTAGTCGCCATTTGCTCACCCAAAGAAAACCATATTTATTAAGCCTAGGCACTGTAAGAGGGTTTTGCGAGACCAGAAAATGACATGGGATAGACCACATCAGCTCTAGTTTCTGGTACAGAATGTATGCTATCCAGTAGTTGCCATCTGCTCACACACAGACAACCATATTTAATAAGCCTAGGCACTATAAGAGGGCTTTGTAAGACCAGAAAATGGCATGGGATAGACCACATCAGCTCTAGTTTCTGATACAGAACATATGCCATCCAGTAGTCGCCATCTGCTCACCCATAGAAAGCCATATTTAATAAGCCTAGGCATTATAAGAGGGTTTGTGAGACCAGAAAATGGCATGGGATAGACCACGTCAGCTCTAGTTTCTGATACCGAACATACGCCACCTGCTCACTCACAGAAAACCATATTTAATAAGCCTAGGCATTATAAGAGGGTTTTGCGAGACCAGAAAATGGCATGGGATAGACCACGTCAGCTCTAGTTTCTGATACAGAACATACGCCACCTGCTCACTCACAGAAAACCATATTTAATAAGCCTAGGCATTATAAGAAGGTTTTGCGAGACCAGAAAATGGCATGGGATAGACCACGTCAGCTCTAGTTTCTGATACAGAACATATGCCATCCAGTAGTTGCCATCTGCTCACCCACAGAAAACCATATTTAATAAGCTTAGGCACTATAAAAGGGTTTCGCGAGACCAGAAAATGGCATGGGATAGACCACATCAGCTCTAGTTTCTGATACAGAACATATGCCATCCAGTAGTTGCCATCTGCTAACCCACAGACAACCATATTTAATAAGCTTAGGCACTATAGGAGAATTTCGCGAGACATAAACAGCATGGGATAGACCACTTCAGCTCTGGTTTCTGATACAGAACATATGCCTTCCAGTAGTCGCCATCTGCTCATCCACAGGAAACCATATTTAATAAGCTTAGGCACTAGAAGAGGGTTTTGTGAGACCAGTCATCCTCATTGCAATGCTATAGTAGCAATATGGACACGGCCCATATTTTAATTTACTTTACCCACAAGATGATTCCTTATATTTTGGCTCTCCAAATGTTGCATCTAAAGGTAGACTGCAATTCCCATCATTGGTTCCCATGAGTAATGTGGTATAGAGTTGGTGGGAACTGTAAGCAACCACTGTTTACTCACCTGCCTAAAGGTAAGCGAGGCTTATGTTGTACCTTGTCCTTGTGTATACGCAGGACAAAAGGGTTCAAGAACCAAGTCCTTATTGGATGAAGAAGGAAAGGATCCCAAGATATCTCCCATTTGCCTGCCTTCCGGCAGTGAGGTGTAATGGTTTGAGTGTTGGACTAGATTCCAGCTACACTGTAGAGTTAATGCAGTTTGATGCCACTTTAGTTGCTGCAATTAAGGAACCAGGCGAGCAGTGGTTTTGCAAGTTCTCAGCGAAGAGCACTGATGCCTCAGCAAACGACAACTCCTGGCATTCTGTCGCATTAAGCGATGGTTGTGAAAGTTGTGTCGAACTGCATTTCTTCTTGCAGAGTAAACAAGTCCCAGTTAATGCCCCAATTAATGAGAAGCTCGGCCTGTCACTGAACATCGAGAAAACCAAAGTGCTTTTCCAGCAGTTCCCAGCCAATCCCTCTCCAATGCAAGAAATGCAACTTAATGGTGTAATGTTAGAAAATGTTGACCATTTCCACTCCCTTGGCAGCCACCTCTCCACAAAAGTCAACATTGACACTGAAATTCAACACTGCCTGAGCTCTGAGAGTGCAGCTTTCTTCTGAATGAAGCAGAGAGTGTTTGAGGACCGGGACATCCATAGGGATACCAAAGTGCTTGTTTATAAAGTTATTGTCCTCCCAACCCTGCTATATGCCTACGAAACGTGGACTGTCTACAGACATCACATGCAACTCCTGGAATAATTCCATCAGCACTGCCTCCAAAAAATCCTGCAAATCTCTTGGGAAGACAAGCGGACAAACATCAGCGTGCTGGAAGAAGCAAAGACCACCAGCACTGAAGCGATGGTCCTCCGCCATCAACTCCGCTGGACCGGCCACGTTGTCCGGATGCCCGACCACCGTCTCCCAAAGCAGTTGCTCTATTCCGAACTCAAGAATGGAAAACAGAATGTTGGTGGGCAGGAAAAGAGATTCAAAGATGGGCTCAAAGCCAACCTTAAAAACTCTGGCATAGACACTGAGAACTGGGAACCCCTGACCCTTGAGCGCTCCAGCTGGAGGTCAGCTGTGACCAGCAGTGCTAGAATTTGAAGAGGCACAAATGGAGGGTGAAAGAGAGAAACATGCCAAGAAGAAGGTGCATCAAGCTAACCCCGACTGGGACAGCTTCCACCTGGAACCTGATGTGCTCACTGTGGGAGAACATGTGGGTCAAGAACAGGGCTCCACAGTCACCTACGGACCCACCACCAGGATACCGAACTTAGAGGACAATGTATTGTTGAAGGCTTTCATGGCCGGAATCACTGGGTTGTTGTAGGTTTTTTCGGGCTATATGGCCATGGTCTAGAGGCATTCTCTCCTGACGTTTCGCCTGCATCTATGGCAAGCATCCTCAGAGGTACCTCTGAGGATGCTTGCCATAGATGCAGGCGAAACGTCAGGAGAGAATGCCTCTAAACCATGGCCATATAGCCCAAAAAAACCTACAACAACCCTTAGAGGACAATCTTACTCGGACAATGAGGGATCGCCTAAGTAAGTAAGTAAGTAATGTAGGTTATACAATATTATATGAATGGGAGGGTTTGAATGCTGGATGAGGATTTAGGAGAGAGCAGAGTTCGAATCCCCGCTCAGCCATGGAAAGAAACCGAATTGAAAGTGCAACCACACTGTGCAATTAATGCAGTTTGGTATCCCAATGGAATCCTGGAAGCTGTAGCTTGGTGAGGCGCCAGCTTTCTTTGACAAAGAAGGCTCAAGACCTTGCAAAAGTACAACTCCCAGCATTGCATTGCCTTGAGACGTGGCAGCTCAAGTGGTGCCAAATTGCATCCATTCCACAGTGGAGATGTACCCATAGATTTGTGGCTTTCTGCATTGGAAAGAGGGCTGATCCTCAGTTCTTTCTTTTGGGATGGACTGCTCACATTTTCCTTGCCTTCTCCAACCCACCACTAGTTAAACTCAGGAAGTTCCTTTTCCTAGAGAGGCCTGAACTGTGGAGGTGGGAGGGCTGGGCTTGCAAGGCTTCCTCCCCATTTCCAAGGCTGCTTCCCCACTGAGAGATGTGCAAAAGTGAGTGAGGGAGATGCATGCTGGAAATGCCTTTGCCCCCCTTTTGCATGGAAAGGGGTGGGCAAAAATGGCCAGGGATTGGAAGGAAGAGTAAATGGGGAATTTGGTTAGGAAATTATTTTGCACAGGGGGGCAGCAGATCTTGGTTATGCAAACCTCCTTCTCCTTGGGCACAGCATTTTCCTTTTAGCAGGTAGAATATCATTCACATTAATGCACTAGAGAACTGTGCCTATAGAGTTTAAAGGGACCCCAAGAGTCATCCAGTCCAACCTCATTCTTCCAGGCAGGGAGATGCCATCAAAGCCCTCTCAACAGATAGAATCATAGAATCAAAGAGTTGGAAGAGACCTCATGGGCCATCCAGTCCAACCCTCTGCCAAGAAGCAGGAATATTGCATTCAAATCACCCCTGACAGATGGTCATCCAGCCTCTGTTTAAAAGCTTCCAAAGAAGGAGCCTCCACCACACTCCGGGGCAGAGAGTTCCACTGCTGAACGGCTCTCACAGTCAGGAAGTTCTGCCTCGTGTTCCTCATGTTCCTCGCCATCCAGACCTCCAAAAAAGGAGACTCCACCAGATTCCCAGGCAGCAGCATATTCTGCTGTCCGTCAGGGGTGCCTTGATAGTGCTCAGCAAATAACAAATACTTGTAGTTTTGATCCAATATTTTTAATATTCCCATTAAAGTGCCATGTTGGAAGGAGAACACCGTCTACCAATAAATATATTTTTAATTGGTAAGGGCTGGGCCCGTACAACTCCATTGGGACTTTGAGGTGGGAGATGGAAAGTTGGCGAAATGAACAAAGGAGGTGGTCTGTTGTTCTAACGTTTGCTTATTTTCTTTTCCTTCAAGGTGAATCCAGTGTTGTCAATCCACCTGGGCTGTTGTCTTTCATGGACCCTTTTAGCTAGATACCCCCAATAAGCCGGAGAATAATTGTGGACCATTCAACAGTTGGGAGGCTATCTGTTCAGTAGGAAGATTGGAGCATTCATTATATGTATTTGAACATTTGTGCTTTGCATTCGTGATTTGCATTTTGGGGAGGTGTCCTTGTGCCAAGACAAGGGAACGGAGACCATTGGTGGCTTCCCTTTCCAGGCTATGGCAGAAGAGAAGGAGAAGCAAGGGATCAAAAGGGAGGAGAAACAACTGCCAGGAAAGACACTGTGTGACATATGGGGAGAAAATGGAAATGCTTCATGTGCTGAACGTAGAAGGACTTCCCTGGGAGGAGAGCATCTGAAGCCGGGAGCAGGCTGGGAGCTGCTTGGACTCTGGGATGACCAACGGCAGGCGTTCCTCCTGATATCTCCATCAGAACCAGAAAACCCACAGATGTCAGAAGAGTTATCAACATGGGACGACAGCAAATCCTTCCTGGCCTCTTTTGAGCAAGTGGCCAAGGCCTGTCGGTGGCCAAAGGAGGAGTGGGTGCCTCGGCTCCTGCCAGCCCTCCAGGGAGACACCAGGCTGGCCTTCGAGAGCATGGACACCATGGACAGAGAGGACTACAGGAAGGTGAAGACAGCCATCCTGCGGAGAGACACCATGAGGAGGGAGCAGCAGCGCCGGGATTTTAGGGACTTCTGCTACCAGGAAGCCTCGGGGCCCAGGATGGTTTACAGCCAGCTTCAGGAGCTCTGCTTCCAGTGGCTGAAGGCCGAATGGCAAACCAAAGAGCAGATCTTGGGAGACCTGGTCTTGGAGCAGTTCCTGGCCATCTTGCCTGCGGAGATGCGGAGCTGGGTGCGGGAAGGGGGGCCAGGGAGCTGTGCCGAGGCGGTGGCCCTGGCGGAGGATTTCATAGTAAGGCGAGGCGAGGCCGAGAGGCCAAAACAACAGGTCAGTTCACTGATCTCACGCTGAATCTCCCATTGGTCCCCTATTTATTTATTGTGTCAGGAGCAAGCCAAACAGTTATATTACATTTTTTAACAAACAAACAAACAAACAAAGCACAAAGTTTGCTAGCTTAGTAGTTGATTAAATGTCCTTTGAGCAGTATCTGGCCACTTGGAGTGCCTCTGGTGTTGCCACAAGAAAGTCCTCCATTGTGCATGTGGCAGGGCTCAGGGTGCATTGCAGCAGGTGGTCTGTAGTTTGCTCTTCTCCACACTCGCATGTCGTGGATTCCACTTTGTAGCCCCATTTCTGAAGGTTGGCTCTGCATCTCGTGGTGCCAGAGCGCAGTTTGTTCATGTTGTTGTTCATTCGTTCAGTCATCTCCAACTCGTCGTGACCTCATGGACCAGCCCACGCCAGAGCTCCCTGTCGGCCGTCACCACCCCCAGCTCCTTCAAGGTCAGTCCAGTCACTTCAAGGATGCCATCCATCCATCTTGCCCTTGGTCGGCCCCTCTTCCTTTTTCCTTCCACTTTCCCCAGCATAATTGTCTTCTCTAGGCTTTGCTGTCTCCTCATGATGTGGCAAAAGTACTTCAACTTTGTCTCTAGTATCCTTCCCTCCAGTGAGCAGTCGGGCTTTATTTCCATGTATACATTATCATACCTTCTTCCTGCTCTTGGAGAAAAGACCCACATATGGTCCAGATTGCGTTCCCCACAAATCTGCCCTTTTGTTAATATGCTGCTTTTTCCCATCCCTTGGAAAAAGCAGGAGCGGCTCAACCCATTACGCAAAGTAAGCATTTGCAGTATAGTTGATTTTGCCCAGGGGCGCTCTTGGCCTTGGGGGAAAATAGACCTTGACATATGCGAGTTGTAGTTACTGGGATGTATAGTTCACCTACAATCAAAGAGCATTCTGAACTCCACCAATGATGGAATTGAACCAAATATGGCACACAGAACTCCCATGACGAACAGAAAATATATATCAGTGATTGGTTGGGGGGGGGCAAAATACTGTTTGCTTACCATTGAAAATTACCTAGGGCCGCCTCTGTGTGTACAGACCCTGCATTCCTGTAGTCTGCCACACTTTCGGAAAGTAAGAAGGTCTCTTATATAGCATTTCTGCTGTTGTTGAAGTTACAAATGACTGACTTGTGATCCAGCTAGAACTTGCTGGCTCTAATAATAATAATAATAATAATAATAATAATAATTTATTTTTAACTCACCCTCTCTCCCTGAAGAGAGAAAGGGTGGGTTAAATCAGGGATGACCTTAAGGCAGCATTCTCAACCTGTGGGTCAGGACCCTCGGGGAGGTCGTGAGGGGATGACAAAGAGGTTGCTAAAGACCACCAGAAAACACAGCATTTTCCATTGGTCCTTGGGGTTCTGTGTGGGAAGTTTGGCCCAATTCTATCATTGGTGAGGTTCAGAATGCTCTTTGATTGTAGGTGAACTATAAATCCCAGTAACTACAACTCCCAAATGTCAAGGTCTATTTTCCCCAAACTCTATCTGTGTTCATATTTGGGCATATGGAGTATTTGTGCCAAGTTTGATCTAGATCCATCATTGTTTGAGTCCACAGTGCTCTCTGGATGTAGGTGAACTACAACTCCCAAACTCAAGGTCAATGCCCACCAAACCCTTCTACTGTTTTCTGTTGGTCATGGGAGTTCTGTGTGCCAAGTTTGGTTCAATTCCATCGTTGGTTGGGAGTTCAGAATGCTCTTTGATTGTAGGTGAACTATAAATCCCAGCAACTACAACTCCCAAATGACAAAGTCAATTTTTTGACTGATGGTCACTCATTGGGTTAGTGATGGTCACTCATTGGGTTGTGGCCAAATGTGGCAGCAATTCGTCCAGCATATTTTGAGTTATGATGTCACTCAAAACGAAAAGAGTATTGATAGATAGATAGATTGTTTATGTTGATGGGTGAACTCAGGGATGCAGAATTAGTGGTTATGGGGTGCCTAATGTATGTATTAAAAGAGCAAATAAAGCCAACACATATTAAAAACAATCCAGACAGACTTTTGAAGTCCCACTCATACTCCTGGAATTAGTGATATATTCAATACTGTGTCTCCTTTCCTTTTCTTGTCCTTTTGTGTCTAACAGGGTTTTCATTTCTGTTTCAGGTGGTAGAAAAACAGCGATCTCTGAGTATCTCTGTGGCTGAAGAAATTCCATCAGACTATGAGCAAAGCCAAGTCTTCCAGGCGGGGGACGATAGCAGCTCCCTGAGTGAGGATTTTTTGTCTTCTGAATACATTGATGGGAGATGAGTCTTTAGTTTGTCTAAAGCTCGGTAGAATTTTCTTATGAAGGGGAGGTATATACGTTTTCTGTACAAGGCACAGAAATATAGATATAGATCAAAGATTTCTGATTCTTTGGGGTTTATTAAAACATTGGCAGTACTAAATTAGCCAGTTAGATTCTCTCCCTTTGCTCAATTACCATATATACTAGGCATGGGCAAACTTCATCCCTACAGCTCAGTGTTTCTCAACTGGGGGGGTCATGAAGGGGTGTCAAAGGGGTGGCCAAAGACCATCAGAAAACACAGTATTTTCTATTGGTCATGGGGGTTCTGTGTGGGAAGTTTGGCCCAATTCTATCATTGGTGGGGTTCAGAATGCTCTTTGTAGGTGAACTATAAATCCCAGCAACTACAACTCCCAAATGTCAAGTCTATTTTCCCCAAACTCCACCAGTGTTCACATTTGGGCATATTGAGTATTCATGCCCAGTTTGGTCCAGATCCATCATTGTTTGAGTCCACAGTGCTCTCTGGATGTAGGTGAACTACAACTCAAAACTCAAGGTCAATGCCCACCAAACCCTTCCAGTATTTTCTGTTGGTCATGGGAGCTCTGTGAACCAAGTTTGGTGGGATTCAGATGCTCTTTGATTGTAGGTGAACTATAAATCCCAGCAACTACAACTCCCATATGTCAAGGCCTATTCTTCCCAAACTCCACCAGTTTCGCATTTGGGCATGTTGAGTATTCATGCCAAGTTTGGTCCACGTCCATCATTGTTTGAGTCCACACTGCTTTCTGGAATGTAGGTGAACTACAACTCCAAAACTCAAGGTCAATGCCCACCTAACCCTTCCAGTATTTTCTGTTGGTCATGGCAGTTCTGTATGCCAAGTTTGGTCCAATTCCATCATTGGTGGAGTTCAGAATGCTCTTTCATTGTAGGTGAACTATAAATCTCAGCAACTACAACTTCCAAATGACAAAATCAATCCCCCACAACCCCACCAGTATTCAAATTTGGGCGTATCGGGTGTTTGTGCCAAATTTGGTCCAGTGAATGAAAATATCCTGCCTATTAGATATTTACATGATGATTCGTAACAGTAGCAAAATTACAGTTTTGAAGTAGCAACGAAAATAATGTTATGGTTGTGGGTCACTGCAACATGGGGAACTGTATTAAGGGGTTGCGGCCTTAGGAAGGTTGAGAAACACTGCTCCAAGTGTTTTGGACTTCAGCTCCCACAATTCCTAACAGCCTACCGGCTGTTAGGAAATGTGGGAGTTGAAGTCCAAAAACACCTGGAGGGCCCAAGTTTGGCCATGCTTGGTTCAAATTATTTCTCTTTTATTTCATGTTCCCTTCTTTAGGTCAAGATGTGATGAGTTCATGTGACTGGGACCGTCCAGAAGAAGAAAAAGCTATCCGGATAGAGATGAACAGCATGGAAGAAGGAATCTCCAAAACTAAGAAGCAAAGAGAAGAGCAAAAAGCTTGGCAAGTGCCCAGAGAGCATCATACTCCTTCCCTGGCGGGGAAGGTGGAAAGAGGCATTCCTTGCACTGGTGGCGAGCCTCTTAATACTACAAGTCAACAGAGAACCCATGTAGTGAAGAGTGAGGACGTTGACATAGTGAACGATGGCCATTTCCTGGACCATTCAGAGATTATTGAATTCCAAGTGACCCAAGCTGGAGGCCTGCCTTATCAATGCTTGGACTGCGGAAAGACCTTCAATTACAGCACCAGCCTCGTCCGGCACCAGAGGATCCACACCGGAGAGAAGCCGTACAGGTGTCAGGATTGCGGCAAGTGCTTCCGCCAAAGGTCGGGCCTCACCATTCACCAGAGAATCCACACTGGAGAGAAAGCCTACCAGTGCCCAGAGTGCGAGAAAAGTTTCCGCGTGAAGTCTCACTTGATCAGGCACTCCATCGTCCACAGCAGGGAGGCGGGAGAGACGCCATACGTGTGCTCCGAATGCGGGAAGGGCTTCCGCTGGAACGCCAACCTCATCACGCACCGGAAAACCCACACAGGGGTGAAGCCTTTTGCGTGTGCCGAGTGCGGGAAGAGCTACTACTCCAACATGAGGCTCGTCCGGCATCAGCAAGTCCACGCTGGGACCAACCCGTACACATGTCCCGTCTGCGGAAAACGCTTCTGTGATAGCACCGGCCTCGCCAGGCACCAGAAGATCCACACGGGAGAGAAGCCGTACGTCTGCGCTGATTGTGGGAAGAGCTTTAACCGGAACTGGAGCCTTGTTTCACACCAGAGAATCCACACGGGCGCAAAACCGTTCCTCTGTACGGACTGCGGCAAAAACTTCAGGTCCAAATCTGAACTTCACAGGCATTTTGAGAGCCACAAGAGAGAAAAAGCGAGTAAATGTTGGGGAGCGACAACTCTAGTAAAAGGTAATGGTTTCCCCTGACATTAAGCCTACTCGTATCTGACTCTGAGGATTGGTGCTCATCCCCATTTCTAAGCCAGAGAGCCGGCATTGTTTTTATATTGTATGTTAATGTTTTTAATAGTTTTTATGATTGTTTGTTGTTCATTAGTTCAGTGACCAGCCCACGCCAGAGCTCCCTATCGGCCGTCACCACCCCCAGTTCCTTCAAGGTCAATCCAGTCACTTCAAGGATGCCATCCATCCATCTTGCCCTTGGTCGGCCCCTCTTCCTTTTTCCTTCCATTTTCCCCAGCATCATTCTCTTCTCTAAGCTTTCCTTTCTTCTCATGATGTGGCCAAAGTACTTCATCTTGACCTCTAATATCCTTCCCTCCAATGAGCAGTTACACTTTATTTCCTGGAGGATGGACTGGTTGGATCTTCTCACAGTCCAAAGCACTCTCAGACCTTTCCTCCAGCACCACAGTTCAAAAGCATCACTCTTCCTTCGCTCAGCCTTCCCTAAGGTCCTGCTCTCACATCTATGATTGTTATACTTTTTATGATTGTTATACTTTTTAATTGTTACGATTGGGAAGGCATCGAATCATTGCCACTTATAAACCGCCCCTCTGGGATGAGAGGGGCAGTATATAAATATGGCAAATAAATAAATAAATAAATAAACATTGTCCATAGACTCTTATTAGGTCATGTGGTCAGCATGACTGCATGGAGCGTCATTACCTTCCCGCCAGAACGGTAGCTATTGAACTACTCACATTTGTATGTTTTTGAACTACTAAGTTGGCAGAAGCTGGACCTAACAGCGGGAGCTCACTCCATTCCCCAGATTCGAACTGCTGACTTTTTAGTCAGCAAGTTCAGCAGCTCAGCGGTTTAACTCGCTGCACCAACCGGGGATCTCACAGGGGTGACAACTCTACATGGGAGCAAATGGGAAGTTAGAAAATGGAGAGGGAGAGGGCTGAAAATTATCCACCCTCTCTATACTGAGCATTTAATACAGTTTCAAATCGATGTGGAAAAAAGTGTTTTTGCTGTGCAGATGATTATTTAGGAAGTCCTGGAACCAGTTTGAGGGTGTTGATTGCACAAACCACAGAGCTCCGATGCACATTAAGGACTTTCTTTTGTGAGCTTTGTTGAGGTGGGAATAATGATAATAATAATAATAATAATAATAATAATAATAATAATAATAATAATAATACTTTATTTGTACCCCGCTACCATCTCCCCAAAGGACTCGGTGCAGCTTACATGAGGCCAAGCCCAACAACACATCAATAAACAAAAGCAAAAACAACAATCAATACAAAAAAGTTAAAATAAACTCAAAAACAGAAAATACACAATAAGCAATAAACAATAACAATATCAAAATATACAGCATTTAAAAACCTATGGCCGGGCCAAATGTAATAATTCAAATTTAAAATAAATTAAAAAAAAAGTGCTGGGCATGAACAAGGTAAGGCAAATTAGGATAGGGTTTTCAGAGAAAGATGAGGGTGCGCAGACAATCCTAAGTCAATAGTAAAGTGCATTTGAGGACATATTGCTAAGAGATTTCCTTATTCTGGGAAGGCACACTGAAACAACCATGCTTTCAGGCTCCTCCTAAAGACTGCCAGCGTTGGGGCATGTCTGATGTCCTTAGGGAGTGAATTCCAGAGTCGAGGGGCCACCACCGAGAAGGCCCTCTCCCTCGTACCCACCAATCGCGCCTGCGAAGGAGGTGGGAGCGTGAGCAGGGCCTCTCCAAATGATCAAAGAGATCGTGTGGGTTTGTACACAGAAATGCGGTCACGCAGGTAGGCGGGTCCCAAAACGTTCAGGGCTTTGTAGGTAAGAAGCTGCACCTTGAATTGGGACCGGAAAATGAACGGCAGCCAGTGGAGCTCCTTAAACAGGAGGGTTGACCGCTCCCTGCAAGAAGCACCAGTTAGTAACCTGGCTGCCTCCAGTTGTACCAGTTGAAATTTCCAGGCCGTTTTCAAGGGCAGCCCCACATAGAGTGCATTACAGTAATCCAATCTGAAGGTGACTAAGGCATGGACCACCCTGGAGCATGATCTGTTTTTTCCCCCAATCATGCCCTCCCTAAAAACACTGCACACTGGACTATATGTTTCAGAGGTAAGCAAAAACAAATGCAGCAGAGCACTCATCAACAGATTATAATTGCACGTCTGACCTTGTGCTGCACACTGTTTAGATAAACTCCCTGATTCAGTTGTCATCCAAACTCAGGAAGCTTTCGATCTTGACACTTTCTATATATATATATGAGAATTATCCAAGCAAGGTTACAAGGCACATAGTTCTCACAGGTAATTTTCTCAGGGAAAGTTGGTATCACTGCCATGTAGTGGGAAGCCAGCAGAAGCGAACGAGCAGTGCCAGTCGTCAGTAGCTCATCAACTGGAGTTGTGGTTAAGGTTAAAGATGAGCGTCCTCATTCCGTTTCCCTCCAAGTGTGAAGTTCACACTGTAATTCGCAACCCAAATGCTAAGGACACGAATGCCACTGTGATTAATTGTGAAATTGTTTCAGTTTATGGAGAGGACTTAATGTCAAGACAGCATGTGACAAAATGGGTATGGAATATATTGTGAGACCATGAAGAAACTTCACAGAGCCATCCAAAACAAATGTCGCAGGCTGCAGGACTGAAGACCAACAGGTCGCAGGTTCGAATCCGGGGAGAGGCGGATGAGCTCCCTCTATCAGCTCCAGCTTCCCATGTGGGGACATGAGAGAAGCCTCCCACAAGGATGATAAAAACATCAAATCATCCAGGCATCCCCTGGGCAACATCCTTGCAGACAGCCAATTCTCTCACACCAGAAGCGACTTGCTCCTGACACGACAAAAAAAAATGACAATGCACGTCCACACACCGCTCATGCAGCACATGAGTTGTTGATTTATTTATTTATTTACTTTGCTTGTATACCGCAGTTTCTCAGCCCGTAGGCGACTCAACGCGGTTCACAACAAGAGCAAAAAGACAATCATAACAATATACAATTTAAAAACCATTAAGAGCATAATATACAAAGTAATGACACATCAATAACAACACATTAACGTCTCGTAACTAGAATCGTGATCCAATTCGTCGTCTATAATTCCGTTCCTATATTCATCGTATTCATTGCACTGTTTATCCGAATGCCTGTTCAAACAGCCAGGTTTTTAGTTTTCTTCGAAACACCATTAACGTAGGAGCTGATCTAATGTCCATGGGAAGGGCGTTCCACAGCTGAGGGGCCACCACAGAGAAGGCCCTGTCCCTCGTCCCCGCCAGCCGTGCTTGTGATGCAGGTGGGATCGAGAGCAGGGCCTCCCCAGAAGATCTTAGAGTCCTGGTGGGTTCATAGGCAGAGATACGTTCGGATAGGTAGCTTGGGCCCGAACCGTTTGCTGTCATTTGCCTGGGATGTTTGAACCTACCCCTCTCACAGCCCTGATCTCGCACCCAGTGACTATCATCTATTCACTAAATTGAAGGAACACCTGGGTGGAGAACTCTTTTCTGATGACGATGAGGTGAAAATCAAACGACGAACTGGCTGAAAAAGGCGGAGGGAAACTTCTATGACACAGGCATCCAAAACTCATCCCATGGTTATTATTTGTTATAACAGGGTTGGGAAGACAATCTATATAAATAAAAATGTAAATGTTTGTTTGTGCAAAACCATAAATCTCCCAAAATTCTTCACCGATTGGTTTGAAATTTGGACACAACATAGCATTCGAATAACCGCATGTTTTTATGTTTTCACATACCTACTATTATACATCTGTGACAGGTAAAAATATGGGATTTTTAAAAAAACAGCGCCATCTGCTGGACACATGCTATACTACGTATTTTACAATTCTGTTGCAATGTCTCAGAATGCATTGCTAAATTGAATTTTCATAGATTTTCATTTACTTTCATTATGATTTAAATATTTCATGTGACATTGCTCTGCAATTGAGATGTGTCGTTTACCATAGCGTTCATTTCGTAAGTATAGTTTATTGTTGTTCTTCCTCGCTTTGGCACTACTCGCTTTGCCCTGAAGGGGTCGAGATTGTGTGGGATTGTGCAGCCAGGGTGGAACTTGGGCTTGCATCTTCGCCTTCCCCCCTCCATGCTGCTTCTCTGCCTCAGTCCGAAGTTGGGCCCGAGGGAGTGGGAGCGCACCACAGCTACTCACCCACTCAGCCGGCCCTCTTTGGGCAAGTAAGGCATGTTAGGATGTGAAAAGAGACGTCATTAGGTAATGTGGAATGGGATGTGTTAACAGCTTATTGGCTGGGCCTGCCAGGAGCCAGAGTTCTGATTGGCTGCTACATCTGGCTAGCTACTGAGACCAACGGTTCTAACTGTCATTCTGCCTTTTTCTCCCTTTTGGACAGTGAAGAGAAAGTGCTGGCTGCCAAATATCTTAAAGACTGACCATTTTAAGGCATGAGGCTTATTTCAAAGACTATTTTAAAAGACTATTTTATTCCTCTGTTCCCTGCTTGAATTCAAAGAGACCAATATATATATTGTTACCCTATTTTTAACCTTTGAACTAAAGTAAAAGATACTGTTACTTGTTTCATAAGCCTGAGTGACATTTTATTATATTACAGGATATATCTTGGTTTAAATTCTGTGGTAAACCTACTTATTCACATTTACCACAAGATAAGGCAGGCCTCGCCTCTTGGGCTCTGTGTGTTCATTTGACTGTGCGGGCATGTGCATTACACCCCCTCCATTGCATTTCCCTAACTTCATAACCCCCCCCCCCCTTTAAAAAAGCCCTTGCTGTCAATCACTGTCTCACCTTCCCCCTCCTTCCCTCCTCCAATACCACCCAGGAATGCCCCTGTATGTTTATTATTTACTTCATTGGGGCTCCTTTGGGCGCCCTGTGTCTTTCTTTAGGCCAGGCATGGGCCAACTTGGGCCCTCCAGGTGTTTTGGACTACAACTCCCACAATTCCTAACAGCCGGTAGGCTGTTAGGAATTGTGGGAGTTGTAGTCCAAAACACCTGGAGGGCCCAAGTTTGCCCGTGCCTGCTTTAGGCCATTTCTGGACAGCTGTATATGATCCACATTAAACTGGGTTACATGGCAGTCTGGACTCAGATAACCCAGTTCAACGCAGACATTGTGGATGATCTGCCTTGATGTTTTGGGTTCTATGGCTGTAAGGAAAGGCCCTAAGTTTACAAAAACATTCAATCGACTACAAATCAGACATTGTGGAATGATCAGCCTTCTGGGTTGAAGATGCCTTCATTCCTCGCATTCCTGTGATTCCAATGGATATGCCCTTTCAATTTAAAAGATTGCAGTGCCCAGAGAGCTGGCTGAGCCTGGGACTTTTGGATACAGTTACGTTTTTCAGGCATGAGCTATGCAGGAAATTGTAGAGAAGCATAGAGAAACAGACAGAGAGAGAGTTTAAAGTGTACTCTTGCTTCGTGGGCTGCTGAAGGAAGATTCTCCACATGGACAAAGGAAGACCATTTTATATCTCTAAAACAGTGTTTCTCAACTTTCCTAATGCTGCGGCGTCTTAATACAGCTCCTCATGTTGTGGTGACCCCCAACCATAACATTATTTTGTTGCTACTTCATAACTGTAATTTTGCTACTGTTATGAATTGTCATGTAAGTATCTGATATGCAGGATGTATTTTCATTAACTGGACCAAATTTGGCACAAATACCCAATACACCCAAATTTGAATACTGCTGAGGTTGGGGGAGAATTGATTTTGTCATTGGGAGTTGTAGTTGCTGGGATTTATAGTTCACCTACAATCAAAGAGCATTCTGAATTCCACCAATGATGGAATTGAACCAAACTTGGTACACAGAACTCCCATGACGAATAGAAAATACTGGAAGGGTTTGGTGGGCATTGACTTTGAGTTTGGGAAGTTGTAGTTCACCTACATCCAGAGAGCACTGTGGACTCAAACAATGATGGATCTGGACCAAACTTGGCCCGAATACTCAATATGCCCAAATGTGAACACTGGTGGAATTTGTGGAAAATAAACCTTGACATTTGGGAGTTGTAGTTGCTGGGATTTATAGTTCACCTACATCAAAGAGCATTCTGAATTCCACTAATGATGGAATTGAACCAAACTTGGCACACAGTTCTCCCATGACCAATAGAAAATACTGGAAGGGTTTGGTGGGCATTGACTTTGGGTTTTGGGAGTTGTAGTTCACCTACATCCAGGGAGCACTGTGGACTCTAACAATGATGGATCTGGACCAAACTTGGCACGAATACTCAATATGCCCAAATTCTAACACCGGTGGAATTTGGGGAAAATAAACCTTGACATTTGGGAGTTGTACTTGCTGGGATTTATAGTTCACCTACAATCAAAGAGCATTCTGAACCCCAGCAATGATAGAATCGGGCCAAACGTCCCACGCAGAACCCCCATACTGTGTTTTCCGATGGGCCTTGGTGACCCCTCTGACATCCCCCTCACGACCCGCACAGGGGTCCCGAGCCCCAGGTTGAGAAACACTGCTCTAAAAGGACATTATGTGGGTCAATGCCTCTGATCACATGATTGTACATATGACCGATTTATATACTGTTACCCTGTTTTTAACCTTTGAACTAAAGTAAAGATACTGTTACTTGTTTCATAAGTCTGAGTGACATTTTATTATACAGTATTGTAGGATATATCTTGGTTTAAATACTGTGGTAAAGCTTCTGCTTATTCCACTTATTCACATTTACCAACCCTCACAAGGCAGGCCTTGCCTCTTGGGCTCTGTGTGTTCATTTGACTGTACATATGTTGTTGACAAAGAGTAAACCACTTGTTCTTTATTGATCAACTGCATGGCATATTTTCTTTCTCTGGCAAGGCAGTGTGTGGGCTGATCAAGTGAACTACGCATGATTTCGTCACAACCAGGTCACACTCTCTCAGCCACAGAGAAAGAACGCATGGGAAAAACTCCTTTTCTGGACAAGTCTAGCCAAGGTTGGCTAGCAACAACCCAAATGTAGATATTAGGAACATAAATTAGAATTAAATCAATCTGTTTTAGGTGCCTCTGCTGGGTGAGCATCCTTGCATGCTCTGGATTCCCTGCAAAAAAGGCTTTGCCACAGGGAAATAAGGGTTAAATACATGAGATTGGATTCCTAGAGAAGCCCAGGAATAGGAAAGGAGGGAAGAAAGAGGCGTCTCCAGCTGGCTATGAGTTCCTGACCATTGCAGTGGGTTGGCAAGGCAGAAATCCCCCCTTCTGTTCTTTTTTTAATGAATGCAAATACTAATAGCCTAAGAATTGCAAAATGTGGTCTGAGACCTTGTGATGTGCAGCTGGTTCTTTGCATTCCTCAGAAGTCTCCATTCAGGTTGGCTTTTCTCTTTTTGGGGGGGATGGAAATTTGTATTTTTCAGGTTGGATAAAGCTAGCAGGGATGGGCTTCCTCCAAAGTAAACCCTATTGTGTGCATCAATAGGAAAAGGCACAAAACTATAACACAGACAGTATTCCTTATTTGGAATGCTTTGTTATTTATTTATTATTTATTAATGTATTATTATTATTATTATTATTATTATTATTATTATTATTAGAAGGAATTGGGGATTTATTATTTGCAAAATTTTTGCAATGTTTGCATAGTATCCAGGGTGGGTCAAAACTGTCACAACGGGGTTGCAATATTTAATAACTCCTGTTAATTTTATATACAATGCTTTTTAATACTTTTGTGTGTAAGCAAAGTTTGTGTACCATGAAATAATTGCCGCCCCTGTCTCTTGGATTTAAGGAGACTCAAGTCTGTAATGTCCAAGATTTGTGTTTGAAATAAGGATAACCTACAGCAGTGTTTCTCAACTTGGGGGTCAGGACCCCTGGGAGGAGGTCATGAGGGATGTCAGAGGGGTCACCAAAGACCATCAGAAAACACAGTATTTTCTGTTGGTCATGGGGGTTCGGTGTGGGAAGTTAGCCCAATTCTATCATTGGCAGGGTTCGGAATGCTCTTTGATTGTAGGTGAACTATAAATCCCAGCAAGTACAACTCCCAAATGTCAAGGTCTATTTCTCCCAAATTCCACCAATATTCACATTTGGGCATGTTGAGTATTCATGCCAAGTTTGGTCCAGATACTTCATTGTTTGAGTCCACAGTGCTCCCTGGATGTAAGTGAACTACAACTCCCAAACTCAAAGTCAATGCCCACCAAACCCATCCAGGATTTTCTGCTGTTCATGGGAGTTCTGTGTGACAAGTTTAGCCCAATTCCATCGTTGGTGGAGTTCAGAATGCTCTTAGATTGTAGGTGAACTATAAATCCCAGCAACTACACCTCTCAAATGTCAAGATCTATTTTCCCCAAACTCCACCAGTGTTCACATTTGGGCATATTGAGTATTTGGGCCAAGTTTGGTCCAGATCAATCATTGTTTGAGTCCGCAGTAATCCTGAATGTAAGTGAACTACAACTCCCAAACTCAAGGTCAATACCCACCAAGCCCTTCCAGTATTTTCTGTTGTTCATGGGAGTTCTGTGTGCTAAGTTTGGTTCAATTCCATCGTTGGTGGTGTTCAGAATGCTTTTTGATTGTAGATGAACTATAAATCCCAGCAACTACAACTCCCAAATGACAAAATCAATTCCCCCCAACCCCACAGTATTCAAATTTGGGTGTGTCAGGTATTTGTGCCAAATTTGTTCCAGTGAATGAAAATACATCCTGCATATCATATAGTTACATGATGAGTCATAACATTAGCAAAATTATAGTTATGAAGTAGGTAGGGTAAAGGTCCCTGACATTAAGTCCAGTCATGTCTGACTCTGGGGTGTGGTGCTCATCTCCATTTCTAAGCCGAAGAGCCAGCGTTGTCCGTAGACACCTCCAAGGTCATGTGGCCGGCATGACTGCATGGAGCGCCGTTAGCAACAAAAATAATGTTACGGTTGGGGGTCACAACATGAGGAACGTGTGATCCAATACAACAGCCAGCAGAGTGATCTTGTCTGCTGTGGACTCATGTTGTTGTGTTTCAAATAATAATAATAATAATAATAATAATAATAATAATAATAATAATAATAATACAGACCAAAAAACTGACAGCAACCTAGTGATTCCGGCCATGAAAGCCTTCAACAACATAATAGATACCTCATTTGTATATGTCAAAGAATGGACACCTCGGGATTGTTGTATTCATGTCATGTCTTACTCATGGTCCTTTATTTGATCTCTTGACAGGGCACAATGGCTGGCGAACAGAGAGTGCCACCCACGCAGACTTTCCATTTCCCATTTGAGGCACAACCATGTCAAGTAAAACAGGAATCGAATGAGGGTTCACCCCACTTCTGGGGCTCCCCACAGAAGTGGGGCGAAACTAGGCTTGGCTATCCACAGGCTTTGTGGGACGATGGAACCAATGCTCCCTTCGAAGGCCAGTGGCCCAAAAGGGAGCCAAGTGTAGACCCGCCACTGAGATGCATTGGTCCCGATGTCGGTGGAGCCACTCCGCAGCCTTCCAACAGCGTAGGTCTTTGTGAGCATTACGAGGAAATCCCTCACGATGCGGCCCTGGAAAGAGAGAACCGACGGCAACGTTTCCGGGTCTTCCACTACGGAGATGTCGGCGAGCCCAGGGAAGCGTGTCAACGTCTTTGGGAACTTTGCCGGCAATGGCTGCAGCCGGAGAGGAGCTCCAAGGAGAAGATCCTAGAGCTGGTGGTCCTGGAGCAATTCCTGGCCATCCTTCCAGCAGAGATACAGAGCTGGGCGAGGGAAAACAGGCCGCAGACTTGTTCCCAAGCGGTGGCCCTGGCTGAGGCTTTCGTGTTGAGGCAACAAGAGACCATAGAGAAGCAGGTGAGGAGATCCCCAGTTGCATCTTGGTGGGATGAGAAAGAGGGGAAGAGCTGTCGTTTCCAAGAACTAGAAGCTTTCATCCTCCTACATTATTGTTTGGATTCTCTCATCTGTTTCCAGGTCCTGATCCATCAAGCACCAGTACATCTCCCCAAACCTGAACAGGAGTCTTTGAACATTGAGCCGAAGGAGCTTTACCGAGAGCCGAAAGAGGAGGACACCGAAAATGCTGCCATTGTGGGTGAGGCTTCTCTTGTAATGTTTACATTCCTTATAGGGTTAAGATTTATTGGGGTCGTATTTATGTGGAAGGTATATAGGAGAGATATGTGTCTTCAAATGAGCCATAGGAGAGATATTTGTTTGTTTGTTTGTTTGTTTACGGCATTTATGTGCCGCCCTTCTCACACCTAAGGGGACTCAGAGCGGCTTACAAGATATATATACATACAATATATTAAATTATTAGCATAGCACAATATCAGTACATCTCCCTTTACGAACCACTGCGGAAACTAAGATCTTCTGGGGAGGCCCTGCTCTCAGTCCTGCTACCATCACAGGCACGTTTGGTGGGGCCTTCTCAGTGATGGCCCCCTGGTTATGGAACTCCCTTCCTGGCAATATTAGATCGGCCCCTTCCCTTGTATGCCAAAACATGAATAAATTACATATTTAGATTGGAAGAGGAAGTGGTTCTTTGAAAGCATTGCAGACATTGGTTGCTCAGTGTTGGAAGGTCTTACTTGCTTTCGTTTGCTACCACTGCACAATTCTAGAAAGGAAGTAAAACCTGGCAAAACGGAGCAACCCATTTCTGCAACCCGTCATTTATCTTTATGGTTATTGTGCCTAAGGGCTTTCTTATTTCGTCCACTAAAATCCTTGTCTCATAGCTCAGGGCAACAAGAAGGCCCACAGGTTAGACCAGGCATGGGCAAACCTCAGCCCTCCAGGTGTTTTGGACTTCAACTCCCACAATTCCTAACAGCCTACAGGGTTATAGCACAGCTGGTAAGTCACCACCAGCAGCAATAAGTTCTACCAACTGAAAGGTTACCAGTTCAAAGCCCGGGTTGGTATGAGCACCCGACCTTCAGCCCAGCTCACTGTTTACCTTCCTTCCTTCTCTTCCTTTCCTCCTTCCCCCCACCTTTTCTTTCCCTTCCTCTTTCACCCCTTTCTTCTTTCTCTACCTATTCTTGGACTGCAACTCCCAGCAGTCCTCCTGATCAATCTATCTATCTATCTACCTATCTCCATCTAATCTATCTGGAGGATTGCTAGGAGTTGCAGTCCAGGAATAGGAAACTGGAAATATGCAGGGATTGGGATGCTCGCAAAGAGATCCAAGGAGAAAAAACCTCGCATCTTGGAAGCAGTGTGTTTGGATCCTCCTCCTCTCCTAAAGGACCTGGTCCCAGGGATGCTGGGAGCTGTAGTCCAGAAGAGAGTGTGGATATTGTGTGTTTTGTTTGCTAGGGGAGTTGTTCTTGTGCATGCGCTGTAGTGTCTTTCTGCTTTTTTGGCCTTTTAAGTCCCTTCTGTTGTGTTTTTCAGTGTTTTTATGAGTGATAGTCACTCGTTGGCCTGATAGGTGAATTGCGTCCAAATTTCGTGTCAATTCGTCCAGTGGTTTTTGAGTTATGTTAATCCTACAAATGAACATTACATTATTATTTATATATAGATGATGATGATGATTATTATTATTATTGTTATTATCATCTATCCAAAACACTTGGAGAACCAGAGTTTGGCCATGCCTGGTCTAGACTGTCTTCATCCCTCTTCTCATTCCTATTGGGCTTTGCCTATTTATTTCCACCAGGTGCAGAATGGACTCCGGTTGGTGACGAAGCCGAAGAGAAGCTGGACCCAGAAGGGAAGTCGGAACTGGAAATCCCAGAACAAGTCGGACTGCAGCAGCCGTCTACTAAAAGACTTTCTTGGTGCTTGGAAGATGGAGAATTTTCTGCCAACCATGCTGAAACAGAAACACCAAGACAACCTGACAATGGAGAGAAAACCTCTGTGTCTTCCTTGGGAAGTGATGGGGACTTCGGTGAAATGGAAGACAAAGTTCCTAAGAGCGAGGCACAAAATCCATGGGCTGGAGATGAGGAGACCTATCATCAGACCACTGGCTCTATTTCCGACGAGGGAATCCAAGACGGAGAAGAGCTGCACAGATGTTTGGTTTGTGCCGAAACCTTCTCTTCTGAACCCAACCTCATTGAGCACGAAAGAATGCATGTCGGAGAGAAGCTCTATTCTTGCCTGCATTGCGGGAAAGGTTTCCGCACAGGGTCCGACTTCATCCAGCACTTAAGAACCCACACCGGGGTGAAAATCTTCAAATGCTCAGAATGTGGGAAGTGCTTCCGCCACACCTTGGCGTTCACCAGCCACTTGAGGAACCACATGGGGGAGAAACCATTCCAGTGCTTAGGATGCGGGAAAAGCTTTGGGACCCGTTCTGAGCTCATTCGGCACGAGAGGTCCCATACCGGTGAGAAGCCTTACCGGTGCGCCAATTGTGGGAGAAGCTTCTGCCAGAGTTCGCAGCTTATCACTCACCGGAGGATCCACACAGGAGAGAAACCTTTTAAATGCCTTGAGTGCGGGAAGGTCTTTAGCCAGAGCTCACACCTTCACGGACACCAGAGAATCCACACCATTGAGAAGCCGTACAAGTGTGCAGATTGTGGGAAAACGTTCAGCGGGAGGTCCCACCTCAATCGGCACCAGAGAATCCACACAGGGGAGAAGCTATTTAAGTGTTTGGTGTGTGGGAAGAGCTTCTGTATGAACTCCGACCTCGTTGCACATGAGAGGATACATTCTGGGCACAAACCGTACAAATGCCCGGAGTGTGGAAAGGGCTTTAGTCAGAAGCAGCACTTGACCAGCCACCAACGGACCCACACGGGGGAAAAACCATATGTTTGTTCGCACTGTGGGAAAGGCTTCAGCGTGAGCTCCAATCTCAACACGCACGAGCGCACCCACACTGGCGTGAGGCCCTTCCGATGCTCCGACTGCGGGAAAAGCTTCAGCCAGAAATCCCACCTCGTTGGCCACCAGAGAATCCACACTGGGGAGAAGCCTTACTTGTGCATCAATTGTGGCAAAAGCTTTGGCTCAAGCTCAAACCTTATGGCACACATGAGAATCCACAGTGGAGAGAAAGCCTAGGTCAGTTCCCAATCTGGCTTACAACAGTTGGACGAAGAACTTTAATCCTCCCTCTCAACTATCTCCTTATGTATTTATTTGCTAACGTTCCCATTTAGATGCTAGAGCATTTGGAAATACGAGGGTTATCCAGAAAGTAGGGTTAGACTATTTTTTGTTCGCTCGCTATTTTGCGGTTCGCTTATTACGGACTCACTGTTTCATGTTTTTTGCTCCCCCCCCCCCCGAGTCACAGGGGAGGAGAAGAGGAGGAAGAGGAGGAGGGGAGGGGGAGCCAGGCACTGGGCCTTACCCAGCCTCCTCCTCCACGCCGCCTCCCCACTCCTTCCACGGAGGCTTCAGCCCAGCCTGGCAGTGCCATCAACGGACCTCCAAGGCCAGGAGCAGCAGAGGCGGCAAGGAGGAGGCCACCGCCGAGTGGCCGAAGTGTCCCTACTTTGTGGAGTTTCACTTATTGCGGGTGGTCCTGGAATGGAACACCCTCAATAAGTGAGGGAACACTGTATTTTAATCAAACTTCCATGGATTCTAGTATAAGTATTACATTATTTTCACACATAATCACCATTTAGTTCAATACATTTTGTCATCCGTGGGACAAGTTTTTGATGCCTGCGTCATAGAAGTTTTTCTCCCTCTTTTACAGCCAATTTGTCACTTTTCATCTCGTCATCGTTGGAAAAGTGTTTTCCACCCAGGTGTTCCTTCTATTTAGTGAACAGATGATAGTCACTGGGTGCAAGATCAGGGCTGTGAGTGGGGTGGCTTAAAACACCCCAACCAAATGAAGTCAACAACTCCTGTGTTGCATTTTAAAGCCTCATTTATGACCCCGAGGTTTATCTAGTAGTGCGGGAGGGTAGCCTATTATTTTAAAAGTTTTTTTAAAGAGATGCAAGGGCTGCTTTTCTAATTTTCGATTTCCATCCAATCTTAGTTTCTTCAATTTCAAATATTATATATATATAAGTACTAAATTCTTAATTTGGATTTCTCTTCTTTGCTATCTTCTTCTTAACTCCAAATAACTACTTGGTACAATCCTTCCTTCACAATCCTGGGGGTAGTTCCCTTCTCCCCCCCTTTTTTATCTTAAAGATGGGATTACAATCCCCTTGTCTCCAAAAAAAAGGAGAATTCTTCTTTCAAATTCTTTGTTGAAAAAATGGGGTGGAGGCAGTTGGACGAGCTCAACCGAGCTTGATCCTGTGGAGCAGCTCGCTCCCCCTTTGGCAATTTCAGACCCTCCTGGACTCCCCCCTTGAGGGAGGGAACCGCTTGGGGTCTCCAAAATGCCTAGGGGATTTGCGAACACCTTCGCCTTCGATCCGGCCGAAGGTGGGGAGCCAAAACTCAACCTCGTTGCTACAACACAGGTCCTCCCTGAGAGAGCTCCCCGTCACCATTCCCACCGGAAGTCCATTTTGTCGAATTTTGTCAAATTATGTCCTCTCCATAAACTGAAATGATTTCGCGATGAATGGCAGTGGCGTTCATGCCCTTAGCATTTAGGTAGTGCATGACAGGGCAAACTTCGCACTTGGAGGGAAATGGAATGAGGACGCTCACCTCCAACCTTCACCATGACACCAGTTGATGAGCTACTGACAACTGGCACTGCTCGTTCGCTTCTGCTGACTTCCCACTTCCTGGCAGTGATACCAACTTCCCCCGAGAAAATTCCCCACGAGAGCTACGTGCCTTACTTTCTGGATAACCCTCATATTAAGAAACAAGATGTAATACTATTTTCAGGGCAAGTACAAAATATTTTGCTGCTTGAGGCAAAAGACAAAAAAAAGACATTCTCTTCCATCCATTACCTGGACTGGTAGTTGAATCTTACTTCAAACCAATATGTGGATTTGGGTTCTTTGCCTCACCCGAGACTGTAGGGTGATTGTGTGTGTGTGTCTCTCTCTCTCACACACACACACCTATCCTCAAGCAGAGGGCAACAATTGGAATATTTAGGAGAAAAAGATAAGAGGCTGAATGTGCATTTGCCACCTGAGGCTACTGTCTCACTCCACCTTATGGCAAGACTGACTCTTCAGTATTGTTTGGCATGTTGATACTTACCTGTCACAGATTAATGTTAAGGCAATAAAGTTAATGATTAAAGGTATGACTCCTTCCCCTCCTTGACACACATTTACTACGCATCTGGTTCTTTATCTGGACCTTATATCCACCTGGGGTGGTACTCATCTCCATTTCTAAGCTGAAGAGCCGGTATTGTCCAAGGTCACGGATACTTTCCTGCAGAAGTGGTACCTATTGATCCACTCACATTTGCATGTTTTCAAACTGCTAGGTTTCCAGGAGCTGGAGCTAACAGCAGGAGCACACTCCACTCCCCAAATTCAAACCACCGGCCTTTCAGTCAGCAAGTTCAGCAGCTCAGCGGTTTAACCTGCTGCGCCACCAGGGGTTCATATGTATTATTCTGTATCGGACTCTTACTTACCTATTAAATGCCACAATTTGGGCAAAACTATTTTTTAAATCCGCCCAAAACAGGGAACCTGATCAATATGGAGACATAATTGCCAAACACCTAGACTTGACTACTTCAAAAAAAGCAGAGCAGTGGCCATCCCAGGTTCTCTTTGGTATCAATCAAGAGAGAAAAGTGAGGTATAAATTTAAATAATAATAATACAGTAGACCCCATTAATCGGAGCTTAAGCAATAGGTCAAAAATACCATCAAGGAAATAATATTTTAATAAAAATTCAAAAGACGTTTTATTATAATAAAACTGTTCTACAACATTGGGTTGTTGCATGTTTTTTCGGGCTATATGGCCATGTTCTAGAGGCATTCTCTCCTGACGTTTCGCCTGCATCTATGGCAAGCATCCTCAGAGGTAGTGAGGTCTGTCTGTGACCTCTGAGGATGCTTGCCATAGATGCAGGCGAAACGTCAGGAGAGAATGCCTCTAGAACATGGCCATATAGCCCGAAAAAACATACAACAACCCAGTGATTCCGGTAATTTCTTTGTCAAAAAGCTATAGATCCAGACAATTAATATCAAATCAATACAGAGTTTATAGTATGGGGGATAGTATGTGTTAGGCCCATTTTTAGCAATAACTCTCAAGCAACAAGAAACTACATTTATCCAGGTGCTGTTAATTAAGAGTCTTCTGTAATTGTTTTTTAGAAACTGAAATGCCGAGACATGACCAAAATTGAGTTTATTATTTGTTTTAACACAAAAGAAAAGCAAGAAGCAATGGTTTCCATAGCTCATGGGGAGAAGAACTGTATGTGGGAGAATTCAGAATATACTTAAGGCCTCCTTTTAATCTAAAATGGGTATTTTGTTTTTTAAAAAAGATGCAACTTTTCTAACCGTAACTTATCAACATGCAAGCAATATTCAAGGATTGTGGTTTTGAGCCCGCCTTCTGTTCCGTATCCTGGCAATCAGCGCCCGTCGGTTGAACCCAAGGCGGGAGGAAGAGAGGCCCGTTGGCCGTGGGGGCCACCTGTGCCGCACAGAGGTTGGGGGCCCCGCCACAGGAGCGGAGGGCTGATGCCGCACAAGGAGCTCCAAAAGTTCAGTCTGGCGGTTCATGATGTTGATGATCCGCTCCGTTCCCGCCCGGTGCCTCTCCCGGTCCTCCAAGTCTGCCCGGGCGTAATCTTCGAGCGCCCAAAAGATCTTCTCAGTGGCCATCTCCATCCGCCGGTCGGCTGCCGTCGCAAGGTCCAGGGCCATGTCGCTCCGGGTCTTCTTGTGCCGGTTCCTAAGGTGGACGAGGCGCTCAGCGGCTGAGTGGCCTGTAGGCCCTGGCACAGGACTTGGGGAAGGGCTCACGTGGACCTCTGGGAATCAAAAGTTTGCCGGTGAGAAAGAATGGAGGAAACGAAAGATTACACAAGATTCTGGCACAAGGAAGACGCTTCAACAGGCATGGGCAAACTTCAGCCCTCCTGGTGTTTTGGATTTCAACTCCCACAATTCCTAACAGCCGGTAGGCTGTTAGGAATTGTGGGAGTTGAAGTCCAAAACACCGGGAGGGCTGAAGTTTGCCCATGCCCATGCTACAAGGACAGGTGGGAAGTTCTAGATCACAACACA
The DNA here is from genome assembly GCF_025583915.1 of Anolis sagrei ordinatus. Classification (NCBI taxonomy): domain Eukaryota; kingdom Metazoa; phylum Chordata; class Lepidosauria; order Squamata; family Anolidae; genus Anolis; species Anolis sagrei. The sequence goes on from NW_026845477.1 coordinate 299,706,320, forward strand.
GTAATTCCATTTCCACATCTAATGCTTTGCAGCTGACACGTGAAAGTGTTGTGACGCACAACTTGCAAAGCCCTCATCTAGAATTTTTAGTTTAGAGATGAGTAACAAGTGGTTTACACCAGTAGTTCCCAAACTTTGGAGTCCTAGATCATGGAATCAGAGAGTTGGACGAGACCTCATGGGCCATCCAGTCCCACCCCCTGCCAAGAAGTAGGAAAATCACATTCAAAGCACCCCTGACAGATGGCCATCCAGCCTCTGTTGAAAAGCCTCCAAAGAAGGAGCATCTACCACACAGAGAGTTCCATTGCTGAACAGCTCTCATAGTTAGGAAGTTCTTCCTAATGTTCAGGTGGAATCAAAACAGTTTGACTATTTTGGACTTCCAGTTCCCTGAATCCCCAGCCAGCTTGGCAAACCATGAGGAATTTTGGGAGCTGGAATGGAAAATGTCTGGAGAATACGCATCATCCTCTATCTGATTTGTGCAGCTCCAAAGCATTAAAAAATTAGATGAAGGAATCACAAAGTGAAGGGCAGGCTATAGGAATCTGTAATGACACCATTAAATCAGACCAAATATCTTAACATGCAAGTACAGCAGTGGTTCTCAACCTGTGGGCCACGCCCCAGCAATGGGTCACGAGAATGAAAATCTGATCCGTGAATATCCTTCTTCTTTATTTATTAATTAATATTAATAAATTATTTTAAAATAAATTATTATTAGCAGAGCTAACCAGCCCTGTCCCTTTTAGTACTAATGATGGAGAGTGAGTCCTGGTCAAAGTAGACCCTGGTCAAAAAAAGGTTGGGAACCACTGGCATACAGCACGGGTAGCGGCCATCAGCAAACCATGCAAGTCTGACTGGAAAATATTGCAAGTGAAATAATATGGCTTAAAAGGAATGGGAATTACCTGCTATGGAGCTGGTGGTGGCAGGGCTGCCAGGGAGACTTTGTGGAGCTGGGGACATGGGGGCAGGCAGAGGATCCAATTCTGGAAAGGAAAGGAAATGCTTTCAACATACCTTCCAAACACTACTTGTAACCAACTCATTCTCAGAGTTCCCAACAAAGTGACAGGAACAGCTTTTCTATGGTACTTACTTCATGCTCTATGAGCCACGGAATGCACTTCTTGTTGAACTTTGTAGCCACAAATCAATAATTTGTGGCATAATAATAATAATAATAATAATAATAATAATAATAATAATAATCTTTATTTATACCCCGCCACCATCTCCCCAAAATAAGTAAAATAAAATATAAACAACAAAAATAACATCACAATAAAATAAATAAGCCATTCAAGTAAAATAAACAGTGCAAAATAACATAAGCACCCCTGACAGATGGCCATCCAGCCTCTGTTTAAAAGCTTCCAAAGAAGGAGCCTCCACCACACTCAGGGGCAGAGAGTTCCATTGCTGAACGGCTCTCACAGTCAGGATATTCTTCCTAATGTTCAGATGGAATCTCCTTTCTTATAGTTTGAAGCCATTGTTCTGCGTCCTAGTCTCCAGAAAACAAGCTTGCTCCCTCCTCCTTATGACTTCCTCTCACATATTTATACATGGTTATCATATCTCCTCTCAGCCCTGCTGAAAAACTTGGCTAATCTTCAAGTATATACGGTAAGTACTTCACAGATACCTTGGAGATCATGTATTTTTATGATTTCAGATTTCAGAATGTGTACATGTTACTCTTAAGCAAAAAAAAATGTATTTGGGGATGTTGTGGGGTGGGGGATCTGTGTAATATTATATAGTAGGCATGGGCAAACTTTGTCCCTCCAGGTGTTTTGGATTTCAACTCTCACAATTCCTAACAGCCTAGTGGCTGTTGGGAATTGTGTGAATTGAAGTCCAAAACACCTGATTCCATAGCACTTTGCCCTCCAAAGCACTTTACATTTTTTAGGTCTGCTCGTATGCCCGTCCACAAACGCCACTATCACCTTCTCATCCATGTCCCAGCATTACTTCCAATTTTAATTTTACATTTGGCCTTCCCACTGTTTAATTGTGTGTTGTCTTATTGATTATGTTGTATATTTTATTGCCAATGTTTTATTTTTAATTTGCTTATACTGTTGTTATTGCTTGTATTGTTGTATTCGGGCTCGGCCTCATGTAAGCTGCACCGAGTCCCTTGAGGAGTTGTTGTTATTATTATTATTATTATTATTATTATTATTATTATTATTATTAGTTTGCCCATGCCTGTTATATAGTAAAGTATACTGGAGTTCATAATGATGACGAATGAATTGTGTTCATATTAAACTATAAATATAATTTTGTAAAAGTTATCTGGGAAATTATTTACATGATAGCTGCCTGGGTGTTGAAAATTACTCTTTGCCACTGGAACCACACAAATGGGATACTCACCAACGGCTGGCTGAGGAATGCCCACCGGCTCCTGAAAGGCATTTTCTGATTTGAACACAGCAGCACCAGAATCCACTGAATCGACAGGTTCAAAGGACAACGAAGAAGAGGGGTTGCCTTGGTCTTGAGTCTCGCAAAGATCATCAGACTCTTCAGGGGGTTCCTCCTTCTCTGGAGCATCTAGAGGAGGGTTGTCCCCTCCCGCCTCTTCCTGGTAGATGAAATTTGGCATCCTCTCAGGAGGTGGTGGAGGAGGCGTCTCAAAAATACGGTCCAGCTCGTCGTAGAAAGGGCAGGTCATGGGCTCTTTCCCTGCCAAGTTGTTTTCCTTGACTTTCTTGTAGTCCCGCCGCAGGGTCTTGGTCTTGGTCCGGCACTCCTGGGGGGTCCTCTCGTGCCCCTTCTTGGCCATCTCGTTGGCAATGACCTGGAAGGTGTCGATGTTCCGGTGGCTGCTCTGCAGGACTTGCTGGATCCTTTGCTCCCCCCAAATCTCCAGCAGGTCCAGCACTTCGCCATGGGACCAGTTGGTGCCCCGGCGGCTCATTTTGTGGAAGTTGTGTATTGGCGTGATGGAGCCAACCACTACAGAACAACAAAACAAAGGAAGTACTTGTAAGCCAGGCATGGGCAAACTTTGGCCCTCCAGGTGTTTTGGACTTCAACTCCCACAATTCCTAACAGCCTACCAGCTGCAACCTTCTCAAGCCTCCACAAGTTATATAATTGCTTACTGTATTGTATATGTGTGTATTGGTTTTCAATTCTACTTAAGCTCTTTGTTGTGGGAGGGGCTGCAGACCATGTGATCAGAACTGGGCATGTTCAGGACTCAGACTCCATTTTAGTTTGTAGAAGCCCTAGACTCTTACCAATAGTAGAATCCAGCTGTATGTTTTTAGAAGTCAGTGCATGTTTACATCAGAAGCAGTGAGTACAGTTTAGACTTCAATATAGGAACAGTATGCTTAGACTCATTAGACTCTCAGAAGCAAGAGATGTTTTGGACTATGGAAGGAAGATACCCTGTGTTACGTACACAGAGGAACTGCCCTATATGCTTGAGTATAAACCGACCTGGATATAAGCCGAGGCATCTAATTTTACCACAAAAAACTGCTAAAACGAATTGACTCGAGTATAAGCCGAGGGTGGGAAATGCAGCCACTGCTGATAAATTTCAAAATAAAAATAGATACCAATAAAATTACATTAATTGAGGCATCCGTAGGTTAAATGTTTTTGTACATTTACATAAAACTGTAATTTAAGAGAAGACTGTCCAACTCTGATTGAAACATTATTCTAACCTTCATTAATATAAATGTGCTTACGCATCCTTCCAATAATAATAGAGTAAAATAATAAATGTAATAATAACAATAGAGTAAAATATTAAACGTAATAACAATAATAGAGTAAAATAATAAATGTAATAATAACAATAGAGTAAAATATTAAACGTAATAATAACAATAATAGAGTAAAATAATAAATGTAATAACAATAAAGTAAAATAATAAATGTAATGATAACAGAGTAAAATGACAAATGTAATAATAATAATAATAATAATAATGGTAATAATAATAATAATAACAATAACAAAGTAAAATAATAAATAACCTTGACCTGAGTATAAGCAAAGGGGGAGTTTTTCAGCCTAAAAAAGAGCAGAAAAACTAGGATTATACTCAAGTATATACAGTACTTAAAATCCTATTGTAACTAGATTCATAGGCAAAGTGCCTGTATGTTGTATACATTAAGTTTGTGAGTAAACCAACTGTTACTTTTAAGGAAGGCTGTTTATTTTGTCTCTTGAGAGCAAGATTTAAATACAAATATATTTTAAGGGAGAGTAGATTTTTTTGGGGCAACTAAATGAGCACTTCTGTAATGCTGCTGAATATATATTTTGTGCCTTGGCATGTCTTTGTCCCTGACAAAGGTATATCAGCTCAACAGCTGAGAAACCTAGCTGCCTTGCATGAATGCTGGTGAACATCATTTTTCAAAATGTTGTGACTTCTAACAAGGTCATGCCTTTCCCATGACCTGTGGTTTTTCAAAAAGATTATGAATCCCATTTCTCAAATGGTTATGGAGATTCACGTTTTCCAAAAATATTTCCCTCTCAGAATTCTCCCTGCTGGATGTGTGCCTATTCAGGCACATCCAACCTGATAAGCGGCCCTTGGAAGTTGCTCATCTCGCTGCCCTACCGAGTGAGGAAGCCTCCCTCTCCAGCCCTGCCTGGGCCTCCCTGAGGAGCTGCTGCTGCCGATCCAGCAAGACTTGCTCAGCCTCCAGGGAGTGGACGTCCATGTCTTCAAACAGAACCGGCACCTGAGAAGAGTAATAAAGGCCTGTTTTATAGAAGCAATTCATATTTCCTGGATTAAAAATTGCATATCCCCTTCCTGGGCCCTCGGTGGCGCAACGGGTTAAACCACTGAGCTGCTGAACTTGCTGACTGAAAGGCCAATGGTTTGAATCCAGGGAGCGGGATGAGCTCCCACTACTAGGTCCAGCTTCTGCCAACCTAGCAGTTCGAAAACATGCAAATGTGAGTAGATCAATAGGTACCGCTTATGCGGGAAGGTAATGGTGCTCCACGCAGTCAATAATAATAATAATAATAATAATAATATTTATTTATACCCCGCCACCATGTCCCCAGTGAGGACTCGGAGCAGCTTACATGGGGCCAAGCCCGGACAACATATTACAGCAGCATAAAACCAAAAACATAAACAACACCATCAAAATTACATAGGTGTCATGCCAGTCATATGCCCTTGGAGTTGTCTATGGACAACGTGGCTTAGAAATGGAGATGAGCACCACCCCACAGAGTCGGACACGACTAGACTTAATGTCAAGGGAAACTTATACCCTTCCTAGACACAGTCTTCAGTTTCCCCAGATCGGTCTCCACTTCCTGAGCTCATAGGGATTTTCCAAGGCTGCTTACAATAAGCCAGGCATGGGCAAACTTTGGCCCTCCAGGTGTTTTGGACTTCAACTCCCACAATTCCTAACAGCCAGTAGGCTGTTAGAAATTGTGGGAGTTGAAGTCCAAAACACCTAGAGGGCCAAAGTTTGCCCATGCCTGCAATAAGGAGTGGGATCTCATGCAGTTTTCCAAATGTGGTTGGACTGTAACTCTCTTCCAGCAAGGTCAAGAGTGCCGTCAGCTCTGATCCAAGCAACCCACTCAACCCAGAATGGTTCTGAAACTGAATGAAGCCCTCGGGCTGAAAGATGCACCTTCCCCCTCTGCTTAAGCAGCTCTGATCAAAGTCTGCCAGATCTGCTTTGGCCCCAGCCCTCTTGCTTTTTCTTGCCAGTGTCCCAGTTTTCACCTGCTGCTCGCGGATCATGACCTCCTGTTGTCTCAGCATGAATTCACTCGGTTGCTGAGGATTCGCCCATCCCAGGAGCGGAGACTGGACCAGCTTCAGGTGGTCCCAGCACTGGGGCAGCTCCTCGTCGGGGTCCTGCTTCCTCTGCTCCGGACCCGGCCATCCCAAGAGGTTCGTCAGACCCCTGGGTGGGACCATATGGTGTGATTTCAGCCCCCCGCCTTCTTTGTTGCCATCCTCCATTTTTATTTGGTGCTGTACACTTTGGCACGGGATGCCCATTTTGGCCAACGTTGCTCGTTCGGCAGCCATTTGATCACTTTTGGCACGGCAAAGCTGGCTATCTTCTTACTCTCTGCGGACCTCCCTCTTTTGCCTCATGCATGTGGGAAGTATCGGGCCTGAGTTGCTATAAATTATTCCAGGTTTGAACAAACAGGTATCGATATATTCAGAGAAAGGTTTGCCTGTTAGAAAGAAAGACAAACAAATGATATTGTACTGATGGCACCAAGAAAATAATTTTGTACATGGATATGATGTACATGTACAAAATGCAGAGACACAGCAGGTTAAACCAATGAGCTGAACTTGCTGATGGAAAGGTCAGCGGTTCAATCAGGGAAGCGGGGTGAGCTCCGGCTGTTAGCACCAGCTTCTGCCAACCAAGCAGTTTGAAAACATGCAAATGTGAATAGATCAACAGGTACTGCTCTGGCAGGAAGGTAACAGCCATCCATGCAGTCATGCTGGCCATATGATCTAGGAGGTGCCTACGGCTTAGAAATGGACATGAGCACCAACCCCCAGAGTTGGACATAACTCAACTTAATGTCAGGGGAAATCTTTACCTTTACCTAATATGATGTGCATTAGCCCCCTCCCCCAATTTCACGGGGGTTAGGGCTGCAGGATCCCTTTGAAAGTGAAAAACCATGAATATAGAAATTGCTACTCTTTTACCTGAGAGACTCTCTCTAGGAATTTCTAACCCTTCCAGTCTGCTGGAAGCTGACTACAGAATTGCAATGGAAGCCCTAGACATTCGTAGAAAGATGTTCTTATTAGGAATCTCTAGATTTTCCAGTGTGACCGGAAAAAGTTGACCATAGGTACCCATATATGCAAATACAGATATTCCAAAATCTGAAGAAAAGTAGCAAAATCCAAAACACTTCTGGCTCCAAGCATTTCAGCTATAATAATAAAATAATAATAATAATAATGATTTATTTATATTCCACTCTATCTCCCCAAAGGGACTCAGGGCAAACATTCAATGCCCAAATACAACAACAATACATCCATACTAACAAAATGTATACAATCCAACATATAAATATGAATTATAACTTAATGAACTAAAATTAAATAAAAAGGACAGCCTGTTATAACAGACATAAGACAAAACATCAAACATCAAATGGAAACAATAATTTCCCATTTCTCTGGGGCAAATTGATTAATCATTGCTCAAGATATCTATTGAGCTGGTGGAGGAAGCAGGGCATGGATATGGGTGGCAACTATTAATCAGAGGTATAATGGTAGTATTACCAACTACTATTCCTCCTCCTCGTAAACCAGTGAGCAAAGGTATGTCTTCAGCTGTTTTTTGAAAGCAGGGAGGGAGGGGCCATCTTTAACTCCTTAGGAAGGGAGTTCCAGAGGTGGAGGGTCAGCTGCGGAGAAGGCACACCAGCGTGCTTGGGACGGGGTGGAACTGAGAGGAGGACCTCCTCCGATGACAGCAGTGTGTAAGTTGGTCTGTAGAGGGAGATGTGGTTTGTCAAATAGTCTAGACCTAAGCCCTTTTGGGGTTTAAAGGTAAGAACCAGCACTTTGTAAGCAGACTGGCAGCCAGTGGAGCTGTCACAACATGGAAGTGGTTCTCTCCCAGAACGGCGCTCCAATTAGTAACCTGGTAAAAGATAGGCAACCGGTATAATTTTTTTAAATCGTGTCAGAAGTGAATTACGAACGTACTGCAAGTTGCTTCTAGTGTGAGAGAATCGGCCGTTGCCCAGGGGATGCCTCGATGTGTTACCATCCTGTGGGAGGCTTCTCTCATGTCCACGCATGGGAAGCTGGGGATGACAGACAGGAACTTACCCCATTTCACGGATTTGAACTACCAACCTTCAGGTCAGCATTTCAGCAGGCACAAGGATTTAACCCATTGTGTCACGGCTGTATGATGATGCAGTGTGAAAGACACCCAAGGGAAGGGCTCCCCTCAAAAAGTCAAAGCCAGAGGGGAGGAGGCTCATATGGGAAGATACAGTCCTCCAGGAATCAAAATGGGAAAGAGCACAGTAGTAAGGATTCCCTGCCTTATATTAATAGGACCACTGAGGTCAGGATGATCAGCCGTGATTGAAAACAAGTTCTCTCTGGAGTTTCAGGTAGGATTTTTCCCTGTCTAAAGATTCCTGGTGGTCTTTTCTCTTAGTAGCAACTAGGATAATGGAAGGCACAATGAAGTTAGCTAATAGGCATAGTGAATTTAATACTGGCTAATCTGATTTGGCAATGTTCCTGGAGATGGAGAGATATTTCTTCACTATGTCATATTCGATACAAGCATCTCTTTGTATACACACATTGTGGGAGCAAGCATTCCCACAATGTGGAATAGATGGTTTTTATTGGCTTAGATGAGTGGATGGATCGCATTTTTTGGACTGATTCGAAGCACGTTTTAAACTTGGCAAACTATTTTTAAATGTATATTTATTACCATTTTATGTAACTGTGTATTTTATTGGTATTTGTATATTGTTGGAAGCTGCCCTGAACATAGAATTGTGCTGGAAGACCTAGAGAAATTCCTAGAGATTAAAAATATATATTTGTGTATTCTAACTGTCAAAGGGACCCTGTGCCCCTAGGTCCAGTGAACATGGGAGAGCTTACTGTAATTACAAAGTGTGGATATCCCAGGCAAACTTCGGCCCTCCAGGTGTTTTGGACTTCAACTCCCATAATTCCTAAATTGTGGAAATTAAAGTCCAAAACACCTGGAGGGAGGGGCAAAGTTTGCCCATGCCTAGGATATACCCTTTCTCAGAGGCTTTCTTAATTGCGGTATGAACCTTCGAGGAGGCCGTGCTCTCCGTCCCGCCACTATCACAGGCTTATTCAAAGTTGGCCATGTTGGTTCTGTGTGCCAAGTTTGGTTCAGATCTGTCATCAGCTGGGTTCGGTGTTCTCTGGATAAGAGTGAACTACAACTCCCAAATTCCCAGGGCAATTCCAAAAACCCTGCCAGTATGCACAGTTGCCCATGGTGGGTAGGTGTGCCAGCATACACATTTTCACTTTTATTATGTGTGTGTGTGTGTGTAAACTTGTGCGCCAGTTGCACCCGTACCTTGGGAAGTCAGACTTGGCCACAGTGGTCCACGCTCTCATTACATCTAGAATAGACTATTGCAACACACTCTACGTGGGGTTGCCTTTGAAGACTTTTTGGAGGCTTCAAATAGTCCAACAAGAGGCAGCCAGGTTAATAACTGGGACAGCGTACAGGGAGCACACAACTCCCATGTTATGTCAGTTCCATTGGCTGCCAGTTTGCTACTGAGCATAATTCAAAATGCTGGCTTTGGGCTATAAATGGCCGTGGCCCAATTTACCTGTTCGAATGCATCTCCCTCTATGAACCTGCACGGAGATTAAGATCCGAGGAGGAGACCGTGCTCTGCATCCTACCATTGTCACAGGCGCAATTGGCGGTGACAAGAGAAGGGGCCTTCTCAGTGGTGGCCCCTCGGCTATGAAACTCCCTTCCTGGTGGGATCAGATCGCGCGCCCCTCCCCCCTGTCCTTCAGAAGGATGGTAAAAACTTGGCTGTGGGACCAAGCTTTCAGGACAGTGCAATAAAGCAACGATAGGAAACCTTACCAGGCCAAATAGATGCAGATGATTGAGATGTTTTTAAACAGTGTATTTTAATGTTGAGACAAATGTTTTAAATGTTTATGTATGCATATAATTTATTCATGCCCTGGCTGTTGTAGTAGAGCCTGTAAGTAACGTTGCAAGCAGTAGTATGAGTGCCAGAAGGGGGGAAAGGGGTACTCGTGAGCAGGAGTCAGATGAATAACAACAAAGGAAAAGGATCCAGGCCTACCGACGAAGACTCATTCGAAGGGTTTTCTGGAGATGAAGGGTCAATGAGTGAGGGGGAGGAAAGAGATACAGTGGATGGGAATAGAAGTAACACTTGGCATGGTGTTTTGATTGTGCAGCTCTGCGAGAGCCCTGACACCGACATTGAATGTTTGTATGTTGTGAGAAGGGTGGAATACAAATGTTTTAAATAAAAAGAAATAAAATAATTTGGTTGTTGTTGGATTATCAGGCTGTGTGGCCATGTTCTAGCAGCATTTTCTTCTGACCTTTTGCCTGCATCTATGGCAGGCATCCTCTGAGGTTGTGAGGTCTGTTAGAAACTAGGAAAATTAAGTTTATATATCTGTGGAAAGTCCTGGGTGGGAGAAAGAACTCTTGTCTGTTGGAGCTAGCTGTGAATGTTTCAATTGGCCACCTTGATTGATTATTTATTTATTTATTTATTTATTTATTTATTTGGCTTGTATACCGCCACTCCCAATTTGGCTCGGAGTGGTTTACAACAGTAGATTAAAACAATACAACCAACTTTAAAATACAATAAAAACGAGAACAGACATAGACCCGATTAGCATTTGATAGCCTGGCAGTTTTTAGGTGTGGCTTGTTACTGCCTGGGGGAATCCTTAGTTGAGTGGTGATTAGCTGTTCCTGATTGTTTCTTGTCTTGAGTTCCCGTGTGTTTGAGGGGAACCTCTGAGGATGCCTGCCATAGATGCAGGTAAAACGTCAGGAAAGAATGCTTCTAGGACATTGCCACACAGCCCGAAAACCCTACAACAACCCAGTGATTCCGGGCATAAAAGCCTTCGACAATTAATAAAATAATGTTTGAATATAATTCGCAGAAGTTGGGAGAAGCCACCATTCAGAAGAACAAAGTGGGAGAAGTAAACACACAGGAACAGAATCAAGAGATTTTTATGTGCGGGCGGATCACACACTCATACAAAATGTAATTATGCCCCACAAAGTCTCACGAGACTTAAACAACCTCATCTCCCAGTGAACAATGCACAGAAATCTATACAAATAAAAATGTAATGTTCGTTTGTGGGATTAACATAACTCAAAAACCACTGGACGAATTGGCACCAAATTTGGACACAATACGTGTATCAGGCCAACAAGTGACCATCACTCATTAAAACACTGAAAAACAGAGTGGAAGAGACTTAAAAAGCCAAAACAATATAAAAATATATTACAACACATGTGCAAAACCACATATAGAAACGCAAACACACGTATATACGCATGGTTTTAACAAGGCTTTGAAAATGACCAGTTCTAACTCAGCCCTACACATTGTCCAATATGGCCTTATTCTTCCTACCAGTTACCCAGATTCTTTCCTCTAATCGGCCCCAGAATTAACAGCAACAGACCCATTCCTAATATTATTGTTGCCTGCCATAGCATTACATTTAATTCCCGGGGGCCCTAGAATTTTTCGGCTTGCACAAATCTTGGCCCGGCCTTTTAAATTTTTTTAATTGCCTTGAACAGGCAGGATTACTTTTAATATATGTGTGTTATGGCGACAATTTTTATGCTTATATTTTGTTTGTTAATCTTATGGTTATGTTGTTTTTACTCTGTATGTTTTGTGATGTTACCTGGGAACCGCTCTGAGTCCCCTCGGGGAGATGGAGCGATATATAAATAAAGTATTATTATTATTATTATTATTATTATTATTATTATTATTACATAAACAAATATATACACACACAAAATACATATACACAGACTGGGCCACAGCAACGTGTGGCAGGGGATGGCTAGTAAGAAATATTTTCAAAACATTCACTGCAAGGAGAAAGGATCAGAGGCTTCTGTTCACCAGTTCTAGACCAAAGAAGTGAGTAGGAAAGTCAATGAGAAAAGGTAAGAGTGTCAGTATGAGATGGCACCAGCCCTTCTCCCTTTCAGCCATGTCAGCCTGCATTCACTTCCTTCGCTTCGCTATAGACATTTCATCGAGACCCCCCCCCCCCAATAAAAAATTAGTTAAGAGCTCACCTTTTTGACACCTCTTTCCCCTTGCAAAGTGAATGCGGGGCTTGGTGTTTCCTCCCGTGAGAATCAAAGCTGCATATCAAGAAAATTCAAAACCAGGAATGCCTTCCCCGCCCCCAGCCGGAAAGAGTTTTCATACTTTAGCCATTTCCCACTCCGCTGGATGCCATTGCTCAGGGTCACTCTAGGCAAGCCTTACTCGGTGGATTAACCCTATGTGGGTGGAAAAGAGAACAGAGGAGCAGGGATCAGAGTCTGTCCAGGGCTTTGGAGGCAACCATGTAAACAAAGTTTCTCCTTCCTGGTTAGTTCACATTGCAACTCTGTGTCCTTCATGTTGCCACAGGGAACTCTTCGTGACAGTTCAGATTCAGATTAAGGGGCAAGCTTAAAAGAGGACAGGATAAACATGATTTTTTCCCCACATTTTGGAACATCCACATTACATAATGCGGCATCTTGGAGATGGGACTCAAGTCTACAACACAACTGTCATTTAACTTTCATATACAAAACCCCCAAATGGAAGTTTAGATACACACAACAATTGTAATAATTTTGTGCATGAAACTAAGTTGAATCAACAAAAAGCAAAAGTGGCACTGGGTTGTTTTAAGTTTTTCGGGTTGTGCGGTAATGTTCCTGAAGCATTCTCTCCTGACGTTTCGCCTGCATCTATGGCAGGCATCCTCAGAGGTTGTGAGAACCTCACAACCTCTGAGGATTCCTGCCATAGATGCAGGCGAAGCATCAGGAGATAATGCTTCTGGAACATGGCCATACAGCCCAGAAAACTGGCAACAACCCAGTGAATCCGGTCATGAAAGCCTTCGACAATACACAAAAGTTGCTCTATTTCAGCCACTCACATGGACAATTTTGGATTTCGGAATTCTGGGCTCAGCCTGCACTTGGGATTGTTTATTCGTGAAACTCCTCTATTTACACCTTGCAAGTATTTTTTTCAAATATTTACTTGGAAGGCACTAAACAGACCACAAAGTGGAGTCCATGACATGTGAGTATGGAGAAGAGCAAACCACAGACCACCTATTACAATGCAGTCTAAGCACTGCCACATGCACAATGGAAGACCTTAGCAACACCAGAGGCACTCCAACTGGCCAGCTACTGGTAAAAAGGACATTTAGTATAATGCCAACTTTTTAAACTTTGTGTTTTTAAATACATTACAAATATCTAAGTATGGCTAATCAATGGCCATCAGTTTCAATGTCTATAACTAGTATAGGTCTCCAACTACATTATACAGTATATACAGGAGAAATTGCCCTATTGAGTATATTGGCTGTGATAACTTCTACTCAAAAAACATTCCTAAATCAGATAATTACTGGAGATGTTAAGCATTAAGAAAGCGGATGTTTCATTCCCTTTTGACAGCTAAAAGATATATGCTCTATTTCCAAAAAGATAATTTTCCCACACCTGTGATCCAATGGACAGAAGATCTAACAAAGTTTGTGACATTTGAAAAAATAATGCGTGGACAACATTTACAAATGGATTTTATGTTATGACATTTGGTCAGCTTTTAGAGACAAATGTAATTATTGTTTCTCCTTTTGTGTTTTTATTTTCCTGCTTATACTGGAACATTACTCTATGTAAATGAGATATCTTCTGAATGTATAACAGGCATGAGCAAACTTGGGCCTTCCAGGTGTTCTGGACTTCAACTCCCACAATTCCTACCAGCTGCTAGGAATTGTGGGAGTTGAAATCCAAAATACCTGGAGGGCCCAAGTTTGCCCAAGCCTGATGTAAGAGGGTTGAATGAAAAGTAATGCCTCCACCGGGCTGTATGGGTATGTTCTTTGCCTGCATCTGTGGCTGGCATCTTCAGAATATAATAATAATAATAATAATAATAATAATAATAATAATAATAGCAGCAATAACACGACACTAAATGGCATTGGTAATTAATCTCTTTTATGGCAATGGCACTCCATGCAGTCATGCCGGCCAAATGACCTTTAAGGTGACCACGGACAACGCTGGCTCTTCAGCTTAGAAATGGAAATGAGTACCAGCCCTCAGAGTCAGACAGGGAAAAACCTTTACCTTTACTAAGGTAAAGTGTAGACATGTAATTTTACAGTAGAGGAAGTTGTGGGTTTCCTGGCCTGTATGGCCATGTTCAAGAAGCATTCTCCTGATGTTTTGCCCACATCTATGGAAGGCATCCTCAGAGGTTGAGGGGTCTGTTGGAAACTAGGAAAATAAGGTTTATATATCTGTGGAATGTCCAGGGTGGGAGAAAGAACTCTTATCTGCTTGAGACAGGTGTGAATGTTGCAATTGGCCAGCTTGATTAGCATTGAATGGCCTTGCAGCTTCAAAGCCTGGCTGCTTCTTGCCTTGGAGAATCCTTTGCTGGAGGGTTAGTTGGCCCTGATTGATTCATGTCTGGAATTCCTCTGTTTTGTGTTGCTCTTTATTTACTAACCTGATTTTAGAGTTTTTAAATACTGGTAGCCAGATTTTGTTCATTTTCATGGTTTCCTCCTTTGTGTTGAATTTGACCACATGCCTGTGGATTTCAATGGCTTCTCTAGTAGTCGGACATGGTGGTTGTCAGAGTGGTCCAGCATATTGTTCTCAAATAATATGCTATGTCCAGGCTGGTTCATCAGGTGCTCTGCTATGGCTGACTTCTCTGGTTGAAGTAGTCTGCAGTGCCTTTCATGTTCCTTGATTCATGTTTGGGCAAAGCTGCTTTTGGTGGTCCCTATGTAAACTGTCCACAGCTGTAGGGTATACAATAGACACCTGTAGAGGTGAGAGGATCCCTCTTGTCCTTTGCTGAACGTAGCATTTGCTGGATTTTCTTAGTGAGCTTATAGATAGTGTGTAGATTGTGTTTCCTCATCAGCTTCCCTATGCGGTCGGTGGTTTTCTTGATGGCAAGAACACTTTTCCTCTGGGTGGATCTTTGTCTTGGCTCTTGTAGCTTGTTCTTGGTCTTGCAGCTCTTCTGATGTCTATGGTGGAGTCCGCATTGGCCTGTTATTATTGCATTTATGTCATGAGCCTAGGCAAGTCACACCCTCTCAGCCTCTAAGGCAGGCAAACCAAGTCTGAACAACTCTTGCAAGAAAAGCCTATGATAAGTTCACAACAGCAGTAACAACATACAAAGCATTTTGCAGACAAACAAGGTGCATCAAGTACCATATGTGCTTATTTCACCAAACACCACGAAGAAGAAACAGGGGAATTCCAGACAGGAAACAATCAGGGCCAGCTAATACCTCCCAACCAAGGATTCCCCCAGGCAGGAAGCAGCCAGGCTTTGAAGCTGCAAGGCCACTCAGTGCTAACTAAGGTGGCCAATTGCAACATTCACACTTGCCTCAAGCATACAAGAGTTCTTTCTCCCACTCTGGACCTTCCACAGAAATATAAACATCCCTTGCTTAGTATCCAATATACCTCACAACCTCTGTGGATGCCTGCCGTAGATGTGGGTGAAACGTCAGGGGAGAATGCTTCTGGAACATGGCCATACAGCAGAAAAGTCACAGCAACCCAGTTCCTTTATCGTTTGGGGATTGTACGAGGGTTGAATGAAAAGTAATGCCTCCACCTTCAGAACTCCTCAACAGATGGCAGTACTGGTATGTGGCAGGTACTGGCTTGTTCAGTAGACTCTCCTCTACAGTTTCATTTTGGCGGGAAACCTTAGCATTGAGCAGTTGTGTTGTTAAAGTGCGCAGACGGTTGTCAATGCGACTTAAGCAACGTGCAGTCATTGAATTCTTGACAGCAGAAGGTGTCACCCCAAAGGAGATTCATCAGAGAATGCAAGCTGTTTATGGTGATTGTGTTGATGTGAGTACTGTGCGTCGTTGGGCGAGTAAGTTTAAAGATGTTGACACCTTCTGCTGTCAAGAATTCAATGAGCACGTTGCTTAAGTCGCATTGACTGACCATCTGCGCAGGGTTCCATACTTTGAACTTTAACAACACAACCATTCAATGCTAAGGCTTCCACCAAAATGGAACTGTAGAGGAGAGTCTACTGAACAAGCCAGTACCTGCCATACCAGTACTGCCATCTTGAGGAGTTACGAAGGTGGAGGCATTACCTTTTCATTCAACCTTTAGAAATAACACTTCAAACAAAGTAAAGAAGTTGACCACAGAATCATTTTTTTTTTGTCGTGTCAGGAGCGACTTGAGAAACTGCAAGTCGCTTCTGGTGTGAGAGAATTGGCCGCCTGCAAGGACGTTGCCCAGGGGACGCCCGGATGATTTTGATGTTTTTATCATCCTGAAAACAACTGATCTAATTCAGTAATACAATTATAAATTTTAAAATAATATGTAATAATAATATTAATATAAAATTATTAAATAAAATATAAATAAAATATAAAAAACAATACAATTATAAATTATAATATAAATTATAAATAATAATAACATTATGAAAAATATAAAACACAATATAAAATATAAATAAACAATAATAATACAATTAATAATATAAAATTATTAAATAAAATATAAAAAGCAATACAATTATAAATTACAATATAAATTATAAATAATAATAAAATTATGAAAAATATAAAACACAATATAAAATACAAATAAGCAATAATAATAAAATTAGAAATTATAATATAAACTATAAATACATGATAATATTATAAATAATATTATAAAATAAAATCTAAAACCTAAATAAAATAATTGTATATTAAAATATAAACTATAAATAACATTATAAAATAAATATAAATAAAATGTAAAAACAATACAATTATAATATAAATTATAATATAAATAATAAAATAAATAATAATAATTAAAATTATGAAAAATATAAAACACAACATAAAATACAAATAAACAATATTAAAAGTAGAAATTATAATATAAACTATAAATTATAATATTATAAGTAATATTATAAAATAAAATATAAAATATAAATAAAATAATTGTAAATTAAAATATAAACTAGAAATAATATTATAAAATAAATATAAATAAAATATAAACAAACAATAATAGAATCATAAATTATAATAGAAAATATAATTAATGAAATTATATAATACAATTTAATGTAAAATGCAAATAAATAATAAAATTATATATTAAAATATAATACTGTATAAATAATAATAATATTAAAATAAATAAAATAGTAAAAATAAATAAAAATTATACAATTTAATATAAAATATAAAATACAAATAAATAAAATTATATATTAAAATATAATACTGCATAAATAATAATAATAATAAATATTAAAATAAAATAAATAAAAATAAAGGCCACACGTGTCTTTCAACGCACGTCTGAACAGTGGTTCTGTCTTACTTATCACGGAGAGGAAGGTCCTACAAAACCAGCGCCGTAACTGATTATATAGATACGGCTATCGCGAGATCAGCCCGCTTCAGGGTGTCCGCACCGACGGGGCGGAAAGACCAGGCCGGAGACAAGGCGGGGTTTCCCAGGCGGCGCGGCAGGGCTGAGGCCGCGTTGCTAGGAGACCAGGAACGCGGAACAAAAAACGAGCGCGAGGATTTAAAAGCCCCGCCGCGCTCGCGACCCGCTTCATTCCTATTGGCCGGCTCTAAATGAGCCAGCTTAGACGACCAATTAGCTTCCGAAGATTTTTGGAAAGAGCCAATCGAGGCCTTTAAGTGCGCAAACCCCAACTCCGGCGCTGATTGGTTGCTTTTGAGGCTGCTAACCTTCTTCCGCCTCTGGTATGGCTACGATTGGCTGACGATGGCAACCAATCCGGAAGCACGCAGGAATGACGTCTAATAGGCTGTGCTGTATGTCCCTCCCATTCACTTTCCCACGTGGCGCTATTGTTGATGGGCAGCTCTGGTTGTCACCCTTAACTTGCTATTTATTTCTCGTGTCAGGGCAACCAGTTAATTATATTACATTTCTAACAGAACAAAGCAAACAAACAGACAAAATACAAAATTTGTGAGTTTGGTAGTTGATTAAATGTCCTTTGACCTTGTCAGGGGTGATTTGAATGCAATATTCCTGCTTCTTGGCAGAATGGGGTTGGACTGGATGGCCCATGAGGTCTCTTCCAACTCTTTGATTCTATGATTCTATGATTCTGGCCACTTGGAGTGCTTCTGTGTTGCTTAAGAAGGTCCTCCATTGTGCATGTGGCAGGGCTCAGACTGCATTGTAATAGGTGGTCTGTGGTTTGCTCTTCTCCACATTCGCATGCTTTGGACTCCACTTTGTGGCCCCATTTCTTAAGGTTGGCTCTGCATCTCGTGGTGCCAGAGCGCAGTCTGTTCAGCGCCTTCCAAGTCGCCCAGTCTTCTGTGTGCCCAGGGGGGAGTCTCTCATTTGGTATCAGCCATTGGTTGAGGTTCTGGGTTTGAGCCTGCCGCTTTTGGACTCTCGCTTGCTGAGGCATTCCAGCGAGTGTCTCTGTAGATCTTAGAAAACTATTTCTAGATTTAAGTGGTTGACGTGCTGGCTGATACCCAAACAGGATGAGCTGGAGATGTCTCTGCCTTGGTCCTTTCACTATTGGCTGCTACTTCCCGGCGGATGTCAGGTGGTGCAATACCGGCTAAGCAGTGTAATTTCTCCAGTGGTGTAGGGCGCAGACACCCCGTGATAATGCGGCATGTCTCATTAAGAGCCACATCCACTGTTTTAGTGTGGTGAGATGTGTTCCACACTGGGCATGCATACTCAGCAGCAGAGTAGCACAGCGCAAGGGCAGATGTCTTCACTGTGTCTGGTTGTGATCCCCAGGTTGTGCCAGTCAGCTTTCATATGATATTGTTTCTAGCACCCACTTTTTGCTTGCTGATCTGATAGTTTAATGTTAAACAGGACAGGCTAATGGCAAAGGGCTCTTGTAGTGTTAATGTTGGTCTTTGCAAGAAGCCCTCCAAGACCCTTCAATAAGGGGCTTAACATATAATTAAAAATAATTGTCCTGCAATATTCTAATAATATAATATATTGTGTAGACATATATATTTATAATATTATAATGTAATGGAATATAATACTACTACTAATATATATATACTAGCTGTCCCCTGCCATGCGTTGCTGTGGCCTTCTCTGGTGGTCATGGGGGTTCTGTGTGGGAGGTCTGGCCCAATTCTATTGTTAGTGGGGTTCAGAATGCTCTGTGATTGTAGGTGAACTATAAATCCCAGCAACTACAACTCCCAAATGTCAAGATTCTATATTCCCCAAACTCCACCAGTGTTCACATTTCGGCATATTGAGTATTTGTGTAGAGTTTGGTCCAGATCCATCCTTGTTTGAGTCCACAGTGAACTTTGGATGTAGGTGAACTACAACTCCAAAACCAAAGGACACTGCCCATCCTTCCAGTATTTTTTGTTGGTCATGGGAAAACTGTGTTTGGTTCAATTGCATCGTTGGTGGGGTTCAGAATGCTCTTTAATTGTAGGTGAACTATAAATCCCCGCAACTACAACTCCCAAATGATAAAAGCATTTTTTTAAAGTGAAGGACATACATTGGGTTAGGTGTCTTGTGTCCAAATTTGGTGTCAATTCGTCCAGTGGTTTTTGAGTTCTGTTAATCCCACAAACGAACATTACATTTTTATATATATGCAGGCATGACTGCATGGAGTGCTGTTACCTTCCCACCGAAGTGGTACCTATTGATCTACTCACATTTGCATGTTTTCGAACTGCTAGGAAAGCAGAAGCTGGGGCTGACAGCGGAAGCTCACGCTGCTCCCCAGATTCGAACCTGCGACCTTTCGGTCAACAAGTTTAGCAGCTCAGCAGTTCAGCCCATTGCGCCACCGGGGGCTCCATTTAGAAAACAAAATTAATAACTATAGATGGTTTATATCACTATAGATAAGACAAATTCAAATCAGGATGGAGGACACTGTCCAGAAATTAGAAGGCTGCATCTACACTGTAGAATTAACACAGTTTGATGCCACCTTAATTGGCATGGCTCAATGCTATGAAGTATAGCATTGAGCCATTGAGTCAATGCTTCTCAACCAATGCTTTAGCCTTGGTTGAGAAGGCTAAAGAACTTGCAAAACTGCCAATGCTTGCCATTCCTTTTGCGCCTGCACCATTTTCCATCTTTTTCTCCTCATCCTGTGTCGAGCTGGAAGTCTTTTAGCAGCATCAACTTAGGGAAAGGGGAAAGAAAGACAAGGGAAGCTTTTGGTATTGGTTCACAAAAACACGTATACAGCAAACGACGCAATAAACAAATGTTTTGAGTTAGGAGAAAATGGGAGTCTAATCCAGGCATGGGTGAACTTGGAGGCCCTAAAGCAGGCCAAGCGGGAAATTCCAGATAAGGATCAATCATGGCCAGCTAACACCTCCCAACCAAGGATTCCCCCGGGCAGGAAGCAGCCAGGCTTTGAAGCTGCAAGGCCATTCAATACTAATTAAGGTGGCCAATTGCAACAGCAAGACAACAGTAGAATTCCAGACAAAAAAAAATCAGGGCCAGCTCTCACCTCCCAACCAAGGATTCCCCCAGGCAGGAAGCAGCCAGGCTTTGAAGCTGCAAGGCCATTCAATACTAATTAAGGTGGCCAATTTCAACAGCAAGACAACAGTAGAATTCCAGACAAAAATAAATCAGGGCCAGCTCTCACCTCCCAACCAAGGATTCCCCCAGGCAGGAAGCAGCCAGGCTTTCAAGCTGCAAGTCCATTCAATACTAATTAAGGTGGCCAATTGCAACAGCAGGACAACAGTAGAATTCCAGACAAAAAAATCAGGGCCAGCTCACACCTCCCAACCAAGGATTCCCCCAGGCAGGAAGCAGCCAGACTTTGAAGCTGCAAGGCCATTCAATACTAATTAAGGTGGCCAATTGCAACAGCAGGACAACAGGGGAATTCCAGACAAAAAAAAATCAGGGCCAGCTCACACCTCCCAACCAAGGATTCCTCCAGGCAGGAAGCAGCCAGGCTTTGAAGCTGCAAGGCCATTCAATGCTAATCAATGTGGCCAATTGCAACATTCTCACTTATCTCAAGCAGACAAGAGTTCTTTCTCCCACCCAGGACATTATTCCACAGGTATCTAAACTTCTCTTCCCCAGTTTCCAATAGACCTCACAACGTCTGAGAACGCTTGCCATAGATGTGGGTGAAACGTCAGGAGAGGATGCTTCTGGAACATGGCCTGACAGCCCAGAAAACTCTCAGCAACCCAGTGATTCCGGCCATAAAAGCCTTCGACAACACATATGTTGTTGTTTTTTATTAGATCTAAACTGTTTTATTAGAGAATTTTCATAACAGCAAAAGGAAACAGACACAGTATGCTAATAATCAGGCAAAGATAAGTATAATACGATGGCGACCTGGATGTTTTTACAGAGTCTACCTCTCATGCAGCCTAGAGGTTCCTATACTAATGGTTTCCCTTTATTTTTTTCTCTTCTGGTCAGAAATGTGTTTTTTTTTTCATAAAGTCAGAAATGCATGTTTAAATAGTTTCCTCTTCTGGTCAGAAATGAATCAACTGAGCTATTTGATTCTCAAGTGCTATAAGGTTTCTCCCACCCTGGACATTCCACAGATATAGAAACCCCATTTTCCTAGTTTCCAACAGATCTCATAACATCTGAAGATGCCTGCCATAGATGTGGGCGAAACGTCAGGAGATAATGCTTTTGGAGCATGGCCATGCAGCCTGGAAAACTGACAACAACCCAGTGATTCCGGCCATGAAAGCCTTCGACAATACATTATCCCACTCGTTTATGTGTGGATTCTCTGATGTTTACTAAGGTTTTCAGCAGAACAGAAGCTTTTCCCGCAGTTTGAGCATTTGAAAGGGTTCTCCCCGGAGTGAATCCTTTGGTGCCTAATCAGGTTCGAGCTCTGGCTGAACCCCTTCCCGCAATTCAAGCATTTATAGGGCCTCTCCCCAGTGTGGCTCCTCTGATGGATCACGAGCTGCGACTTGGTGACGAAGGACTTCCCGCAGTCCAGGCACGGAAACAGGCTCCCTTTCATGTGGTTTCTCTGGTGCTTAACAAGCTTGGTCTGGGAACCGAAGTTTTCCCCGCACTGCGAGCACTGGAATAGAGCCATCCCCTCGTGGGTTCTTTGATGGACGGTGAGGTGTGAGCTTTGACTGAAGCATTTCCCGCAGGCCCCACATTTGTAGGGTCTCTCCCCCGTATGGATTCTCTGGTGGATGATCAGGTACGATTTGGAAATGAACGCTTTCCCGCAATCCAAGCACTTGTTATTGTGTGGTTGGCTTATGGCGTGGATTTTCTTGTGAGCGAGGAGCTGAGAGCTCACCCGGAAGCTTTTCCCGCATTCGGAGCACTGGAAGGGCTTTTTTTCCACGTGGGTTTTTTGGTGCACGTTAAGATGCGAGCTCTGGCTAAAGCTTTTGCCACAGACCGAGCATTTGTAGGGCCTCTCGCCAGTGTGCATTCTCTCATGGATGATAAGGTACGATTTGAAAACGAAGGATTTGCTGCAGTAGGAACACTTATGGGGTTTCTTTGCTTCGTGGGTTCTTTCATGAGCGATAAAATGAGCCTTTGCTCTGAAGCTTTTCCCACCCTCTGAACGCTGGAATGTTTTTTTGCCCATGTGGGTTCGTTCGTGAACAGTAAGGTGCGAGCTTTGTGTGAAGCTCTTCCCACAGACGCGGCATTTGTATGGCCTCTCTCCAGTGTGGATCCTCTGGTGGATGATGAGGCATGAATTGGCAATGAAGGCTTTCCCGCAGTATGAACACTTATGAGGCTTCTTCACGGCGTGGATTTTCTTGTGAGCAAGAAGGTGAGAATGGACTTTGAAGCTCTTCCCACAATCGGGACAGATGTGCACATTCTCTCCTTTGTGAGTCCGTTGATGCTTAATCAGGTTTTTGGTAGAGCTGAAACCTTGTCCGCATAAAGAACACGGGAAAGGCTTGACTCCTGTGTGGGTTCGTTTGTGGGCATTCAGGTGCGAACTCTGGCTAAAGCTTTTCCCGCAGGTCAGGCATTTGTACGGTCTCTCTCCAGTGTGGATCCTCTGGTGAATGATAAAGTAGGATTTGGTAAAAAAAGATTTTCCGCAGTAGGAGCACTTGTTTGGTTTCTTGGCAGCGTGGCTCCTCTTGTGCGCAACCAGATGAGAGTTCACTCGGAAGGTTTTCCCGCAGTCCGAGCATTTATAGGGATTCCCTCTGCTGTGACTTACTTGGTGTTGTATGAGTGTCACCCTGGAACCAAAGATTTCTCCACAAGTGGAACACTTAAAGGATTTGACTCGTTTGTGAATTTGCTGATGCACGGTCAGGTGGGCATTCTGACTAAACGATTTCCCACACTCCAAGCATTCGTAAGGCTTCTCTCCGGTATGGATTCGCTCGTGAATGATCAGGTGCGAAGCAGCAAGGAAACATTTGCCGCAACTGGAACATCTGTGCGTTCTCTTTTTCGTGTGCATCCTCTTGTGGGCAAGGAAGTGGCCATGCATTTTGAAGCTTTTCCCACAAACTAAGCACTTATAGGGGTTCCCCTTCACATGGATGCTCTGATGTTTGGTGAGGTTGGTGCTGGAGCAGAAACTCTTCCCGCAGTCGGAACACTGAAACGGCTTCACCCCGGTATGGATTCTTTGATGAACGGTAAGGTTAGAACGCTGAGCAAACATTTTCCCACAAGCCAGGCATTTAAATGGCTTCTCCCCAGTATGGATCCTTTGATGAATAATAAGGTGAGCTTTGGCAATGAAGGCTTTCCCACAGTCGGAACATCTGTGCGGCTTCTTTTCCTCTGGACTTTCTATATGGGAAATACAATGGGAGAACACATTGAAGCTTTCCTTGACATCAAAGCATTTATCCTACATATCCATATATAAGCCTGGAAATTTCAATCAAAAATCAAGCCAAAATACCTCAGTCAACTAATAATAATAATAATGATAATGATAATAATAATAATAATAATAATAATAATAATAATAATGATAATAATAATAATAATAATAATAATAATAATAATACAGGTGGTCCCAGTGGTCATTGGCGCACTGGGTGCCATGCCAAAAGATCTCAGCCGGCATTTGGAAACAATAAACATCGACAAAATCACGATCTGTCAACTGCAAAAGGCCACCTTACTTGGATCTGTGCTCATCATTCGAAAATATATCACAAAGTCCTAGACGATTGGAAAGTGTTCGACGTGATTTTGTGATACGAAATCCAGCATATAGATCTCGTTTGCTGTGACATACTGTGCTTTTGTGTCAGTAATAATAATAATAATAATAATAATAATAGGATGGATTGCTGATGTTGCCATCCCAGGTGACAGCAGGATTGAAGAGAAACAACTGGAAAAGCTGACACAATATGAGGATTTAAGGATTGAACTGCAAAAATTCTGGCACAAGCCAGTCAAGGTGGTCCCAGTGGTGATCAGCACACTGGGTGCAGTGCCTAAAGACCTTGGCCTGCATTTAAACACAATCGGTGCTGACAAAATTACCATCTGCCAGCTGCAAAAGGCCACCTTATTGGGATCTGCACACATTATTCGTCGATACATCACAAAGTCCTAGAAGTGGGAAGTGTCCGACGTGTGATCCAATACAACAGCCAGCAGAATGATCTTGTCTGCTGTTGACTCATCTTGTTGTGTTTCAAATAATAATAATAATAATAATAATAATAATAATAATAATAATAATAATAATCTTTATTTATACCCTGCCGCCATCTCCCTAAAGGGGACTCAGCGTGGCTAACATGAAGCCAAGACCAAAATACAATATAGCAAAGTAAAATACACAGAAACGCAAATAACATCAAAATAACAAACTAAAATAAACAGTTGCAAAATAACATGGTGAAGAGATAAAGAGTTAAAACACTTATCCATGGATCAATGTGAGTACTGAACTATAATTCATACTAAATAAAGAAACCATTTCCTTCCCAGAGGTCCTATCTACACTGCCATTATAATGCAGATTGAACTGCAATATAATGACAGTGTAATTGCCATTATACTAGATTTTATGAGTCTATATAAATTCAATCTGCATTATAATGGCTGTATAGATGGGGCCAGAGTGAAAGGTGAAAGCATAGTCTAGCCAGAGAAAGTGCTAAATGAAGCATTGTTGTGGAGCTGATTTAGATCTTTATGAATGCCTAGGTGGAGTGGCATTCTTACTTTCCCTTCTCTGGTGAATAACCATTGACTTATCCACAGGATCTTAACAACAGACAAGCATCTCAAGCTCTGAGGATTACCTAAGGAATCCCACTGGAGCATCAGCCTGAGCCCTGCCACATGCACAATGGTGGACCTTCTCATAGTGACACCAGAGACACTCCAAGTGGCCAGCTTCTGGTCAAAGGACAATTAGTATAATGCCAAAATTTTGTGGTTTTTCTATACAATATAACTGTATTTTCAATTCACTTCTGACACGATAAATAAATAAATCCAGAGGTCATATCAAAATCCATAGTTTTGGCATCAAACCCTACCTTTGACTTATATGTGAAGTACACGACTATAAACAGTTCACATTTAATAAGTCCAGAGCTTTCTCTGAAGCTCCACTCGCCACCCTTCCATGCATCTTTCCTCTTTTTGAATCCTCTGCAGTCTCTAGCCCAGTGGTTCTCAACCTGGGATCCCCAGAAATCCTAACAGCTGGTAAACTGGCTGGGATTTCTGGGAGTTGTAGGCCAAAAACATCTGGGGACCCCAGGTTGAGAACCACTGCTAGCCCCATGAAAGGTTTCCCCACCTGCCCAGATGTTTCTGTTTTCTCTTTTCTCTTATTTTCTTCCCCTCTCTTGACTGGTACAAACCTTCAGAAGCATCCTCCTGTTCATGAGAATGGGAAGTCTGGTTATCTGGACTTGAGGACCTATTTTGATGGACTGGATCTAAAGCTTCTGACTGGAATGGCTCCTCTTCATTGCTACTCATCCATCCTTCTTCTCCTGTGGAAACAATCAGGAAACATTATACATAGAATAAGAATATAAGCAAAAACCTTGCTGGACTGGACCAGCAAAACATTTAGTCCAACCTCCTGCTTTCCACATCAGGAAACCTGCTCATCTTTTGTGGACTATTCTGTGAATAGAAATCATAATGCAAAGGAATAAACCCTCAATGAATTCTTAGTTCCCTTATGTCTTAAGAGGGTTAAACCGCTGAGCTGCTCAGCTTGTTGACCAAATGGTCACAGGTTTGAATCCAGGGAGCGGCATGAGCATTCGCTGTCAGCCCTAGCTTCTGCCAACCTAGCAGTTAGAAAACATGCAAATGTGAGTAGATCAATAGGTACAGCTCCATGTAGTCATGCCGGCCACATGACTTTGGAGGTGTCTACGGGACTGTGGTGCAGCTGGCTGGGAGTCAGCTGCATTAAGATCACTATTGACCAAAAGGTGATGAGTTCGAAGCCAGCCCGGGTCGGAGTGAGCTTCCGACCAATTTGTGTAGTTTGCTGTCAAAGAAGAGAAGGCTGCGAGGAGACATGATAGCCAGGTATAAATATGTGAGAGGAAGCCACAGGGAGGAGGGAGCAAGCTTGTTTTCTGCTTCCTTGGAGACTAGGACGTGGAACAATGGCTTCAAACTACAAGAAAGGAGATTCCATCTGAACATGAGGAAGAACTTCCTGACTGTGAGAGCCGTTCAGCAGTGGAACTCTCTGCCCCAGAGTGTGGTGGAGGCTCCTTCTTTGGAAGTTTTTAAACAGAGGCTGGATAGCCATCTGTCAGGGGTGCTTTGACTGCAATATTTCTGCTTCTTGGCAGAATGGGGTTGGACTGGATGGCCCATGAGGTCTCTTCCAACTCTATGATTCTATGATTCTATGACCTTTGCAGTCCGAAATACAGTTGCACCTGTCAAGTAGAAAATCTAGATACTGCTTATGCGGGGAGGCTAATTTATGATGCCATAAACATCTCCAGCAAGCATGCAAAGAATGAGGAGGTACTTAATCAGTGTCACAAATAGGCAGTGAACCAACAGCTCCCCTGGTGGCCAGAATACCCTCAAGAAAAAGCTGGAATGTTAAATAGCCTCTGTTTAATGTTACATAGCCCTTGTGTGTGTCTGCCTATATATGTTGTGTGTCTATGGCATTGAATGATTGCCATGTATATGTACATTGTAATCTGCCCTGAGTCCCCTGCGGGGTGAGAAGGGCGGAATATAAATACTGTAAATAAATAAATAAATAAATAAATATGGACAACGCCGGCTCTTCAGCTTAGAAATGGAGATGAGCCCCAACCCCCAGAGTTGGACATGACTGGACTTAATGTCAGGGAAAAACCTTTACTATATTACCGTAATTAAAATTCTTTGTTTACAAAAACAAACCCTCTGGATGTAAACGGTCTTCATGGTTCCCACTGATGAGATTTCACATACATTGATCGAGCCCCCAGTGGCGCAGTGGTTTAAACCCTTGTGCTGTCACGACTGATGACTGATAGATCAGTGGTTCGAATCCGGGGAGAGTGGGTTGAGCTCCCTCTGTCAGCTCCAGCTCCCCATGTTGGTATCTGAGAGAAGCCTGTAGTAATAATAATCTGACGAGGCCCCAGCACTCTTTTGTAGAGAAGGCTAAAGACCTTGTAAAACTATAACTACCATGATTCCATAACAGTGAGCCATGACAGTTAAAGTGATATCAATCTGCATGAATCTTACTTTGTACATACACCCACAGAGTGGATACAGGGAGTCAATATTTTGAATCTATCTGGTTGAGGTTTTTAAAAATGGGAAAAAAAGTAAAGCAAATCCCAACATTTTAAAAAATGGAAAGAAAATAAAGCAAACCTCAAATCCTTACCTGAAGACCTGGCATCTCCATCACTGAGTTGTTTGCCCTCTCTGGGGCCTTGTTTTTGTCCATCATTTGATGGAGACTCCTCATCCTCAGAGAAATTGAGAGCAACCTCCTCAATTGGTCCCAGATCCTTAAAAAAAACAGTTAAGGTAGGAAATGTTTCAGAGGTACTATATGCAAGGTCACCAAGCATCTGGTGGCTATTTACTGACCCAGACCAAGGGACATTTGTATCCCCCTCCCAAGTCAGCCAAATAACTTCAGCATCTGAGGTCCAAAACTCCACATTCCCCTTTCCCCTACTCTCTACCAGTCAAAATTCAACAACAACTCCTACTTTTTCTATATCCTCCTCCTCCTCTTCTTCTTTACCTACTTTTCACCAGTATGACAGTCAAGGCAGTTTACAAATATTAAAATGATACAACTAAGAAATGCATAACATAAAATATAAGGGTTATCTGGAAAGTAAGGTTACAAGGCACATAGGAATTTTCTCAGGGGAAGTTGGTATCACTGCAGGGTAGTGGGAAGCCAGCGGAAGCAAACGAGCAGTGCCAGTCATCAGTAGCTCATCTCCTGGCACTGTGATAAAAGTTAGAGATTAGTGTCCTCATTCAATTTCTCTCCAAGTGCAAAGTTCACTACCTAAATACGCTACCTAAATGCTAAGGTCATGAATGTCACTGTGATTCATTGTGAAATCGTTTCAGTTTATGGAGAGGACATAATGTCAAGACAGCGTGTGACAAAATGGGTATGGAAAATAATGTGAGAAAATGAAGAAACTTGGCAGAGCCATCCAAAACAAACGTCGTGGGATACTGATGGCGGGACTCTGTCTTCTTCATGACAATGTGCGTCCACACACTGCTCATGCAACACAAGAGTTGTTGACTTCATTTGGCTGGGATGTTTTAAGCCACCCCTCTCACAGCCCTGATCTCGCACCCAGTGACTATCGTCTGTTCACTAAATTGAAGGAACACCTGGGTGGAGAACACTTTTCCGACGATGACGAGGTGAAAATCGAAGCGACGAACTGGCTGAAAAAGGAGGGGAAGGAAACTTCTATGACACAGGCATCCAAACTCTTCCCACAGATGACAAAATGTATTGAATTGAATGGTGATTATGTGGAAAAATAATATGGAAAAATAATATATGCTACAATGCATGTAAGTTTGATTAAAATTTATTCATTCTTGGCATTTAACCTTACTTTAAATTTTTGTAACCTTACTTTAAATTCTTTGTATTTAACCTTATTGTAACCTTACTTTCCGGATAACCCTTGTGTACAGTTGATCCGCCATCTAGGTGGGTTTGACTTTTGAGCATTTGATCACAATGTTATCTCTAGAAGTCTCTACGGCTCCTTCTACACTGCCATCTAAAATCCAAATGATCCGCTTTGAACTGGATCATATGGCAGTGTAGAAGGGCCTAGGTCCACTGCTGTGATTCTGTGGTGTCCTACAGACTTCTTCAGAAAGATTTGGAAGAATAGGTTTATTCGTGATCTTTCAACTTTCATGGCGTCCTGGGCCCATAACCTAGCAAATGTAGAGGATTGGCTTTAGAATTCAAAGCATTACCATGAAAGAGAAGAAGTAAACAACACGACATATTCTCAGAAGCAATTGCCTCTCTAAGCAATCAGCTACCAAAAAACCTCTGTGATCTCCCCTGCAGAGACAGGGGTCTTACTGAGTATTTGGGATGCTTAGTAGCCCTTGGTAGCTTCATTCTCTATGCATGTGTCCAATCCCGCCCTCCAGCTCTCACCTCTTCTTCGCATTGGTCCTCCCTTTGCTGCCTCAGGAGGAAATCCTCAGCCAAGGCCACTGCCTGGGAGCAGGTCTCCGGTCCATGTTCCCAGACCCAGTTCTGCATCTCCAGGGGCAAAATGGCCAGGAACTGCTCCAGGATGATCAGTTCCAGGACCTGCTCCTTGGTGCACCTCTCCACTTTCAGCCACTGGTGGCAGAACTTCTGGAGTTGGCTCCAAACCAATCTGGGCCCCTGGTCCTCCTGGTAGCAGAAACGCCGGAAGTTCTGGCGCTGCCTTTCCCGGGCGATGGCATCCCCTCGCAAGATGGCACCCTTCACTTTATCGTAATCAACCCGGTCTCGAGCATCTAGGTTCCTAAATATCTGCTCAGCTTCCCCGTGGAGGGCCGGCAGGAGACAAACCATCCAGTCCTCTCGGGGCCAATGGCAGGCCTCGGCCACTTGCTCGAAAGAGGCCAGGAAGGCTTTAGCATTGTTCCATGGCGTGGGGTCTTCCCAGGGCACCCGTGGCTCCCACTCCGAGCGAGGGCATTCCAGCGTCGTCAGAAAGTCCTGCCACTGGTTTTCCCAGTACTGATGGAGCCGGTCTTCGCTTTCCTGATCCACAAGTGGCTTTTGCAAGAATCCTTGGATACTCCCCACCTGGGCAATGTGAGGGACTTCCTGCAATCCTATCCCAGGTGGGGGATCCCATGGATCATCTTCCTCAGTTTTAATACGTCGATGGAGCATTTGCTCGAGCTCTGCGTGAAACCGGAGGCCAAAACCTGACTGCATTCCTTCTTTGGTGGCTATTTCGTCCTGGATTTGCTTAATCTGAGGTCAGTCCCGAAACCTGTTGTCTCTCCGCCTATTTTTATTTTTAGGAATCCAGGATAAGTCTATGTGAGATTATGGGCATCACTTGGGGGGCTTCTAGAAGAATCGATGGTTAAGTAGACCCACTAGATAATTCTCTCTGCTGTAAAGGAAGATAAACAAAATTTACAAATTTTGGACAGGTTTGACTAATTAATCAGTACAGTGAGTTGTTGAATGTTTCATGGCTAGAATGACTGGGTTACTGTGAGTTTTCCGGGCTGTATGGCCATGTTCCAGAAGCATTCTCTCCTGATGTTTCACCCACATCTTTGGCAGGCATCCTCAGAGGTTGTGAGGTCTGTTGGAAACTGGGAAAGTGAGGTTTATATTTCTGTGGAATGACTAGGGTGGGAGAAAGAACTAAAGTCTGCTAGAGGTACGCATGAATGTTACAATTTGCCACCTTGATTAGAATTTAATGGGCTGCAGTTTCAAGACCTGGCTAGTTGCTGCCTAGGGGAATCCTTTGTTGGGAGGTATTAGCTGTCCCTGACTGAGTCTACATAGGGACCACCAAACGTAGTGCCTGAAAACAAATCAAGGAACATGAAAGATACTGCCGACTAAGTCAACCAGAGAAGTCAGTCATAGCAGAGCACCTAATGAATCAACCTGAATATTATTTGAGAACACGGAAATGCTGGACCACTCTAACAACAATCATGTCAGACTACACAGAGAAGCCACTGAAATCCACAAGAAGCATATGAACAATTTCAACAGAAAGGAGGAAACCATGAAAATTAACAAAATCTGGCTACCAGTATTAAAAAAACTCTAAAATCAGAACAGTAAACAAAGAGCAAGACTTAAAAAGCAGGGCAATTCAAGATAAGAATAAATCAGGACCAGCTAACACCTCTCAATAAAAGATTCTCCCAGGCAGGAAGAAGTCAGGCTTTGAGGCTACAAGGCCATTTAATGTCAATCAACGTGGCCAATTGCAACATTCACGCATACCTCTATCAGACGTGAGTTCTTTCTCCCACCCTGGACAGTCCACTGATATATAAACCTCACTTACTTAGTTTCCAACAGACCCCTAAACCTTTGAGGATGCCTCCCATAGATGTGGGCAAAATGTCAGGAGAGAATGCTTCTGGAACATGGCCATACAGCCCGGAAAACTCACAGCAACCCAGTAACCACCACAGCTTAGTGTTTATCCTAAAGGGATCGGAACCTGGGTCAGTCCTAGTTAATGCTTGGATGGGAGACGACAAAGGATGACCAGGTGCTATAGGCCATATTTCAGAAGGAACTAGCAAAACCACATCTGACTCTTCCATGCCTAAAAAACCCCAATGAAATTCATGGGCTCAGATTGGGAGCCATTAATTGTTTTCGTCCAAAAAAGAAGATTTTAATTACAAAGTCGGATTAATTAGTAATAGGTAAGATAAATGATCTTTATAGAGGAAGCTGAGCACCACCATGGTTTAGACTAGGAGACCTTGGGCACTAGGTGACACTCTTAGCCTCAGATAAATTTATGTATTTATTTACTACATTTATATCCCAAAGGAGGCTCAGAGTGGCTTACAAAGTGGCAACAAGTCAATGCTATATGAACAAACATGTAAAAGCAACACACATATACAGTAGAGTCTCGCTTATCCAACGTAAACGGGCCGGCAGAACGTTGGATAAGTGACAATGTTGGATAATAAGGAGGGATTAAGGAAAAGCCTATGGAATATTAAATTACATTATGCATCAAAACATCATGTTTCACAACAAATAAACATAAAAAGCAGTTCAAAACACAGTAACATTATGTAGTAATTACTGTATTTACTAATTTAGCACCAAAACATCACAATGTATTGTGGATCCGGGCGGGAGGCAGACTGCATTGGGTAATACAGAATGTTGGGTGAGCAAAGATTGGATAAGTGAGACTCTATTGTATTTACAAATTTAGCATCAAAACATTGCAATGTATTGAAACAGCTGTGGATCCAGGCGGGAGGCAGATTGTGTTGGATAATACAGAATATCGGATTAGTGAAGGTTGGATAAGCGAGACTCTACTGTATTTACAAATTTAGCATCAAAACATTGCAATGTATTGAAACAGCTGTGGATCTGGGTGGGAGGCAGACTGCATTGGATAATACAGAACGTTGGATGAGTGAAGGTTGGAGAAGCGAGACTCTATTGTATTTACAAATTTAGTACCAAAACATTGCAATGTATTGAAACAGCTGTGGATCCGGGCGGGAGGCAGATTGTGTTGGATAATACAGAATATCGGATTAGTGAAGGTTGGAGAAGCGAGACTCTATTGTATTTACAAATTTAGTACCAGCACATTGCAATGTGTTGAAACAGCTGTGGATCTGGGCAGGAAGCAGACTGCATTGGATAATACAGAACAGCACAACAACAGAGAGGAAACAAACAAGGACATCTAATTACCTCTCAACAAAAGTTTGCCCCAGGCACAGTCAGGCCATTGTATGGTAATCAAGGTGGTCAGTTGAAACATTCACACCTAGCTCTAGCAGAGAAGAGTCCTTTGTCTCACCCTGGTCATTCCACAGATAAATAAACCCTTTTGCCTAGTTCCAACAGACCTCACTACCTCTGAGGATGCTTGCCAAAGTGCAAGCGAAATGTCAGGAGAGAATGCCTCTAGACCATGGCCATACAGCCCGAAAAAACCAACAACAACCCAATAATATAGAATGTCGGATGATCAAAGGATGGATAAGCGAGACTCTACTGTATTTACAAATGTAGCATCAAAACATTGCAATGTATTGAAACAGCCGTGGATCTGGGAAGGAGGCAGACTGCATTGGATAATACAGAATGTTGGATGAGCAAAGGTTGGATGAGCGAAACTCTACTGTATTTACAAATTTAGCATCAAAACATTGCAATGTATTGAAACAGCTGTGGATCCGGGCAGGAGACAGACTGCGTTGGATAATACAGAACGTCGGATGAGCGAAGGTTGTATTAGCGAGACTCTACTGTATTTACAAATTTAGTA
>NW_026845477.1:299742280-299796008 GCF_025583915.1 Anolis sagrei ordinatus
AAGTGGGAAATTTAGGTACTGCTTTATACGGGGAGGCTAATTTAACTAATTTACGACACTATAAAACCTTCCAGCAGCATGCGTAAGAATTAGAAAGTACTCCATCAAGGACTTGGTGTCACAAATGGAAGGTGAAGCGACAACTCCCCCTGTGGCTGGAACCTCGCACCAAGCTAGCCTCCCGTCTGCTTGCCAGACGCGAACTCTGCCTGACCCGGAGATCAAGGCGAGCTTCTCGGGTCAAGTCACTATCTACCCTTTCGGTATCAGTGTGGGAATGCACCTGCTCGCTATCTCCTTCGTTTAAATTCCTTTCTGGTGAAAACGGCTGTGTTGACACTGCACTGTCTCTGAGAGCCTCAGAAGCAGGCTCGGAGATTTGAGGCACAGACAAAGAGCCAGGAAGCTGAAACCCAGCAGGAATCTAAATCCCATCATCCTAATCGTCAGAAAATAGCTCAGCCACAACACTAGGCTTGGTTGATTAGAGTGCGTGTGGCGCCAGAACCCCACCAATCCAGCCCAAACACACCTGAATGCCTTTCTAAGGTCCTACGGTGTGGCAATAACGGCAGCTCAGAAAATATTCATCACAGCCAATATTGCATCAGCGAAGAATCGTCCGGCGGAGCTTTTCCGAGTTGTCAGGGGCCTGTTAAATCCGCCTAAAAGCGAGGCCTCGGACAACTCGATGGCTCGCTGTGAAGCATTTGCTCGATCCTTCGCGGATAAAATTGAGCGGATTCGGTCGAGTTTTGACGTCATGTTAACTGCAGTCTCTGGGGATGTAACGAGAACATCTGCTTGTCCAGTTTTGTTGGATTCTTTTCAATTGGTTCAGCTTGAGGATGTGGACAGGATCCTTGGAGAGGTGCGACCCACCACATGCATCCTAGACCCCTGCCCATCCTGGCTGATAAAGGAAGCCAGAGGGGGTTTGGCAGAGTGGGTGAAGGTGATGGTTAATGCCTCCTTACAGGAAGGAAAATTTCCAGCGAGCTTAAAACAAGCTATTATAAAACCGCTGTTGAAGAAACCATCACTGGATCCCACTCAATTCGACAACTATCGGCCAGTTTCCAATCTTCCCTACTTGGGCAAAGTCATGGAACGTGTGGTGGCAACACACCTCCAGGGGTTTCTGGTAGACACTGATTATCTAGATCCGGCACAGTCTGGCTTTAGGCCGGGACATGGAACTGAGACAGCCTTGGTCGCCTTGGTAGATGATCTACGCAGGGAACTGGACAGGGGGAGTGTGTCCCTGTTAGTTCTGCTGGACCTCTCAGCGGCCTTCGATACCGTCGATCACGGTATCCTTCTGGGCTGCCTCATGGATATGGGGCTCGGGGGCACTGCTTTGCAGTGGCTCCGATCCTTCCTTGAGGGACGGACCCAGAAGGTGTTACTGGGTGACACCTGTTCGGCCCCACAACCGTTGTTGTGTGGAGTCCCACAGGGTTCAATCTTGTCCCCGATGTTATTTAACATCTACATGAAGCCGTGGGAGAGATCATTCGGAGTTTCGGACTAAGATGCTATCTCTATGCAGATGATGTCCAAATCTGTCACTCCTTCTCACCTGTCACCAAGGAGGCTGTCCAGACCTTGAACCGGTGTTTAGCCGCTGTATCGGACTGGATGAGAGCTAACAAATTGAAATTGAATCCAGACAAGACAGAGGTCCTAGTGGTCAGTCGTAAGGCCGAACAGGGTATAGGGTTACAGCCTGTGTTGGATGGGGTTACACTCCCCCTGAAGATGCAGGTTCGCAGCTTGGGAGTGATCCTGGATTCATCGCTGAGCCTGGAACCCCAGGTCTCGGCGGTGGCGGGAGAGCTTTTGCACAATTAAAACTTGTGCGCCAGCTGCGCCCGTACCTTGGGAAGTCAGATCTGGCCACGGTGGTCCACGCTCTTGTTACATCCCGCTTGGATTACTGCAACGCACTCTACGTGGGGTTGCCTTTGAAGACTGCTCGGAAACTTCAACTAGTCCAGCGAGAAGCAGCCAGATTGCTCACCGGAGCGGCGTACAGGGAGCATACCACCCCCCTGTTGTGTCAGCTCCACTGGCTGCCGATCCAATTCCGAGCACAATTCAAAGTGCTGGTCTTGACCTACAAAACCCTATATGGTTCTGGCCCAGTGTATCTGTCCGAACGGATCTCCCTCTATGTCCCACCTCGGAGTCTAAGATCATCTGGCGAGGCCCTGCTCTCGACTCCGCACTGTCACAAGTGAGGCTGGCGGGGATGAGGAGCAGGGCCTTCTCAGTGGTGGCCCCCCACCTGTGGAACTCACTCCCCGGGGAGATTAGATCGTCATCTTCCCTTTTGGCATTTAGGAAAAAACTGAAGACCTGGATCTGGGATCAAGCCTTTGGTCATTCTGACAGCTAACTGAGGGATCTGATGATAGACAAGGACAAATGGAATGGAATGGATATATGGACTCTGAACCCTGAGCATGAGACTGTTTTATGATTTTATTATGTATTGATGTTTTTAATTAATTGTTGAATTGTTTGTATTTGTATTGCTTGTGAATTATTTTGGGCATCTAATTGTGCCCCCACTGTAAGCCGCCCTGAGTCCCCCCCGGGGTGAGAAGGGCGGGGTATAAGTAAATGAAATAAATAAATAAATAAATGGGCAAACAGTACCTAGAAAGGAACTATCCAGGGTCCTGAACTTAGGTTTGGAACCAAGCTAAGCACCTTGGACAGCTCCTTTGAAGAGACTGAAACACATAGAAAATT
Source organism: Anolis sagrei ordinatus (assembly GCF_025583915.1). Lineage (NCBI taxonomy): Eukaryota > Metazoa > Chordata > Lepidosauria > Squamata > Anolidae > Anolis > Anolis sagrei. The sequence goes on from NW_026845477.1 coordinate 299,745,041, forward strand.
GCCATAGGTTGGGAAGCCGCATTAGTTTCATCTTGGACTATATACAGGTATGGGCAAACTTGGGCCCGCCAGGTTTTTTGGGTTTCAACTCCCACAATTTCTAACAGCCGATAGGGGAGTTGAAGTACAAAACACCTGGAGGGCCCAAGTTTGTCCATGCCTGTTAACTATAGGGTTAAAATGCTGAGCAACATATATACAATCATATGAAAAGTTGCACTGACTCACACAATGCCCTTTGAGAGATATTCAAATAATCCTTTTGGAAGATCTTCTTCCAGCAGCCCAGAAGCAAACCTGTCTTGGTAAGCTCCTCCACAGCTAAAAGCCTAAATATGTAACTGTTGTCAAAACTCCCAGGCTCAGCTAGTCTCTCAGGCATAGTCCAACCAATCAGCTTGTGCTTTGCATTATTCAGTCAACACACTCACCAACTGATTTTTACACGCTGTAACAAATTTGATACCACTTGAACTGTCATGCTGCAATGTTATGGAATCATAGGAGATATATGCTAATCAAGATATATGCTAATCAATGCTAATCCAAGTGGCCTACTACAACATTCCCATTTGCCTCAAGCAGGCAAGAGTTCTTTCTCCCACCCTGGACATTATTACACAGGTATACAACCCTCACTTGCCTAGTTTCCAACAGACCGCACAACCTCTGAGGATGCCTGCCATAGATGTGGGTGAAATGTCAGGAGAGAGTGCTTCTGGAACATGGCACACTAGTTCGGCAAACTCACAGCAACCAATAGGAGATATAGTTTTGCAAGGTTTTAAGCCTTCTCAGCCAAAGAGTACTGGTGCCTCGCCATTCTACAAATCCCAGGATTCCATAGCATTGAGCCATGACAGTTAAAGCTAGGACGCGAAACAATGGCTTCAAACTACAAGAGAGGAGATTCCATCTGAACATTAGGAAGAACTTTCTGACGGTGAGAGCCATTCAGCAGTGGAACTCTCTGCCCCGGAGTGTGGTGGAGGCTCCTTCTTTGGAAGCTTTTAAACAGAGGCTGGATGGCCATCTGTCAGGGGTGATTTGAATGCAATATTCCTGCTTCTTGGCAGGGGGTTGGACTGGATGGCCCATGAGGTCTCTTGTAACTCTTTGATTCTATGATTCTATGATTCCATGATTCTATGAAAGCGGTGTCAAACTGCCTTCATTCTGCAGTGTAGATGCACCTTAAGCCTGCTTCCTCAGAGACATATGCAAAGTACTGCAACAGTCAAAACAGCCAGTGCTTAAAACACTAGAATTAATGCAGCCTGGCACCCCTTTCACTGACAGTGCATGGGATTGTAGGAGTTGTAGTTTTGCAAGGTCGTTATACCCTTCTCTGCACCAAATTCCAACTCCCAGGATTCCATATAATTGGGACATTGCAGTTAAAACGGTGTCAAAGTGCATTCACAAGAGATGCATTGAAAGGATGCAGAGAGAAAGCCATCTGGAGAGGCACACAAGGGGTTAAGGCCATAGAGTCTTGAGAGGTAAACTGAGAGGATGGGAGGACCAGGTTGGCCCCTTCCTGGAGGCCAAAAGGGGAGGATTTCTTCCTTGGAGGGGCTGCAGAGCAGTGAGAGGTGAGAGCAAGACGGAATGGATGGAGGGGAAGATCAGGGAGGGAGGGAGGGAGGCCCATTGGCAGGAGAAGGAAGAAGAAGGAGAAGGGAGGGGAAGGCAGGAGGGATGGTCCAAGCCTGGGCAGTGCTTGCTCTCCCTGCTGGAAAGGGCTTTCCTGCCTGTCCCTTTAAGAGCCCTGCTCAGGTCTTGCAGAGGCAGCAGCTCAGGTCTTGCAAAGCCAGGCTATCTCTCCACCTGGAGTGCCCTCTCCCTCTTTCCCTCCTGCCTTCTCCCCTGGCAGGCATTTCAGACTTCTGTAGTATCATATTACAATAAAATACACTATTCATGTTATAGCACTATTATTTTATACCTTTGTTATTTTTGATGATAATAACAATAATAATAATAATGGTATAGCATTATATTAAAATGTTAAACAACCAGGCACATCTAATCACCTCTCAACAAAAGATTCCCCCAGGCACTGCCAAGCCATCAAATGCTAATTAAGGTCGTCAGTTGAAACATTCACACCTAGCTCCAACAGACAAGAGTCCTTTGTCCCACCCTGGTCATTCCACAGATATATAAACCCCTTTTTCCTACTTCCAACAGACCTCGCTACCTCTGAGGATGCTTGCCATAGATGCAGGAGAAACGTCAGGAGAAAATGCCTCTAGAACATGGTGATATAGCCCGGAAAAACCTACAACAACCCACTATATTCATATTGTTTTAGGTCAGCATAATTGTTGATACTGCTTTTAATTACACACACACACACACACACACATACACGAGAAAAGTGAAAATATGTATGTTGGCACACAGACCCCCTATGGACAACTGTGCATACTGGCATGGTTTAGGAGTGATTGCCCTGGGAATCTGGGAGTTGTAGTTCACCCTTATCCAGAGAGCATGGAACCGAGCCGACGATGGATCTGGACCAAACTGGGCACACAGAACCAACATGGGCAACTGTGAATACTGGCAGGATTTGGGGGTAATTGCCCTGGGAATCTGGAAGGTGTAGTTCACCCTTATTCAGAGAGCACTCTCAACACCCTGGGAATCTGGGAGTTGTAGTTCACCCTTATCCAGAGAACATGGAACCCAGCTGATGGACCAAGACTAAACTTGGCACACAAACCCAGTATGGGCGATTGAATACTGGCTTGGTTTGGGGGTGATTGCCCTGGGAATCTGGGAGTTGTAGTTCACCCTTATCCAGAAAGCACGGAACCCAGCTGACGGATCTGGACCAAGCTTGGCACACAGACCCAACATGGGTAATTGTAAATACTGGCTAGGTTTGTGCGTGATTCCTTGGGAATCTAGAAGTTGTAGTTCACCCTTATCCAGAGAGCACGGAACCCAGCTGACGGATCTGGACGAAACTTGGCACACAAACCTGACATCGGCAACTGTGAATACTGGCAGGGTTTGTGGGTGATTGCCTTGGGAATCTGGGAATTGTAGTTCACCCTTATGCAGAGAGCACTCCCAACCAACAATGGATCTGGACCAAACTTGGCACACAGACCCAATATGAGCGATTGAATACTGGCTGGGTTTGGGGGTGATTGCCCTGGGAATCTGGGAGTTGTAGTTCACCCTTATCCAGAAAGCGCGGAACCCAACTGACGGATCTGGACCAAACTTGGCACACAGACCCAACATGGGCGACTGTGAATACTGGCAGGGTTTGTGGGTGATTGCCTTGGGAATCTGGAAATTGTATGTATTGTCGAAGGTTTTCATGGCTGGAATCACTGGGTTGTTGTAGGTTTTTTTCGGGCTATATGGCCATGATCTAGAGGCATTCCCTCCTGATGTTTCACCTGCATCTATGGCAAGCATCTTCAGAGGTAGTGAAGTTTGTTGGAACTAGGAATGTGGGTTTATATATCTGTGGAATGACCAGGGTGGGACAAAGAACTCTTGTCTGCTGGAGCTAGGTGTGAATGTTTCAACTGACCACCTTGATTAGCATTTGATGGCCTGGCAGTGCCTGGGGCAATCTTTTTTTGAGAGGTGATTAGATGTCCCAGATTGTTTCCTGTCTGTTGTTTTACTGTTGTAATTTTAGAGTTTTTTAATACTGGTAGCCAGATTGTGTTCATTTTCATGGTTTCCTCTTTTCTGTTGAAATTGTCCACATGCTTCTTGTGGATTTCAATGGCTTCTCTGTGTAGTCTGACATGGTGGTTGTGAGAGTGGTCCAGCATTTCCAACGTCAGGAGAGAATGCTTCTAGAACATAGCCATATAGCCAACAACCCACTGGGAATTGTAGTTCACCCTTATCCAGAGACCACTCCTAACCAACAACGGATCTAGACCAAACTTGGCACACAGACCCAACATGCACGACTGTGAATACTGGCAGGGTTTGTGGGTGATTGCCTTGGGAATCTGGGAATTGTAGTTCATCCTTACCCAGATAACACTCCCAAACAACAATGGATCTGGACCAAACTTGGTACACAGATCCAACATGGGCAACTGTGAATACTGGCTGAATTTCAGGTTAATTGACCCATGATTCTGGGAATTGTAGTTCACCCACATCCTTGTGCATTTTCTAATGGGAGCATTCATAAAAAACAAAAGGAAAGACTGGGTTTTTTTCTAATAAATAGTGTTATACATTACCAAACTGATATTACCGAACTTCGAAAAACAAACGTAGCCAATTGCAACATTCACACTTGCTTCAAGCAGACAAGAGTTCTTTCTCCCACCCTGGACATTCCAGATATATAAACATCACTTGCCTAGTTTCCAATATCCCTCACAACCTCTGAGGATGTCTGCCATATATGGGGACAAAACATCAGGAGAGAATGCTAGGGTTGAGACCCCTGGGGAGGGGGCAGTGCGAGGGAGTCTCAGAGGGATTGCCAAAGACTATCAGAAAATACAGTATTTTCTGTTGGTCATGGGGGTTCTCCATGGGAAATTTGATCCAATTCTATCGTTGGTGGGTTTCAGAATGCTCTTTGATTGTAGGTGAACTAAAAATCCCGGCAACTACAACTCCCAAATGTAAAGGTCTATTTCCTCCCAAACTCCACCAGTGTTTACTTTTGGGCATATTGAGGATTCATGCCAAGTTTGGTCCAGATCCAAGTTTGGTCCAGATCATTGTTTGAGTCCACAGTGCTCCCTCGATGTAGGTGAACTACAACTCCAAAACTCAAGGTCAATGCCTACCAAACTCTTCCAGTATTTTCTGTTGGTAATGGGAGTTGTATATGCCAAGTGGGTTGTTGTAGGTCTTTTTGGGCTATATGGCTATGGTCTAGAGACATTCTCTCCTGACATTTCGCCTGCATCTATGGCAAGCATCCTCAGAGGTAGTGAGGTACCTCCTCTGAGGATGTTTGCCATAGATGCAGGCAAAACATCAGGAGAGAATGCCTCTAGACCATGGCTATATAGCCCAAAAAACCCTACAACAACCCAGTGATTCCGGCCATGAAAGCCTTCGACAATACATTGTATATGCCAAGTTTGGTTCAATTCCATCGTTGGTGGAGTTCAGAATGCTCTTTGATTGTAGATGAACTATACATCCCAGCAACTACAACTCCCAAATGACAAAATCAATCTGCCCCCCCCCCCTCAACCCCACCAGTATTCACATTTGGGCGTATCAGGTATTTGTGCTCCATATCAGATATTTACATTACAATTCATAACAGTAGAAAAATTACAATTATGAAGTCGCAACAAAAATAATGTTATGGTTGGGAGTCACCACAACATGAGGTGCCCTGCTCTCGGTCCCTTCACAATCGTGTTTGGTGGGGACGAGGGACAGGGCCTTTTCAGTGGTGGCCCCTCGGCTTTGGAACTCCCTCCCGATGGAGATTAGATCTGCCTCTTCCCTCCTGACGTTTAGAAAGCTGGTAAAAACATGGCTTTGGGATACTGCATTTGCAGAATGATGACTGAGTCAATAACTGCTGACCTTTCTAATGGATGGTGATGAATTTATGATTCATTCTGACAAACTGATTTTTGCTGTAACTTGTATGAATTGTATGAATTGTATTTTAATGTATTTTATATTGATGATTTATAATGCTTTTCTTATTGTATTGAATCTTATGTTGTTAGCTGGCCTGAGTCCTTCCTCAGAGGTCGAGAAGACCGGGTTATTACAAACTCTAAATAAATAAATATTAAGGGGTCGCAGCATTAGGAAGGTTGAGAAACACTGTGATAGAGGATGGAGCTACAGCACCCCCCCTGTGGCCGGTATTGAGCACAACCTCCAGGATGTTGAAGTGCCAACATAAAACCTCAATCAGTTTGCTGGCTTCTAATTCTCATCTGTTTTTTTTTTTTTTTCCTTTCAGCCCTCCTTCTTTTTTTGGAAGAAGCCTTACTTGGCAGTCCTGACATCTGTGAGATTTGGGAGCTGTCGGCACAAGGAGGCGCCTATGAAACATCTCCCTGTCAGTGCCCCTTTGGGATAATAACATTTAACTACGCAAAAGGGAAACTGCTTATTTTCAGCAAAATCCCCAGACTGAAAAGTATGCCTTCATTGGAGTTGGTTTGGACTCAGACTGCCTTGGAGTAGATCAGTATTGGAATAGGCCTGGGCTAAGTCTGCTTTGGACTAGGACAACACTGGAGTAAGTTAGGACTAATGGTACACTGGAGTAAGCAAGTGCTTGGATATGCCTGGATGAGGGGTGCATTGCAGCAAGACAGCATTGGAAATGCACTGTATTCAGCCTGAATTAGGATGCATTAGAGGTAATTAGGGTTAGATTGAAGCCCCTTCCACACAGCTGAATAAAATCAGACATTATCTGCTTTGAACTGGAATATATGGCAATGTTTTTACCAGCTTTCTAAACGTCAGGAGGGAAGAGGCAGATCTAATCTCCATCGGGAGAGAGTTCCCAAGCCAAGGGGCCACCACTGAAAAGTCCCTGTCCCTCGTCCCCACCAAACGCGATTGCGAAGGCGGTGGGACCGAGAGCAGGGCACCTCATGTTGTGGTGGCCCAGTCCAAAGCAGATATTGTGGGATTTTCTGCCTTGGTATTCTGGATTATATGGCTGGGTGGAAGGGACTGGAGCCTCGCATAAACCTCCATTAGGATAGGCCTGCAGTGAAGTAGCCCTGGATCAAGCTTCCACCGAAGTAGACTTGGTCCAAGGCACTCTTTCCATTGGTTTTGGCTAAAGCAGACAGGGATCAGACAGGCTGGAACCTTTCCTCATTTCCCAGTGACAAAGGAAGATTATGGCTACTGGACAAGACTTCTCAGCCCCGGAAGATCTTCAGTTACAGTCTTTGGAGGTGGATGGAGTTCTAATTAAAGTGGGAGCAATAGCTTCAAATTTGACATTTTCCAACCCTGCAGAGAGACTGGAAAGGCCTGGCAAGTCCCACTGCATCAACAAACAGAAGGGGATGGAGAATCTGCCAAATTGCAAAGGAGAGTCCCCTGTGAAATTGCCGTCCCAAAACTCTCAACTGCTGATGCCGTCTCCGTGGGACGACCTAAAGGCATTCCTGCCTTTCTCGGAGGAAGCTGCTTCTCCTGACCCACTTGTGCAAGGCCCCAGCAGGGAATCCCAGGCTGTCTGCACCTCTTTGAAGCACCAAGGAGATGACACAGCCGTACGAGAGGAGCCCTCGGGAACGGATGCTGCCGCCATGGAAAGGCAGCGGCTGAACTTCCGGCAGTTCTGCTACCTGGAGGCCGAGGGGCCCCGCAAGGTGTGCAGCCAGCTCTGGTACCTTTGCCACCGATGGCTGAAGCCCGAGAGGCACGCCAAGGAAGAGATCCTGGAGCTGTTGATCCTGGAGCAGTTCCTGGCCATCCTCCCGCCAGAGATGCTAAGCTGGGTCAAGGAAAACGATCCTGAGAGCTGCGCCGAGGCTGTGGCTTTGGCTGAGGACTTCCTGCAGAGGCGACAGGAAGATGGGCAGTGGGACAAACAGGTGAGGGCGAGTTTCTCTCCCCAGTGATTTGTAGTGCAGGCTTGGGCAAACTTTGACCTTCCAGTTGTTTTGGACTTCAACTCCCGCAATTTCTAACTGCTGTTGTGAATTGTGAGAGGATTTATTTATTTATCATGTCATCAGCAACCATACCATTGTATTACATTTCTAACAGAACAAAACAAACAAACAGATTAAAAAACCACAGATTTTGTGAACTTGGTAGTTGATTAAATGTCCTTTGACCAGTATCTGGCCACTTGGAGTGCCTCTGGTGTTGCTGCAAGAAGGTCCTCCATTGTGCATGTAGGAGGGCTCAGGGTGCATTGCAGCAGGTGGTCAGTGGTTTGCTCTTCTCCACACTCGCATGTTGTGGATTCCACTTTGTAGCCCCATTTCTTGAGGTTGGCTTTGCATCTCGTGGTGCCAGAGCGCGGTCTGTTCAGCGCCTTCCAAGTCGCCCAGTCTTCTGTGTGCCCAGCGGGGAGTCTCTCATCAGCCATTGATTGAGGCTCTGGGTTTGAGCCTGCCACTTTTGGACTTTCGCTTGCTGAGGTGTTCCAGAGAGTGTCTCTGTAGATCTAAGAAAACTATTTCTTGATTTAAATCATTGGCGTGCTGGCTGATACCCAAACAAGGGATGAGCTGGAGATGTCTCTGCCTTGGTCCTTCCATTGCTGGCTGCTACTTCCCGGCGGATGTCACGTGGTGCAATACCGGCTAAGCAGTGTAATTTCTCCAGTGGTGTAGGGCGCAGACACCCCGTGATAATGCGGCATGTCTCATTAAGAGCCACATCCACTGTTTTAGTGTGGTGAGATGTGTTCCACACTGGGCACGCATACTCAGCAGCAGAGTAGCACAGCGCAAGGGCAGATATCTTCACTGTATCTGGTTGTGATCCCTAGATTGTGCCAGTCAGCTTTCGTATGATGTTGTTTCTAGTGCCCACTTTTTGCTTGATGTTCAGGCAGTGCTTCTTGTAGGTCAGAGCACGGTCCAGAGTGACTCCTAGGTATCTGGGTGCGCTGCAATGCTCCAGTGGGATTCCTTCCCAGGTGATCTTCAGAGCTCGGGATGCTTCTCTGTTCTTGAGATGAAAGGCACATGTCTGTGTTTTAGATGGGTTGGGGATTGGTTTTCCCTGTAATACGCAGTAAGAGCACCTAGCTTATAGCTTGAGTTCCCCCTTCCATTCAAGCTTATAGCTTGAGTTCCCATAAGCTGCCTTGAGTAGGATCAAATTTAAGTAAACAACAACAACAACAACAACAACCATCTCCCCAAGGGGACTCGGGGTAGCTTACAAGGGACAAGCCCAAAAACTACAAATAAACACAACCAATTAAAAGCATCAGATAAAATATAAAAACAATCACAATTGTAAACAACATCAAAACAATATGGCTGAGAAAAAGAACATCGCCTTCTCATTTTGCCTCCATTCTTTTTGGCGCTTGCCCATTTGAGACGAAGAGAGAAAACTGACCTTTGTGATCTCACCAATAGAAGAAAAAATAGGACACTTTTACCAAAACAAATGGCTTTGAAACATGACCGTTTCTTCTTCCAACAATTCTGTAAGGTAGAACCTCATAAGTGGTTTCCATTTTTACAGAAGAGAGGGATGAGATGAAGGCAAGAGTTGCCTTGCAAATAGTTATGTGATGCCAGATGAAAGTAAATCTTGGTCACCAGGGGGAAAGTCCATTCTGCTGTATAAACAGACGTTGCAAACTCTGAATCTGTGTTTCTGTTTTTCAGGTGGTTTATCCACAAATGCAAATGAATTCCAGTGAAGCTGAAGGACTTCCCTCAAAGGCTGTGAAAATGGACTTTGATGTGGAAGTCAAGGAGGAGGACACGGAGGCTGCCATCTGTATTGGTAGGGATTTCTCCCAAGCCAGAATTAGACGCTCTATTATTTATTTCCATCACTTTTACCCCGCCCCTCTCACCCCCAAGGGGGGACTCAGGGCGGCTTACAGAGGAAGGCACAATTCGATGCCTTGTCACATATACATACATATATAAAAGCAATTAAACAATTACAAATTAAAATTAAATAATCAATACAAAACAATACAATAAACACAGTAGTAGGCTAATCCTGAGCTCAGCGTTCGGAGTTCCGTAGATCCATTCCGTCTCGTCAAGTTCCAGCTCGTCATCAAGTCTTTCTTTAGCTGCCAGAATGTCCAAATGCCTGGTCCCATATCCAGGTTTTCAACTTTTTCCTAAATGAAAGAAGGGGCGTTGCCGATCTAATCTAAAAGCCCTGGAATGCCTTCCAATGGGACTGCATAGAGCTAGCCCTCCACACCCCTGGGGTCAGGGGCATAGGGTCCATGTGAAATGAAAAACCGCAAATAAACAAATCATAGAATCATAGAATTGGAAGGGAATTCATGCGTCATCCAGTCCAACCCCATTCTGCCAAGAAGCAGGAAAATTGCATTCAAAGCACCCCCGACAGATGGCCATCCAGCCTCTGTTTAAAAGCTGGATGGTGATTATGTGGAAAAATAATGTAATACCTATGCTACAATCCATGTAAGTTTGATTAAAAGACAGTAGAGTCTCACTTATCCAACTTTCATATATCTAACCTTCTGGAGAAAGAAAGAACCCTTGTCTGTTTTGGTGCTAAATTCATAAATACAGTAATTACTACATTTTTTTTTTTGTCATGACAGGAGCAACTTGAGAAACTGCAAGTTGCTTCTGGTGTGAGAGAATTGGCCGTCTGCAAGGACGTTGCCCAGGGGACGTCCGAATGATTTGATGTTTTTATCATCCTTGTGGGAGGCTTCTCTCATGTCCCCGCATGAGGAGCTGGACCTGATAGAGGGAGCTCATCCAACTCTCCCCAGATTCGAACCTGCGACCTACCGGCACAGGGGTTTAATCCACTGCGCCACTGGGGGCTCCATTACTACAGTAATTACCATATACTGAACTGCTTTTTCTGTCGATTTATTCTAAAACATGATGTTTTGGTGCTTAATTTGTAAAATCATAACGTAATTTGACGTTTAATAGGTTTTTCCTTATTCCCTCCTTATTATCCAACATTTTTGCTTATCCAGTGTTCTGCCAGCTCATTTATGTTGGATAAGCGAGATTCTACTGTATACTCATTTTTTATATATATATATTTAAAAATCTTGTAACCTTACTTTTTGGATAACCTCATACAATGCACAATGACTAGTTCCTCACTATCTCTGAGGATGCTTGCCATAGATGCAGGCAAAATGTCAGGAGAGGATGCCTCTAGATCATGGCCATATAGCCCGAAAAAACCTACAACAACCCAATGACAAGAAAGTTATTCTATTCTAACACACACAGATTCAGAACAAAGAAATCAACAACTTTTAAACTCTCTACTTCAAAGGGGATAGAACAAGGCCTTTATTATTATTATTTTTAATTTGAAAACATTATATTCTGTCCTCATCCCGAAGGGGACATATATATACCGCAAACATTCAGTGCTGGAACATAAGATAAACTATAAACAAACATAAACACTAAAACCAATTAACGGCATGTTAAAATCAACTGTTTTAAACTGTCTCAAATCATCGATATCGAATCAGGTCAGCAAGGTAAAGTTTCCCATCGTTGCCTTATTGCACTGTCCCAAAAGCATGGTCCCACAGCCAAGTTTTTGCCAACTTTCTGAAGGACAGGAGGGAGGGGGCTGATCAAATCTTGACAGGGAGGGCGTTCCACAGCTGAGGGGCTACCACTGAGAAGGCTCTCTCTCATCCCCACCAATCGTGCCTGTGACAGTGGTGGGACCGAGAACAGGGCCTCCCTGGAAGATCTTAACTGTATCGCGTATTTGACACAAATATCCGACACGTGGTGGTTCACAGCGGGAGATGCATTCAGACTGGGCCGTGACCATTTAAGGCTTTATATGCCAAAGCCAGCACTTTGAATTGTGTTTGGTAGCAAACTGGCAGCCAGTGGAGCTGACACACATGGTAGTTCTGTGCTCTCTGTATGCCACCCCAGTTATTTACCTGGCTACCTCTCATTTGACTAATTGAAACTTCTGAACAGTCTTCAAAGGCAACCCCACATAAAGCATGTTGCAGTAGTCTATCCTAGAAGTAATGAGAGCATGGACCATCGTGGCCAAGTCTGACTTCCCAAGGTATGGGTAGTCATGGAAGCTATGGAGAAAGGGGGCATGCAAATATGATTGGGGTCATAAAATAGCAACAAGCATGCAAGATTGTTAATTCTCCAACAATAATGGGATTGTATTGTTGAAGGCTTTCATGGCTGGAATCACTGGGTTGTTGGAGGTTTTTCCGGGCGATATGGCCATGTTCTAGAGGCATTTTTTCCTGACGTTTCACCTGCATCTATGGCAAGCATCCTCAGAGGTAGTGAGGTCTGTTGGAACTAGGAAAAAAAGGGTTTATATATCTGTGGAATGACCAGGTTAGGACAAAGGACTCTTGTCTGCTGGAGCTAGGTGTGAATGTTTCAGCTGACTACCTTGATTAGCATTTGATGGCTTGGCAGTGCCTGGGGGAATCTTTTGTTGAGAGGTGATTAGATGTGCCTGATTGTTTAATAATAATTACCTGTTGTTTTTTTTCCTCAGGTGATGGGCAATCGAGTGAGACTGAGGAGCCATACCTGATATGTATGAAACCTGCGGATGTGGATGAGAAAGAAAAAGGAGCCTACCCTCTGTCTGAAGAGGAGGAAGATGTATATTTGAACCAGCCTGGGTCAGAGGAGTGGCTGGAAAAAGACCCAGAGGAAACTTTTCCGCTTGGCGAAGCCTCAAGCTTCCTTGGTGAACCCTCAAAGAAAGTTTCCAAGGATAAGCAGGAGGCAACTTGCAGAACATGCGGGAAGACCTTCAGCCGGAGGACGGGCCTGCTGGCCCACGAGAGAGTCCACACTGGAGAGAAGCCCTACAAGTGTCCTCACTGCGGACGCAGCTTCCGCTCCAAGTCCACCCTGGTTGTCCACCAGAGGACCCACACAGGGGAGAGACCCTATCAGTGCAAGGAGTGTGGGAAGGGCTTCCCGGTGACCACGCAACTCATTGAGCACGAGCGGACCCACTCCGGGGAGAAGCCCTACAAGTGCGGGGACTGTGGGCAGACCTTCCGCCAGAGGTCCCACCTCAAGAACCACCAGAAGATCCACACGGGCGTCAAGCCGTTCAAGTGCTCCTACTGCGGGAAGAGCTTCAGCATCAGCTCGGATCTCATCCGGCACGAGCGGGCTCACACGGGAGAGAAGCCCTTCCAGTGCCCCGAGTGCGGCAAGCGCTTCTGCAACAGCTCCCAAGTCATCACGCACCGGCGGGTCCACACGGGCGAGAAGCCTTACAAGTGCCTGGAATGTGGGAAAGGGTTCACGGTGAGCCAGCAGCTCATCCGCCACCAGGCAGTCCACACGGGCGACAAGCCCAACCAGTGCCTGGAGTGCGGGAAGACCTTTGGCGGGAGTGTCCTCCTGGCGGAGCATTTGAGGATCCACACAGGGGAGAAGCCCCATGGGTGTCCCGAGTGCGGGAAGGCCTTCCAGCTGCGCTCCATGCTGATCACACATTTGAAAGTCCACACGGGGAATAAAATAGAAAGGATTGGATTCTGAAGAAAGCTGGGTGAGGGAGGGGATGGCGTTCGGATGTTTTAGAGCTGATTTATAACACAGGTAGCCCTCCGCATTTGCAGACTTGATTCCTGTATGTACAAGGGTTGTGCAAACTTGGGCCCTCCAAGTGTTTTGGACATCAACTCCCACAATTCCTAACAGTCTCAGACCTCTTCCTTTTCACCCTCAGCCGCTGTATTTTCATTTACTGGACCAAATTTGGCACAGATACCCAATACGTCCAAATTTGAATACTAATGGGGTTGCGGGGAGACATTGAGTTTGTTATTTGGGAGTTGTAGTTGCTGGGATTTATAGTTCACCTCCAATCAAAGAGCACTCTGAACCCCACCAGCGATGGAATTGAACCAAATTTGGCACACAGAACTCCCATGACTGACAGAAAATACTGGAAGGGTTTGATGGGCATTGACCTTGAGTTTGGGAGTTGTAGTTCACCAACATCCAGAGAGCGCTGTGGACTCAAAACAAAAATAAATCTGGACCAAACTTGGCAAGAATCCTCAATATGCCCAAATGTGAACACTGGTGGAGTGTAGGGAAAATACACCTTGACATTTGGGAGTTGTAGTTGCTGGGATTTATAATTTACTTACAATCAGAGTGCATTCTGAACCCTATCAATTGATAGAATTGGACCAAATTGGCATGAGCCTCCCTCCAGCCTCGCACACTCTCCCTCACCACTTGGGGTCTCAGAAACAGCCCTCCCTTTGGCTGATAGGCCAGCCAATCAAAGCAGCGGAGGGCTTTCCGTGGGAAGATTCGCCGTCTTATTTCCAAAAAGGAAGAGAAAGACCAGTGGAGAAATCTTCAGCTTTCCCTGCCAAACCATTCCTAAGATCATCAGAAATACCAGTTATATGTATTGTCAAAGTCTTTCATGGTTGGAATCACTGGGTTGTTGTAGGTTTGTTTTTTTTTTTGGACTATATGGCCATGTTCTAGAGGCATTCTTTCCTGACGTTTCGCCTGCATCTCTATGGCAAGCATCCTCAGAGGTTGTGAGGTTGTGACCTCACAAACTCTGAGAATGCTTGCCATAGATGCAGGCGAAACATCAGGAGAGAATGCCTCTAGAACATGGCCATATAGCCCGGAAAAAACCTACAACAACCCAATACCAGTATATGTTTTCTGATGTTCTTTGACGACCCCTCTGAAACCCCCTCAGAACCTCCCCCCCAGGAGTCCCGACCCCCAGGTTGAGAAGCGCTGACCTAGCGATTCTTTTGATATTTTCAATCAGATCTGCAAAAGTCAAATCCACAAATGTTGCACTGTGATGAAAGAATTACCTGACCATTTTTGAAGGGGGAAACCCATTTCTATAATTCTTAGAAATGCCCAATACTCTTTCTTTATGATATCTTACATTCCTTAATAATAAGTCTGCAAGGACTTTGTATTGCTCATTTATTGGAGAGGAGACAGGCAGACTGAATGTGGAGTCTTGCTTTAAGGCAGTGCTTCCCAACCTTTTCTTGACCAGGGAGCATTTTGACCAGGGACCACTCTCCAACATTAGTACCAAAAGGTCAACTTTAGATTCGGTTTGGTTATTTGGGGCGCTGATTCAGAAAATTGCAATGGATAGACCACATCAGCTCTAGTTTCAGATACAGAACATATGCCATCCACTAGTCACCATGTGGACAACAAGTTAAACATGAGCCAACAGTGTGATGTGGCGGCAAAAAAAGCCAATGGGATTTTGGCCTGCAGCAAGAGGAGCATTTTGTCTAGATCTAGTGAAGTAATGCTCCCCATGCTCTATTCTGCCTTGGTTAGACCACACCTGGAATATTGTGTCCAATTCTGGGCACCACAATTCAAGAGAGATATTGACAAGCTGTAATGTGTCCAGAGGAGGGCGACTAAAATGATCAAGGGTCTGGAGAACAAGCCCTATGAGGAGCGGCTTAAGGAGCTGGGCATGTTTAGCCTGAAGAAGAGAAGGCTGAAAGAAGATATGATAGCCATGTATAAATATGTGAGAGGAAGTCATAGGGAGGAGGGAGCAAGCTTGTTTTCTGCTGCCCTGGAGACTAGGACACGAAACAATGGCTTCAAACTACAAGAGAGGAGATTCCATCTGAACATGAGGAAGAACTTCCTGACTGTGAGAGCCGTTCAGCAGTGGAACTCTCTGCCCCGGAGTGTGGTGGAGGCTCCTTCTTTGGAAGCTTTTAAACAGAGGCTGGATGGCCCTCTGTCAGGGGTGATTTGAATGCAATATTCCTGCTTCTTGGCAGAATGGGGTTGGACTGGATGGCCCATGAGGTCTCTTCCAACTCTTTGATTCTATCTGTTCTCTCTCAGAAAACCATATTTAATAATCTAGAGCCATTGACCTTATTTTAGGTGGGCCACGGCCCACAGGTTGGGAACCACTGTTTTAAGGCCAGTTTTTTCCCATGGTAAAAGTAAATTCCCATTAGAGATTTTCTGTCTTCTTGCTGGAATGTGTCTAGAAGAGGGCAACTAAAATGAGCAAAGGCCTGGATAGCACAAATCCTTCTGAAGAGCAGCTTAAAGAGCTGGGTCTGTTTAGGTTGGAAAAAAGAAGCCTGAGAGCAGTCATGATGGCCATGTTTAACTATGTGAAAGGCTGTCATAAGGAAGAGGGAGCTGGCTCGTTTTCTGGACTCAGTGGAGCAATGGTTTCAATCGACAGGAAAGGAGATTCCACTTGAACATTAGGAAGAACTTCCTGATCGTAAAAAGAGCTGTTCAACAGTGGAACACTCTGCCTCGGAGTGTGAAGCAGGCTCCTTCCTTGGAGGCTTTTGAACAGGCTGGATGGCCATCTGTTGGGGGTGCGTTGATTGTGTTTTACCTGCATGGCAGAAGGGAGTTGGGCTGAATGGCCTTCGAGGTCACTTCCAACTCTGACTGACAATTTAGGGCGGAGGGTTGTGTGAATACACAGAGATGGGACTTGGTGTCTGAAGAGCTGCAGAATGAGGAACCATACTGGAGAGAACATAGTTGGACCAAACGGGTCAATTTTTATTGCCCAGTTTTTTTGGCTTGCGGTCATTACCAACAAGAGTTTGCTAATGCTAAAACACATCAATATTTTTAGTCCCACGCATTTGGAGTCTGATTACTGATGGAACATACCCATCCCTATCTTCATACTTTCCTGAAATGGATTTTGGTTCTCAAGAGCTGAATAGATTGGAAATGGCAGCCACCTAGGCAAACAAGTCCCATGAGTGACGGCTCACTCGGTTGCCCACCTAAAGACGAGGGTTGAATGAAAAGTAATGCCTCCACCTTCGTTACTTGGGTTTGGATGGGAATATTTTAATAAATCAAACACAGAAATAATCCTCAGAATGTGCTCTTTAACTACCACTATTAACTTTTCCACATAATCACCAGACAATTGGATACATTTCTGCCAATGATGAACAAGTTTTCTGAAGCCATTACAGAAGAAGTTGACACTCTGTTTCCGCAACCAGCGTCTCCCAGTTCTCTCAACGTCTTCATCAGAAGCATCATGATGTCCCCACAGATCTTCTTTCATTATCAGGAACAGATGGAAGTCAGATGGTGCTAAATCTGGACTGTATGGAGGATGTCGTACGGTGGTGAGAACCAGTCTCTGAAATTTCAAGTCTGTGCGCTTTCATTTTGGGTGTCAGCATCCTGGGTACCCATCATGCACAAATCTTCCGATACCAATCAAAGCAATAACGTGACCCACGTGTTCTTGTGAAATGCTGATTATGCTTGAAATTTCTCTCCAAGTGATACGATTGTCCTGAATCAATCTGCCAATGTTTTGCTTGTGAAAGTCAGTGGTTGCTGTCACAGGACATCCAACTCTTTGTTTGTCACGCAAGTCAGATGTTCCCACCTCAACAGCTTTAAATTTACTTGCCCAACAACGCATAGTATTCCCATCAACACATTCACCGTAAACAACTTGCATTCTCTGAGGAATCTCCTTTGGGGTGACACCTTCTGCTGTCAAGAATTCAATGACTGCATGTTGCTTAAGTTGCATTGACCGAATGTCTGCGCAGGGTTCCATACTTCGCACTTTAACAACACAACCGTTCAATGCTAAGGCTTCCTGCCAAAATGGAACTGTAGAGGAGAGTCTACTGAACAAGACAGTACCTGCCGCGTACCAGTACTGCCATCTGTTGAGGAGTTGGGAAGGTGGAGGCATTATTTTTCATTCAACCCTCGTAAATAGGTTTTGTGCACCCCGGTGTCTGTTGCTTTACTGGGAGATGCTGAGTGCTGTGGATGAATGTTATGGTTTGATTGTAGAGCTTTGCATACAACGGATCCTGAGTCCAACTAGTGGCATCTCTAGGCTGAACTGGGAAAGAACAATTGAAACCCTGTAGAGCAGGCATGGGCCAACTTGGGCCCTCCAGGTGATTTGTACCACCTGGAGGAATTGTGGGAGTTGAAGTCCAAAACACCTGGGGGGCCCAAGTTGGCCCATGCCTGGAGTAGAGGGTCTCGGTTCTGCCAACATCCTGCACTGCCTAAAGTACAAACAAATAAGTCCCAAAGCAAGATGACTAAACTGAGGCTGTCATACTCTGGCTACGTCATAAGAAGACAGAACTTGCCTAAAACGTTTGGAAAGCTGGAAGGCAGTAGGAAAGGAAGAAGACCATATTCCAGATGAATGGACTTAAGTCAAGGAAGCCATGGCCATGAGTCTGCAAGCCATGAGTTTGCAAGTTCTGGACAGGGATGCTGACAAAAGGGTGACTTGGGGTTGAAGTTTTATAATAATTTGAGCCTTCTTTGCCAAAGTGTGTGGGTTCCATATCATACTACATTACCAAGGATACCATAGCATTGAGTCATGGCAGTTTGGTGTCAAATTCCATTAATTCTTCAGTGCAGATGCACCTTTGGGGGAGCCTCCTTCCTATGGTAACCATCTATCAAACTCATTTTGACTTCTGTTCACCTTCACAAATGCTGTTATTATCCTAGAAAAGAGGTATAGGCACAATAATTAATAAAAACTTAATTATTTATATTACAAGTGACTCTCGTATGCCTGTTATTTATCTATCTATATAAAAATGCTCTGTTAATTTTGAATGACAGCATAACTCAAAAACTACTGGACAAATTGCCGCCAAATTTGGCCTCAAGACACCTAACCCAAGGAGTGACTATCACTCAAAATTGATTTTGTCATTTGGGAGTTGTAGTTGCTGGGATTTATAGTTTAGTTACAATTAAAGAGCATTCTGAACTCCACCAATGATGGAATTGAACTAAACGTGGCACACAGGACTCCCATGACCAACAGAAAACACTAGAAGGGTTTGGTGGGCATTGACCTTGAGTTTGGGAGTTGTAGTTCACCTACGTCCAGAGAGAACTGTGGACTCAAACAATGACAGATCTGGACAAAACTTGGCATGAATACACAATATGCCCATTTGAGTCTGAGGAAAATAGACCTTGACATTTGGGAGTTGTAGTTGCTGGGATTTATAGTTCACCTACAACCATAGAGCGTTTTGAACCCCATCAATGACAGAACTGGGGCAAACTTCCCACACAGAAACTTAAGGCCATAATTAAGGCCACCCAGTCCAACTCCCTTCACCAGGGCAAGAAAATGTAATCAAAGCCCTCCTGACAAAGAGCCATCCAACCATAGATATAGATAGATACATATGATTCACACACACAGATATAGTATCATAGATTTGAAAGGGATCCCTAAAGAAGGACAATTATATGTTGCATATTCCAGAGAAGGCAAACCAGACAATCTCCACATCAACACTGACAAAGAAACAGAAAGAAATATTGTTTACCCACAAGCAGAAAGAAATTACATATATTAGAAACCAACACTTTCTCATTACTTTATATTCCAGATCACCAGACTGGGCCACAGCAATGCGTGGCAGGGGATGGCTAGTTATTATTGTTACTATTTGAAACACCACAAGATGAGTCCACAGCAGACACTTCCCAAGTGTCTAGGACTGTGTGATGCATTGGTGAATAATGTGGTCAGATCCCAGTAAGGTGGCCTTTTGCAGCTGGCAGATGGTAATTTTGTCAGCGCCAATTGCGTTTAAGTGCAGGTCAAGGTGTTTAGGCACTGCACCCAGTGTGCTGATCACCACTGGGACCACCTTTACTGGTCTTTGCAGTTTGATCTTTAAATCCTCATATCGTGTCAGCTTTTCCAGTTGTTTCTCTTCAATCCTGCTGTCACCTGGGATTGCGACATCAACAATCCTATTATTTTTTTTAACACGATTGTGAGGTCAGGAGTATTATGCTCCAAAACTCTTTCTGTCTGAATTTGAAAGTCCCAGAGGAGTTTGGTGTGTTCATTCTCTGTAACTTTTTCTGACTTGTGATCCCACCAGTTCTTTGTCGCAGGCAGATGGTATTTGTGGCACAAGTTCCAATGAATCATTTGAGCAACGGTGTTATGCCTCTGCTTGTAGTCTGTCTGTGCAATCTTCTTGCAGCAGCTGAGGATGTGATCTATTGTTTCATCTGCTTCCTTGCAGAGTCTACATTTGGGATCTGTTGTCGACTTTTCAATTCTGGCTTTGATGGCATTGGTTCTAATGGCTTGTTCTTGGGCTGCCAGAATCAGGCCCTCCTATCTCCTTTTTCAGAGTTCCATTTGTGAGCCACAGCCATGTTTTTTCTTTGTCAATTTGGCTCTCAATTTTTCCCAGGAACATTATTATTATTGACACAAAAGCACAGTATGTCACAGCAAACGAGATCTCTATGCTGGATTTTGTATTACAAAATCACAAGTCGAACACTTCCCAAGTGTCTAGGACTGTGTGATGTATTTTCAAATGATGCGTGCAGACCCAAATAAGGTGGCCTTTTAATTATTATTATTATTATTATTATTATTATTATTATTTGGTTGACTTCCCATTCTTTTGTTTCCCCTGAAAGCCAAAGCAGCAATTCAGTTGGTGCAGAAGCCTAAAGGGTTGGAGACCAGCCTGTTAGCTGGTTGATTTGAGTTGTTGTTGTTATTATTATTTTAGAAGTCACTAGATGTTCCCTGCCACACGTTGCTGTGGCCCAGTCTGTTGATCTGAAAAATAAAGTAATGAGAAAGTGTTGGTTTCTAATATATGTAATTTATTAATGCTTGTGGGTAAACAGTATTTCTTGCTGTTTCTTTGTCAGTGTTGATGTGGAGAGTGTCTGGTTTGCCTACTCTGGAACATGCGACATATCATTGTCCTTCTTTAAGGGTCCCTTTCAAATCTAGGATACTATATTTCTGACTGTGTGAATCATATCTCTATCTATCTATCTATCTATCTATGGCTGGATGGCTCTTTGTCAGGAGGACTTTGATTATGTTTTCTTGAGTTGGATTGGATGGCCTTGAGTATTTTCTGTTGGTCATGGGTGTTCTGTGTGGGAAGTCTTCCCCAATTCTGTCGTTCGTGGGGTTCAAAATGCTCTTTGATTGTAGGTGAACTGTGAATCCCAGTGACTACAACTACCAAGTTTGCTTGTGCCAAGTTTGGTCCAGATCCATCATTGTTTGAGTCCACAGCGCTCTCTGGATGTAGGTGAACTACAACTCCCAAATTCAGGGTCAATGCCCACCAAACCCTTCCAGTATTTTCTGTTGGTCATGGGAGTTCTGTGTGTCAAGTTTGGTTCAATTCCATCGTTGATGGAGTTCAGAATGCTCTTTGATTGTAGGTGAACTATAAATCCCAGCAACTACAACTCCCAAAGGACAAAATCATAATGTTTTGAGTGATGGTCACTCCTTGTGTTGTGAGACGTTTTGTTGCCAAATTTGGTGTGATTTCGTTCATTGGTTCTTTTGTTTTTAAGGTACTCATTAGATAGATAGATAGATAGATAGATAGATAGATAGACAGACAGACAGACAGACAGACAGACAGACACTGGAAGGTCTCCCTCCCTCTTGGAAAGGGAAGCACCACCTGCTTCTTTTGTTCTCAGCCTGCTGGAGGCAGGTAACAGGGCTTGGTTGGCAAGGCAATATTAATTTTCATTTTTTATTATTATTATTGGGAGTTAATTTTCCCCTCTTCTGACAAACAAGAAGGCTGAAAGAGAAGGTTGTGGATGTGAGGATCCTTCCCCCATAATGAAAGGCATTGTCTGGCTTTTAAAGCCCTCTCCTTCCGCCTAGGACTATTTTTTTCAAATCTCTGTACACTCCTCCCCAGCCCACTGGCTTGTGGTTAACCCTCTGCAACCTGCCACTCTCCTGCCTGTGGTCTTGTCCCCTCTCCAAAGGCTCCCCAAAGAGAGGGAGAGGAGGAGGATTCAGCCCCCCAAAGCGTGCCCACTTTCCCAATGTTTTGGATCCCCAACCTGCCCCCCAAACCCTGCCCAGAGCGCATTTGGAGAAGGAAGAGAGTCTCCTTTTGGATCAGGAGGGGGTTAAGCTGATAGAGGCTGGCCTTTCCCAGAGAGGACACGAAACTTGAGCTAAGAGGAGGCTCTTAAGACCCAAGGCCCTCTTTTTATCCTCTTTGAAGAGAGAGAGAGAGAAAGAAAGAGAGAGAAAAAAAGAGAGGAAAATTGAGAGTTCATGTCCCTCTCTGCGCGCAAGAGAAGAGAGAGAAATGTGGAGGAGGATGCCTGGTAGGTAAAGAGGGGAGGGCGTGGGAAACCCCAGCGAAGTTTTCCCCCTCCCCTTTGTGCAAATAAAAGTAGAAGGAGGAGAGAAAGGGGGGAGGAAAGGGGAGGGATCCTGGCCCCCCCAAAGCCCAAAGGAGGGAGGGAGGCTTCTGTGAGGCTGATCCTTTGCAAGGCGCATGGCCTCTCTGCGCCCAGGACAATGGCAGGAACTAGACCCAAGGACAAGGTGGCACAAAGGGGAGGGAAGGGGGGAGGGAGAAAGGAGGGGAGAAAAGAAAGGAAGGAAGGGAGCCCTAGGTAGGGATCCTCTTCCTTTGTTCTCCCTTGCTTCCCAATTTGGCTTTTGTCCTCCTTTTCTAACCCCTTCTTTGGGGGCAAAGAATGGCCGGCCTCTTGTGCGCCTTGGAGGTTGGAAAGGTTGGGGACTTTGGAGAGGACTGGGCTTGCTTTCCTCCTCGTCCCTGGCCTGCTTTGCAGCCTCTTTGTTGCCAGGGAAGAAAGGGACAAAAGCCAGCCATGGAGCAATAATGATAATAATAGTAATAATACAAATAATAATACAACAATGATGCATTTTGCACTTGAACAAAAGAAGAGAAAAGTCCTGGAAATGTCAGTCCACTTGAGGAAGGGTTGCTCTGAGGGTCAATCCAGTTCAATTGGGGAAGGTTTACTCCCAGTCCTGTCCATTCCTACTCCAGAGGCAGTCCAGTTTTGAGTCGGACTGGGTTCCCTCTCAGTGCAGTGCCTACTCCAAACTCAGACCGGTTGAGTTGGAGAAGGCTGACTCCCAGTTCTGTGCAATGCTTACTCGGCAGTTGGTCCAGTTGAGTTGGGAAGGTTTTGTTTAACCCCCCCCCCTTTTTTTTTGTCGTGTCAGGAGCGACTCGAGAAACTGCAAGTCGCTTCTGGTGTGAGAGAATTGGCCGTCTGCAAGGACGTTGCCCAGGGGACACCCAGATGATTTGATGTTTTTATCATCCTTGTGGGAGGCTTCTCTCATGTCCCCGCATGAGGAGCTGGAGCTGATAGAGGGAGCTCATCTGCCTCTCCCCGGATTTGAACCTACAACCTGTCGGTCTTCAGTCCTGCCGGCACAGGGGTTTAACCCACTGCGCCACCGGGGGCTCCATTAGGTTTACCCCTAATACTGTGCAATGCAGTCCAGTTGGGTTGGGGAAGATTTACTCCCAGGTAAATGTGTGTGGGTTTTTTCAGCCTGGGGATGTACCTAGTCACTTAGCAGTAAACATCTTTGTACTTATGGCCCTTCCAGACATATCCTATATCCCAGAATCTCATCCCAGGTTAAGTTGGATTATATGAGTCCACACTGCCAGATAATCTGAGATAAACAGAAAACCTGGGATCAAACCCTGGGATATAGGGCCTGTCTAGAAGGGCCCTCAGTCAAAGTAACTTCCGAGCAAAGCTGCACCTTAAGTTACTTCCTTGCAAGTTTTTGCAACATTCTTTAGTGAATTTTGGATTGGCCTGATTCATATTTTAAGACAACTTTTGTTTACTTTCATTTGTTTTGAACATCATAATAATGAGGAGGCTGTTTTCCTCCTCATTCCTGGTCTGGTTTGCAGCCTCTTTGTTGCCAGGGAGGAAGGGGACAAATAATACAACCATAATGCATTTCAAATAATACAACTATAATGCATTTTGCACTTAAACAAAAGAGGAGCAAAGTCCTGGAAATGTCACTCCAGTTGAGGAAGGGTTGCTCTGAGGGTCAATCCAGTTCAATTGGAGAAGGGTTAGGCGCATAGTGTCTAGATCTAGGGAAGTAATGCTACCCCACTATTCCGCCTTGGTTAGACCACACCTGGAATATTGTGTCCAATTCTGGGCACCACAGTTGAAGAGAGATATTGACAAGCTGGAATGTGTCTAGAGGAGGGCGACTAAAATGATCAAGGGTCTGGAGAACAAGCCCTATGAGGAGCGGCTTAAAGAGCTGGGCATGTTTAGCCTGAAGAAGAGAAAGCTGAGAGGAGATATGATAGCCATGTATAAATATGTGAGATGAAGTCACAGGGAGGAGGGAGCAAGCTTGTTTTCTGCTTCCCTGGAGACTAGGACGACGGAACAATGGCTTCAAACTACAAGAAAGGAGATTCCATCTGAACATGAGGAAGAACTTCCTGACTGTGAGAGCTGTTCAGCAGTGGAACTCTCTGCCCTGGAGTGTGGTGGAGAGTCCTTCTTTGGAAACTTTTAAACAGAGGCTGGATGGCCATCTGTCAGGGGTGCTTTGAATGCAATATTCCTGCTTCTTGGCAGGGGGTTGGACTGGATGGCCCATGAGGTCTCTTCCAACTCTTTGATTCTATGATTCTACTCCCAGCCCTGTCCATTCCTACTCCAGAGGTAGTCCAGTTTTGAGTTGGAGAGAGTTCACTCTCAGTGCAGTGCCTACTCCAAACTCAGACCAGTTGAGTTGGAGAAGGATTAGGAAAGCACAACTTCCCAATTACAATCATTCAATATATCAATATATATATATATCATTGAACTCTGACTTTGACTGAGTTCAATGAGGTTAACTGCTAGGTGACTAGGTACATCCCTCCCCAACAAAAACCACATACATTTCCCAGGGAGTAAAGCCTCCCTGACCCAATGGGACCAACTTCGGATAGTGCTACCTATTTGAGAAACCACATCTCCTCCTACCTGCCCACATGAACCCCACATGAACTCAGTCAAAGTCACTTCTGAGCAAAGCTGCACGTTAAGTTTCTTCCGTGCAAGTTTTTTTAACATTCTTAAGCGAATTTTGGATTGATCTGATTCATATTTTAAGACAATTTACATGTGTTTTGACTGTAATAGGCCAATGCAAGCTGCAGAAATTTGGTTCAAGTTAACAAACTAACAAATTCCTCAGTATAAAGATTTTGGACTATTAACTTTCACCCTGAATTTGCTCCTCTCCTTCTCCATGTTCCCATCCTCCTCCAGCACAGACATGGGGAATTTGAGGCCATTTCAGTGCAGGTTGGGCTTCAAGTCCCATCACTATGCTGCCTGGGGGTGATGGGAATTGGAGTCTGAAAGTGTCTTTGGGGCACCGGTTCCCTACCCTTACTCAGTGTTATCCAGTGTATAGAAAATTAAACTCATCTGTACTATAATACCCAGAATCCTCCTGTACCGACTCTGTGGATTCCCGTAATGGGAATCCCAAAATGTTGTTTCTCTGCTCTGCTGTCAATAGGAAGAATGTGAGTCGAATTGAAATCATAATGCATGTAATGGTTTGTTGTTTCCAACTTTGGTAATTTTAGGCAATTGTATCACAGAGCTTTCTGTAGCTATTTAGTCTCCAGCATCATAGTCCAACCCTGCAATCACTAAATATCATTTGGGTCTCTTAGATTGGCGGTACATTGTAAATTTAATGCAGTTTGACACCATTTGAGCTGCCACAGCTTAATGTCCTGGGAATTCTGTAATTTGGTGAGACGACTAAAGACTTTGTAAAACTATGTTCTTTGGCAGAGAAGACTAAAGACCTTGTAAAACTACAGCTCCTGGGATTCCATAGCATTGTAAAAATAATATTGTAGAATTAATGCAGTTTGGCACCAATTCAGCTGCCTGGGAATCTTGGGAGTTGTAGTTTGGTGAGGCACCAATGTTTTACTTTACTTTTCAGACCCTGCCTATCCTAAAGAGTTCAGGCCCTGCCTATCTTCATGATCGCATCTCCCTCTACGAACCAGCGCAAATTCTAAGATCTACCAGGGAGGCCCTCCTCTCGCTCCCACCATCATCATCAGTGCAGTTGGTGGGGAACGAGGGAGAGGGCCTTCTCGGTTGTGGCCCTCCGCCTCTGAACGCCCTCCCCAGGAAAATAAGACAGGCCCTATCCTTCTCCTCTTTTCGTAAGAGCTTGAAGACTTGGTGGTTTCACCAGGCCTTCGAGAATGATTAGCACGAGCTCCAGCCCCCTGGTCACTAGTTAGAATGCGGCCCTTTAACCCTACCTATTACCCTGGTCAGTTCCTCAATTGGCTCAGGAAATGAGCATCTACAGGCCCATTGCTACTACTGTAGAGTCTGGTTACTGCACTTTACCCATTTCCTTGGCTCCCTATGACTTACTTTGCACTACCTCCGGCCCGGCCATCCCAAACTGCCTAGGTCTGGTCCTAATAGCTAATCCTGGCACAAAGAATAAGGTCAATTGATTTTATTGTACACTAGCCATCCCTTGCCATGTGTTGCTGTGGCCCACATAGGGGTTCAGTGTGGGAGGTTTGGCCCAATTCTATCGTTGGTGGGGTTCAGAATGCTCTGTGATTGTAGGTGAACTATAAATCCCAGCAACTCCAACTCCCAAATGTCAAGATTCTATTTTCCCCAAACTCCACCAGTGTTCACATTTGGGCATATTGGGTATTCTTGTAGAGTTTGGTCCAGATCCATCATTGTTTGAGTCCACAGTGATCTCTGGATGTAGGTGAACTACAACTCCAAACCAAAGGACACTGCTCACCAAAACCTTCCAGTATTTTCTGTTGGTCATGGGAGAACTGTGTGCCAAGTTTGGTTCAATGCCATCACTGGTGGGGTTCAGAATGCTCTTTGATTGTAGGCGAACTATAAATCCCAGCAACTATAAATCCCAAATGACAAAATCATTTTTTTGAGTGAAGACATACATTAGGTTGTTAGGTGTATCGTGTCCAAATTTGGTGTCAATTCCCCCAGTGGTTTTTGAGTTCTGTTAATCCCACAAACGAACATTACATTTTTATTTATATAGATGTGTTGTTTGACTATTTTATGCTTATGTTTTTGGTTTTTTTGCTTACTCTGTATGGTTTTGTGTTTTTACAATTTGGAAACCGCCCCGAGTCCCCCAAGGGAGATAGAGCGGTATATAAATAAAGTTTTATTATTATTTATTATTATTTTCCTGAAGAGTTGATAAAACTACAACTCCTGGAGTTCCATAGCATGGAGCCATGACAGTTGAAGCGGTGTCAAGCTATATTCATTCAACAGTGGAGGTGCACCCTAAGCGTAATCGCAGCCAAGGCTAAAAAAAGACCATTATTTTGAGACTCCGAAGGGTCTGTTTCAGTGAGACTCGCCAATACTCAGCTAGATCAGACCTGTGTGGTTTGGAGCAAGGTAGCGTCCCTTGTTCCTCGTCCCTTAGGAAAGGACCATAGCTCAGTGCCAGAGCACATGTTTTGTGCACACAAGGTTCAAAGTCCAGTCCTCGAGGCTTCCAGAGAAGCTTGAAAAAGGCCCGGTCAATGTGGAAACTACACAAGAGCCTAATAAGAGCCATGTTGGGGTAGATCAAAGGCTTGTCTAGTCCAGCACCTAAGCTTTGGTTGACCAGAGGCTTACGGAGAAAGCCCTCCAGTTAATAATAATTATAATAATAATAATTATTTATTTTATTTATTTATTTATTTACTTTGCTTATATACCGCTGTATCTCAAGCCCGAAGGCGACTCACAGCGGTTCACAAACAGTAAAAACAGTAGAAACAGCAGTGGTTCCATACAACATATAACAATTGACTTAACACATTATCCATAAATTACCAATAAGCAGTTGCAATGCACAATTATTACAAAAAACAACCGTACCCAATCTTCTCATCATCCAAGCGTAGTCCAGGTTCGTCGTCCCTTGTTCCATTCCTATGTTCCATTACCAGATTGCACTAAATTACTCAAACGCCTGCACAAACATCCAGGTCTTCACCTTTTTGCGGAATACCATTAGAGATGGTGCTAGTCTAATGTCCGTAGGAAGGGCGTTCCACAGCCGAGGAGCCACCACCGAGAAGGCCCTATCTCTCGTCCCCGCCAGCCATGCTTGAGAAGCAGGCGGGATCGAGAGCAGGGCCTCCCCGGAAGATCTCAAAGTCCTGGTGGGTTCATAGGCAGAGATGCGGTCGGATAGGTAGCTTGGGCCGGAACCGTTTAGGGCTTTAAAGGCCAACGCCAGCACTTTGAATTGAGCCCGGTAGCAGATCGGTAGCCAGTGGAGTTGGCGCAACAGGGGGGTTGTATGCTCCCTGCGCTCCGCTCCTGTTAAATCATGGCTGCTGAGCGTTGGACTAGTTGGAGCTTCTGAGCTGTTTTCAAAG
Organism: Anolis sagrei ordinatus; assembly: GCF_025583915.1. NCBI lineage: Eukaryota > Metazoa > Chordata > Lepidosauria > Squamata > Anolidae > Anolis > Anolis sagrei. Next base: position 299,773,020 of record NW_026845477.1, read on the forward strand.
GCAACCCCACGTAGAGAGCGTTGCAGTAGTCTAAACAGGATGTAACCAGAGCGTGGACTACCGTGGCCAAGTCAGACTTCCCAAGGTACGGGCGCAGCTGGCGCACAAGCTTTAGCTGTGCAAATGCTCCCCTGGTCACCGCCGAAACCTGGGGTTCCAGGCTCAGCGATGAGTCCAGGGTCACACCCAAGCTGCGAACCTGCATCTTCAGGGGGAGTGCGGCCCCATCCAACACAGGCTGTAACCCTATGCCCTGTTCGGCCTTGCGACTGACCAGGAGTACCTCTGTCTTGTCTGGATTCAATTTCAATTTGTTCGCCCTCATCCAGACCGTCACAGCGGCCAGGCACCGGTTCAGGACCTGGACAGCCTCCTTAGTAGCAGGGGGAAAGGAGTGACAGAGTTGGACATCATCCGCGTACAGATGACACCGTACCCCGAAACTCCGGATGATCTCCCCCAGCGGCTTCATGTAGATGTTAAACAACATGGGAGACAATATTGAGCCCTGAGGAACCCCACAAGACAATGGTTGTGGGGTTGAACAGGTGTCCCCCAACAACACCTTCTGAGATCGACCCTCCAGGAATGACCGGAGCCACTGCAAAACAGTATATAATAAAATAATAATTATTATTATTTGAAACACAAGCGGAGCCCCCAGTGGCACAGTGGGTTAAACCCCTGTGCTGGCAGGACTGAAGACCGACAGGTCACAGGTTCAAATCCGGGGAGAGGTGGATGAGCTCCCTCTGTCAGCTCCAGCTCCTCATGCAGGGACATGAGAGAAGCCTCCCGTGAGGATGATAAAAACATCAAATCATCCGGGCACCCCCTGGGCAACGTCCTTGCAGACGGCCAATTCTCTCACACCAGAAGCGACTTGCAGTTTCTCAAATCGCTCCTGACACGGAAAAAAAAATTGAAACACAACAAGATGAGTCCACAGCAGATACTCTGCTGGCTGTTGAATTGGATCACACATCGGACACTTCTCAAGTGTCTAGGACTGTGTGATGTATCGGCGAACAATGCGTGCAGATCCCAGTAAGGTGGCCTTCTGCAGCTGGCAGATGGTAATCTTGTTAGCGCCGATTGTGTTTAAGTGCAGGCCAAGGTCTTTAGGCACTGCACCCAGTGTGCCAGTCACCACTGGGACCACCTTGACTGGCTTGTGCCAGAGTTGTTTATTATTATTATTATTATTATTATTATTATTATTATTATTATAATCATCATTTGAAAATACATCACACAGTCCTAGACGCTTGGGAAGAGTTTGACTTGTGATTTTATGATACAAAATCCAGCATATATATCTCGTTTGCTGTGACATACTGTGTTTTTGTGTCAATAATAATAATAATAATAATAATAAATATTTTCTTTCCAACAATTTCCCCCTCCACTGTCCCCTGTCCAGCTGACTTTCAGACAACCCAACCCCCCAATATAAATTTCCTTAACCACCCCTTTTTCCATTCCCTACTTTCCCATCTCCCCCATTTGTTTTATGTAAATATTCTTCTTGAAAATCTCAATAAAAAAACTATTAATAATAATCATAATAATAAATATTTATTTATACACCGCTTTTCTCCCGCAAAGGGACCCAAGGCAGCTTCCAACATGTTAAAATACAATACAAAATCAACAACATCAAAGGGACAAATATAAAACACTAGCCATCCCCTGCCATGCGTTGCTGTGGCTCAGTCTGCGTATATGTGTTTTGCGTGTGTATATGTTTGTGAGGTCCTCACAACCTCTGAGGATGCCTGCCATAGATGCAGGCGAAACGTCAGGAGAAAATGCTTCTTGAACATGGCCATACAGCCCAAAAAACTTACAACAACCCAATGAATTTCCTGTTTAGACTTGGGTCCAGTCTCCAAGATGTTTGTATATGCAAATACATATGCACAAAAATATATTTTTTAATTATTATAAAAAATTGCCATCAAGATATGTGTATGTGGTGTAGATATTTACTGACACTTCATATGTGTGTGTGAGCGTGAATGTAATATTTGGAATCGGGTCCTATCTTCATTATGTATACCTCTGCAGATACAGGAATAATAAGGGATACCCAAGCTGGATAACCATTCTAATATTTCCCATTTTACTCCTTATTTTGCAATCTGACTCAAGAGCACAAATAATCACCAAGCCAGAGGTATATTGCTGCCTGAGAGCGACAAATGCACCTGAATCAGGTCAAGGGACTTTGATGCCAGATTGCACAAAATCCCAGAATCCGTCTCCCGATCCTTGACTGTTAAGATCGAATCTCAAAAGTAAACAAGCAGTAGTTTGTGGCCTGGATGGAATAACACTCTGTTGCCTTTAAGGGCACTTCCTCGGGGATAATAGGCTTGCATTGTATTTCCGTGTTTTGCACACTCCACTAGCTGTGGAGGGGAACAAAGGACATGACAAGGCAGTTTAAACCAACACACACACACACACACACCCCTCTTTTGAAATGATCGTTTCATTGCTTCGCTGCTTGGAACAATCCAATGTGTTTTGGTTGAGAACATTTCATCAGGCACAGCTCGGTTACAGGCCTTATTTAGGCAAGTTTAAGGGTTGGAAACTTGGCAGTTCCATAGTACTGAGCCATGGCAGTTAAAGCAGTGTCAAACTGCATTCATTCTGCAGTGTAGATGCACCCTGAGTTTGCATGCAAACCATTATGAAAGGCAGGAGGGTCATAAGGGGGTTTCAGAGGGGTCACCAAAAACCATCCGAAAATATATATTTCTGATGGTCTTAAGAACCCCTTTTGGCAGAGAAGGTTGAGGATATCTCCGTCTGTCTTTCTCTTCCTTTTCGGAAACAGATGGGAATCCTCCCACCAAAAGCTCTCCTCTGTTGTGATTGGGCGGCCTCTCAACCAAGGGGAGGGCTGTTTCTGAGACTCCCAAGTGGGGAGGGGAGAGCAGGCGTGCTTGGCACACGGCAGCATGGTGTGCATGTGCAGGCGAGGGAGAGCATGCAAGGCTGGAGGGAGGCTCATACCAGCAAGGAATGGGGGTTCTACCTGGGAAGTATGGCCCAATTCTATCGTTGGAGGGGTTTTGAATGTGCTTTGATTGTAGGTCAACTATAAATCCCAGCAACTCAAACTCCCAAATGTCAAAACCTATTTTCCCCAAACTCACCCAGTGTTCACATTTGGACATATTGAGTATTCATGCCAAGTTTGGTCCAGATCTATCATTGTTGAATCCACAGTGCTCTACCTGTTTGAAGGTAAACAACAACTCCCAAACTCAATGTCAATTTGCACCAAACCCTTCCTGCATTTTCTGTTGGTCATAGGAGTTCTGTGTGCCAAATTGGTTCAATTCCATCGCTGGTGGGGTTCAGAGAGCTTTTTGATTTAGGTGAACTATAAATCCCAGCAACTACAACTCCCAAATGTCAAGGTCTATTTTCTTCAAAGTCTACCAGTATTCAGATTTGGGCATATTGAGTATTCGTGCCAAGTTTGGTCCAAATCTATCATTGTTTGAGTACACAGTGCTCTCTGGATTTAAATGAACTACAACTTTCAAATTCAAGGTCAATACCCAACAAACCCTTCCAGTATTTTCTGTTGGTCATGAGAATCCTGTGTGCCAAGTTTGGTTCAATTCCATTGTTGGTGGAATTCAGAATGCTCTTTAATTGTAGGCGAACTATAAATCCCAGCAACTACAACTCCCAACTGCCAAAATTAACCCCCCCCCCCCCCACAACTACACCAATATTCAAATTTGGACATACCGGGTATTTGTGCCAAATTTGGTCCAATGAATGAAAACACATCCTGCATATCAGACATTTACATGACAATTCATAACAGTAGCAAAATTACAATGATAAAGTAGCAACGAAAATAATGTTATGGTTGGGGGTCACCACAACATTAGGAACTGTATTGAGGGGTCACAGCATTAGGAAGGTTGAGAAACACCTGATTTATAGTGTGCTTTTAATCTAAGTAACTCACATGGATTTCCATGTCCCTTTCCCCGCTATCCTCCCCATTTTTATTCTCATGCCAACTTGGTGAGATAGGTTAGGCTAAGGCTAAAAGACAGCACATAAACACACACACTTCATGACTACATGGAGATTTGAACCCACTTCCTTTGGGTCATAGCCTGACACTTGAACCCAGGTTTCCATGGAAATGGAAGCAGTAAAGGGGAGAGGCCAGGTTGAGGGATAGGAGGTATGAGGGAAATAAACTGTCAGTTGGAATTTTGTTTCATACCCTAATGCATGCTTTTGAGGGAAAGATTGTCAGTTGGAATTTTGTATGGTACCACACTGTATGCTTTGAGAAATAAAGCCTTCCCACTCTGTTTGTGAGGCAATTTCTTCACTAGGAAGCTGCAGATTGGGACACTGAGTGGATTATTTATTGATTCATTGATCAGCCGCTGAGGGGGAAAAGGAAAGGGCCTGAGGCTGCTAGGAATTGTGGGAGTTGAAGTCCAAAACACCTGGAGGACTGAAGTTTGCCCTTGCCTGCTCTATCCACTCCATTGTGCTGCTTTTTGAATTGAATTTGGTCTCCTGTTTCCTTTTGCTGGCCTTCTAATAAACGTTTGCCTTCTTCTCTTTTGTTTCAATTGTTAAGGTCCAGTAAATGTTCATCTTCTCTTTCCATTTTTTCAGGTAGAAGGCCACACAACCAGCCGTTGACCCTGTTGGTTTGGAAAGGCCCCATCTGCTTCTGAAGACCTCCTGTTGAACGTTTTCACCACCATTCCAACAGCCTCGAAAAACCAACGCCTCTCCAAGCCCTTTTTATTTGCAGAGAGGATCTGAGAAAGGAAAATAAAAAATCACAACGGTGGTGATCGGTTGAGACTGTCCCAAAAATGGCCGCCAAACGGGGAGCTGTACCAAGCCTCCAGTTCCAAGGTGCGCTAGAACAAGTGGCTCGGCAAAGAGCGAAAATGGAAGAGGACGAAGACGAAGCCGAAAACCCAGAGCCGGAAGAAAGGTGGCAGGGGAAAGGACAGGCCTCGCGCGGAGGGCACCGAGAGAGAATGGAGCGGCTGCCTCGAAGCCGAGCCTCTCAACACAAGGAGCTCCTCAACGCAACACGCTCTCCTCGCTCGGGGTGGAGGAACCCACGGGTGTCGCGGCCCGTTGAGTGGGAAGACCGTCAGGCGGTGTCTCCGTCTTCCGAGGGGCCAACGGTGGCCCGACACTGGCCGAGAGGCGGACGAACCACCCGGCACCCGCCGAGGCACAGCCGCAGGGACGACCCAGACGTCCAAATCCTGGACTCTGGGGAGATCGGAGAGTCGGGGATGGTGAAAGTGAAGGAGGAGGTAGTGGGGGACGACTCAGCCAGTCGGGAGATGAAGCGCCAGCGTTTCCGGCAGTTTCGGTACCAGGAGGCCGAAGGGCCCCGCGAGGTCTGCAGCCAGCTCTGGTATCTTTGCCACCGGTGGCTGAAGCCCGAGCGGCACACCAAGGAGCAGATCCTGGAGCTGCTGATCCTGGAGCAGTTCTTGGCCATCTTGCCTCCGGACATCCAGAGCTGGGTGAAGGAACACGAACCGGAGACCTGTTCCCAGGCAGCCGCTTTGGCAGAGGATTTCCTCCAGATGCAGCAAGAGGCCGAAAGGAGGGAGCAGCAGGTATGGCTGAAATACATTCATAAAATCATGGCATCATAGCTGGAAGACGCCCCCATAATCCCACAAGGGCCATCCATGATACGAGGGTTGAATGAAAAGTAATGCCTCCACCTTCGTCACTTGGGTTTGGATGAGAATATTTTAATAAATTAAACACAGAAATAATCCTTCGAATGTGCTCTTTGACTACTACTAAAACAACAACAACAACAACAATCATCATCATCTTTATTTATATCCCGTCACTATCTCCCCAACGGGGACTCAGGGCGGCTTACATGAGGCCAAGCCCAACAGCATATTACAATAAAATAAAACCAAAGCACGAACACAACACAGTAAAATATATAAAACGTATGAATAAAGTAAGCAATATATTCACTTTTCCACATAATCACCAGACGATTGGATACATTTCTGACAACAATGAACATATTTTCTGAAACCATCGCGGAAGAAGTCAACACTCTGTTTCTGCAACCCATTGTGCACAGATCTTCCGATATGTCACAAGAACGTGTGGGTCACATTATTGCTTTGCTTGGCAAGCAAAGCAATAATGTGACCCACACGTTCTTGTGACATGCCGATTATGCTTGAAATTTCTCTCTGAGTGATACGATGATCGTCCTGAATCAATCTGTCAACCTTTTTCCTTGTGAAACTCAGTGGTTGCTGTCACAGGATGTCCAATTCTTTGTTTGTCAGGCAAGTCAGATGTTCCCACCTCAACATCTTTAAACTTACTCGCCCAATGACGCACAGTACTCACATCAACACAATTGCCATAAACAGCTTGCATTCTCTGATTAATCTCCTTCGGGGTGACACCTTCTGCTGCCAAGAATTCAATGACTGCACGTTGCTTAAGTCGCATTGACTGACCGTCTGCGCAGGGTTCCATACTTTGCACTATAACAACACAACCGTTCAATGCTAAGCCTTCCTGCCAAAATGGAACTGTAGAGGAGAGTCTACTGAACAAGCCAGTACCGGCCACATACCAGTACTGCCATCTGTTGAGTTTCGAAGGTGGAGGCATTAATTTTCATTCAACCCTCATACAATCCCCAAATGATAAAGGAACTGGGTTGCTGTGAGTTTTCCGCTGTATGGCCATGTTCCAGAAGCATTCTTCCCTGACGTTTCGGCACATCTACGGCAGGCATCCACAGAGGTTGTGAGGTATATTGGATACCAAGCAAAGGATGTTTATATTTCTGTGGAAGGCCCAGGGTGGGAGAAAGAACTCTTGTCTGCTTGAGGCAAGTGTGAATGTTGCAATTGGCTACCTTTGGTTAGCATTGAGTGGCCTTGCAACTTCAAACCTGGCTGCTTCCTGTCTGGGGGAAGCCTTGGTTGGAAGGTTTTAGCTGGCCCTGATTGTTTCCTGTCTGGCATTCCCCTGTTTCTCCTTCGTGGTGTCTGGTGAAATAAACACATAGGGTACTTGATGCAACTGTGAAGCAAGTATAATATGTGCTAATTTCACAGATCACCACTCAAAGAAATATGGCTACAGGTAAGCAGCCATCATTTTCCAAGTGTTGTTTTTGATTTACTGTCCAAATTTTAGAGTTTTTTAATACTGGTAGCCAGATTTTGTTCATTTTCATGATTTCCTCCTTTCTCTTGAAATTGTCCACATGCTTGTGGATTTCAATGGTTTCTATGTGTTGTCTGACATGGTTGTTGTTTGAGTGGTCCAGCATTTCTGTGTTCTTAAATAATATGCTATATCTAGGTTGGTTTATGAAGTACTCTGCTATGGCTGACTTGGTTGAGTTAGTCTGCAGTGCCTTTCATGTACCCTAATACGTGTTTGTATGCTGCGTAATCTGGCTACCAGTATTTTAAAAACTCTAAAATTAGGACAGTAAATAAAGAACAACACTTTGAAAACAGAGGAAACAATCAGGGCCAGCTAACACCACCCAAAAAAGGATTCCCCAAGGAAGCAATCAGCCAGGCTTTGAAGCTGTAAGGCTTTGCAGTGCTAATCAAAGTGATTAATTATAAGAGATTTTAATGTTTTGTGTATAGTTATGGTTTTATGTCTCAGCACTGAATGTTTGCCATGTATATGTTGTGCTCCGCGCTGGGTCCCCTGCAGGGTGAGAAGGGCGGAATGTAAATATTTTAAATAAATAAATAATTTCAACATTCACACTTGCCTGCAACAGTGGGTTAAACTGCTGAGTTGTTGAACTTGCTGACCAAAAGGTGGCAGTTCGAACCCAGGGAGTGGGGTGACCTCCTTCTGTTAGCCCCAGCTTCTGCCAATCTAGCAGTTTGAAAACATGCAAATGTGAGTAGAATAGGTACTGTTCTGGTGGGAAGGTAACAATTCTCCATGCAGTCATGCTGGCCACATGACCTTGTTGGTGTCTACAGACAATGCTGGCTCTTTAGCTTAGAAATGGAGATGAGCGCCAACCCCCAGAATTGAACACAACTGGACTTAATGTCAAGAGGTAACCTTTACCTAGCTATTCCTTGAGATCTGTTCAAAAGCCACCCTTATTTCCCAAAGCCTGCCATGTGGACCCTGAGCAAGATCTCTTGTGTTATTTTTAGGTGCTGGGGCTGTTTGAGATGGACAACGCGGATTCTCCTGAAGCTGAGGCCGAACAACCTCAATTGGACGTGGTACCGAAACAATTATTCAGGGAAGCTAAGCGAGAGGTGGACGAAGAAGAGGCCAGTAATCTGGGTAAGCATTTATTTGAGTTGGTTATCAATTTGTGTATCAGTTTGTCAAATTGTTTTGATTCTTGGGATGGTTTCAGAGCTGGAGTTATCCTTTTAGCCATCGTGAATACCTTAGTTAGACATCTGTAAAAGTGGAGAGATGGCTCTCATACAAAAATGAAAATTAAAAGACAGGATGAGCAAAGTGTCATTTTGTGAAGGAAAATATAAGGGAGGCCTGACCATGGTATGTAAGATATAAAGCTATGTACATGAAAGCAGACCTTCTCCACTCTCCAAACCAGAATGTAACCCTGACCTCCTTCCGCTCTGCTTGGCCCCACAGGGACACTTGGGCAGGTGGAGCCACGGGCGGGTGGTCCCCTTCGCCTCTACCCAGAAGAGGGTAGCTCTGACGATGAGGGCCTCTTGGACCTCGTCTATGCCGCCAACCTCGAGATCCACAGCAGGCGGCCGCCTCGACGGACCCGGCTCATCCGTATGCGCACCCATGAGCTCCAGGTGTCCGATGAGGAGTGCCTGACCCGCTTCCGACTGGACCGCCAGGCCATCCAAGACCTGTGCACGTTGCTGGCGCCCTACTTGGACGGGGCCTCAGCCAGCCGCAGGCACATCCCCACCTTGCAGAAGGTCCTGATAGCCCTGCAGGTGCTGGGGACGGGCTCCTTCCAGCGGATGACAGGCGACAACCTCCGCGTCTCCCAGTCATCTGTCAGCCGCTGCCTGGACGCCTTCTTGGAAGCCATGCTCCGGCACGTCCACGAACACATCACCTTCCCCACCACCGACTCTGAGCTCCGGCGCACCCGGGAAGCCTTCTTCGACATTGCAGGCTTCCCCAACGTCATCGGGATTGTGGACTGCACCCATGTGCCCATCATCGCACCGGCGGATATGCCAGCCCTCTACCGCAACTGCCACAACTTCCACAGCTTGAACGTCCAGGCCACCTGCGACGCTTCAGGGTGCTTCACCCACGTGTTGGCCAAGTTCCCTGGGAGCGTCCATGACGCCCGGATATTCCAGCTCTCCCAGCTGCAAAGACTCCTGGAGTCATGGCCAGATGGGAAGGGATGGCTCTTAGGTGAGTGTTATCTCAGGGAGGGTGCAAGAAAGACGATTCTGTAGTCCACAATGGGCAATCCTATGCTTTTGTGTGTGTCAGGAGCGACTTGAGGAACTGCAAGTTGCTTCTGGTGTGAGAGAATTGGCTATCTGCAAGGATGTTGCCTAGGGGATGCCCGGATGTTTTTGATGTTTTACCATCCTGATGGGAGGCTTCTCTCATGTCCCCTCATGGGGAGCCAGAGCTGACAGAGGGAGCTCATCTGCACTCTCCCCGGATTTGAACCTGTGATTTTTCAGTCTTCAGTACTACTGGCACAGGGTTTAACCCATTGCGCCACTGGGGACTCCAGTCCTATGCATGAAAACATCACTGCCAGTGTGTCTGGATCTGTAGCTTTCTGGTGAAATAATTACCTCACAAAGTTGGAAGGCTTTAAGTCAAAAGCATGCATTAGGAACACAACAAAATTCCAACTGCCAGTTTATTTACCTCGTGCTTCCTATCCTTCATGCAGGCCCTTCCCCTTCATTGCTCCCTTTTCAAATGGCAACCCTTGCCCTTGTTTACTCTGTATGTTTTGGTGATGTTACTTGGAAACCGCTGTGAGTCGTCCTCAGGGACATACAGCAGTATATAAATAAATTATTATTATTATTATTATTATTATTATTATTATTATTATTATTATTATATACACAGACCAGATCTAAGGCATGGCCTAATTTCCTGACTTCACACAAAACCAGGAAATAAGGTTATGACAGGTGTGTATTGGGCTCACAATGCGTTGTCTCTTCCCCACAGGTGATAGCGGCTACCCCTTGCGCCCTTTCCTAATGACACCGCATCCCGACGAAGGGCCGGAACCGGTGGCGCGTTACAACGCCACGCACGAGACAACACGGATGGTGGTGGAGAGGGCCTTTGGGCAGCTGAAGATGCGGTTCCGGTGCCTCCATTCCACGGGGGGCCGTCTCATGCTTCGCCCAGAGAAAGTGGCCAAGGTCTTTGTGGTCTGTGCCATGTTACACAACATGGCCCTGCGGCGCCAGCTGCCCATCATCAATGGCGGACAAGGGGTGGACACCGAGGTCCCCGTGCCTCCCTACTTGGAGACCGATAGCCTGGTAGAACAAGATCTCCGTGGGGTGGAAGTCCGGGATCAAATCATTAGCACTTATTTCTCAGAATAAACCCACCTTTCAGTAGAAGGCTCGTGTGGTTGTTGGTGTATATTTTTTTCCTTTGATGACAGGAGGCCAGAAGAATATATCGAAAGGCAATGGGTGTCCTATCCATGCTAGAGTCACCATGCCGCTGTTCTTGCTGTGAGGTTCATCTTGAAATGGTTTGCCCTATAGTACAGTATTGGTAGGGAATATGTTCCCGGCCAGTTACCTGAAACCATCGACATGACTAAATGCCACTGTATTACAGTCCACACAGATGTGAGGGTCTTATTGTACTTTAGCATACCTTGTTTCCCCGAAAATAAGACAGTGTCTTATATTAATTTTTGCTCCTAAAGATGCGCTAGGTCTTATTTTCAGGGGATGTCTTATTTTTCCATGAAGAAGAATTCATGTTTATTGCCAAATTAAAAAATAAACATTTCTTATATGCTGTACAGTCATTGTCATCACACACCAGCATAGCCAGACAAACACTGAATCTGGGTTGTTGTAGGTTTTTCGGGCTGTACGGCCATGTTCTAGAAGCATTCTCTCCTGACATTTCACCCACATCTATGGCAGGCATCCTCAGAGGTTGTGAGGTCTGTTAGAAATTAGGAAAATTGGGTTTGTATATCTGCTATTTCCTAGTTTTCCTAGTTTCCAACAGACCTCACAACCTCTGAGGAGGCCTGCCATAGATGCAGGCGGAACATCAGGAGAGAATGCTTCTAGAACATGGCCGTACAGCCCGAAAAACCTACTACAACCTAGTGATTCTGGCCATGAAAGCCTTTGACAATACATTAAACACTGAATCCTATCAAGAATTTCTTGTTACTACCATTATTTCCAAGTACAACGATCTAGTGTACATTTTCTGATCCCGATATTTATGAACACAAAGCAAGATTTATTCAATGCATTTTCTTATTTTGGGGGGATGTCTTATTTTTGGGGACATGATACTATGTATAAATATGTGAGGGGAAGTCATAGGGAGGAGAGAGCAAGCTTGTTTTCTGCTGCCCTGGAGACTAGGATGTGGAATGATGGCTTCAAACTACAAGAAAGGAGATTCCATCTGAACATTAGGAAGAACTTCCTGGCTGTGAGAGCTGTTCAACAATGGAACTCCCTGCCCCAGAGTGTGTTGGAGGCTCCTCCTTTGAAGGTTTTAAAACAGAAGCTGGATGGCTATCTGTCAGGAGTGCTTTGAATGCAATTTTCCTGCTTCTTGGCAGAATGGAGTTGAACCGGATGGCCTTAGTGGTTTCTTCCAACTCTAGGATTCGATGATTCTATGATTGCCCAGATGCCACTGGGAACAATCCCTGTCTTTTTCTTTCTTTCCTCCCATCTTTTCTTACTTTTCCCCCTTTCCTCTTCCTTCCTTCCTTCCTTCCTTCCTTCCTTCCTTTGTTCCCTCCTCCTTCTTTCTTCCCCCTTTCTTCCTTCTTCCACTTCTTTTTCTTCTTTCCTCCTTTTCCCCTCATATATATGTGACCTTTGGGTTGTTGTGAGTTTACCGGGCTGTAAGGCCATGTTCCAGAAACATTCTCTCCTGACATTTCGGCTGCATCTATGGCAGGCATCCTCAGAAATTGTGAGGATGCCTGGCATAGATGCAGGTGAAACGTCAGGAGAGAATGCTTCTGGAACATGGCCATACAGCCCGGAAAACTCACAACAACCCAGTGATTCCTGCCATGAAAGCCTTCAACAATATATGTTACCTTTCTTTCCCAGTAACATTTCAGAGCCTTTGTTATATAAATAAACATACATTGACACACACACACATATATATGGCACACTTTTGGAGGGGGTAGGTTTTCAGATTTGCTGGTACAAAGCCAGGCAACACCCCACCACCACCACCACCACTACCATTACATGGCTACCAAATGTGGTCAAAGCAAAAACTATACATGTCCTTATACAAACCAGATGTATTCTTTGTGTGTGTGTTTTTTCACAAGGAGTAGGCCACGTTATAGGTTATTTCAAGGAGGTAGGTGTCTCATTGCTTAATTTTTTTAAAAAAATTGGGAATAACACATTGTTAGCAATCCTGTCTGCAACCTATGCTGCCTTAACCACCTTGAGTTTGGGAGTTTTAGTTCACCTACATCCAGAGAGCACTGTGGACTCAAACAATGATGGATCTGGACCAAACTTGGCACTAATATTCCATATGCTCAAATATGAACACAGATGGAGTTTGGGGAAAATAGACCTTGGCATTTTGGAGTTGTAGTTATTGGGATTTATAGTTCACCTTCAATCAAAGGCTATTCTGAATGAAACCCACAAATGACAGAACTGGGGCAAACCTCCCATACAGAACCCCTGTGACCAAGAGAAAATACTTAAGGCCATCCAGTCCAACTCCCTTCACCAGGGCAAGAAAACGTCATCAAAGCCCTCATGACAGAGGGCCATCCAGCCATAGATATAGATAGATATATATGATTCACACACACACAGATAAAGATCGATTTGAAAGGGACTCCTAAAGATGGGCAATTATATGTTGCATGGTTCCAGAGTAGGCAAACCAGACAATCTCTACGTTAACACTGTCAAAGAAACATGAAGAAATACTGTTTACCCACAAGCATAAAGGCATTACATATATTAGAAACCAGCACTTTCTCATTACTTTATTTTCCAGATCACCAGCCTGGGCCACAGCAACGCCTGGCAGGGGACTGCTTGTAGTTTTATAAACAAGCACCTTGGTCTCCCTACGGATGTCCCGGTCCTCAAACACTCTGTGTGCTTCATTCGGAAAAATGCTGCACTCACAGAGCTCAGGCAGTGTTGAATTTCAGTGTCAATATGTCAATATTTATTTATTTATTGTGTCATCAGCAACCATTGTATCACAATTCTAACAGAGCAAAACAAACCCACAGATTAAAAAGAAAAAGGAAAAAAAACACACAGATTTTGCAAATTTGGTATTTGGTTAAATGTCCTTTGACCAGTATCTAGCCACTTGGAGTGCCTCTGGGGTTGCTGCAAGAAGGTCCTCCATTGTGCATGTGGCAGGGCTCAGGTTGCATTGCAGCAGGTGGTCTGTGGTTTGCTCTTCTCCGCACTCGCATGCCAAGGATTCCACCCTGTAGCCCCATTTCTTAAGGTTGTCTCTGCATCTCGTGGCGCCAGAGCGCAATCTGTTCAGCGCCTTCCAAGTCGCCCAGTCTTCTGTGTGCCCAGGGGGGAGTCTCTCATCTGGTATCAGCCATGAATTGAGGTGCTGGGTTTGGGCCTGCCACTTTTGGACTCTTGCTTGCTGGGGTGTTCCAGCGAGTGTCTCTGTAGATCTAAGAAAACTATGTCTTGATTTAAGTCGTTGACGTGCTGGCTGATACCATAGTGTTACTGAATGGGATTGTTCAAGTTTCCAGCCAATGTTTATAAATCCCAAGGAAACAGATCCATAAATGTAACCAATGATTCCCCCACCAAAATAGAACTCAATAGATACATATAACAGTGGCAGTTTTGTAACACTAAGAAAAGTAACTTTCCATATTTGTTACAGTAACCTGATCTCCACTACATCATCCCCTTATCATTGTGAGCTTCCATTGGAAAAGATGGTATTAAATATCAAATCTTACCCTGGATAAGGGATTTTATAATTAATACATTTTTCTCTATCGTGGATAAGAAAAAGTGCTTCAATCCAATAATAATAATAATAATAATAATAATAATAATAATAATAATGATGATGATGATGATGATGATGATGATGGTGATGATGATGATGATAATAATAATAATAATCCCCAGTCAGGAGTATAAAATACTAAAGCAGAAATAATGAAATGCAACAGTATAGGATGGATTGACAGCAGTCTGCTTACTGGCACAACCTGGGGATCACAACCAGTCACAGTGAAGACATCTGCCCTTGCGCTGTGCTACTCTGCTGCTGAGTATGCATGCCCAGTGTGGAACACATCTCACCACACTAAAACAGTGGATGTGGCTCTTAATGAGACATGACGCATTATCACGGGATGTCTGCGCCCTACACCACTGGAGAAATTACACTGCTTAGCCGGTATTGCACCACCTGACATCTGCCGGGAAGTAGCAGCCAATAGTGAAAGGACTAAGGCAGAGACATCTCCAGCTCATCCCTTGTTTGGGCATCAGCCAGCACGTCAACGACTGAAATCAAGAAATAGTTTTCTAAGCTCTACAGAGACACTCGCTGGAACACATCAGCAAGCGAGAGTCCAAAAGTGGCAGACTCAAACCCAGAACCTCAACCAATGGCTGATACCAAATGAGAGACTCCCTCCTGGGCACACAGAAGACTGGGCAACTTGGAAGGCGCTGAACAGACTGCGCTCTGGCACCACGAGATGCAGAGCCAACCTTCAGAAATGGGGCCACGAAGTGGAGCCCACGACATGCGAGTGCGGAGAGGAGCAAACCACTGACCACCTGCTGCAATACAACCTGAGCCCTGCCACATGCACCAGGGAGGACCTCCTTGCAGCAACCCCAGAGGAGCTCCAAGTGGCCAGTAACTGGTCAAAGGACATTTAATCAACTACCAAGCTTGCAAACTCTGTGTCTTTTGTATGTTTGTTTGTCTGTTCTGTCAAAAATGTAATACAACTGTTCGGTTGCCTGACACGATAAATAAAGAAATAAATGCAGACGCTTCCTCTGTCTCTAATTCTGACACCATTCAAACCAGTCTGTTGTGTTCAAAAAGGGGTTAAAACCACAGACTGTGTCTTTGGCCAGAGAGGCTGGTGATGATGGGTGAGAGGAGGATCAGACCAAGAAGCTTGTTTTCCTGGGAGGAGTTTGTAGTTTCCCTGCAGCAAAAGAGAAAAGGAGGAAGCCCAAGAGGAAGAGGAGGTTGGTCTCCTGCAAAAGAGGAGGTGAGTGGCAAGAAAAACTCTCTCTGTATGTGACTTTGCTTTGAAGGGAAACGAGGTGCCCCCTAAGAGAGGGACAAAATATTATGTAATATTTCCCTGTTTCCTAAAAATCATAGAATCCTAGAGTAAGAAGAGGCCACGAGGGCCATCCAGTCCATCCCCACTGCCTTGCAGGAAAAGCACAATCAAAGCACTCCCGGCAGAAGGCCATCCAGCCTCTGCTTAAAAGCCTCCAGAGAAGGAGACTCCACCAGACTTCTAGGCATCAGTTCCAGGAAGTTCTTCCTAATTACATGCCTACAACCAGTGCATACAAGTGCCAACTCGTGTGTGTGTGTGTGTGTGTATACGCACAAACACATACACACACACACACAAATACACAGAGTTGGCACTTGTATGCACTGGTTGGAGGCATATATATATATATACGCATGCACATACATACATACAGACACACACAGAGTTGGCACTTGTATGCACTGGTTGGAGACATTATATATATATATATATACACACACACACACACACACGCACATGCACATACATACATACAGACACACACAGAGTTGGCACTTGTATGCACTGGTTGGAGGCATATATAGATTGTGCAATTATAATAATGTGTTTTAATGCTTTATTGCTTTTTAATCTTTGTTTTAATGTACATGTTTATTTTATTATTTTTCTGTTGATATGGCATCAAATTGTTGCTGATTGTAAGGTTGCTCTGAGTCCCCTTTGGGGTTGAGAAGGGAAGGATATAAATATAGTAAATATCTATTTATTTACAGTATTTATATTCCATCCTTCTCACCTCACAGGGAACTCAGGGCGGATTACAACACACATATACATAGCAAACATTCAATGCCATTAGACATACTACATATATAGACAGACACAGAGAGAATGAAACATTCCAGCTTTCTGGCTTCATGAAGGTATGCTCGATTCTGGCTTGATTCCAGCCAAAGGAGGAGCTGCCGCTTCACCGTCCATTTTTGACACCGAGTCCTTTGATGGAGTACTTCCTCATTCTTCTGCATGCTACTGGAAGGTTTTATGGTGTCATAAATTAGTTCAGTTAGCCTCCCCGCATAAAGCGGTACCTAAATTTCCTACTTGACAGATTCAACTGTCTTTCGGGCTGCAAAGGTCAACAGCAAGCTAGACTAATGGCTGGAAGCTCACTCCGACCAGCACTACCTTCGAACTCATGCCTCTCGGTCAGTAGTGATTTATTGCAGCTGGCTATCAGCTAAAGAAAAAAAAAATTAAATGCAGAATGGTAATCAATGCCCATGTTGTTCTAGGGATTTCAGTGCAAGATACTGGTGGAATCAAGGACTGGCTAGATCGAAGATGGAGGAAAGATCGTGGCCGCCCAGAAGAGCTCCTCCCGTCCACCAGGCTATAACTGTTGGGGATGACCTGCAGAGAGTCCTTGTCACCCCGATTAAACATGAACCAGAGGAAGGACAACTTCAACATTGGGAAACGCAGTGGCAATCATTCCTGAAGATGGCGGAGGCCCCACATTTGCCTGACGAGCCTCCGCCATGGAATGATGCTCAGTCCTTCCTGGCCTCCTTCGAGGAAGTGGCCACAGCTTGTCAGTGGCCTAAGGATGTGTGGGTGACCCGACTCTTGCCGGCCCTCCAAGGTGAGGCCAAGAAGACCTTTGTCAGGCTGGGGGTGCAAGACAGAGAGGATTATGGGAAAGTGAAGGCAGCCATCTTGCAAGGAGATGCCCTGCGAAGGGAGAAGAGCCGCCAATGCTTCCGGCATTTCTGCTACCAGGAGGCCGAGGGGCCAAGAGGGGCTTATGGACATCTCCAGGAGCTTTGCCACCGGTGGCTGAAAGTGGAGAAGCACACAAAGGAGCAGATCCTGGAAGACCTGATCCTGGAGCAATTCTTGACCGTCCTCCCACTGGAGATCCAGAGCTGGGTGAAGGAACAGGGGCCGGGGAGCTGCACCCAAGCGGTGGCCCTGGCAGAGGAGTTCCTGCTCAGGCAACAGGAGGCCAAGAGCGGGGAGCAGCAGGTGAGACCATGGAAGGGGGTCCAAAATCAAGAGTGGCATTTGGGGTTGGATTCACATTTATCACTAGCCATCCCCTGCCATGCTTTGCTGTGGCTCAATCTGTGTATATGTGTTTTGTGTATATATATATGTGTGTGTATATACAGTGCGGGGGGGGGGGAGTATTTAGTCAGATACCAATTGTACAACTTCTCTCACTTAAAAAGATGAGAGAGGTCAGTAATTGACATCATAGGTAGAGACAACATGAGAAAAAGCATCCAGAAAATCACATTGTCTGATTTTTAACGAATATGGGAAACTAGCCTAGGTCAAGTTGCCCATATTTGGTCATATTATAAAATCTTCTACTTTCATTGGCTTAAGCTCACCTCTGCATTCTACCAAAATAGGCGCTACAAAAGATAAACCAAAAAGACACAATGTGTGTTGCTCCTTCCCGAATGGGAGAGGGTCATCCTGCTTTTTCTAGTTTTGGTTCCTTCCATTGTCTCTGGCCATGTAAACATGTTGTTTTCAACCACAGTTCAACAGGTCAGCAATGTCAGCAGTTCTCATCAGCGCCTTTTTATCACAATTCAACAGTTTATGAATTCTTCACCTCCTTTTGCAGTTTTCCAGGCTTTATTCTCCTTAGGATGGTTTCTTCAGTCTTTGCCAGACCCCACACTTTCTGCCACACTTTTGGAAAGTAAGAAAGTCTTTTATATAGCATTTCTTCTCTTATTGAAGTTATAAATTACTAATTTGATATCCGTCTCAAAATTACTGATTTCATCAGTTCCTGGACAGATGTTGGTTTTCCTTCTTAATGTAAGGGACTATTATTTTACTTCCTTGACTTTAATAGTTATGGTCTCTGGTCATGTAAACATGTTTTCAACCACAGTTTAACAGATCAGCAATGTTAGCAGTTCTCAACAGCACCTTATTATCACAGTTCAACAGTTCATGAATTCTTCACCTCCTTTTGCAGTTTTCCAGGCTTTATTCTCCTTAGGATGGTATCTTCAGTCTTTGCCAGACCCCAATCATGCAGTCTGACACACTTTCAGAAAGTAAGAAGGTCTCATATAGCATTTCTGCTGTTGTTGAAGCTGTAAATTACTGACTTAATATCCACCTAAAACTTGCTGATTCTATCAGTTCTTGGACAAATGTTGGTTTTCCTTCTTAACGTAAGGGACAATTGTTGACTTCCTTAACTTAAAGACTAATTGTCTGTGGCCATGTAAACATGTTGTTTTCAACCATGGTTCAACAGGTCAGCAATGTTAGCAGTTCTCATCAGCATCTTTTTATCACAGTTCGACAGTTCATGATTTCTTCACCCCCTTTTGCAGTTTTCCAGGCTTTATACTCCTTAGGATGGTATCTTCAGTCTTTGCCAGACCCCAATCATGCAGTCTGCCACATTTTCGTAAAGTAGGAAGGTCTCTTATATAGCATTTCTGCTGTTGTTGAAGTTGTAAATTACTAACTTGATATCCGGCTAAAAATTATTGATTCCATCAGTTCCTTCTTAATGTAAGGGATTATTGTTTGACTTCCTTAACTTTAATAGTTATTGTCTCTGGTCATGTAAACATGTTGTTTTCAACCACAGGTCAGCAATGTCAGCAGTTTTCATCAGCAGCTTTTTATCACAGTTTGTCAGTCCATGAATTCTTCACCTCCTTTTGCAGTTTTCCAGGCTTTATTCTCCTTAGAACAGTATCTTCAGTCTTTGCCAGATCCCAATCATACAATTTCTTTCAATCCACATACTACAGAAACATTCACAGTTTTTAAAAAACTGAACATTATTTGTAATTGATTTGTTCCTTGTTACATTCCTTTGTTCCAAAAATATGGTTTTCACTGCTTTTTCAGACGTTGACGGAGTTTGTGGAGCCAACTGTGAGTTCTGTTAAGGAAGAACCATCTCTGTCGGACTTTGGGGAAACGCAGCTGCAAAAGGAGGCTGAGACCGTACATAACCTGGAGGCCGGTTTACAGGGTAAGGCGAAGAAGTCCTTGGACGCTTTGCAGTTTATTCATTGTCATCAGTTCCAACTACCAAATGACCCCATACCTGTGGTTTCACCTACACATATCTGGCACAACATGTCCTCTCTAAGTCTTCCCAACAGTAGGTTGTTGGGAATTGTGGGAGCTGAAGTCCAAAACACCTGGAGAGCCCAAGATGGCCCATGCCTGTTCTACAGTATACTTCTACCAGAAGCATACCATAAAACCACCTAGAGGACCTAAAAAATCCTAAGACAAGACATCTCCAAGACATCACTCTATGGTGCTTTATGGCGGAAGCTGGTAATTTCAGTACAATTTACTATAATTCAAAGTTTCATGTTTCATCAATAAGTTCAGGAATGTATCCACACATTTCTTCTTCCTCCATAGAATCATAGAATCATAGAGTAGGAAGAGACCTCATTCTCTCACACCAAGGCACTTCTGGCATGATTAAAAAAACTAACCTTTTTGGTAACTTTTATATTTCTAAAGGTAGCATGCCGGTGAGTGAGAGTGGGGAGAAGATTCCCAATCATCCCAAACTCAGCAAGCATCGAGAGGAACTCCGGGGATCTTCTGAGCTGAGAAAAAGTCCAGAGAAAGGTTTAGCTTGTTCCAAATTTCTGAAGCCAAATGAAGAACCTCAAAGGAGAACTGCAGAAAGCATTCTTCAGTTGGATACAAAAGGCAAAACATTTTGGGAGCCCCACAGTTCAAAGAGGCAACAAAGGAACCCTCCAAGGAATGGGACAAGGGCTTCCATTCCCAGGGTGGAAAACAAGACCATCAACGAACACTTATTTGGAAATGCTCGACTTCCAGGAAACTTTGGGGAAAACAGTGGACATTTCAGATGTGAAGCTGTGCACAATGGGGAGGAAACATTCCAAGATACTGTGTGTGGTACAAACATCGGTCTCCGTCACGACCCACTTACAAAACATCAGCGAATACACGTGTTGGAAAAACCACACCAATGTGGGAAAGCCGGCTGCCAGGCTTTCCGTGGGGGGACCTGTGCCGAAAAGAAACCCTTCCAGTGCTCGGGCTGCGGGAAGTGCTTCAGCCGGAACTCGCTGCTCCTGAAGCACGAGCGGACTCACAAGGGAGGGAAGCCCCACGTGTGCCCCACTTGCGGGAAGAGCTTCGTCTACAGCTGGAACCTGATGAAGCACAAAAAGAAGCACACAGGCGAAAAGCCCCACCAGTGTTTGGCCTGTGGGAAGACCTTCTTCGAGCGGTCGGACCTTCTCAGGCACGAGAGGACTCACACGGGGGAGAAACCGCACCGCTGTGCTCACTGTTGTCGGCACTTTAGTCAGAAGTGGCTCCTTATTAAACATGAACGAATTCATACAGCATAGAGCAGTGGTTCTCGAGCTGTGGATCCCCAGATGTTTTGGCCTATAAGAAATCCCAGCCAATTTCCAGCTGTTAGGATTTGTGGGAGTTGAAGGCCAAAACATCTGGGGACGCACAGGTTGAGAAACACTGGCATAGAGTATTGTCGAAGGCTTTCATGGCTGGAATCACTGGGTTGTTGTGAGTTTTCCGGGCTGTAGTGTCATGCTCCAAAAGCATTCTCTCCATACGTTTCATCTGCATCTGTGGCAGGTGCAATGGGTTAAACCCTTGTACTGCCAGGACTGAAGACCAACAGGTATCAGGTTCAAATCCAGGGAGAGTGTGGATGAGCTTCTTCTGTCAGCTCCAGCTCCTAATTGCGGGGACATGAGAGAAAGCTCCCACAAGGATGGTCAAACATCAGAAACATCCGGGTGTCCCCTAGGCAATGTCCTTGCAGACTGCCAATCCTCCCACACCAGAAGTGACTTGTAGTTTCTCAAGTCACTCCTGACACACACAAAAAGAAGCCTCTGCAGAAGACAGTGTAAAGGCAAACAAATTTTGGCAAGAAAACAAAATTATGGTAAAACATCAAAACATCCGGCTGTCCCCTGGGAATTGGCTGAGCATGCCAGAAGCCAGGGTTCTGATTGGCTGCTGCCTCTGGCTAGGTGCTGAGACCAACGGTTCTAACTGCCATTTCTCACTTTGGACAGTGAAGAGATAGTGCTGGCCTTACAGATGGCCAAATCTCTCATACCAGAAGCGACTTGCAGTTTCTCAAGTTGCTTCTGACAAGGGAAAAAAAAACCTCAGAGGTTGTGAGGTCTGTTTGAAAACTAGGAAAATGGGGTTTGTATATCTGTGGAATGTCCAGGATTGATGAACCAGCCTGGACACAGCATATTATTTGAGAACACAGAAATGCTGGACCACTCCAATAACCACCATGTCAGGCTACACAGAGAAGCCACTGAAATCCACAAGCATGTGGACAATTTCAACAGAAAGGAGGAAATAATAATAAATAATAATAAACTTTATTTATACCCTGCCACCATCTCCCCCAACGGAGATTCGGGGTGGCTTATATGAGGCCAAGCCCAAACAACAGATTACAATAAAATAAGATACAAGTTACAATAAAATAAACAACATAGCATTAACGTATAAAACATATAAGCATATAAGCAATATACAGAAAACATAAAGAGAAGAAAGAAAAAAAAGCAGTAAACCAAACATAATGACAGTGAGCAGGCCGCATGTACATAAAATGATTTAAATCATGAAAGTGAACAAAATCTGGCTACCAGTACTTAAAAAAATTCTAAAAGCATGACCGTAAATAAAGAACAACACACAAAAACAAGGGAATTCCAGGCAATAAAGAATCAGGGCCAGCTAATCACCTCCCAACAAAGGCCAGCACCTTAAACACTATGTCTCGGACACAAATTCAGCCCTGTTGACTTCTTAATGCCTTTTTTACTTTTAATGTTTTAACTGTTTGCTGTTATTAGATCTAGTAGTTAAGATGTCCTAAATGTTTGATTAATTTATTCAAATTTCTACATTTGTTATTTTTGAGTTGCTCTATAAGTACACGTGATGTTGTTTATTTTGTTAAAATTTAAACTGTTTGTTATGTTATGTCGGCATTGAATGTTTGTCGGTTTTCTATTGTAAAGTGTAAAGTGTAAAGTTTATTATTATTTATTATTTATTATTATTATTCCCCCAGGCAGTAAGAAACCATACTTTGAAACTGCTAGGCCATTAAATGATAATCAAGGTGGACAGTTGAGACATTTATTTATTTATTTATTTATTTATTTATTTGGTGCATTTATTGACCGCCACTCTCAGCCCTAGGGCGACTCGCGGCGGTGTACAACATATAAAACACAGTTTACAAAAGCAGAACAAGCAAAATCACAGCACAATCATAAACAATACTATAAGTTACACTAATAATCCGCTCCGTCATATTATAGAATCATATCCAATGTCATAGTCCATATTCCGTTCCAAGTGTCCATTACCAATTG
>NW_026845477.1:299796014-300245043 GCF_025583915.1 Anolis sagrei ordinatus
TWTTCAATTGAAGGYCTTTTCAAATAGCCAGGTCTTTAGGCTCCTGCRGAAGGATAGAAGGGAGGGCGCCTGTCTAATATCAACAGGGAGGTCGTTCCACAGCCGGGGGGCCACCACCGAGAAGGCCCTCTCTCTCGTCCCCGCCAAGCGTGCCTGCGACGCAGGCGGGATCGAGAGAAGGGCCTCCCCAGATGATCTCAAGGTCCTCGTGGGCTCATAGGCCGAGATGCGGTCCGAAAGGTATTTTACACTTGCCTGAAACAGACAAGAGTTCCTTCTCCCACCCGGGACTTTCCACAGATATATAAACCTCAATTGCCTAGTTTCCAATAGACCTCACAACCTCTGAGGATGCCTGCCATTGATACAGGCAAAATGTCAGGAGAGAATGCTTCTGGAACATGGCCATACAGGCTGTAAAACTCACAACAACCCGCTGGCAGAGAGGTTAGACAAGTGAGCCTCTCATGTAGAAAGTCCATGCATGTCTGCTCAGGGTAAACATGGGGAGCCGTCCTTTTCCCAGTGGGGTTCGAATCACTCAAGGGGTAATTTGTTTTGGACTATGTATTGTCGAAGGCTTTCGTGGCTGGAATCACTCAGTTCTTGTGGGTTTTTTCGGCCTATATGGCCATGTTCTAGGGGCCTCTAGAACATGGCCATATAGCCCGAAAAAACCCACAAGAACTGATTGTTTTGGACTGTTTGCTCCTGGTGGCTGAGACTGAAGACTGTGGTGTGTCTCCGTGTCAGGTCAAAAGAGACACGTTCACCCATTTTCTGTCTTTCTGGGTTCCTGTACATCGCAGCTTTCATGTTAATGACACACTTTTTTGTCCTGCATCATTTCGCGACACAGTAATTCAATGTTACCAGCAAACCAGGGGTTAAGCCAACCCCTGACAAGAGATACGGACACAGACATAAACTGTCCTATTGAAATGTTTGGGGAATTAACACATCCTGTGAAAATCTTTTCATATATATATTTGGAAATACATGATTTATTGCTTATTTCATATAGACTTGGATGTTTGTTGTTACATTCATATGACACACCGATGCACTGCAACGGACACACTTTAGGGATTTGAGCCATTTAGGAAATGCATGGGAAAACTTGGGCCCTCCTGGTGCTTTGGACTTCAACTCCCATAATTCCTAACAGCCGGTAGGCTGTTAGGAATTGTGGGAGTTGAAGTCCAAAGCACCGGGAGGGCCCAAGTTTGTACTTGCCTGATGCAGATGGACCCTTGCCCTTCCTTTTCCGAGCCTGTTTACTATTTTATTTATTTATTTACAGTATTTATATTCCGCCCTTCTCACCCCGCAGGGGACTCATATACATATACATTGCAAACATTCAGTGCCATAGACACACAACATATATAGACAGACACACAGAGGCTATTTAACATTCCACATTCCAATTTTCATGAGGGTATTCTGGCCACCAGGGGAGCTGTCACTTCACCATCCATTTATGACACTGATGGAGTACTTCCTCATTCTTTTGCCCGCTGCTGGAGATTTTTATGGCATCGTAAATTAGTTAAATTAGCCTCCCCACATAAGCGGTACCTAAATTTCCTACTTGACAGATGCGACTGTCTTCCAGGCTGCAAAGGTCGACAGCGAGCTACACAATGGTTGGAAGTTCACTCCGACCCAGGCTGGTTTCAAACTCATGATCTTTCAGTCAGTAAGTGATATAATGCAGTTGACTCCCAGCCAGTTGCGCCACAGACTTGTTCAACCATGTCTTTGGAAACTATTAAGCCAGGTTCCTCTTCATTAGTTCCTTCTTGTCCATTTATCATTTAGTGCTGAGCTAAGAAAAGCCACAAACATTTCATACTGTCACTCAGAGAAGCATAATTTTCCTTTTGTCTTTAGAAAAACACAATTATGGAGCTGGAAGAGACTCCGAGGGTCATCCAGTCCAACCCCACCCTGCCATGCAGGAAGACACAATCAAAGCACCACTGACAGATGGCCATCTAGCTTCTGCTTAGAAGCTCCTGAGGAGACTCTGTCCTATTCTGGGCACCACAATTGAAGGGAGATGTTGACTCTAAGCTGGAATGTGTCCAGAGGAGGGTGACTAACAGTCTGGAGAACAAGCCCTATGAGGAGCGGCTTAAAGAGCTGGGCATGTTTAGCCTGAAGAAGAGAAGGCTGAGAGGAAATATGATGAGGGCCATGTATAAATATGTGAGGGGAAGTCATAGGGAGAAGGAAACAAGCTTGTTTTCTGCTGCCCTGGAGACTAGGACACAATGGAACAATGGCTTCAAATGACAGGAAAGGAGATGTGTGGTGGAGGCTCCTTCTATGGAGGCTTTTAAACAGAGGCTGAATGGCCATCTGTTGGGGCTGCTTTGAATGCAATTTTCCTGCTTCTTGGCAGGGGGTTGGACTGGATGGCCCACGAGCTCTCTTCTACCTCTGTGGTTCTATGATTCCACCTGAACATGAGTAAGAACTTCCTGTGAGAGCTGTTCAGCAGTGGAACTCTGTGCCTTGGAGTGTGGTGGAGGCTCCTTCTTTGGAAGCTTTTAAACAGAGGCTGGATGGCCATCTGTTGGGGATACTTTGAATGGGATTTTCCTTCTTCTTGGCAGGGGGTTGGACTGGATGGCCCACAAGGTCTCTTCTAACTCTATGGTTCTATTATTCCACCTGAACATGAGGAAGAACTTCCTTTGAGAGCTGTTCAGCAGTGGAACTCTTTGCCTTGGAGTGTGGTGGAGGCTCCTTCTTTGGGGGCTTTTAAGCAGAGGTGGGATGGCTTTGAATGCGATTTTTCTTCTTCTTGGCAGGGGGTTGGACTGGATGGCCCATGAGGTCTCTTCTAACTCTATGGTTCTATGATTCCACCTGAACGTGAGGAAGAACTTCCTTTGAGAGCTGTTCAGCAGTTGAACTCTCTGCCTCAGAGTGTGGTGGAGGCTCCTTCTTTGGAGGCTTTTAAACAGAGGCTGGATGCCCGTCTGTTGGGGATACTTTGAATGGGATTTTCCTTCTTCTTGGTAGGGGGTTGGACTGGATGACCCATGAGGTCTCTTCCAACTCTATGATTCTATGATTCCATGATTCCACCTGAACATGAGGAAGAACCTCCTGACTGAGAGCCGTTCAGCAGTGGAACTCTCTGCCTCTAGGTGTGGTGGAGGCTCCTTCTTTGGGGGCTTTTAAGCAGAGGCTGGATGGCCATCTGTCAGGGGTGCTTTTAATGTGATTTTCCTATGACTATGATTCTATGACTCCATCACACTCCCAGCAGAAGCATCTTCCACTATTGAACAGCTCTTTACCATTGGGAAGTTCTTCCTCGTGTTTAGGTGGAATCTCTTTTCCTGAAATTTGAAACCATTGCAATAAATGGTCAGTGTTGAAGAGCCTTCAGGTGTATAGCCCAACTAGTTAGATTACTGGCTCTGGCTTGAAGCCTGCCTTGTTATCCCATCCAAATACTCACCAGGAACAATCCTGCTTGGCTTCAAAGACTGGACAAGATTGTGGTGGAGATACTGTATTGGAGCAAAGCTCTCTCTGTAGAGTTCCAGATTTTGTCATTCAGCAGCTCATGGGTTTCCCAAAGATGGCTATTGCTTCTGCTCATTAGTTAAAAGGAGAGGTTTTGGATTATGAAGAAGCAGGTAGACTCAGTTGATAGGGAACGAGGCAAAAGATGGAGATCACCCTCTTTTCTCCCAGGAGCTCAAGAGTCGCTTTATGGTCCCAATCACCTCCCACTTCTTCCCATCTTGCCAGCAAAAGGAATGCCAGGACCCTATGATGATGATCTGCCATGTTGTAGGTATTAATACTGTTGTATTATTATGCCCCCTTGGTGGCGCAGTGTGTTAAACTGCTGAGCTGCTGAACTTGCTGACCGAAAGGTTGGCAGATTGAATCCGGGAAGCAGGGTGAGCTCCCGCTGTTAGCCCCAGCTTCTGCCAACCTAGTAGTTCGAAAACATGCAAATGTGAGTAGATCAATAGGTACCGCTCTGGCGCTCCATGCAATCATGCTGGCCACATGACCTTGGAGATGACCACGGGTCTGGAGAACAAGCCCTATGAGGAGCGGCTTAAGGAGCTGGGCATGTTTAGCCTGAAGAAGAGAAGGCTGAGAGGAGATATGATAGCCATGTATAAATATGTGAGAGGAAGCCACAGGGAGGAGGGAGCAAGCTTGTTTCCTGCTTCCCTGGAGACTAGGACATGAAACAATGGCTTCAAACTACAAGAAAGGAGATTCCATCTGAACATGAGAAAAAACTTCCTGACTGTGAGAGCCGTTCATCAGTGGAACTCTCTGCCCTGGAGTGTGGTGGAGGCTCCTCCTTTGGAAGCTTTTAAACAGAGGCTGGATGGCCATCTGTCAGGGGTGCTTTGAATGCAATATTCCTGCTTCCTGGCAGGGGGTTGGACTGGATGGCCCATGAGGTCTCTTCCAACTCTTTGATTCTATGAGATGGCTATGGACAACGCTGGCTCTTCAGCTTAGAAATGGAGATGAGCACCAACCTCCAGAGCTGGACACAACTAGACTTAATGTCAAGGGGAAACCTTTACCTATTATTATGCCATGCTTGCTCTGTAATATGTAGTTTACTTTAGAGCAGTGGTTCTCAACCTGTGGGTCCTGAGCTGTTTTGGCCTTCAACTCCTAGAAATCCTAACAGCTAGTAAACTGGATAGGATTTCTGGGAGTTGTAGGCCAAAACACCTGGGGACCTACAGGTTGTATCCACCGATGAGCCTGCCATGAGCCTTTAACAAAGGTATACAACACTAATGGGAAGTCAAGTATATTCTAGAAGCTGCAAGCTGAAGGAAATGGCCAGAAGTGGCTGGTACAGCATATCTCATGAACTAGACACCCGCAGACAGGATGAGCTATATATTTACTTCCAAGAGCATCCAACCACCAAGGTCTTTCTCATGTTGAAGGGGGAAATGAGATGTTTTGATTGCTAAATTGTCCAACACTGAGTTTCCCATCCATGTATTGTCGAAGGCTTTCATGGCTGGAATCACTGGGTTGTTGTAGGTTTTTCGGACTGTATGGCCATTTTCGAGAAGCATTCTCTCCTGACGTTTTGCCTGCATCTGTGACAGGCATCCTTGGAGGTTGTGAGGTCCCATCCATGCTCACAATCATTTTTGAATGGCTTTTGCAAGTGTCAGAATTATCAGAGCTATGCCAGGATATGTGGACTTGTTTCCCTCAACACAGTGTTGGACAAGATCTTCTAGCGTTCCTTATGGGGCTCTCCTAGTAGGGGCTTCTGGAAGCTGCGGTCTAACTCCAAATATGAAGTAGCAGCTACGAGAATATGAAGTATTGGCTAGGCCGGGCATGGGCCAACTTTGGCCTTCCAGGTATTTTGGACTTTAACTCCCATGATTCCTAACAACCTACCAGTTGGCTGTTAGGAATTGTGGGAGTTAAAAGTCCAAAACACCTGGAGGGCTGGTGTGGGCCTATGCCTGAGCTGCAGCTATCCGGCTTGTGGGATCTTAGGAGCTCATGGCCCAGAGCCTGTTTGCATGCTGGTCGCTGATGATGATCGTGCCATCACCGCTCAAGCAGGGAGCTTTGAGATGGTTGAACAGAAGCTCGCCGAAGCTCTAGGTGCTCTTATTGCCTATTACAGGGAAAACTAGCTGATCCTCAACCCATCTAAAACACAGACATGTGCATTTCATCTCAAGAACAGAGAAGCATCCCGAGCTCTGAGGATTACCTGGGAAGGGATCCCACTGGAGCATTGCAGCACACCCAAATACCTGGGAGTCACTCTGGACCGTTCTCTGACCTACAAGAAGCACTGCCTGAACATCAAGCAAAAAGTGGGTGCTAGAAACAATATCATACGAAAGCTGACTGGCACAACCTAGGGATCACAGCCACAGTGAAGACATCTGCCCTTGCGCTGTGCTGTTCTGCTGCTGAGTATGCATGCCCAGTGTGGAGAACACCTCTCACCACACTAAAACAGTGGATGTGGCTCTTAATGAGACATGCCGCATTATCACGGGGTGCCTGCGCCCTACACCACTGGAGAAATCACACTGCTTAGCCGGTATTGCTCCACCTGACATCCGCCGGGAAGTAGCAGCCAATAGTGAAAGGACCAAGGCAGAGACATCTCCAGCTCATCCCGTTTGGGTATCAGCCAGCACGTCAACGACTCAAATCTAGAAATAGTTTCCTAGGATTTACAGAGACACTCACTGGAACACCTCAGCAAGTGAGAGTCCAAAAGTGGCAGGCTCAAACCCAGAACCTCAATCCATGGCTGATACCAAATGAGAGACTCCCCCCTGGGCACACAGAAAACTGGGCAACTTGGAAGGCGCTGAACAGACTGCGCTCTGGCACCACGAGATGCAGAGCCAACCTCAAGAAATGGGGCCACAAAGTGGAATCCACGACATGCGAGTGTGGAGAGGAGCAAACCACTGACCACCTGCTGCAATGCAACCTGAGCCCTGCCACATGCACAATGGAGAGCCTTCTTGCAGCAACACCAGAAGCACTCCAAGGGGCCAGATACTGGTCAAAGGACATTTAATCAACTACCAAACTCACAAATTTTGTATTTTGTCTGTTTGTTTGCTTTGTTCTGTTAGAAATGTAATATAATTGACTGGTTGCCCTGACACGACAAATAAATAAATGGCCCAGAGAATGACCCATCTGTTTGTTGTTGTTTATTTGTTCAGTCGCTTCCGACTCTTCGTGACCTTCTGGACCATCCCACGCTAGAGCTCCCTGTTGGCTGTCACCACCCCCAGCTTCTTCATAGTCAAGCCAGTCACTTCAAGGATACCACCCATCCATCTTGCCCGTGGTCGGCCCCTCTTCCTTTTTCCTTTCATTTTCCCAAGCATCATTGTGTTATCTAAGCTTTCCTGTCTTCTCATCACAGGCTATTGTCAACCTGTGATTGTGTCATGATGGTAATGATGTTCATGTTGATACGCGTAAAGGGAATGGGGATGATGCTTCTGATGATGGGCTGGGGATGCGGGTTTGCCCAGACTGGAGTTAAGTTCAGAAGAGAGGCCTGAGTAAGGTCACATTCCTGGGGAAGACCTTTCACTGCTTTTCTCAGAACAACAGCCTGAAAACGATGCGGAGATTGCTTTGCCAGGTGCAGAGGGAGAGGATAGTGAAACCGTGGACAGAAAGCAAAATTTTAGTAAACAGGCAGAACTTTCGGAATCTCAGGCGTTCTGCTCGTTTACAACAAAAGAAAGATAACAAACCGTCATCTAGTGGGAAAGTGAGAAAGAATGCTTTCCTGTCCGTTTCGGCCATTGGAAAGGGTTTATAATATATAATAATGGGAGACTAGTGTCTCAGTCAAGTCAACGTCGTTAATTAATGCTGGTTTTGTTTTAAAGTGCTCTATGTTTCATGTATCAAGTTGTTGCCAAATCTAAGTATTTGCCTGAGAATTTTTGCTGTTTTCTTCCATGTTCTTAAGTGCCTTGCTTCATGGGTTTCTATGTACTAACGGACCTGGTTTCCTTTTAACGTTTATGGATTATCTTGGATTTTGGACTGTTATCATTTTACTATTTTTTACTGCTTTGCCTACGTCTATTCTACAATAAACTGCTTGCTGATTTACCAAGCTGGTGTAGTGTTTCAAGTCAGGAGTGTTCCTGCTCTGCAGTATGACAGCTCTATTATCTAAATGTGTCTTTACTTACGCAATCTATAGAAGGCTAGCACAACCCATGGACCTCCAGGTGTTTTGAATGTCAGCTCCCAGAATTCCTGGCCATTGGACAAGTTGGCTAGGGCTTCTGGGAGTTGGAGTCCCAAACACCTGGAGGGCCAAGGAAGACAAGAGTTTGCCACTTTCTTTGTTGTGAAAGCCACTTGGGATAGTGAGTGTAAATAAATATTGTGAGGGTGGAAAATGGGAAGAGTGTCATCCAAATGAGCAGACATGGGCAAACTTTGGCCCTCCAAGCTGTTAGGAATTAGAATCATAGAATCCTAGAGTTGGAAGAGACCTCATGGGCCATCCAGTCCAACCCCATTCTACCAAGAAGCAGGAATATTGCATTCAAAGCACCCCTGACAGATGGCCATCCAGCCTCTGTTTAAAAGTTTCCAAAGAAGAAGCCTCCACCACACTCCAGGGCAGAGGGTTCCACTGCTGAACGGCTCTTACAGTCAGGAAGTTCTTCCTCATGTTCAGATGAATCTCCTTTGTGAATTGTGAGAGTTGAAGTCCAAAGCACCTGGAGGGCTGTAGTTTGCCCATGCTTGGCCTGAAGAAACTCCCCTCTGAAGAAAACGAACATTATATTGAGAGAATTATCCCAGTGTTTCTCAAACTTCCTAGTGCCGTGACCCCTTAATACAGTTCCTCATGTTGTGGTGACCCCCAACCATAACATCATTTTCGATGCTACTTCATAACTGGTATTTTGCTACTGTTATGAATCGCTGTGTAAATATCCGATATTCAGGATGCATTTTCATTCACTGGACCAAATCTGACACAAATTTACACTCAAATTTGAATACTGGTGGGGGATTGATTTTGTCATTTGGAAGTTGTAGTTGCTGGGATGTATAGTTCCCCTATAATCAAGGAGAATTCTGAACTCCACCAATGATGGAATTGAACCAAACTTGGCACACAGAACTCCCATGACCAACAGAAAAGACTGGAAGGGTTTGCTTGGCATGGACCTTGAATTTGGGAATTGTAGTTCACCTATATCCAGAGAGCACTGTGGACTCAAATAATGATGGATCTGGACCAAACTTGGCACGAATACTCAATATGCCCAAATGTGAACACTGGGGGAGTTTGGGGAAAGTAGAGGTTGACGTTTGTTGTTGTTGGGATTTATAGTTCACCTACAAACAAAGAGCATTCTGAACCCCACTAATGATGGAATTGAACCAATCTTGGCAAATAGAACTCCCATGACCAACAGAATATACTGGAAGGGTTTTGTGGGCATTGACCTTGAGTTTGGGAATTGTAGACGACATTAGGGAGTTGTACTTGCTGGGATTTATAGTTCACCTACAATCAAAGAGCATTATGAATCCTACCAACAATCGAATTGGGCCAAACTTCCCATGCAGAACCCTCATACCATGTTTTCTGATGGTCTTTGGCGACCCCTCTGATGCCCCCTCGCAACGCCCCAAGGATCCTGACCCCCAAGTTGAGAAACACTGAATAAGACGAAAGAAATGACAAGTCGGGAAAGACGTAATAGAGATGTATTAAAATATGCATGGTGTAGAACAGGTGGGATAAAGGAAAGTTTTTCTTCATTCCTGGCTCATCCAATGAAGCCAAATAGTGGGAGCATCGGCACTTCCGACAGCAAATTAAAAATGGGAATGGTGACCACTTTGGTCACTGCTTCTTCAAAGAGGCGGGAGGTTTCTCTTCTAACCCAAGAGTCCTGTACAGGAGGAGTTGTGGGCGATCCTTTTTGGCCGGGTAATTTCTCTACACACATGCACTCTTGAAAGGAATCTTTTTTCCAAAGACCAAACCGAATTGCCCTCTCTGTATCTCTCTAATTCATGGGGAGAAGAAAAAAATAATCAGAGCTGGGCTTCTGCTCTGGAAGTAAAAAGCTGGGTCTCCGGTGGGGAAGTAAAAAGCCGGGTCTCTGCTGTGGAATTAAAAAGCTGGGTCTCCGGCCTGGAAGTAAATAGCTTGGTCTCCGCTGTGGAAGCAAAAAGCTGGGTCTCCGGTGGGGAAGTGAATAGCTTGTTCTCCGGTGGGGAAGTGAATAGCTTGTTCTCTGGTGGGGAAGTGAATAGCTTGTTTTCCGGTGGGGAAGTGAATAGCTTGGTCTCCGCAGTGGAAGTAAAAAGCTGGTTCTCCGCAGTGGAAGTAAAAAGCTGGGTCTCCGGTGGGGAAGTAAAAAGCTGGGCCTGCGCCGTGGTAGTAAAAAGCTGGGACTCCACCGTGGTAGTATAAAGCTGGGCCTCCGCCGTGGAAGCAAAAGCGGCGCTGAGTAGTTCTTTCTCCTTGGCGTGCTTCCTGGAGATATGCTTGACCACGTGGCTGCTTTGGCTGAAGTGCTTCTGGCAGATGGAGCACTTGTAAGGCTTCTCCCCCGTGTGCATGCGCTGGTGCACCAGGAGGCCGGTCGAGTGGCGGAAGCTCTTCCCGCACTCGGAGCACTGGTAGGGCTTGTGCTCGCTGTGGATGAAGGAGTGGGTCAGCAGGCTGGTCTTCTGGTTGAAGCTCTTCCCGCAGATGGAGCAAATGTATGGCTTCTCCCCTGTGTGGATGCGCTGGTGTCGGTTAAGGCTGGAGCGGGTGGCGAAGACCTTCCCGCACACATGGCACGGGCTCTGTTTCTTCCCTTTGTACGTCCCGGGAATTTTTGAGGAGGCTTTCACTTTGCACAGGACGCCCCCCGGGACTTTCAGGGACCGGCACATCCACTCCTCCACTTCGTTCTCCGCCAGCTGATTGGAGGATCCTTCCATCCCTTCCCCGGAGGCGTTCACCGGCGGCCTCGGCCGGGACAACTCGTAGATCCGTTTGCAGGGCCGGCATTTGTACCACATCTCCCCCATGGGATGCGTTGTCAAGCCCCATTTCAGCTTGAAGCTCTTCCCGCAATCCGAGCAGATGCCTTCCCTGTGGACGGCCTCGTGGGCGGCGAGGTTGGTTTTCTGCGTGAAACCTTTCCCACAAATGGAGCACTTGTAGGGCCTCTCTCCCGTGTGGATCGCTACGTGCCTCTTCAGGTGGGAGAGCCGGTTGAAGCACTTCCCGCAGACCGGGCACGGCTTTCCCTGCGTCCCAGGCGGCGTGTCGTTGGGAATGGTGACCTTGCAAATTTCATCTTGTGTCTTCCACTCCTGTTTTCGGCCCCCAAAGGGTCCCGCCACTCCTTCTGGCCTGATAAAGATTTCTCCGTCGTCCTCATCTTCGGAGAAAACGGCTCCCTGTGATTCCTCCATCTCCTCTTTCATCCTTTGATCACCTTCTGGAGCAGAGAGAAACCAGAGAATCACAGAGTTAGAGGGACCTCACAAAATAGATGTGTCAAATGCAAGGACTACGGACTAATCTGAGCCATCACTTCATCTTAAGGGGCACTCCATCAGATGCTGGACTACAATTCCTGTGTTCCTCCTCATTAGACATCATGACCAGAGATGATGGGAGTTGTGATACAGTTAACATCCAGAAGCTGCATTTCATTCTGTTTAACCTCGACAGTGGGGGTTGAATTGAGATACTAGGCTTGTGGATATGATGTCTAACTTTAAAATGCCCTTTAAGCTTGTCCCAACCTCAGAGCCACACAGGCTATTGGGCTGCAATGTCAGGATCACTGTATCAGCCTGGGATTGCCTGCTTTGGTTCTCTGCCATAAAGAAGGGAGGTTGGGGGGGGGGGGGGACAGAGACTGGGTACAGTTGGGGAAGGGAGTGTAGATAAGACATCTGTTTTGTGAGGGAAATTGAAATCGCAGTTGATAGACTGTGGCCACAGTGATTGGCCACTGGCGGCAGATGAGAGTTGGGGCTGATATAGACCGGAGGTTTGAGTGGGAAAACTTTAGAACTGTCTTTTTAGAAATCCAGAAAGAATAAGCCACTTGTCTCCAGCATTTTATTGTTATGAGCTTGATTTTAACTTTAAGATCTTCCAGAGTCTGGCATGCAATTCCCATCATCTCCAGTCTGCATGGC
This sequence comes from Anolis sagrei ordinatus, assembly GCF_025583915.1. Taxonomy (NCBI): domain Eukaryota; kingdom Metazoa; phylum Chordata; class Lepidosauria; order Squamata; family Anolidae; genus Anolis; species Anolis sagrei. Next base: position 299,807,745 of record NW_026845477.1, read on the forward strand.
AGATAATCAACAGTGATGGCAGTTGCTGTCCAATCACATCTGGGGACCTAAAGTGTGTAAAAAAAATAAAGAGCACCAACCACAATATAAAAAATTTGTGGCTGGAGTTCTGTATCCACATATTCTCTGTCTATGGAGTCAACAGCCCTTTGAAGGCATGAATATGATGTGTCCCATACATCTTGTTTTAAAGGAGGACACCCATCTCTGGGAGCTTCAAGCAATGGCAATTCTCTTTTTCACCCAGGAAGAGAAGCTACCAGAGTGGCCTCTGGGGCCATATACTTTTAACCTGGAAAGAAAAGCAGGAATTTGTCTGCAACTTTACATGGCTGGAATACTGTATTGTATCAGTTCAGACCTTGTTTCAAGAACAAAGTTATCACTAATATTGTGCACAAAATTACCTGCAACTATGTGTTTAAGGTGTATAATATGAATATTGTGTTTATACTTGAGTCCCATCTCCAAGATACTGCATCATGGAGATATTGCAAAATCTGGAAAAAAAAATCTGGTTCCAAGCAATGAGATGCCCAAGCTGTACTTAGTACTAATCTAAGTTTGCATTCAAACACTGTGCAACAAACTATCCCATACTTCCCATTTAATTGAATGCTTATCATTGTTTTAATTGTTAATTGTAGCTGTGTGTTTTAATGTATTTTTTTTTACATCTAATGACGGCCTGCTGTAAGCCGTTCCGAGTCCCTCTTTGGAGGTGAGAAGGACGGGATAAAAATGCTCGAAATAAATAAAATCTCACATAAACCACCCATGCTGTCTGGATCCTTCTCAGGGGATACCAATGCCCAATGACCACTTTCCTGAGTTTTATTTTATTTATTATTTTATTTACAGTATTTTTTTTAGTTTTGCCAGGAATAGCAGAGGCTGGCTAACTGAGAGATGAGAAAGCCCTTACGCAACATATTGGAACCTGTGTCCCTCTTCCGCTTCTTCGCTCCGCCAGAACTCTTCTCTTTGGTGTCCAGCAAAGTCTGGCCGCCTTGGGAGAAGGTCGAACTCACCTCCTCCACCCTTCCAATATCCTAAATAAAGGGGAAAAGGAACTTATATCAGGTCTGAATAATACAGGCCTTAGAAAAGTCATGGTTAGAAACTGAAAGCCAAGGTTTATAGCAGACATGGGCAAGCTTTGGCCCTCCAACTCCCACAATTCTGAGCAGCCTACCAGCTGGATTGCTGTGGCCATGCTCTAGAAGCATTCTCTCCTGACATTTTGCCCACATCTGTGGCAGGCACCTTCAGAGGTTGTGAGGTCTGTTGGAAACTAGGAAAATAGAGTTTATATATCTGTGGAATATCCAGGGTGGGAAAAAGAACTCTTGTCTGCTTGAGGCAAATGAGAATGTTGCAATTGATTAACTTGATTAGCACTGAATAGCCTTGCAACTTCAAGACTTGGCTGCTTCCTGCCGGTGGAATCCTTTGTTGTGAGGTGTTAGCTGGTCCTGATTGTTTCCTGTCTGGAATTCCTGCTTTTTGAGTATTCTTTATTTACTGTCGTGATTTTAGAGGTTTTTTTTTAATACTGGTAGCCAGATTTTGTTCATTTTCATGGTTTCCTCTCTTCTGTTGAAATTGTCCACATGCTTCTTGTGGATTTCAATGGATTCACTATGTTGAGAGAGTGGTCCAGCATTTCTGTGTCCAGTTGGTTGATCAAGTGCTCTGCTATGGCTGACTTCTCTGGCTGAAATAGTTTGCAGTGCCTTTCATGTTCTTTGATTTGTGTCTGGGTAATGCTGCTGTGCTTGGTGATACCTATATAGACTTATCCACAGCTGCATGGTATATGGTAAACTCCTGCGGGGATCCCTCTTGTCCTCTGCTTGTCCTACCAGCTATTAGGAATTGTGGGAGTTGAAGTACAAAACACCCAGGGGGCCAAGGTTTGCCCAGGCCTGATCTAGACCTTTGAATCATGCAAATTTTGTGCTCACACACTGGGCCAGGGATGGAGGGAAGAGCAGATAAGGTGTGTGCAAAGAGACGAGTTTTCTCCATCCTTGTCGGCAACCCTGAACGCCCGCCCCAATGCAATAGAACAAAATGGCCTCACCTGCTCTCCCCACTCATCTGCCTCTTGCTGCCACTGCAGGAAGTCTTCTGCCAGCTCCACGGCCCAGTCACAGCTCTCCGGGCCCCGCGCCCTGACCCAGCTCTCCATGTCCGGTGGCAGGACAGTCAAGAACTGCTCCAGGATCAGCAGCTCCAAGATCTCCTCCTTGCTGCGCATGTCGGGCTGCAGCCACCCATAGCAGAGCTCCTCAAGTTGGAGGTATGCTGCCCGGGGCCCCTCGGCCTCCTTGTAGAGGAAGTTTCGGAAACGCTGACGCTGGAGGTCGACCTCCAAGTCTTCGTCGCTCAGGTCGTCATTCTTCTCATCCAGGCAGGCCTCCGGCTCTTCGGCTTTCACACCCGGGGAAGGTGGCAGGGAGGGTGGTTCTTCTTTGAGGCGGGTCTCGCAGGCCACCGACCGCACCTCTGGTGGGGGGACACTCCCCCATGCAGAGCAAGAGGGCTCCCCTGCCTCCCGGAGGTCCGTCCACTGGCCCACCCAGGGCTTGACCTCCCCTTCCTCTGGCTCTGACTTAACTTTGGGCACAAACTTGTAGAGTCTGTCTCTGCTGGTCTCAGCCTGGAGGGAGTCCCGGGGCTCGTTGGGCAACCCCAAAGGTGGTGGGCTTCCTGCAGTGGTCTCCTTCACCTCCATCTTCACTTTCATCTTCACCTCCATCTGGCTGAAAGGAGATTTCTGGGCAACAGGACAAAAAAGAAGAGAAAAGGCAGCTGGGGATCTCCTTACTACAATGTGGGCACAGTGGATGCCAATTCCTTCCTGCGGCATGTAGTCATGGATCTCTCTACCACGTGATGGCTAGTCTTGGCTGCCAACTGAGATGATTTTAAAAGGAGATGGATAAATTAGCAGAGTCCAGGGCCACGAATGGAGACTATATCTATATATCTATATAGAAAGTAGGTCTGGTACTGTACCAGTATGCCTAGGAATACCAGTCAATGGAGAGTGGGAAGGGGCTCTCCATGGGCATTTGGCCTGCCACTGAGGAAACGGATGGAGGGACTTTTGTTCTTGGGTTATAAATGTCACTTCCTAATTGGTCTTATCATAAAAACATGGAAAAGGTTTATTGAACTGTAAAAACTTTGTTTTCTGGGAGGGACATCCTGCAGCACATTTTGCTATAGTTTTCAATGAATATCTCAGCGCGTTTCAACCAAATCAATGTAGTTTAAGGCAGCCACAAAAATTAAGTTTCTGGAGTATAACAACTACTTTAGAAGTAAGTACTGCACAATTAAACAGGAAATAACTTTCAAACTAGGAGCAGAACATTTTTGAAATTGTGTTAAATAGTGTAATGGACAAGTCCTCAGACAACAATAGAATTGTTACCTGCCTCTACTCATGGCTTGAGGCAGGGTACAACATATTAAAAGTACATTAAAAAACATAAGATGGCTTATAATAATTTTTGTATATTCGTATATTTTCAATTCTGTGCTAATGCTTTTATGTCAAGCTGCTTTGAGTCCCCTTTGGGCAGATAAAGCGGGGTCTAAATACATAAATAAATAATAGGACTGCAACAATTCTGGTACAAGCCAGTAAAAGTGGTCCCAGTGATGACTGGCACACTGGGTACAGTCCTAAAGACCTTGGCCTGCACTTAAACACAATCGGCACTGACAAAATTACCATCTGTCAGCTGCAAAAGGCTGTTAGAATTTTGTTCTGTTAGAAATGTAATATAATTTGACTGGTTGTCCTGACACAACAAATAAATAAGCTGCAAAAGGCCACCCTACTCAGATCTGCACACATTATTTGCTGATACATCACACAGTCCTAGACACTTGGGAAGTGTCCGACATACGATCAAATACGAAAGCCAGCATTGTTTGCTGTGTACTAATCTTGTTATGTATCAAATAATAATAATAATAATAATAAAATATTCTTATACCCCGCCACCATTTCCCCGAAGGAACTCAGTGCGGCTTACATACGGACAGAGTGTCCACAATACATAAAAGCGAAAACAATCCACAGAGCAAACACTTTAAAGTAATAATAAATATGTTTTTAGGAGAGCAAAAAGAAGTGTAAAGCAATACACTTTGGGGCAAGAAATCTTGATTTAGAATAGAGGAAGTTAGCAAAGCTCTTGACAACAAGGCTCCTCTGTGTGCCTATCCAGCAGCCCCTTTTCTCCTTGCCTTTTGTACATACTTTTATGGCACAGTATCCTTGGGAATGCTGTGCCCAGTTCTATTATCACCATCATTATTAGTCACATCCATTAAAAAAAAACCCAATACTCTATGTCTGCAAATATTGGTTAAAAGGTCAGAGGTCTAAAACATCCCCTCTATATGGAAAGCTTATACTACATTTATTTGTTTACTTGGTTTAGCAAACATAGTTGAGCAAGAAGGGGCACAGGTATACCCCAGATCATCCTGTGTTCTTAAAAATACATAGCACACATGTTCGGGAGCAATGAAAATAACGTCTATCGAGACCCAAATGTGAAAACATTACTCTTTTGCTTCCAAATCAGCAAATTAAAGAGGTGAATGATATGGGGTTGTGTTAAATCCCCCCCCCACACACACACACCTGCAGCTTTTGCAGCTTTATTCATGCATTTGATTAAATGTTCTCTCCAGAAATCTCTAAGTTCTTGAGTACAACTTCCACCAGAAATTCACCAAAGAGTCATACTTGAAAACTTAGTGAGTCCTTGAGAGAACGTCTCAAGGATCTTCAGACATCTCTACGTCCTCCAGTGTGATTCCATGGTCAACTTCCTAGAAAGGGCTTTCTTTTGGGGGCTTCTATGGGAGTTTGTTGTCTAGCTGCCGTTGTGTGAAGCTAGCGTCAAACCGCATTAAATGATCAGTGTAGATGGGGCCTCAGAACCGTGCCAAAACAGTAATTAGTTTAAGGGCTACAACACTGCCAAACCACAACCACAGATTGGAGGTGGGGGATTCTGGAAGTTGTAGTTCAAAATGAAACAATTCCAAAAATTGCCTCTGAATGACCTGCTCCACTTCCATGTTACCCCTGATTCAAAGCTGGGATTTCATGGACCACAATGCCCAGCAGCCCTGGCCACTGAGAGCATGGGATGGGGCTGCTGGGTCGCACAGTTCAACCATACCTGTAGAACCAAACCCTGAAGGAAAGGGAAGAACAGAGGAAGACAGCAAGGGCCACTTACTGCAACAATTCCCCACCGGAGCAGCTCTTCGCCTCGCCTTTTCCAAACCAAAGAAACTCACCTGTCTTGGTTTCCGGCCTTTCCTCTGCTGCTTCTTAGCTGGAGGAGACAAAAAGATTTAAAAACCCAGTTATAACAAGCAGTGGTTCTAGTTCCCAACCACGCAACACATGCAACAAAATACATTCTGAGCATCCCTTATCCAAAATTTGAAAATCTCCAATTCCCCAAAACCCAAAATTGTCCAGCTGGGTGGTTGAGATAATGGGTCCACTGTTTCCGTTGGGTCAATGGACACAAAGTTTGATTTATACACAAAATATTGTTTAAAATGTTATATAAAATCATCTTCACGGGGTGTATATAAGATGAATATTAATACAGTAGACTCTCAGTTAAAGCTCAAGCAACTGGCAAAAAACCCCAAAGAAATAACTGTATTCACAAAGCTGTTTTTATAATACCTAGCAATTCTGTAACATTAAGTTTGTTTTTATTTGTCTTAACACCTCCTAGGTCATGTGGCTGGCATGACTGTATGGAATGCCGTTACCTTCCCGTCGAAGCGGTACCTATTGATCTACTCACATTTGCATGTTTTCAAACTGCTAGGTTGGCAGAAGCTGAGGCTAACAGCAGGAGCTCACCCCACTCCCTGGATTTGAACTGCCGACCTTTCGGTCAGCAAGTTCAGCGGTTTAGCCCGCTGTGCCACCAGGGACCCAAATAAATATAAATAAATCAGTAAATGAATATTCTGTATATGGAATAACAACAACAACAACAACAACAGAAGTCCATAGTTTAAAAGTAACTGAGTGGAGCTAGGTCTTTTATTCTGTCAATCAAATAGTAATAATAGTAACAATAACAACAACAATAGAAATCCATAGTTTAAAAGTAACTGGGTAGTTATGGGTCTTTCTCTCTGTCAGTTGACTAATAATAATAATAATAATAATAATAATAATAACTGAAACCTATAAGTAACTGGGTATAGATCCTTGATTCTGTTTATGTAGTAATAATAATAATACAAATCCAGTTAAAAGTAACTGGGTAGAGATAGGTCTTAGACTCTGTCAATGGATTAACAAAAATGATAATGATAGAAATCCACAGTTTAAAAGTAACTGGGTAGAAACGGATCTTTCATTCTGTTGATCAAACAATAACAACAACAACAACAACAACAACAACAGCAATCCATAAGTTAAAAGTAACTGGGTAGAGAAAGGTCCTTCATTCTGTCAATTGAATAATATTAATAATAACGGAAACCTATAGTTTAAAAGTAAATGGGTAGAGATAATCTTTGATTCCGCATATGGGATAATAATAATAATAATAATAATAATAATAATAATAATAATAATAGAAGTCCATAATTTGAAAGTAACTGGGTAGAGATAGGACCTTCATTGTGTATATGTAGTAAGAATAATGATAATAATACAAATCCATAGTTAAAACTAACTGGATAGAGATAGGTCTTTCAATTTGTCAATGGATTACCAATAATGGTAATAATGATTATAATAATAGAAATCCATAGTTTAAAAGTAACAGAGGATAGTTTAAATCCGTAGTTTAAAAGTAACTGGGTTGAGATAGGTCTTTCACTCTGTCAATGGATTACCAAAAATTATAATGATGATGATGATAATCCATTGTTCAAAAGTAACTGAGCACAGATAGGTCTTTGATTCTGTAAATGGAATAATAGTAAAAAGAACTGAAATTAACAGTTTAATAGGTCATTCATTCTACCAATTGATTAATAATAACAATAATAATAACAACAATAACAACAGAAATCTATAGTTTAAAAGTAACTGGGTGGAGATAGGTTGTTCATTCTGTAAATGGAATAGTAATAATATTCGACAATAAATAGGAATCCATAGTTTGGAAGTAAGTGGGTAGAGATATGTCCTTCATTCAGTATATGGAATAGTAATAATGATAGAAATAGTTTAAAAGGAACTGGGAAGAGGCAGGCCATTCATTTTGTCAATCAATTAATAATGATAATAATATGATGATAATAACTCAAATCCATTGTTCAGAAGTAACTGGAAAAATAGGTCTTACATTCGGTCAATCGATTAAAAATGATATGATGATGATGATGATAGCAATCTATATCTTAAAAGTAATTGGGTAGAGATAGGTCCTTCAATCTGTCAATCGATAAATAACAATGACAATGATAATAATAACAAAACCCATAGTTTAAAAGTAACCAGATAGAGATAAGTCTGTCATTGTCAATGGATTAAAAATAGTAATAATAATAATAAAGTCAACAACAACTGAATCCACTGTTCAAAAGTAACTGGGTAGCGATAGTGGTTCGTTTAGTTTTAAAGTAACTGGGTAGAGGCACGCCCTTCATTCTGTCAATCGATTAATAATGATGATGATAATGATAATAATGACCGAAACCCATAGTTTAAAAGTAACCAGATAGAGATAGGTCTGCCATTGTTAATGGATTAATAATAGTAATAATAATAAACTCAACAACAACTGAATCCACTGTTCAAAAGTAACTGGGTAGCGATAGTCTTTCATTTAGTTTTAAAGTAACTGGGTAGAGGCACGCCCTTCATTCTGTCAATTGATTGATGATGATAACTGAAATCCATAGTTTAAAAGTAACCAGATAGAGATAGATATTTCACTGTCAATAGATTAATAATAATAATAATAATAATAATAATAATAATAATAATAATGACAACAACAAATGAAATCCATTGTTCAAAAGTAACTAGAACAGTAAAATAATAATCTATATGAATAAAAATGTAATGTTCGTTTGTGGGATTGACATAACTCAAAAACCACTGAACGAATTGACACCAAATTTGGACACAAGACACCTATCGGGCCAACGAGTAACCATCACATATAAAAACACTGAAAAATACAGCAGAAAGGGCATTAAAAAGCAAAAAAAAAAAAAACCCAAAGAGATGCTACAGTGCATGCCAACCAAAACACACAATAGCATATCCACACTCTCTTCCGGGCTACAGCTCCCAGCATCCCCTAGACCAGGCCCTTTAGGAGAGGAGGATGATCCAAATGCACTGCTTCCAAGCTGCAAGATTTCTTCTCCTTGGATTTTTTTGAGAGCATCCCAATCCCTGCATATTTCCAATTTCCTATTCCTGGACTGCAACTCCCAGCAATCCTCCAGATGGATAAGATAGATAGATTAGATAGAGATAGGTAGGTAGATCGATCAGAAGGACTGCTAGGAGTGGCAGTCCAAGAATAGGTAGAGAAGGAAGAAAGAAAAGGGAAAGAAAAAAGGGGGGAGGAAGGGAAGAGGAGGAAGGAAGGAATGAAAGAAAAAAAGGAAAGGAAGGAAGGAGAGAAAGAAAGAAAGGAGGAAAGAAAGAGGGAGGGAACCGCTAGTAGTAGTAGTAGTAATAATAATAATAATAATAATAGAAATCCATAATTTAAAAGTAACTGGGCAGAGAGAGATCTTTCAATCAGTCATTGGAGTAATAATGACGATGATGATTATAATAACATTAGAAATCAATAATTTAAAAGTAACTAAATCAGTTTGCCAACTGATTATTAATAATAGTAATAATAACTGAAACCTATAGTTTAAAAATAACTGGATGGAGATAGGTCCTTCATTCTGTATATGGAAATAATAATAAGAGAAGTCCATAGTTTGGAAGTAAGTGGGTAGAGGCACGCCCTTCATTCTGTCACTCGATTAATGATGATGATGATGATGATGATAATAACCAAAATCCATAGTTTAAAAGTCACCAGATAGAGATAGATCTGTCATTGTAAATAGATTAATCTATATATATATAAATGCTCTGTGCATAATGAGTACCTTAAAAACAAAAGAACCACTGAACGAAATCACACTAAATTTGGCAACAAAACATCTCACAACACAAGGAGTGACCATCACTCAAAACATTATGATTTTGTCATTTGGGAGTTGTAGTTCCTAGGATTTATAGTTCACCTACAATCAAAGAGCATTCTGAAGTCCACCAACGATGGAATTGAACCAAACTTGGCACACAGAACTCCCATGACCAACAGAAAATACTGGAAGGGTTTGGTGGGCATTGACCTTGAGTTTTGGAGTTGTAGTTCACCTACATCCAGAGAGCACTGTGGACTCAAACAATGATTGATTTGGAGCAAACTTGGCACAAGCACTTAATATGCCCAAATATGAACACAGATGGAGTTTGGGGGAAATAGACCATGACATTTGGGAGTTGTGGTCACTGGGATTCACTGTTCACCTACAATCAAAGAGCATTCTGAAACTCACGAACGACAGAATCGGGGCAAACTTTCCACACAGAACCCCCATGACCACCAGAAAATACTTAACTCCCTTCATCGGGGCAAGAAAACGTAATCAAAGTCCTCCTGACAAAGAGCCATCCAGCCATCTAGATAGATAGATAGACATGTTTCACACACAGAGAGAAATATAGTATCATAGATTTGAAAGGGACCCTTAAAGAAGGACAATGATATGTTGCATGTTCCTGGGTGGGCAAACCAGACATTCTCCACATCAACAGTGACAAAAGAAACAGCAAGAAATACTTTTTAGACACAAGCATAAAGACATTACATATATTAGAAACCAACACTTTCTCATTACTTTATTTTCCAGATCAACAGACTGGACCACAGCAATGCGTGGCAGGGGACAGCTAGTAATCATTATAATAATAATGGCAACCACAAATGAAATCCATTGTTCAAAAGTAACAAGAACACTAAAATAATAATAATAATAATAATAGAAATCCATAATTTAAAAGTAACTGGGTAGAGAGAGATCTTTCAATCAGTCAATGGAGTAATAATGACGATGATGATTATAATATTAGAAATCAATAATTTAAAAGTAACTGGGTAGATAGGTCTTTCGTTTTGCCAACTGATTAATAATAGTAATAATAACTGACGATGATTATAATAATATTAGAAATCAATAATTTAAAAGTAACTGGGTAGATAGGTCTTTCGTTTTGTCAACTGATTAATAATAGTAATAATAACTGAAACCTATAGTTTAAAAATAACTGGATGGGGATGGCTCCTTCATTCAGTATATGGAAATAATAATAATAATAATAATAGAAATCAATTGTTTTAAAAGTAACTGGGTTGATAGGTCTTTCATTTTGTCAACTGATTAATAATAGTAATAATAATTGAAGATGATGATTATAATAATATTAGAAATCAATTCTTTTAAAAGTAACTGGGTAGATGATTAATAATAGTAATAATAACTGAAACCTATAGTTTAAAAATAACTGGATGGGGATAGGTTCTTCCTTCTGTATATAGAAATAATAATAATAATAATAATAATAATAATAATAATAATAGAAGTCCATAGTTTGGAAGTAAGTGGGTAGAGGCGGGTCCTTCATGCTGTGATTGTTTCCCCTTGGAACCCACCTCCAAGGGACACCACGATGTCAAGGCAAATATTCCTAAACCTCGAAGAATACCCGCACTTTGGGCCCAGCTCCTCGAAGAAGGGCTCCTCCTCCTCCTCCTGCTGGGCCTGCCCGCCTTCCTTTCTCCCTCCTCCTCCTCCTTCTCCTCCTCCGCGTTTTCTCCCTCAGAAACCACTAGGCCGCACCTCCGGCCTTTGCAGGTCCTTAGGACTTCAACTCCCAGAATCCTCAGCCAGCCAGGCCTATGACAAAGGATTGTGGGAGTTGTGGTCCGAAAGGCCTCGAGGCCTCAGGGCCGCCCTGCCCGCCATGGCCGGGTTGAGGGCCATGTTCTCGAGGCCGCGACCCAGCAGACCCGACTCACCCGGCCTTCCGCTCCTCCTCCTCCTCCTCCCCCGCAATCCCTCTCTCTCTCTGCAGAGAAATTCAAAACAGGCTTTCCGAGGAAGGGGAGGAGCTTCGCCCGGCGGTCTCGCGAGAGCTGGAACGAAACCGCCGGGCGAAGAGGCCATTCACAGCCGTTGGGCCCCTTCCTCCTTCCGGCGACTCTCTAGGAAGGGATTGCTGGACTCGGTGGTTTTAACCCCTTCCTCCCCAGAAGCTGGACTGCCCAGTCTTTCCTTCCCAGCAGCTGAGATACAGTGTATTGTATTGCCAACATAAAATGTATCTACACTTTTTAGCACTTAGCTGTGGTAGTTATTTCTATTATAATAATAATATTAATAATAATAATTAATAATAATATATAATACTATTATTAATAATAATATATAATATATATATATTACATTATATAATATATAATACTATAATAATATATAATACTAATAATAATATATAATAATAATAATATATAATACTATATATATTATAATAATAATATATAATACTATAATAATATATAATACTATTTATTAATAATAATTAATATTAATTATATTATTATTATTATTATTAATAATAATAATAATAATAATAATAATAATAATATAAACATAATGTATTTTCGAAGGCTTTCATGGCCGGGATCACTGGGTTGTTGTAGGTTTTTCCGGGCTATATGGCCATGTTTCTGGGCTATATGGCCCTTGAAGGAGCTGGGGGTGGTGACAGCCGACAGGGAGCTCTGGCGTGGACTGGTCCATGAGGTCACGAAGAGTCGGAGACGACTGAACGAATGAACAACAATGGCCATGTTCTGGAGGCAATTTTTCTCCTGACATTTCGCCTGCATCTATGGCAAGCATCCTCAGAGGTAGTGAGGTATAGACCTCACTACCTCTGAGGATGCTTGCCATAGATGCAGGCGAAACGTCAGGAGAAAAATTGCCTCCAGAACATGGCCATATAGCCTGGAAAAACCTACAACAACCCAATATAAACATAACTTATATCAGGGGTCCTCAAACTTTTTAAACAAAGGGTCAGGTCACAGTCCCTCAAACTATTGTCGAAGGCTTTCATGGCTGGAATCACTGGGTTGTTGTAGGTTTTTTCGGGCTGTATGGCCATGTTCTAGAGGCATTCTCTCCTGACGTTTCGCCTGCATCTATGGCAAGCATCCTCAGAACTATGAGGATGCTTGCCATAGATGCAGGCGAAACATCAGGAGAAATGCCTCTAGAACATGGCCATATAGCCCGAAAAAACCTACAACAACCCAATAATAATAATAATAATAATAATAATAATAATAATAATAATAAAAACATAACTTATATTAGGGGTCCTCAAACTTTTTAAACAGAGGCCCACGTCACAATCCTTCAAACTGTTGGAGGGCCGGATCTTAATTTGAAAAAAATATATGAATGAATGCACACTGCATGTATCTCATTTGTAGTGCAAAAAACACTTTAAAACTTTACAATAATTAAAATGAAGAACAATTTTAACAAATATAAACTTATTAGTATTTCAATGTGATGTGTGGGCCTGCTTTTGGCTGATGAGATAGGATTGTTGTAGTTGTTGTGTGCTTCCAAGGCATTTCAGGCTTAGGTTGACCCTGAGCGAGGGCCAGGTAAATGACCTTGGAGGGATGTATTCGCCCCTCAGGCCTTAGTTTGAGGACCCCTGACTATATATATATATATATATATATATATATATATATATATATACACACACACACACACACACTTGATAGGAGCTGTGTGATTGTTATAATAGTAACATTATTTGAAGGGTAAGCAAATGCAGTTATAATGTATAAAGAAGGGAGCTGAGAAGACAGTTCCATCTTGTCTCCTCTGACATCAGAGCCCCTTCCTCAGCAACAATACAATATTATATAATACTAATATTATGAATGATTTATTAGTACTATGCTAATAATATAGTATATTGTATGTACTAGGGCTGGGCGGTTTTGTTCGTTAATTTCGTAATTCGTTATTAATTCGTTATTTTTTTATATATATAACGAAGCGATATTGAATCATTCAGGCGCAACTAAAAAACGAAACGAATTTTTCCAATTCGTTTAGTGATTGTTTTGAAATTGTTTCGTAATTGTTTCGAAATTCTTTCGTTATTATTTCGTTATTATTTCTGTATGTCTGGTGCAAGTTTTATAGTCGTTGTTTGTTTTAGCAGTGATAAAAAAAAATTATCACACCAACAGTCAACAACAGAGGGAGAGGGAAGCTTCAGAAGTTCCCCCTGTCCCATTTGGAGGGTTTTTTAGCGTATTGCGCAATCGCGTCCGCCATTAACGAATCGATTCGTTATTATGTATTGTCGAAGGCTTTCATTTGCACAGCTTAGGCTCGTGCGCCAGCTGCGCCCGTATCTTGGGAAGTCTGACTTGGCCACGGTGGTACACGCTTTGGTCACATCCCGCCTTGACTACTGCAACGCTCTCTACGTGGGGCTGCCCTTGAAGACGGCCCGGAAGCTCCAGCTAGTCCAGCGCGCGGCAGCCATGTTGTTAACCGGAGCGGGACGCAGGGAGCGCACAACGCCCTTGCTATCCCAGCTCCACTGGCTGCCGATCAGCTACCGGGCTCAATTCAAGGTGCTGGTGCTAACCTACAAAGCCCTAAACGGTTCCGGCCCAAAATACCTTGAGTACCGCATCTCGGCCTACGAGCCCACGAGGACCTTGAGATCATCCGGGGAGGCCCTTCTCTCGGTCCCGCCTGCCTCACAGGCACGCTCTGGCGGGGACTAGAGAGCGGGCCTTCTCGGTGGTGGCCCCCCGGCTGTGGAACTCCCTCCCCGCTGAAATTAGACAGGCGCCTTCCCTTATGGCCTTCCGCAAGGGCCTAAAAACCTGGCTCTTTGAAAAAGCCTTCGATTAAGTGCTATGCTTGGTATGACCACCGGAATGGACTAGGACTACGAGACTGATTATGACCCAAACAAGACGAAGCGGATTTTTAGCTTAATTAGTTGTGTGTTAGTAAGATGTGTGTTATGTCTCTGAATTCACTGTAAGCGTTGTCTTTATGGTCTATGTTTTGTACACCGCCACGAGTCGCCTTCGGGCTGAGAGTGGCGGTTAATAAATGCAAATAATAAATAAATAATAAATAAATAAATTAACGAATCGATCCGTTATTGTTTCGAAATTGTTTCGTAATTTCCGAAATTTCGTAAATATCGAACTTTTTAAAAGAAAAATTTCGGAATTCTTTTAAATAACAAAACGCAAAAAAACCCTAAAAACGAATCGAGTTTAGAAACAAATTTTTCCGTGGTTGGACAGCCCTAGTATGTACATAAGGACTTGTAAGTACATATGATTTGTATGTACATATGACTTGTAAGTCAAAATTACTGCTGCTCTGAGTTCTCCTTCAGGGTGAGAAGGACGGCATATGAATGTTGTAAATAAATAAATAAATATTCTAGAACATATACACATTATAGTGTAAACATATGATATGGATATATATATACACACACACACACATATATATATACACACACATATACACACACACTGCATATATTATATTGTAACATATATATAAATATACACATTATATTGTAATATATTATAGATTTATAATATTGTAATAAATATAAATATACACACACTGTATATATTATATTGTAATATAGATTAGGCATAGATTTATAATATTGTAATATATATACATACACTGTCAATATATTGTAATATAGATTATGCATAGATTTATATACACACACACACACACTGTCAATATTATATTGTAATATATAATACATAGATTTATAATACTGAAATATATACACACCCACACACACACACACACACAAGCTGGAATGTGTCCAGAGGAGGGTGACTAAAATGATCAGGTGTCTGGAGAACAAGCCCTATGAGGAGCGGCTTAAGAGCTGGTTTAGCCTGCAGAAGAGAAGGCTGAGAGGAGACATGTTGGCCCATGTATAAATATGTGAGGGGAAATCATAGGAAGGGAGGAGCAAGCCTGTTTTCTGCTGCCCTGGAGACTAAGACGCAGAACAATGGCTTCAAACTACATGAAAGGAGATTCTACCTGAACATTAGGAAGAACTTCCTAACTACAGTAGAAATCTCTGCCCCGGAGTGTGGTGGAGGCTCCTTCTTTGGAGGCTTTTAAACAGAGGCTGGATGGCCATCAATTGGGGGTGCTCTGAATGCGATTTTCCTGCTTCTTGGCAAGAGATTGGCCCACGAGGTCTCTTCTAACTTTATGATTCCATATATACATATTATATATGATACATAGCAGTCAAAATTACTGCTGCCTGACACCAACTTCCATGGATTGATGCTAGAGAGTTTTGGGATTTGTAATTTGATGGTGAACTCTTTGGCAGAGAAGGAAAATACCTTGCAAAACTACAACTCCCATGAGTCTATATCACTGAGTCAATGTAGTTAAAGTGGTGCCAAACTGCATTAGTTCTAGAGTATGCAAAACAAAACTATTAAGACACCAAAATTTTCAAATAATTGAAAAGAAAACCTTGGGTGCATCTATGCTGTAGAATGAATCCTATTTAACTGCCTTGGGTTTAATGCTATGGCAATTAAATTACAGAAGATTGTAGGCCCTTTCAGCCTCAGAGGGAGGCAAAGAGAAAGCCACTCTGAACAAACCTTCCCTAGAAAACCTGGAGAGAAGCTTGTCTAAGGGCCATTCCTAATATGGAAACAACTTGAAGGTACACAACAGCAACAAGAAGACCACACACACACACACACAAGCCCAGAGAAGGTTATGTCAGCCATTGACTTTAGTGCTTTGGCCAAAGCCTATTCAGAATCCTCCAGCCAGAAATAGTTATGAAACAAATTACACAACCCAACCATAAATAAATTCTTGGTATCTTGGTTTTTAGGCTTAGATTCAGAAAACTGCATTGGATAGACTACATCAGCTCTAACTTCTTAGATAGGCTTGTCATGGTTTTCTATGGACAACTAGTTGATGCCCTATGCCAGGGGTCCACAAACTTTTAAAGCAGAGGGCCAGGTCACAGTCCCTCAAACTGTTGGAGGACCGGATTATAATTTGGAAAAAATATATGAATGAATGCACACTGCATGTATCTCATTTGTAGTGCAAAAAACACTTTAGAACAATACAATATTTAAAATGAAGAACAATTTTAACAAATATAAACTGAAGATTTCAATGGGAAGTGTAGGCCTGCTTTTGGCTGATGAGATAGGATTGTTGTTGTTATTGTTGTGTGCTTTCAAATAATTTCAGATTTAGATTGACCCTGAGCGAGGGCCACATAAATGACCTTGTAGGGCCGCATCCAGCCCCCGGGCCTTAGTTTGGGGACCCCTGCCCTATGCTCTGTATCTCAAAAACTAGAGCTGATAGAGGAAATCAGTGGGTCAACACTAACCAGAAGCAGGGCTAACATTTGAGGCACTAAAGATGTGTTGGCCAGTATTATGGAAGTTGCAGTATTATTTATTTATTTATTTATTTATGACATTTATATGCCGCCCTTCTCACCACGAAGGGGACTCAGAGCAGCTTACAAGATATATATACATACAATATATTATATTATTAGCATAGCACAATATCAGTATTAAATATTACTATATCGTACTATACCATTATATTGAAATATCACTAGCTATATTACATGTAATATAAATATATAATTATAATATCATATTATTAGTATTATATTGCAGTACAAAACATTAACCTTTCTAAGTTCCTATTTTAGGCATACAGTTGGCCCTCTTATCCACAGATTCTGCATCAACAAATTCAACCACCCATGGCTTGACTGCACATTTTATATGAGGGACATCATTTTACTACACGACTGTATATACTGGGACTTCAGCATCCACAGATTTTGAACCAACCTCCAACAAATACCAAGGGACCACCATATGTAGAAACGAAAAAACCCAATAAACTAGTCCAAAGCTTGACCATACGTGAAAACAGAAGCATAATTTTGAATAAGTACACATTTACAAGGCTGATTACTAGCTTCCCCTGGAATAGGAAAAGCCCTACAGCAAAATCATGAAAATGTCACATTATTTATTTCAGGAAGAGAAAATGGCAATATATTTCACCCAGGGGCAAATGTACATTTGCAGTATAGTCTGCTACCCACATCTGCAGGTTTGATTATTTGCAGATTAAAGTTTCTTGTCCTCCAATGTGATTCTATGGTCATCTTCTGGCTGAAGTTGAACTGTAGAGCAGAGGTGTCTAACTCACATCCACTGATGGCCATATCAACCCTGATGGTTGCCTTTAAAGGGCTGTTGAATCCATGGACGGAGAATCCATGGATACATAGGGCCAGCCATAATTTATTTACATTATGGTCAGTGCTTTTTAGTTTAGATCCCCAGATGTTACTGAATGACAACTCCAATCACTTTTGATTATCCGCTATGAGGACTGGGGATAGTGGGAATTGCAACCCAAGGTTGGGGAAAGGTTAAAAGACATTATAAAATCAGACATCGCATCCACAAACCTTGTACCTAATTTCAAACCCAACTCCCTTGAGTAAACAAACTGCAGCCTTCCAGATGTTCCTGTATCCCATCTCTCATCAGCTCTAGTCATGATGCCTAATGATAGGAATATAGGAGTTGCTGTTTGGCATTTGGGAGAGGGACACATAAAATGACATGGCAGGCTGGATTCAGACCACAGACCTTGAGCTTGACACATGTGCCATAGAGTCATTCTGGAGGACCTACAGAGGCGTTGTCTAAAGTTTTAAAAATGTATTGGTTTTATTTGCAGCTTTTTAAATTTTTCAGTGCTCCTTCATCTCTAACCCCAGTGAATGTGCAGAGCTGACTGTGCGGTCTTGTTCGGTCCTTAATTCCTCAGTTCTGGGTGGGAAATTTGTCGGCCTCCAAGGCCTCTTCCACACAGCTGAATAAAATCCCAAATTTTCTGCTTTGAACTGGAATATATGGCAGTGTGGACTCAGATAACCCAATTCAAAGCAGGTATTGTGGGATTTTCTGCCCTAATATTCTGGGTTATATGGCTGTGTGGAAGGGCCCCAAATATCATTGAAATCCAGCTCAGTCCCAATGACGTGGTCATATATGAGGGGTTATTCAAGTTGCCGTCAAACCGGCTGTCATCCAACCAGAAACTCCCAATTCAAACCAACGCTACTTGAAAAACCTTTAAAGCATTTCAGATTCAAATATTGTGTTTATGTGCTGTGTTACAACCATAGCAAGAAAGATGAAAGCCCTTTGCCCGCAGGTTTACAGTCTTGTAAAAGAACATGTTGAAGGCAGCCAAGTGGGAAGGGAAAGGAGCAGAGTTGAGGAAAGCTATTTTTGCTGAATTCTGGGAACACTGTCATACAAAAGTCATTTTCCCCAGGTCTATAAAGGGGGTGTTCAGTCTAAGAAATTAAGCATTGGGCAGTGTTGCTGGATGGCGGTGGCAGGTGGAACAAGAATAGGACGAAATATGATCCAGTGGCATCAAACTGGTGGCCATCCAGGTGTTTTGGACTTCAGCTCCCAGAATTCCTGGCCATTGGATTCCAGGACTTGTAGGCCCAAACATCTGGAGGGCCACAAGTTTGGCACCTCTGTAAGATAGGCCCTTTCCATAACTGGAAAGAAACAAGACTGAAGGCAAAGCTGGAGGAGACATGTTAAGACTTTGATGGTTTAGTGCCAGCAGAATAATGTCCAGACCAAGAAACTGGAAAGTAGGAGGATACTGTGGAAATATCCAAACTGAAAAGAATGCAAATCAAGGATCCGCAATGACTTTACTTAAGGTATTCAACAGCACACTATCTCTAAATGCTGCTGGATCTATTTCCCCCCAAATCTAGGTCACATAGGGTTTCCAGAGCTCACCCTGCCAATGTCCTTGGCTAACGTCTGGCAGTGAATCTGTCTGGGCTTTAGTGTGAACTTTAAAAGGAGTGACCCATGATGCCATCAACACCATAGAATGACTGCAGTTTGACACTACTTGAACTGCCATGGCTCAGTGCTATGGAATCCTGGAGTTCTAGTTTTACAAGGTATTTACTTTCTTTGCACAAGATTGATGGTGCCTCACCCAACAACAACTGCCAAGCTTCTATACTATGGCAGTTTAATAGTGCCAAAGTACATTCATTCTACAGGGTGTAGATGCACCCTTAGGGCCCTTCCACACAGCCATATAACCCAGAATATCAAGGCAGATAATCTACAGTATCTGCTTTGAACTAGATTATCTGAGTCCACACTGCCATCTAACCCAGTTCAGAGCAGATAATGTGCGATTTTATACAGCTGTGTGGAAGGGGATCTAGCTCTGTTACACTTCAAGCTGACACAAAGGATTTACCATCCTACTGGCATGGAAGGCAACAGTTTCCATTGAAGAAGGGGTCACAAGTAGGTGTCATGAGCCATGACACAAAAGGATCTCCTTCTGCCCTACGCCATCACAGCTATTTGCCCCTGGTTTCTCTTCTCTGCCGCCAGAAAAAGGGACCAAACAATACTATAAGTTCATGTACATGTAGAATGAATGTAGTTTGACACCACTTTAAATGCCATGGTTCATTACCATGGAATCCTGGGAGTTGTAGATTGATAAAGAACCAGCACTCGTTGGCAGAGAAGGTGACAGACCTTAAAAAACTATAACCATGATTCCAAGACATTGAGCCATGGCAACCAGAGCAGCATTAAACTTGCATTCATTCTGCAGAGTAGATCAGGCATGGGCAAACTTCAGCCCTCCAGGTGTTTTGGACTTCAACTCCCACAATTCCTAACAGCCTACCAGCTGTTAGGAACTGTGGGAGTTGAAGTCCAAAACAACTGGAAGGCTGAAGTTTGCCCATGCCTAGTGTAGATGCAGGCTGTTTTTCACAAAGCTTTCCCTCAATTCCATCTACAGCCCACTGTTTGAAAAGTAAACAACTGCCCCTCCTCCTGACAATGTTGGGAAAGTAACCCAGATTCCTTGTTGCATTATTACATTTTTATTATGTCACTTTTGAGAAAGAAAAATGCTTAGAATTGATAAGAGAACACTGTTAAGACACAAACATTTCCTTCCAAAACACTTCTTAAAATGCCTTTTGAAAGCAACTTTTTGAATGTGGAAACTATTTACACCAGTCAAATAACTTTTCTCGTAGCTATTATGTTACATTTGAGTTGTAATTTCATTGCATCCTTGTTTCCTTCCAAAGTAATTCATTGAGATCGCTATGTTTTTCTTTCTTGTAGCTTTCCTGCTCTGGAATATTGAATGATGTTGGTTCTTCTCCAGAGAGATATCTTGGGTTTTTCAATTTCCTGCAATCCAAGCATGAATATTGAATGGTTTTGGTCCTGTCCTTGTAGAACTCTTTCACTGAGAGAAGCCTTGGATTGCAGAAGTCCTACCATCCAAAGACACATCTTGCCATCTTTGGCCAGTAGAGAGGGTAATGGGCCGTCCTGAAGCATCTGCCTCTCTAGTTACTCTTCTCACAGGCGTGGGTCCTCCTATGTCTAAGGAGGTTAGATCTTTGACAGAAGCCTTGCCCACAGTCCATGCACCTGTGTGGCTTTTCTCCAGTGTGGATTCTCTGGTGCACAATAAGGTGTGCCCGCTGACTGAAGCCTTGCCCACAGTCTTGACACCTGTGTGGCTTCTCCCCAGTGTGGATCCTCTCGTGCACAACAAGGTGCGTCCTTTGGCTGAAACTCTGGCCGCATTCGGAGCATTTGTAGGGTTTCTCACCCGTGTGAATCCTCTGGTGTCGGATCAGGTTGGACCTCTGGCTAAAACTCTGCCCGCACTCTGAGCACATATGAGGCTTTTCTCCTGTGTGGATCCTCTGGTGGATGACGAGGTGAGCCTCCCACATGAAGTTCTGCCCGCACTCCGTACAGGTGTAAGGTTTCTCTCTCATGTGGATTCTCTGGTGGGCAATGAGGTTTTTCTGCCGGTTGAATTTTTCCCCACATTCGGCACACTCATGAGGTTCTTCGCTGGCATGGATTTTCTGGTGTCGGATAAAGTTTGATTGCCAATTGAAAACTTTACCACACTTAAGGCATTCATATGACTTCCCTCCCATGGTGGTCCTCTCATGGTTCAACTCTGGATGGACATTTCCTTCATAATCCAAGCTTCCATACAATGCCTTCTCTTCCGTATGAACTTTCATATGTTTAATAAGGTGTGGGCTCTGCCGAAAGCTCTTTCCACACTCCGGACATTGGAAAGGTTTCTCCCCTGTGTGAATCCTCTGATGGCTGATGAGGTTGGTCCTCTGGTTGAATCTTTTGCCACAGTCAGGGCATTTGTGTGGTTTCTCTCTGGTGTGGATACTCTGGTGCCTGAGGAGGTTCCCTCTCCGAGAAAATACCTTGCCGCAACGAAAGCATTTATATGGCTCCTCTTCCAGAAGAACCTGGTCTTGGCTCATGCCGTTTAGGCTCTGACGAAATTCATTCTCTCCAGCATGAATCCTTTGGTGCTTAATGAGGTTCGATTTCTGACCAAAGCTCTTCTCACAGTCGGTGCATTGAAAGGGCTTCTCTCCGGTGTGGGTCCGCTGATGTCGGACAAGGTTGGATCTCTGACTAAAGCTCTGGCCGCAATCGGCACATCTGTGGGGTTTCTCCCCAGTGTGCAACCTCTTGTGGATAATGAGATGCGCCCTCCACCTGAAGCTTTTGCTACAATCTGGACACCTGTATGGCTTCTCTCCAGTGTGGATTCTCTGATGAGCATTCAGATTGGTTCTCTGGTTGAATCGTTTCCCACACTCAGTACATTTGTGGGGTTTGTCTTTTGTGTGAATGGTCTGGTGACGAAGAAGATTGCCTCTCCTGGAAAAGGTCTTCCCACATTTGAAGCATATGCACGGGCTTTCGCCAAGAGGAATCTCATCAAATCCACTGCGGCTTGGCCTCTGATTCAGCCTTCTCCCATAATCCGAGGATGTGTTTGGTCTGTCGCTTGAGTGGATGCTTTGATGTTTGATCAGATTGGACTTCTGGGTGAAGCTTTTTTCACACTCGGTGCACTTGTAAGGCTTCTCTCCCGTGTGGACTCTGTGATGTCTAACAAGGTTGGAGATCTGGCTAAAGCTCTGTCCACAGTCTAAGCACTGATGCGGTTTCTCCCCCGTGTGAATTCTCCGATGAATGATCAGGTTTGCGGTCCGGCTAAAGCGCTTCCCGCAGTCTAAGCATGGGTACGGCTTTTCGCCAGTATGGAACTGCTGGTGTCGAATAAAGCTCGTTTCCCAGTTAAAGCTTTTCCCACATTTGAAACAATGAAATCTTTTCTCTCCCACGTGGGTCCGCTGATGCCTGTTGAGGTTGGATTTCTGAGTAAAGGCCTTCCCACAAATATTGCAAATGTGCCTCCGCTTCACTGCGTACATCCTTTGCTGGAGGTCTGTACCATCGGGGCCACCATTTTCGTAAAGCATGGGCTTACTCCTTCTCTGGTCTATTTGTACTCTCTGCTCCCAACCTGGCCTACCTTGATCCTCAACATTTTCTCCAGGGTCTCTAGGCTCGACTCTTTCTAATGATGGGTCAAATGATGATCCTTCCTCCTCAGTCTCCCACTCGTTGTCTGCCAGAATAAAAAGGAGTCGCCTTTTTAGAAAGGGACACGAAAACCGAGGAAATACCAGATTTACTGCTGGAATGACACATTGAAATCCATAGGGTTTGTATTAATCATCGTGGACATAATATTCATAAATTTCAGTGGGCCCCGCAGCATAAACAAATCCAGCTCTAACAGAAGGTGTATCTTCTGTTGTATTCAGAAGTATTATTATCTACACTGCAGAATTAAGGCAGTTCGATACCACTTGAACTGCCATAGCTTAATGCTATGGAAACATGGGAGCTGCAGTTTTACCTCGGAGACAAAGGTTGTCCAGAGAGGCCCTGCTCTTGGTCCCACCTCCTTCGCAGGTGAGAACAAGAGACAAGGCCTTTTCAGTGATGGCCCCTCAGTTGTGGAACTCCCTCCCTATCGATGTTAATTATCCCCCTCCCTCTTGACCTTCAGAAAGAGTGAAAACATGGCGCTGGGATCAAGCCTTCAGAGAAGAACCAAAGTGCAATTTGCCTAACTGGAACTATGTGCAATGACTGCTGGAATGATCTGAATTACAATTGCTAATTACATGGTTTATACTGATAGTAATGCTCTATAATGTTTTAATGTATTTAATTTTGATTTTAATTTTAATTTATTTTAACTGTAAATTGTTGTGAAAGCATTGGATTATTGCCTATCTGTAAGCCGCCTTGCATCCCCTCCAGGGTAGAGAAAGGTGGGATATAAATATAGTAAACAAATAAATAAATTTACAAGGTCTTTAGCCTTCCCTGTTAAAGAGTGCTGGTGCCTCACCAAACTACAAATGCATTGAGCTATAGCAGTTCAAGCGGTGTCAAACTTTAATTCTACAGCACAGATATATCCTTAGTATATATTTTCTGCACCTTCAATGTACATTTAAAAGACTAAAGCAAAATAATACATAACAAATGTTAGGCATTAGGCCCCTTCTACACTGCCCTTATATCCCAGGATCTGATCCCAGGTTATCTGCTTTGAACTAGATTATATGAGTCTCCACTTCCATATGACCTGGGATAAGCAGATAACCTGGGATCAGATCCTGGCATATAAGGGCAGTGTAAAGGGGGCCACTATGACACTAAAAAGAACATGAAAACAACCTCAACGAACACATTTAGTGAGGACAAGGCTTTCTTGGTAGCTGCTTCCAGTCAATGGAACACACTCACACAAACAGCTAGCTTGGTGTGGTGGAGGCTCTTTCTTTGGAGGCTTTTAAAGATGGCCATCTGTCGAGGGTGCTTTGAATGTGATTTTCCTGCTTTTTGGCAGGAGGTTGGACTGGATGGCCCACGAGGTCTCTTCCAACTATAGGATTTCTATGATTTTATATTCCTTTTCTGCTCTAGAGCCCTCAGCAGGCAAAAATCTTTTATTTAAACAAAGTTTTGGGAATCAACTGGTTGCTGCAGAAAGCTTTTTTTTCATGCAGCTTGTCTTCTGCACTTATATTCTGAATGTTTTAAACTAATATTGAGTTTTTAAAAGGATGGTTTATTAAACAGAGTGTTGTTTTTTTTACTATATTCATTTGGTTTTGGTTTTAGTTGGACAAATATCTTCATCCTCATTATTGAATTGCTGTGAGTTTTCTGGGCTATATGGCCATGTTCCAGAAGCATTCTCTCCTGATGTTTCACTCACATCTGAGGCAGGCATCCTCAGAGGTTGTGAGGTCTGTTGGAAACTAGGCAAGTGGGGTTTATATATCTGTGAAATATTCAGGGTGGGAGAAAAACTCTTGCCTGCTTGAGGCAAGTGTGAATGTTGCAACTGGCCACCTTGATTAGCATTGAATGGCTTTGTAGCTTCAAAGCCTGGTTGCTTCCTGCCTGGGGGAATCCTCTGTTGGGAGGTGTTAGCTAGCCCCGAATCCTTCTGGAACATGGCCAGACAGCCCAGAAAACTCACAGCAACCCAGTTATTCTGGCCATGAAAATCTTCGACAACACATACTCATTATTTGTATACCACATTTCTCCCAAAACTAGGTGGCGCATCCATGGTCAGCCCTCCACATTCAGGGTATGGGATTCTCAGGAGAGAGAAAAAAACTGCAAATACAGAAACGGAATGTTTAAAATCTGAGTGCACATCTTTTTTTTTTTTTTTTGAATTTCTAAGTCTTCCATCTTCCAGCATGACTCTATGGCAGGCATGGGCAAACTTTGGCCGTCCAGGTCTTAGGAATTGTGGAAGTCCAAAACATCTGGAGGGCCCAAGTTTGCCCATGCCTGCCCTATGGTTAACTTCCACTGGAAGATGCCCATAGATTCTCACTGGGGGTGTAAAGATTTCTACTGGGGTGTCCCTAGGATCTCTAGGTTCTCCAGCTGAAGTTGACCATAGGCACGCATGGGAGATTCCTAGATAGAATATTTTTAATCAAATCTGTGAATAATCAAATCTGCAAATGTGAAAAGAGCAAATCCTTTGCTCCTGGGTGAATGGGGCCATGGGTCTGATCATGGATGTGGTTTGAACTTTAAGGAGTAAGAGTGTGAGGAAGGATCGCCCCAAAACAAAAGAAAACATATTCCTTTAAAACAACGGAAAGATATACAAGCTGTGGCTCAAGACATGTTGATGACCATCAGCTGTGTAAGAAAGAATGTGAGGAGATGCCTTTGAATCTTTCTGTGAAGAGACTGCAATAACACTGTGTAACACAATTATTGTTCCCAAGTTATGTCATTTCCTAATTTCCAAATTGGTTCTATCATAAAAATATAGAAAATGTTTATATTTTATGATAGAAGGGAGGGACACCCTGCAGCACATTTGGGTTTCTCAATGAATAGCTCAGAGTCTCCACCAATTCAACCTAATCTGTGGCAACCAAAAATAAAGAAGTTTCTGGAGTATAACAATTATTGTCAAAGGAAGTACCGCACAATTTAACAGGAAATAACACTTTCAAAATAGGAACAGATTTTTTTCTCCAAATTTTGTTACATAGTCTAATAGGACTATTGTGAGTACCTTGACCAGTTTTTCCCTGCTTTTACTTGAAGACTGTTATACTAGGTTTACATTGTCAGAAATATTAAAAGTTAAATGGGTATTTTTTTTATTACAAAAGTGTGAGTCAAGCACCGAAAGAGTGGTTATGCCAGTGCCTGTTAAGAGTCAGTGGGTTAAAGCTAGCCTTGTCCTGAGGACGGTGAGTAGGCCGAAGCCTGTTAGAGTCAGTGTGCCAAAGCTAGTGTCATCCTGAGGAGAATGAGTAGGCCAAAGCCTGTTTGAGTCAGTGGGCAAAAGCTAGTATTGTCCTGAGGAGTGTGTAGGCTGAAGCCTGTTAGTGGGCCAAAGCTAATGTTGTCCTGAGGAGAGCGAGTAGGCCAGAGCCTGTTAGAGTCAGTGAGCCAAAGCTAGCCTTGTCCTGGGGACAGTGAGTAGGCCGAAGCCTGTTAGGGCCAGTGGGCAAAGGTTAGTGTCGTCCCAGGTAGAGTGATTAGGCCGAAGCCTGTTAGGGCCAGTGGGCAAAGGTTAGTGTCGTCCCAGGTAGAGTGATTAGGCCGAAGCCTGTTAGGGCCAGTGAGCCAAAGCTAGCATCATCCTGAGTAGGCCGAAGGCTGTTAGGGTCAGCAGGGAAAAGCTAAGGTTGTCCTGAGGAGACTGAGTAGGCCGAAGCCTGACAGAGTCAGTGGGCCAAAGCTAGCATCATCCTGCGTAGGCCGAAGGCTGTTAGTGTCAGTAGGCAAAAGCTAGCGTCGTCCTGAGGAGAGTGTGTAGGCCGAAGCCTGTTAGAGTCAGTGGGCCAAAACTAGCCTTGTCCTGAGGACAGTGACTAGGCCGAAGCCTGTTAGGGCCAGTGGGCAAAAGCTAGTGTTGTCCCAAGTAGAGTGATTAGGCCGAAGCCTGTTAGGGTCAGTGAACAAAAGCTAGCATCATCCTGAGTAGGCCGAAGCCTGTTAGAGTCAGTGGACCAAACCTAGCATCATCCTGAGTAGGCCGAAGGCTGTTAAGGTCAGTAGGCAAAAGCTAGAGTCATCCTGAGGAGGCTGAGTAGGCCGAAGCCTGTTAGAGTCAGTGGGCCAAAGCTAGTGTTGTCCTGAGGAGTGTGAGGTAAACCTCTGTGTGAGAGAAGCCTTGTGTGTGAAGCTCCAGTGTGTGAAGGCTGCTTTGTGTAAAGCTACTATGTATTCGTTTATTTGCGTTATGGAAACCTTGTTGTAAATAGTGCGATATTATTTTACTACAAAGAAAAGCCTCCTGTGGAAGAGATATCATTGGTCTGTGTGTTTTTCTTCTTTGTATCAGTTTGGCTACTGGTGCTGGGTCACGCTGCAGCTATTAAGTCACTCTGCTGTACATTTATGGGGAGGGTCTTTTGAAAGTAAGCCCACTCGCCCAACATACATTGCCAACACGACAGAGGAATAGCTTTGAATGCCGCATGAATGCCAAAGCATACACCATGCCTCCTCCACTGGAAGGGGGCCGCGGTTAGCACAGCGGGTTAAACCGCCAGCTACAGAAGATCTTGCTGACTGGAAGGTTGGCAGTTCAAGCCTCGGGTCAGGTTGAGCTCCCGCCATCAGCCCTAGCTTCTGCTTACCTAGCAGTTTGAAAGTAGTAATTTGAGTAGATAAATAGGTACTGCTTTTGGCGGGGAGGTAAAAGGCGTCCCTGAAGACATGCCGGCAATTCAATCAGGAAGGCATCCATGGACTACAGGCTCCTCGGTGTGGAAAAATAAAATAACAGCACCTCCCCATGGCCAAGTTGAGCACAGCACCCAGATGCCGGAGATTAAAAGAGGGAAGCCTTGCCTCTGTTTATGTACTGTCTGTCTTTGTTGTCAATTGTATAATGGCACTGAATGTTTGCTATATATGTACTCTGTAATCCACTCTGAGCCCCCTCAAGGAGACAGTGGAATATAAATAATAATAATAATAATAATAATAATAATAATAATAATTATTATTATTATTATTATTATTATTATTAGAAGCAAAATGCCAGGAGGAGCCATTCTCTTGTTTTCTGGATAGAGTTTGGCACAGCTCCTTTAAAGTTCCATGTAAAATCCAGAGCAACCCCACTAGCATGGAATACCCCAGCCACCATGGATCAATTTCACTCAGACATTGGGAACACTCTTACCCAACAAAGTCACTGTCTCCCGCTTGATCTCCCTGGAAAGCTGTCCCTCGCCGGCATCGTCTTCTCGAGAGAAGCTCATGGCCACTTCCTCGAATTCCCCCAGTACCTGAAAGGTGAGAAGCAAGAAGATGGAAGATAAGGACAGGACACATGGAACAAGATGATGAACTATTAAACAACATTTGTTCACAATAAACCATCAGAAAGCAAAGGTGTCACCATGGGGACAATTTGGGAAGAGTTTGTATTTCAAGTTTCCAGAGGAGGGAAGCTTGACCTGCTCTATTGTTTGTTTTAAATTGATTTACTGAAACCTGCTTGGAGATCCTTAGATATAGGGTAGGGTATAAACAAAAACATTTAAATAAAATAAATATATACGAAAAGGTTTTCCCTGACATTAAGTCTAGTCATGTCCAGCTCTTGGGGCTGGTGCTCATCTCCATTTATAAGACAAAGAGCTGGCATTGTCCATAGACACCTCCAAGGTCATGTGGCCAGCATAACTGCATGGAGCACTGTTAGCTTCCTGCAGAAGCGGTACCTATTGATCTACCCACATTTGCATGTTTTCAAACTGCTAGGTTGGCAGAACCATGACAGTTGTTAAGATCTTCTGGGGAGGTCCTGCTCTCCTTTGCAGCTGTTGAGGTCAAGAGACAGGGCCTTCACAGTGGTAGCCCTTCGGCTGTGGAACTCCCTTCCTAGTGATGTGAAATCAGCCTCTTCAATCAGGCATTCAGAGATTACCTACAATGCAATAGACAGCTAGAAATCAACATCACTGTAACGAATGGTTCACGGGCTTTGATTATGGACTTTATGGTTGTTTTAATAGCTGTTTTAAATTCTATTTCAATTTTATTTATATATGATTGATTTATATGTAATGATTTAATGTTTAATCTATATAAATAAAAATGTAATGTTCGTTTGTGGGATTAGCATTAACTCAAAAACCACTGGACAAATTGGCACCAAATTTGGACACAATATACCTATCAGGCCAACAAGTGACCATCACTCATAAAAACATTGAAAAATACAGAAGAAATTTAAAAAGCCAAGAAAATAAAGAATACATTACACCGCATGCACAAAACCACATACAGTATATACACAAATATATGCATATATACACATACAAAACACATATACACAATCTGGGTCACAGCAACGCATGGCAGGGGACGGTCAGTCTGGACAAACTGACACCAAATTTGGACACAATACACCTATCAGGCCAATGAGTGACCATCACTCATAAAAACATTGAAAAATACAGCAGAAGAAACTTAAAAAGCCAAAAAAATAAAGACTACAACATATGCGCAAAATCACACACACACACACATATATATACATACACACGCAAACACACATATACATAGACTGGGCCACAGCAACGCGTGGCAGGGGATGGCTAGTATATTATATTAATATATAAGCCTTTTCTTAATATTGTGCCGTGCTAATAATATATTGTATACACATATAATATTGATAATAATGTTATTATGTAATATATTATAATACAATGTAAGAATTATATATTTTATATTACATATAATATTACTAATAATATTACATATAGTGGTATAGTACAATATGGAAATGTATGCTATTAATATTGTGCTATGCTAATAATATAATATATTGTATTTACATATAACTCGTAAGATGCTCTTAGCCCCATTATGGGTGAGAAGAGCAAAATATAAATGTCGTAAATAAATAAATAAAAATCATTTATTTATTTGTTGTTGTTTGGGTGTTTCTCCACCTGAATAAGGAACCTGCATAGTTCCTTATTCAAATATCATCATCATCATCAGGGAAAGGGGGTGAAAACGGGTTGCTCATTCAGAGTAAGGGCAACCTTACCCAAAAGCCTAATCAGAGCAAAAGCAACACTTGAGATTCCTCAGATTGCATGCCCTCACCTCCTGTTTCCACCTCTCCGTCTCTTGCTGCCGCAGAAGGAACTCTTCCACTAGATCCACAGCTTGGGCGCAGGTCTCGGGTCCTGCATCTCCCACCCAGCTCTGGATTTCCTCTGGCAAGATGGCCAGGAATTGCTCCAGGACGATCAGGTCAACCATTTGTTCCTTTGAGTTGAGATCCGGCTGTAGCCACTGGAGGCAGAGTTCACGGAGCTGGGCGCAAATCTGCCTGGGTTCCTCAGCCTCTTGGTAGCAGAACCACCGGAAGCGTTGCCGTTGCATCTCGACGGTGAGATCTTCTTCCTGCGAGACATCTCCCTTCCCGTTGTCATTGCCTGCCTTTTCACCGCAATCTGTACTTGGACTGCTTTGCAGACCTCTGCTCGTCACCTCTTCATCCGGCCCATGAGACTTGCCGGCCAGAGTTCCCAAAGGAGATGGGAAAGGGGTCCTAGACCTTTGCGGGCTTCTCCAACCTGAATAAGGAACCTGTATCGTCTTCAGGAAATCCGGACACTGGGACAACAGGCCATTGTTCAGCTCATGTTCGGCTTGTTTTGCCGCCACCCAGCTCAGGCGTTCTCCGATCTTCCCAATCTGGACGGGGTGAGAGGTCTTTCTGGACCGCTTCGGACTCTCCAACAGCGCAGGGCCTCTGGTCTCCTGCTCTTCAATTTTCACCTTCTCGGTTACGACCTCATACTCGTTGCAAGCCAAAAGGCTCACTTCTTCTCGTTCGGCATTCATTTCCCCTCCTGGTTCACTTCAATCAGCTCGCCTCCTTATCACACTTCCTGCCTCTTTCTCCATTCATGACCATGGAGAGTTTGGGGAGAAGGTGACTTTTCTGAGCTTCATGGAAAGCTGGCTACTGTTCCTTCAAAGAGAAACAGACAAGTGAAATTAGGGTCCTCACACATCCAAGTTCTAACAACATTTTAATTTCAAACCAAACCACTCCAAAGCAAAATCAGTCCAATATTATGTGTTGCCTAAGTTAAAGGGCGTACCAATTTCCTCAACCTGCTGCATCCATTAACTGGAACAGTTTATACCAGGAATGGGCAAACTTTGTCTCTCCAGATGTTTAGGATTTCAACTTCCACAATTCCGAATTGTGGAAGTTGAAGTCCAAAACAACTGGAGGGTCAAAGTTTGCACATGCCTGGGTTACAGGGACCATACAACTCTGCTGCTACGGCTCTATAGAATAGGTGTAGGCAAACTGTGGCCCTCCAGTTGTTTTGGACTTCAACTCCCACAATTTCTAGCAGCCGGTAGACTATTAGGAATTGTGGGAGTTAAATTCCAAAACAACTGGAGGGCAGAAGTTTGCCCATGCCTGTTCTATAACCTACGGGTGGCCAAAGGAGGAGAAATGCCATTTGGGGAACAGTTGTAGATTTGGATTTAGCAGAAAGTAGAGATTCCTCAAAAAGACCTGAGTGTATCGGAAAGATTATATGAGGGAATGAGATCCTGTAAGTAGACTGGACCCAAACCATTTGGGAATTTGGAAAGGAACAAGTGAGGTTGCATACCTGCCCACAAATGATTTGACTGCCTGTGGATTGGTTTTTGATAATAATGGTGTAATACGTTCACTCCTCTATATTCCAGTGACTAATATGGCTGCCTATGATTTGAGTTATATTTCCCAATTTGGTAGTTCAGGCGGCATGTACACTATAGGGGAGATCCAAGTTCGATATTCCAAACTGAGCGTGAAAACTTATCAGAAGAACCTGGGTCTCTCAAAACCTCCAGGGTAAAAAATTTGGAGCATAAAATGGATTGGGATTACTATGCAAATCAGATCTAGCGTTTGAAATAAAAGAGAAACAACAGGACTTAATTTGGAAAACCCAAGCATATAAATCAATTTCATCCCACCTGAAAGGAAAACACTTTGAAAGTTATACATAGCTGGCATGATTTTCCACTCCAACTACATAACATCAATATTGGAATTTCTGAACTATGTTGGAGAAAGTGTGGAGAAATAGGAGATTGGATGTGGCTAATGTACCCAAAAAGTATTGAGATGAAGTGTTTATCAAAGGTAAGCCAAGTAGTAGGGGAAACAATACACCTCAAGAGAACCCTACTAATAATTTCATTATCTGAAAATAAAAATACGGATTTGGTAAATAAAATCATATATTACTCATATAAAATTGTATGCTAATGCTTGTATGTCAAGCCACTCTGAGTCTCCTTTAGGAGAGATAAAGTGGGGGTATAGATATAATAACAATAATAATAATAATTGACTCAAAATAGTCAGAACCTGGAATGAGCTAGAGAATTTACCAATAAAGAATTGGTTAAACATGATATGGGCAATAGCCCTGTCACAATCTATCTATAACAGCATTTCTCAACCTGTGGTTGGGACACCGAGGGGAGGGGGGAGGTCATGAGGGGGTTTCAGAGGGGTTGCCAAAGACCATCAGAATTCTCCGCTGTGATTGGCCGGCCTCTCAGCCAAGGGGAGGGCTGTTTAGGAGGGGAGAGGACACCCTTATATTAAGGGGTATTAGGCAGGTTGAGAACCACTGATCTATAAGATTAACAAAAGGAGAGAAATAAAAGAAGATCTATTTGATAACACAAGGGAGCAATGTATTAGCTTCATGTGTAAAACTAATGATAAATTCAAACCACCAAATGACCAAGAAAGCTTGCAGATGAACAATGAGAAAATATAATAATTATATGCAATTGATGCAATTAGAATAAGTAAAGGTAGTAGAACTGACAGAGCCGTGTTTTTATAATCCTGTGTGAAGGGATGGGGAGGTGGGAGTATAAATCTGGGAGTAGTTGATGTAACAAGACAATTGTATTGTGTTAAACATTTTGAAGTAGTGGGTTTTTTATT
This sequence comes from Anolis sagrei ordinatus, assembly GCF_025583915.1. Taxonomy (NCBI): domain Eukaryota; kingdom Metazoa; phylum Chordata; class Lepidosauria; order Squamata; family Anolidae; genus Anolis; species Anolis sagrei. The sequence continues at coordinate 299,840,532 of NW_026845477.1, forward strand.
TTTTTTAATTATCCAAGTTTAGCCAAGCTCATAAGGATGTTGTAGCTATAAGAATAAAGTTTGACTTAAGCTCACTAATGTGAGCTCTTGTTACATCCCAAATAGATTACTGCAACGCACTCTAGCCTTTGAAGTCTGAAAGTGAAAAAATTCACAAAGGAATTTTAAAAGAAATCCATCTGCATTTTCCTCATCATTAAAAAATATTCTATGGTACACAACAATGTCTCAGGTTCAATTTCTAAAGTGTCACTGGAGTTCCAGAATGCAGCACTTTGTCAAAAGAGGCACATTTTTTTTATTTGTATTTATTTTATAATCTTTCTGAATAAGGGAGATATAATTTGTTAGTTTTATGTGGCAGGGATAAGGAGAGGATGTAGTGAACTGGGAATATGAGGGGGATTGTTATGTTTTGTTTTTATGGATCAAGTCAGGGGGTGCTGTGGTTTTTAACTTTGGATATGTTTTAATTGAGTTTAACTAGGATTTATTTAAAATTGTTTATGTTTAATACTGTTTTAATGTTTGCATATTTAAATTGTATGCTGGTGCTTTTATGTCAAGTCACTTTGAGTCTCCTTTGGGAGAGAGCAAGCAGGGTAGAAATAAATAAAAATAATAATATTTGTTTGTTTTCCACTTAAAGTTGGCATTGAATGTTTGCCATGTATATGTACATTGTAATCTGCCTTGGTGAGAAGGGTAGAATATAAATACTGTAAATAAATAAATAAATAAAATTAAAGCTTTCAAGTGTCTCTAATATGTATATTACAGGCAGACTTTGGGGAGGTTGGATGGGATATGAGTTTTAAGGCAATTTTAGTGCATTTATTATATTTGAATTCTGATAGTAATTTATTGTTTTTAACTCTTGTATTGCACTTTGTAAACTTGTCTAGTGTGGATTGTTAGCCACCTTGAATCCCCACAGGGAGAAAGGCGAGGTACAAATAAAGTTAATAATAATATACACACCAAGGCAAATATATGCACTGAAGTCCCTGCCTTTTAAAGCTTTAACAACAACAACAACAACAATAACAACAACAACTTTATATTTGTATCCCGCCTCCATCTCCCCGAAGGGACCCGGGCAGCTTATGTATGACATAAAGTGCCTAAAACAACGCATAAAATAAACACACACTACAATACAAAAAAGTAAAACCAATAGCACATAAAACAACAATTTAAAACTCAGAACAAGTGTATATAATAGGTATATTATATATATACACACACATACCCACCAAGACAGATATATGTATTGAAGTGCCTGCCTTTTAGAGTTTTCAAGTGTCAATAATATAATATGAAAATATATATACCCACATATAATACACACACACACAAACCTACACACCAAGACAGGTATATTTATTGAAGTGCCTGGCTTTTAGAGCTTCCAAGTGTATACTATATAATATGCAAATAATATATTGAAGTGCTTCAAGTGCATCTGATGTGTATATAATATACACACAAACATACACAGCAAGACAGGTATATTTATTGAAGTACCTGCCTTTTAGAGCTTCCTAGTGTATTCTATATGATATGCAAATAATGTACTGAAGTGCCTGCCTTCTAAAGCTTTCAAGTGCATATAATATGTATATAACATATACACACAATGTGTATATGTTATATGCAAATAAAGTATTGAAGTAATATATATATAACATATACACACAAACATACACACCAAGACAGGTATATTTATTGAAGTACCTGCCTTTTAGAGCTTCCTAGTGTATTCTATATGATATGCAAATAATGTACTGAAGTGCCTGCCTTCTAAAGCTTCCAAATGCATATAATATGTATATAACATACACACAAACATACACACCAAGGCAGGTATATTTATTAAAGTGCCTGCCTTTTAGATATTCCAAGTGCATACTATATAATATGCAAATAAAGTATTGAAGTGCTTGCCTTTGAAAGCTTTCAAGTGCATATAATATGTGTATAATATACCCGGAAACATATGCCACTACAGGTATATGTATTGAAGTGCCTGCCTTGTATATAGAAACACAGGTACACACTAAGTCAAATATATGTATTGAAGTGCCTGACTTTCAGAGCTTACAAGTGATATATATATATGTGTGTGTGTGTATGTATGTGTGTGTGTATGTGTATGTGTATATATATATATCACACATCAAGGCATATATGTATTGAAGTGCCTGACTTTTAGAGCTTCCAAGTGCATTAGATAGATAGATAGATAGATAGATAGATAGATATAGATAATACACACACATCAAGGCATATATTTATTGAAGTGCCTTACTTTTAAAACTTCCAAGTGTATATTATATATCACACACACACACACATATCAAGGCAGATATATGTATTGAAGTTTCCTGCCTTCTAAAGCTTTCAAGTGCATATAGTATGTATATAATATATACACACAAACATACACACTATGGCAGGTATATTTATTAAAGTGCCTGCCTTTTAGATATTCCAAGTGCATACTATATAATATGCAAATAAAGTATTGAAGTGCTTGCCTTTGAAAGCTTTCAAGTGCATATAATATGTATATAATATACCCACAAACATACACAACTACAGGTATATGTGTTGAAATGCCTGCCTTGTATATAGAAATACAGGTACACACTAAGTCAGATATATATATTGAAGTGCCTGACTTTTAGAGCTTCCAAGTGGATATACACGCACACACACACACTTCAAGGCAGATATGTGTATTGAAGTGCCTGACTTTTAGAACTTCCAAGTGTATAATATATATATATATATATATATATATATATATATATATCACACATACACACACATATCAAGGCAGATATGTATATTGAAGTGCCTACCTATCTGAAGCCTCCAAGTGCATATAATATGTATTTAATACACACACACTCCAAGGCAGATATATGTATTGAAGTATCTGCCTTTTAGAGCTTACAAGTGTGTGTATATAATACACACACATCAAGGCAGATATATGTATTGAAGTGCCTACCTTCTAAAGCCTCCAAGTGCATATAATATTTAATACACACACACCCCAAGATAGATATATGTATTGAAGTGCCTACCTTCTCTAAAGCCTCCAAGTGCATATAATATGTATTTAATACACGCACACACACCCCAAGGCAGATATATGTATTGAAGTATCTGCCTTTCAGAGCTTACAAGTGTGTGTGTATATAATACACACACATCAAGGCAGATATATGCATTGAAGTGCCTGCCTTTTAGAGCTTACAAATGTATATAATACGGGCCTGGGCCAAGTTGGGCCCTCCAGGGGTTTTGGACTACAACTCCCACCATTCCTAACAGCCGACAGGCTGTTAGGAATGGTGGGAGTTGTAGTCCAAAACCCCTGGAGGGCCCAACTTGGCCCAGGCCTGATATAATATATATACACACACCCCTGTGGGCATGAGTCACACTCTCTCAGCCTCAGAGCGGGGCCAGGGCCCAACCTCCACGGGGTTGCCCTAAGCAGGAAATGGCCTTCGTCTTCTCCTCCTTCCTTCCTTCCTCCCTTCCCTTTCTTTCTTTCCCCTCCCAATGGAGACTCACTCACTCACTCACTCACTCACTCACCCTTTTGCCTTTGGCCTCCTCCTCCTTCACCTTCAGCCACCTCTCACAGAGAGAAGCTCCCTGCTGTGCCTGCAATGGAGGATCCCGACAGGAAAAGGAAGAAGGTGGGTCTTCTTCGTCTCCTCTTCCTCCTCCTCCACTTCCGCCCTCCAAGGACGCCCCGCCCCCTCGTTTCCGCCCTGCCTATACATTTCCCAAGCCTCTCTAGGAAGCCACCGCTTTTTGGTTTTAACCCTATGCGTCTCCAGTGCAGTTTGATACCACTAATGTATGGACTTTTGGCAGAGTCTTCCTAGCCTTCTCTACTAAACAATATTTTTAAAAGAGTGTTGGTGTTTTCACCCGACTTCAGTTCCCAGGGCTCCAACCCTGGCAGTCTTTTCAAGCGGTATTAAACTGCGTTAATTCTGCAGTGTGGACAGCCTCGCTTTCTGAACATTACAAGGCTGTTTCCTCCCCTCCAGCTCATTGCTATTCTCCTCCTTCCTTCCTTCTTTCCTGCATTTCTCTAACCCAGCTCACATTATATTATTATTATTATTCTCACATTTCTCAAACCCATCAAAACACTTTGTAAAGTATTTTATTATTATTATTCCCATATTTCTCAAGCCCATCCAGTTATCCACTTTGTAAACTATTATATATTATATTATTCCCACATTTCTCAAACCCATTCATTTATCTACTTTGTAACCTATTATTGTATTCATTATTATATTATTATATATGATTATATTATATTATTCCCACATTTCTCAAACCCATTCAGTTATTGTAACTAATCCCCCCAATAAAACGTATCAATTAATTGTAACCTTTCCCTCTCCATAGAGTTACTTTGTGTCTTTACTGCCTCAAAACTTCTCTTTCAATAAACCTTTCTTCTCCCGGGCTGCAGATGGCTGCCAGCCCTCCTGGGATGCGATTTTCGCATCCTGGGGAGGCCGAAATTGCGTCCCCTTAAACTGTGGATATGGAAACCCCGTATCCGCGGGTCAACGGATCGCTTCAAAAATGGTGTCAGTCTTCTCCTGGGAGAATTCTAAGACTAATGGCTATCTTGGTTTTACTCCACTGTCCTTTCTGTCCCGGGAATAACCTTTTTTGCCTCAAAAACCATGTCCTGGAGTCCAGCTGTTTTTCTGGAGATGCTGCCCCGCTGCCACCATTTTGTGGATGTCCAAGGATCCTGCAGATCCCGGGGAACTGTCGCAGTCACCCCATGGGACCCCTAAGATGTCGGCGGGCCATCTTGGTCCTTGGTGTGGAGGGATCTGTAGTTCTCCCCACAGATCTTGATCTTCAGCATTGGTGGACGGCCATAAGGACTCTGTGGACACTGGGACACCTTTCCCCACTTGCCTTTTTGGATTTTTACAACTTTTAACAACTTTCCCAAACTTTCAAGGAACTTTTCCCCAAGCCCTATGGACTCCCTTCTCATGATTGAGGGATGATATGATTTCGTACTTATGGACCTATTCTTTTGGACTTTGGTGGGTGGGATAGGTGTATATGAAGTTCCCTGACCCCTGTGTGTATGTCTGTATATGAAATATGGAAAGCCACCTTTTTTGTGACCTCCAGCATGACATCAGCCTTGGGTAGCCCATTTTCCAAGGCCTATTCCTATTGATTCAAGGTTTCAAGCAAGGACTGATTGCATGACAATAACCCGGCCCCCTTGAGTCTCGGAGCAGGACCGCTTGGGGGAGCCACCTGGTAAACCAGTCATCTTCCAACAAAGAGTCATCCTGCTTTCAAAGGAAGCCTAGACGTCCCAGCTTTCCTCCCTTTTGACATTTCCCCATGGACCGAGTAAAGCTTAAGATAACCAAATGAACTTCATATCTGTGACAAGGAAACACCAGAGCTGGGCGACCATGGCAGCCATATCTGCATATCTCAACCTTTCAAGAAACTTGCCCAGCTTGAGGAATCTAGTCTTAGATTTATCACTGGCCATTTGGACACATTAAGTTACTTTAAATCAGACATAGGCAAAGTTTGGCCCTCCAGGTGTTTTGGACTTCAACTCCCACAATTCCTAACAGCCTACCTGCTTTAAATCAATCATCTGGACATTTGCGTCATTGTTCTTCCCAAGGATCGCATCCTCTGCTCCCATTGGCTGAGGGCCCGAAGCAGTGCTGGCTTTCTGATTGGCCGAGGTGCAGCTAAGCCGGCCGCGCCTCCCCTCCAGCCAATCAGGGAGATGCCGGCTGAGGGGCGGGAGGCGGGAAATTTGAACTTTGACAGCTCTGTTTTCTATAAAAAATGTATTAAATTCACTGCATGTATGTCTCTCCTGACGAACTATCGCGGTTTGACATCCGCTCCAGCTGAATGAAATAAATACAACTCGGTGGCTTTTCTTCAACTTTGGTGAGATTTATTTGGGAAAATACAGGGAAAACTCTTGGCTCTTTTCTCTTCGCTCGCCAGAGTACCGGATCCTCCTTGGTGGATCTAAGGGCTCCTCTCTCCTGGGTGGGAGCCTCTAAATTCTAGCTTGATATCAGATGGATGAATAGATAGATGGATGGATGGATAGATGGATGAATAGACAGACAGACAGATAGATAATGCATGGATGGATGGATAGATGATGGAAGGATGAATGGATAGATGGATGGATGAATTGATTGATGGATGGATAGTTGGATGGATAGATGAATTGATGGATGGATGGACGGATGGACGGATGAATAGATAGATAGATAGATAGATAGATGAATAGACAGACAGACACAGATAGATGCATGGATGGATAGATGATGGATGGATGAATGGATGAATTGACTGATTGATTGATTGATTGATTGATTGATTGATTGGAAGATAGATGGATGGATGGATAGATGGATGGATGGATAGATGAATTGATAGATGGATGGATGGATGGATAGATAGATAGATAGATAAATAGATAGATAGATAGATGGATGAATGGATAGATGGATGGATGGATGGAAGGATTGATGGAGATAGATAGATAGATAGATAGATAGATAGATAGATAGATAGATAGATAGACAGACAGAGACCTCCCTGGTAGAGAAGGAAGCCACTCTCTCTTTTGGGCACTCTAGAGTTAAAACCATAGAGAGGGCCTCTTCCTGGAGCATCCGAGGCTGGGAGGACTGGGTGGTCTCCTTCAGGCAGGTGGTCCTCCAGGCTCCTCCCCTTCCCCAGAAAACAGAAGGTTTGAATCTCTGAAACCTTGGGCCATTTGCTGGCGTTCACGTGGGAATGCGTGAGTGGAGATCAAAGAGAAGGAGGGAAGGGTTTAAAAGGAAGTGAAGCAGGTGATGGGGAGGGGAAGCAGGACCAGGGTTATGGGGTGGGGAGGGGCTGGGGATTTGCAGTGTTGCATTACATCGCATTGAATGGCGTTGGATTGGATTGCTTTGCATTGTATGGCATTGCATTGCACTGGATGGCTTTGCTTTGCATTGCACTGGATGGCATTACATTGATTTGCATGGCTTTGCATTGCAGGCTCCTGAATTAGGTCTTTCCTTTTGGATATGGATTGTGTTGGTGGTAGGCTGTTGGGACAATGCAGTGCTGAATAGCATTCGTCTTGGGCTTAAGAGGACCAGGGTCCTCTATCGAGAGGGCTTTAATGGTGTCCTCCTGGATGTCAGAACGGGGTTGGACTGGATGGCCCTTGGGGTCCCTTCCCACCCTTGGATTCTCTCCTATTCCTTGGATTCTATGATTCAGAGACTGGATGGTTTGATATGTTTTTAATGACTGTTTTAATATATATGTTTATTTTATTATATATGCATGTTTACATGGGAGCCCTCTGTGGCACAGTGGGTTAAACCACTGAACTTGCTGGCCGAAAGGTCAGCGGTTTGAATTTGGGGTGAAGTGAGCTCCCGCTGTTAGCTCCAGCTTCTGCCAACCTAGCAGTTCGAAAACATGAAAATATGAGTAGATCAATAGGTACCGCTTTGGCAGGAAGGTAACGGTGCTCCGTGCAGTCATGCTGGCCACATGACCTTGGAGGTGTCTACGGACAACGCTGGCTCTTCGGCTTAGAAATGGAGATGAGCACCAACCACCAGAGTCAGACACAACTAGACTTAATGTCAGGGAAACCTGTTCACAGTGAAACCTAAACCTTTACATTTACATAATGAGATAGGATCCAAGTCTTCTTTAATGCCTACTCTATAAGATAGCCTGCAGCTTCCATGCCAGGGAGGAATCTGTTTTGGGTTTTATCCTGAAGTTTAAGACGCTCTCTAAAGTGCTGAAAAATTATAGATTCTCCAAATGAGTTCAACACATTGGATGTTTAAAGAAAAAATCTGACTACAGCAGCTAGTTTGTACATCCCTGGGATACATTGTTTATTGTCTGATCTTTGACTCATTATTGCTATTGTGTTTACTTATATTCTGCTTTTTCTCTCCATATGGCAACTGAAAGCAGCTAACATCGAAAGCATGACAATACTATTTAAAATATACAAATATTACAACAGTATTAAGCATCATTAGCATGGCGAGTTAAATTGCTAAGCTGCAGAACTTGCTGATCAGAAAGTCAGCAGTTTGAATCCGCAGGAGAGGGTGAGCTCCCATTGTTAGCCCCAGCTTCTGCCAACCTAGCAGTTCAAAAACATGCAAATGTGAGTAGAATCATAGAATCAAAGAGTTGGAAGAGACCTCATGGGCCATCCAGTCCAATCCCCTGCCAAGAAGCAGGAATATTGCATTCAAATCACCCCTGACAGATGGCCATCCAGCCTCTGTTTAAAAGCTTCCAAAGAAGGAGCCTCCACCACGCTCTGGGGCAGAGAGTTCCACTGCTGAACGGCTCTCACAGGAAGTTCTTCCTAATTTTCAGATGGAATCTCCTCTCTTGTAGTTTGAAGCCATTGTTCCGTTTCCAGGGAAGCAGAAAACAAGCTTGCTCCCTCCTCCCTGTGGCTTCCTCTCGCATATTTATACATGGCTATCATATCTCCTATCACCTTCTCTTCTTCAGACTAAACATGCCCAGCTCCTTAAGCCGCTCCTCATAGGGCTTGTTCTCCAGACCCTTGATCATTTTAGTCGCCCTCCTCTGGACACATTCCAGCTTGTCAATATCTCTCTTCAATTATGGTGCCCAGAATTGGACACAATATTCCAGGTGTGGTCTAACCAAAGCAGAATAGAGGGGTAGCATGACTTCCCTAGATCTAGACACTATGCTCCTATTGATGCAGGCCAAAATCCCATTGACATTTTTTGCCGCCACATCACATTGTTAGATCAATACGTACTGCTGAGGCCTGTTAGATCAATACATACAGCATGCGTGGCGGGGACGAGAGACAGGACCTTCTCAGTAGTGGCCCCTTGGCTGTGGAATGCCCTTCCTACAGACATCAGATCGGCCCCCTCCTTATTGGCATTCCGGAAGATAGGGAAGACCTGGCTCTTCGAACAGGCTTTCAACTAAGCAGTGCAATTGATTGATTACTGGAATATGGATTAATGGACGAGATCGGATGCTGATTCTATTGATGAGATGTGATGGATTGTTATTTTGCTGTATTGTTGTATTGATGTTTTGATGTTAATTAATTGATATTACTGTTTTAAATGACTAATGATTTTGTATTGTGTTGTTGTTACTAGTTGTTAACCGCTCTGAGTCACCTGAGGGCTGAGAAGAGTGAAGTAAATAAATAAAAATGTCGCAGCAGGAAAGTAACAGCGCTCCATGTAGTCATGCTGGCCACATGACATAGGAAGTGTCTACGGACATCGCCGGCTCTTCAGCCTAGAAATTGAGATAAGCACCACCCCCCAGAGTCGAACACGACTAGGCTTAACGTCAAGGGGAAACCTTTCCCTTTGAGCAGGGGTCCTCAAACTTTTTAAACAGAGGGCCAGGTCACAGTCCCTCAGACTGTTGGGGGGCTGGATTATAAATTGAAAAAACATGAATAAATTCCTATGCACATATGTTATTTGTAGTACAAAAAAACTTTAAAGAAATACAATAATTAAAACAAAAATAAATATATTAGTATTTCAATGGGAACTGTGGGTCTGCTTTTGGCTGATGAGATATGATTGTTGTTGTTGTTGTTGTTGTTGTTGTTGTGTGCTTTCAAGTCGTTTCAGACTTAGGTTTAACTCTGAGTGAGGGCTAGGTAAATAACCTTGGAGGGCTGTATGTGGCCTCCGGGCCGTAGTTTGAGGACCCCTGCCTTTGAGTATTAAAAACAATTAATAATAATAATAATAATAATAATAATAATAATAATAATAATAAACTTTATTTATACCCCACCACCATCTCCCCAAAGGGACTCGGGGCGGCTTACACAAGGCCAAGCCCAACAGTACAGCAAAGCAAATATACACCATAAATACATACAGTAAAATATAATGAAAATAAAAAATAAAATACAAAACTATAAATAAACACCCCAAGCAATATAAAATCACAGTAATCACACTGGGCAGGGTGAATTGCAGAGATTAAAAGTCTAAAACACTGGGTAAGCAGGCCATGTAATGTATATAGAAGAGGATTAAAATGTATAAAACCAATTCAGGTTAAAAACATATAAAACCCCAGCAGCCCCTGACATATATACTGGAGTTGCTGTGTCCTTGCTGGGAAGGAAGAGAACACAACCAAAACAAGATTAATCACTGGGTTGTTGTGTGTTTTCCGGGCTGTATGGCCATGTTCCAGAAGCATTCTCTCCTGACATTGTCTTCGACAATACAAAGATTGATCACTGTTTCTTTTATTTCAGGAATCAGCCACCCTTGCATATCCACCACCTGTGAGTCCCTGCAGAGCCACTTTTTCTCTATATATCACTTCTTTCCCTTGGGATAGAGCAAAGTGAGCAAAGACCAGTCCAGAGTTGAAGCCCTGCGATGCACTCTTCGTGTTTCGCGTGCAGAAAGTGAATGAGGTTTTCTCGGTATCCAACCTATATAACAACTGGCAGTCGCACAAGGCAATGCAGGTTGAGCTGGAGTCGTTGGCCCAGCTGGGTCTCTGCATCGAAGCCATGGAGGACGGAGAAGAGGGGCAAAACGGAGGCAGGCAGGCGCTGTGCCTTGCCCAGCTTGGAGAGCCTCCGAATTGGACGGCATTGGGACAGCTGAGGCTGGAAGATGAGGAAAGATTGGCCCAGAGCTGGGAAGTCCAGTGGCACGATGCCCCGAAGGATGTCCCTCAGTGGGAGATCCCGGAGATGCCCAAAACCATGCGTTGGGAAGTGTCCAAGTCTGCCTTGGTGCCTTCCGAAGTGGCCTCCGATTTCAGCCCGGCCTCTCAAGCCGAGGCAGCCGTTATACTATCACCAGGAGCCCCAGAGGTATTACATGGACCGGACTCTGGAGATGGACGAGGGACAGACACAGAGATCCCGAGCGAGGACACGGCCAGCGCAGAAGTGCGGCGCCAGTGCTTCCGGCTGTTCCGTTACAAAGAGGAAGAGGGGCCCCGAGAGGTTTGCGGACAGCTCCACAACCTCTGCTGCCGGTGGCTCACCCCGGAGACCTGCACCAAGGAGCAGATTCTGGACCAGCTCATCCTGGAGCAGTTCCTTGCCATCCTCCCGCTGGAGATGCAGAGCTGGGTCAGGGAAGCCAGTCCTGAGTCCTGCCACCAAGCGGTGGCCCTGGCCGAGGACTTCCTTCAGGGGCAGCAAGGGGCCAAAGGATGGGAAGCACAGGTAAGGTGGCCATCCTCTGGGGGCGCTTTGATTGTGCCTTTTCCCTACATTTATTTATTTATTTATTTATTTATTACGGTCGCTTATACCCCGCCCTTCTCACCCCGGGGGGGACTCAGGGCGGCTTACACAAGCAAGGCACAATTCAATGCCCGCATTACATGACAGCAAAAACACAACATCAGTTAATGACAGCAATTATAGCAATAATGACAATTAACATAAGCAATAATTATTATCAGCAAAACAACCATAAAACCCGTAAAAGCAATTAAAACAATAAAAGCAATACAAACCTCATTGCTGGTCAGCGCTTAACAGACTCATAGTTTAGGTTCTACTTTCCACACATTGTCGGTCCTATCCATCTGGTTTCCATATCTAATTGTCAGGATGCCCAAAGGCCTGGTCCCATAGCCATGTCTTTACCTTCCTCCTGAAGGCAAGGAGGGATGTTGAAGCCCTGATTTCCCCCGGGAGTGAGTTCCACAGGTGGGGGGCCACCACCGAGAAGGCCCTGCTCCTCGTCCCCACCAGCCTCGCTTGTGGTAGCGGTGGGGTCGAGAGCAGGGCCTCCCCAGATGATCTCAAATTCCGGGATGGGACATAGAGGAAGATACGTTCGGACAGATACACTGGACCGGAACCGTAAAGGGTTTTGTAGGTCAAAACCAGCACCTTGAATTGTGCTTGGAACTGAATCAGCAGCCAGTGGAGCTGACACAACAAGGGCAGAATAAAGGGGGTTGGACTACATAGCAGAATAAAGGGGGTAGGACTGGATGGCCCACATGGTCTCTACCAACTCTAGGATTCTGTGAGAATGGTTTACTCTAGAACAGGCATGGGCAAACTTCGGCCCTCCAGGTGTTTTGGACTTCAATTCCCACAATTCCTAAATATAATATTAATTAAAAAAAAAGGTAAAGGTTGTCCCCTGACATTAAGTCCAGTTATGTCTGACTCTGGGGTGTGGTGCTCATCTCCATTTCTAAGCTGAAGAGCTGGCGTTGTCCATAGACACCTCCAAGGTCATGTGGTCAGTATGACTGCATGGAGTGCCGTTACCTTCCCGCCAGAGCAGTACCTATTGATCTACTCACATTTGCATGTTTTCGGACTACTAGGTTGGCAGAAGCTAGGGCTGACAGCGCAAGCTCACACCGCTCCCCAGAATCGAACCTGCAACCTTTAGGTCAACAAGCTCAGCAGCTCAGTTGTTTAACCCATTGTGCCACTGGGAGGTATAATATTAATACTAATATTATAATTGATATATAATACTAATATTGTGCTAAGCTAATAAGATAATATATTGTATGTACATATAATATTGATCATAATATTATAATACAATTGTACAGAAGTTGATTATAAATTGTATGATTTTAACTGTATTTGTGTTTAGATTGGCTGCACTAATGCTGGAGCGGCCTAACTGAGAGGAGTGCGTTGCCATGGAGACGATGTAGGCTAGAGAGAGAAGTGGGAGGAGCTTAGAGGGGAGAGTTTGAAAAACGACAGTTAATGTTCAGTTAGGGTTTTGGAGTCGGAGTTAGCAGTTGAGAGAGAGAGTGGGAAGTAGAGAAGCAGTGTTTGTGAATAGTCAGAGGTTTCTTCAGTTTAGGAAGGCTGAAGGGGAAACCTAATTAGTTTCATTAGTTAGAGAGGACTAAGAGAAGCTTGTTTAGATCACTAGTTAGAAATGAACTAGAGATCTGGGGTTTGATCACGGAAGGATCAAACAGGAAGGCTATTCACCTCAGGAAACATTGTTTAAGAAAGTGCTTCACCACAGTAAAAGTCAATTACAAGTTGTGTCATCCAGAAGTGTGAACTGTATTGCAACCAAGTTACATGTAAAGTTCTCAAAGTATTTCCAAGTTTATCAACAGCCTGCAACCATACGCTTTGTTCAAAATAAACTTATTAACTTTTGTTTGAAGACAGTGTCATCTCTATATATCTGCGTCTGGGAACCAGTTCTCATCGGCATTACCTCCCGTTGGTGGCAGTTACCTGAATTACAGCTATAATTATCTACACCTTTTATAAATTAGCAAACCTTTGGAGATTTAAACAGTATTAGGTGGAATACCTTCGCAGATTGGCCAGTGTTGCTAACCACAGTAAAAGAAATCCAGTGCAGGCGGGAGAGGGTGGGATACTTTTACAAATTGGTGTCAGTGGTGTGGCAATCTATCACAAATTGGTGATATTCGGTAGCATTGGAACGTTCCCTCTTTACAACAATATAATAAAATAATTATATACTACATGTAATATTACTAATAATATTGAAGTATAGTGGTACAGTACAATATAGTAATATATAAAACTAATATTGTGCTATGCTAATAAGATATTATATTTTATGTACATATAATATTGATTATTGTAATACACAATATTAGTATAGTACAATATACTAATACAATATTAGTAACACAATATACTAACACAATATTAGTATAGTACAATATAGTAATATATAAAACTAAGGGGGTTGGATTGGATGGCCCATGAGGTCTCTACCAACACTAGGATTCTGTGAGAATGCTTTACTCTAGAACAGGCATGGGCAAACTTCAGCCCTCCAGGTGTTTTGGACTCCAACTCGCACAATTCCTATCAGCCGATATTGTGCTATGCTAATAAAATAATATATTGTATGTACAAATAATGTTGATCGTAATATTGTAATACAATATAATGCTAACAATAATACAATATAATAATTATATATGTAATATCAGTAATAATATTGAAGTATAGTGATATAGTAAAGTATAGTAATATGTAATGCCAATATTGTGCAATGCTAATAATATAATATATTGTATGTACATATAACTTGTAAGCCGCTCTGAGTCCCCTTTGGGATGAGAGAGGGTGGGGGTTATATAGTAAATAAATAAATAGAAAAATAAATAATAAAAGCTTCTAATCAGTCTTCAAAGTACAATTGTGCCATAGGAAGTAATTTTGCACTATCTGGGGAATGTTTAACTTACCCACACTCAAAACTATATGGTCCACCACTATACTTCAATATTATTAGTAATATTACATATATTTATTATGTTGTATTATTGCTAGCATTATACTGTATGGTCAATATTATATGTGCATACAATATATTATCTTATTAGCATAGCTCAATATTAGCATTATATATTATTCTGTTGTACTATACCACTATACTTCAATAGTATTAGTAATATTACATATAAAATTATTTTTGTATTATTGTTAGCATTATATTGTATAATCAATATTATATGTACATACATACAATATATTATCTTATTAGCATAGCTCAATATTAGTATTGTGAATTACTATACTGTACTATACCACTATGCTGCAATATTATTAGTTGTATTGGAGCCCCCGGTGGCGCAGTGGGTTAAACTCCTGTGCTGGCAGGACTGAAGACCGACAGGTCGCAGGTTCGAATCCGGGGAGAGGCGGATAAGCTCCCTCTATCAGCTCCAGCTCCTCATGCGGGGACATGAGAGAAGCCTCTCACAAGGATGATGAAACATCAAATCATCCAGGCGTCCCCTGGGCAACGTCCTTGCAGACGGTCAATTCTCTCACACCAGAAGCGACTTGCAGTTTCTCAAAAGAAAATTAGTTGTATTACATGTAATATGTAATAATTATATTATTATATTGTATTATTATTAATATTATATTGTATTGCATTATAATATAATTATCAATTTATTAGATATTATTACTGCCATGGTCATTTTCCAAAGCTTGCCTTCCCCCTTTTTCCCACTACGATGCATCTCTTCCCTCTTCTAGGAACTGCCAACACCTGCTGAAGTATCTGTGAGCTTTTCTGCAACAGACGAGGCTGCTTCTGAGCTCTACCCGGAGATCAAGCAGGAGGTGGATCATGGGAATGGTCCTCGCTCGCTCGGTATGGAACCAGCTTTCTGTTTTCAACATTTCAGCTTTGAGTGTCAATCCTCCTGGTTGCCAGAAAACTTGGGCAACATGTGATGTTGGCAGAAACACAAGGGATCTTTCGGATAGGGGAAACCTTCTATTCTACTTTGGTCAGACCTCACCTGAAATAAACCTGTGTCTTGTTCTGGGCACCACAATTCAAGAGTGATATTGGCAAGCTAGAAGGAGTCTAGAGGAGGGGAACTCCACGGATCAAAGGTCTGGAAACCATGAA
This sequence comes from Anolis sagrei ordinatus, assembly GCF_025583915.1. NCBI lineage: Eukaryota > Metazoa > Chordata > Lepidosauria > Squamata > Anolidae > Anolis > Anolis sagrei. The sequence goes on from NW_026845477.1 coordinate 299,856,062, forward strand.
TCCTTCTGAGGAGCATCTTAAAGAGCTGGGTCTGTTTAGCCTGAAGAAGAGAAGGTTGAAAGGAGGCATGTATAAATATTAGGCTTGGTTGATTTTAAAAAAAATGGTTCAAAACTCGTTTCGGATGTAGGGGGCGCTGGTGGTTCGATTCTAAAGTCACTTCTGATTTTTTTAAAAATTCAAAACTTTCCAAAACTTCTGAAATTTCCGAATCGTTTCGTTAATGGCAGACACGCATGCGCAGTAGGAAAAAAACAACACTGGCACTGGGGAGACTTCAAGGGATTCTCCCTCCCTCAGTTTTAGACCAATTCTGATGAAATTTGCCACAGTGGTAGAACACATGAACCACTGTTAGTTCACCAAATTTCACAACCTTTGAGTTATCCATGGATTTTTGGCAAATTTTCAAACTTTTAAAAAATAAAAAACATTTTTGATAATTAAAAAAATCTGTTTCTGGTTCGAAAGTGTTATTTCCTGTTTCATTGAGTGGTCTTTACTTTGAAAGTAGTTGCTCTACTCCATAAACTTTGTTTGTGTGGCACAAACTGTGTTAAATTGGTGGAGAACAGAAATCATAGTAGAGACCCAATCCAGGGACATCTAGACTGACCCCCTTTTTCTGGACAGAAAGGCACCATCCAAACTCTCCTGACATCCATTTGCTACTGAGTTGGACGGGACCCTCAAGATACATCCATCTGTTTATTCCTTTTTGCAGATGCAATCAATCATTTTATTTTATCATTACTTACTGACGTAAAGGACTGGCTGGCTGTGGCTGGCTTCCCCAGTGCCTTGTTCCTGGCAATCAGGCCAAAGTGAAATGATTGGTTTTTAAGCAGTTTATGTTCTCTTGGCTTTGCAAAAGTTGCTTATTGCTTTGCTGCCTTCTTTAGACACCTTTGTAGATTCAATCAGTTTATTTTATATTTAGACAAGACTGCTACAGACAGCTATTTTTGGCTCCTTCAGCCATTTTGTCTAATGAGCAGCAAGGCAGTGTGGGAAATGTAGTTTAACAGCAGGGCCTTTTGCAATCTCTACCACTGAGGGCCTGGCCTTCACAAACTACAACAATGGCTGTGCTTATCCACGCCCACCTTATCCCTCCCTTGCATCGCCAGGGGAGGGAAAGCATGAGATTTTAATAGTTTTTAGGTTTTACCAAAGTTGCTTAATGGTTGTGAAAATTAAAATAACCTTGGGAGACATCCTAACATTATGGAATATTTCTGGAAAAAAAGGTCAATGGTTCAAATTTGGATTCCCCCCCCCCCCATCCTTCATGGTTCAAAACTGCTTCGAAAGTCAAAAGTCTGAAGTTTTTTACGAGTTTCAGGCTCTTCCAAACAAACCTATCCAACCGTACTAAATATGTGAAAGGATGCCAGAAGGAAGAGGGTTGCAGACTTCCCTGGAGACTCGGACTCCAAGCCATGGGTTCAAATGACAGGAAAGGAGATTCCACCTGACCATTAGGAAGAACATCTTGATTGTAAGAGGAGCTGATCAGCAGTGGCACTCTCTGCCTTGGAATTTGGTGGAAGCTTTTAAACAGAGGCTGGATGGCCACCTGTCAGGGGTACTTTGATTGTGCTTTTCCTGCATAGCAGAGGGCTGGACTAGATGGCTCATGTGGTCTCTTCCAATGTTATTATTTTATGATTCTCTTCTGACTGCAGGATAAACAGACCCAGTTCTTTAAGCCGCTCCTCAGAGGGATTAATGGCCTCCAGATCTTCCACCACTTTGGTCACTCTCCTTTGGACACATTCTAGTTTCTAGTTCTAGTTATTCTTGTTTCTTAAATTGTGGTGTCCACAACTGGACACAGCATTTAGGTATATGTATATGTTCACACCTCTTATGGGGAGTAATGTGTACTAATAATCCCCCTCTTTCCCCAAGGATAAAGATGAAGGACTCCTGCTTCTGAAAGTAATGTTTTTCCCTCTTCCAGGAAGTGATGAGTTGCTGGTTGAATATGATACGGCAAGGGGAGAGCTGGAAGTCAACATCATGAATACGGTTGAAGCGGAAACTCATGTAGAGCCAATCCAGATGGAAAACTGGAACAAAACAGTGCCTGATGATACTTGGGAGGAGCGCCTTGAAATCACACTCCCACAACCGGAGATGCAAACGAATAATGTCTATACTGATATCAGGAAAGGCCTGAGCCAGACGTCCAACCTCAGGAGACATCAGATAAACCACACAGGGCCCAAGCTGCATATCTGCACAATGTGTGGGCACAGCTTCACGCGGAGAGCCAACCTCTTTCGGCACCAGCAGCTCCACACTGGGCTGAAGCTGCACCTGTGCGCTGTCTGCAACCGGAGCTTCACCAGGAGGGAGAATCTTGTGAGACACCTGAGGACCCACACAGGTGAGCAGCGCCAGGTAAAGGGTGAAGACTGAGGAAGCATGGATACAGTGTATCCCCAGAATTACTTTATTTGAGTGAAGTCCCCATATCCAGGGTTTCAGTTATCCACACCTGACAAAATACGTCCTCTCTAAGCCTTTCCCAGGTCACCCAGCACAACTCTATACAGTGTGTTGCACAGAAGCGAATTTTAGCCAAGTCCCATGCAAAAAACACACAGGCAAGAGGAAAAAGGAACAGAAAAACTTTACTCTTATCAACGGAGGCATACATTTGCAGTGTTGCATGCAAAATCAAGCAGTGCAAACTTACATAGTCCTTGTAAGTAACACAGAATAAGGCTTCTTCATCTTCATTCAAATGAGAGCAAAACATAAACCTTGAGTAAATAGCTATTCCACCATAGCAAAGAGCATCGCTGTTAGAGCATAGCAGCATTATTTATTTATTTACTTACTTACGCTATTTCTACCCCGCCCATATCAGCCCGATGGCGACTCAGGGTGACGAAGAAGTCGCCACAATTCGATGCCATATATAAAATGCATACATTAACAAAAATAAAAAAACATCTCTAAACATTTAAAAGCATAAAACAGTAAACAATAAAAAGTTTTAAAACTATGTCTTTGTGTTCAGTCCTCATCCGTTCCTTCGTCATAGCCATTCCTAGATCATTTTCCGATTCAAGTTTTTCTAAGTTATACTTAGAACAAGGTTCCAAAGGCTTGTTCGAAAAGCCAAGTGTTCAGTTTTGTTCGAAAGGTCAGGAGGGAGGGGGCCGATCTAATATCCCTAGGTAGGGACTTCCGTAGTCGAGGGGTCACCAAAGAGAAGGCCCTATCTCTCGTCCCCGCCAGACGTGCTTGTGAAGCAGATGGGATCGAGAGAAGGGCCTCCTATGATGATCTCAAATCCCTGATTGCTGCTACTCCTCATATTGCTTCTCCTCCTCAAAGTAGCGTATTGCTTCTCCAAACTGTATTCTAAAATCCATACAGTTACACCCTAAAATCCATACAGTTACACCCTAAATGACATATAAGGTGTGGCTCAAACATGCTGGCTGACCTACATTACCAGCTGCACATAATAATTAGCATCATAAGGTTTTTCTTTAACACACACTTGATCCTGCTACGACTTAATGTAACACAGTGTTCCCTCGCTACTTAGCAGTTCGCTTTTTGTGGACTCACTGTTTCGCAGGTTTTTGCCTCCTGGCAATGATGGAGTGTGGAAGGGGGTTTCACCCTCCCCTGCAAGAGAGAGGCAGCCAATCATTAAAAAAGAGAGAGAGGAGATACAAAGCAGAATGTAAATCACGGCATTATAGCCCCTTCCTTATAGCTAGCAAAAAAAAAAGAGGTGTGTGATGCCTTTAAATCTCTCCTCGCTTCTGCTTCACCCTTGGAATGCTCTTTCTATACATATACATACACACACACACTATACATACATATATAGTCCCTACTTTGCAGATTTTCACTTTTCACGGGCGGTCCTGGAACGTAACACCCGCGAAAAGTGAGGGAACACTGTAGTATACTTCACCCATAGGGCCTTCATTTCAATAGGGTTCACTGTGAACCACGGTTTCACATATACACACAATGTCTGCGAATTGCAAACAGATAATGCAGGCGCTATGGTATATTGATGAGCACTTTTCGTATTATTGGTATACATAGAGATAATCCACAGCTGGATGTAGAAGCTCTTGTTTTCCTTGCAAAAAGGCCCCAGGTATTTCTATTTTGAAAGATCTTAGGCAGATCACAGGCAGGCATTGTAGCTTCATATGTAGACAGCCCTTAGTTCAATTACTAGTCTCTCTAAGTCTATATAAATAAAAATGTAATGTTTGTTTATTTATTTATTTCAAATATTTATACCTTGCCCTTCTCAACCCCCGGGAGGGGACTTACAGCCAAGAACGATTCAATGCCCCTATATACACATAATAAACGCAATAATTACATATAGATAAAAACATTAGATCAATTCCATTTTAAGACTGTTTAAAACATTACAGCCTGGTGGCCTAATCTAAGCCAAATTCTGTGACCAGAGATTCTATCAGAAGCTTGTCCATGGTCCATAGTCCATTTCCATAGTGAATTGTCATCATTACTATTGTCATTGTCAGCATGTTACCCAAAGGCCTGGTCCCACAACCATGTTTTTAACTTCTTTCTGAAGGAAAAGAGGGATGTGGATAACCTAATTTCGCTGGGGAGTGAATTCCACAGGCGGGGGGCCACCACCGAGAAGGCGCTGGGCCTCCACAGAAGATCTTAAACTCCGAGATGGGACATAGAGGGAGATACGTTCGGACAGATACACTGGGCTGGAACCATATATGTTTGTGGGGTTAACATAACTCAAAAACCATTGAACAAATTGACATGAAACTTGGACATTGCACCCCTAACAGACCAACGAGTACCATCACTCATAAAAACCCTAAAAACATGTCGGCAAGGATTTAAAATCCCCAAAAAGCTAAATGACGATATAGCGCATACACGAAAATGACTCCCCTGTCCCCGCCCCCCTCCTGCGCGAGCTAGTAAGGTTCTAAAATATTCCCACCTTGGGTGCAATGTGTAGATGTGCCACACAAATAGAACGAGAAACCTCTGCATCTATGTGAAATGAGCAACAAATCATATGTATGTGTATATAGACAGACAGACAGATAGATAGAGAGGGAGAGCGGTTTTCATGCTTTTGGACTATGTGATTTTAAGTAACCGTTTTAAATGACATGTTTGAATTATTTGATTTTAAAGTGTATGTTGTTTTATTTTATATATACTCAAGGCATTGAATTGTACCTTTGTTGTGAGCTGCCCTGAATCCCCTTCGGGGTGAGAAGGGCAGGATATAAATGGGGTAAATAAATAAATAAATAAATAAATAAATAAATAAATAATGATACGTTGTGTCCTCTCCATGTGCTTTGTGACTGCAAGTTAAGTATATGCCCATATCTCTTATAAGGGGTTGTTTTAACCCAGTGGTTCCCAACCTGTGGTCCATGAACCACCAGTGACCTGCAAGAATGAAAATATGATCCGCGGCCTCACCATTACTTCACCGTTGCCTTGAAACCACACGGCAACGAGAGCGACTGGTCTCGCGAAACCCTCTTATAGTGACAAGGGATGTCGAGAGGGGATCGGCTGACGACCCATGAAAGATTATCACTACCACATCAGCTCTAGATTATTAAATATGGTTTTCTGTGGGTGAGCAGATGGCAACTACTGGATGGCATATGTTCTGTAGCAGAAACTAGATCTGATGCGGTCTATCCGATGCAATTTTCTGAATCAGCACCCCAAATAACCAAACCGAATCTATAGTTGACCAAAAACTGATTTGTAACCCTTTTGGTACAAATGTTGGAGAGTGGTCCCTAAATTTTCTACTTAACAGATGCAACTACAAGGTCGACAGCAAGCTAGACAAATGGCTGGAAGCTCACACTGATCCGGGCTGGCTTCAAACTCATGACCTCTCAGTCAACAGTGATTTTAATGCAGCTGACTCCCAACCAGCTGCACCACAACCCGGTCTCCTTGTGGAGAGAAAAAGTGGGGTATTAATCATCATCATCATCATCATCATTATCATATATATATAAATAAAAATCTAATGTTCATTTGTGGGATTAACATAACTCAAAGACCACTGGACAAAATGACACCACATTTGGACACAATACATCTATCAAGCCAATGAGTGATCATCAGTCATAAAAACACTGAAAAACACAGCAGAAGGGACTAAAAAAGCCAAAAAAATAAAAAACTACATTACAATGCATGCGCATAACCACATATATATACGCAAACACACATATATACACATACACACAAATATATACACACACAAAGCACATATTCACATACTGGGCCACAGCAACATGTGGCAGGGGACAGCTAATAATAATAATAATAATAATAATAATAATAATAATAATAATAATGGCCATGGGAGGATTTGCACCTCCTCCAATTTTTTTGGCCAGAGAAAGGCCAGTCTGGAGTCAGGAAGAATTAAAAGAAAAATCTCACAACCTCTGAGGATGCTTGCCATAGATGCAGGCGAAATGTCAGGAGAGAATGCTTCTAGAACATGGCCATACGACCAGAAAAACCTGCCATTCATCTTCCGGTCCCAATTCAAGGTACAATTTCTTACCTATAAAGCCCTAAACGGTTTGGGACCCGCCTACCTTCGTGACCACATCTCTCTCCACGAACCAGCTCGAACCCTTCGATCTTCAGGTGAGGCCCTCCTTTCGCCCTTGCCAGTCTCTCAGACTCGCCTTATGGGTACAAGGGAGAGAGCCTCCTTCTCAGTGGCCCCCGACTCTGGAATTCATTTCCCGGAGAGATTAGGAAAGCCCCTACCTTGGAAACCTTTAAAAAGAGTCTTAAGACCTGGCTCTGCCATCGTGCTTTCGAAGAGTAACCACATAATTTTATGCTAATTTTCCCCCAACGTTCTTGTCCCAGGAGTTCCCCCCCCCCCCATGTACGAAGGTTTTGTTTATTTTCCTATCTTTCTATGTTTTCCCTTACAATTAGTTCTGCCCCCTTATCTCACCCGGAGTTTTAAAATCATTTTATGTACATGCAGCCCGCCTTTTGTCTTTCTGTCATTATGTCCCTATGTTCTGTGTATATTGTTTTATATGCTTTGATGATTAATATCTTAATGTTATGTTGTTTATTTTATTGCAATTTGTATTATTATATTGTCATTCTTGTTCGGGCTTGGCCCCATGTAAGCCGCTCCGAGTCCCCTTTGGGGAGATGGTGGCGGGGTATAAATAAAGATTATTATTATTATTATTATTATTATTATTATTATTATTACAGCAACCCAGTGATTCCGTCCATGAAAGCCTTCGACAATACATTATTATTACTATTATTATTATTATTAACTTTATTTATACCCCGCAAAATCTCCCGTAGGACTCAATGCGGCTTACAAAGGCCAAGGCCACCAACAATCAACAACATACAATACACAATAAACTCATAAGCAAATAATAAAACATCAAGCAAAACAATAAAACAGTAAGACAATGACACCGTGACACAATTAAAACCAAAGACCGGGCCAAATGTAATGGACAAAATTTAAAATGCTGAACTTGACAGGTAATATGTAGAGGTATATGGAGGTAGGTGCAATGTGCAGATAATCCTGAGTCTCTAGCAAAGTGCAATTGGGACTTGAAACCAGGAGTTTCCTATTCTGGAAAGGCACACTGGAACAGCCAGGTCTTCAGGCTCTTCCTAAAGACAGCCAACGTTGGGATTTGTCTGATGTCCTTGGGGAGAGAGTTCCAGAGTCGGAGGGCCACCACAGAGAAGGCCTTTTCTAGGTTCTGTTTTTAGGATGGTGTCTTGACAGATCTTGATAGGCCCTAGCCAGACCCCAATCATGCAATTCATTCATCAATGGAGACTGTAATTTTTCTCTGTGGGAAGGGATTGTCCTAATGTGGGTTCCTTTATATCTTCTTTCAGCATGCGGCAAGTGTACCATTCAGAACAAAGAGGGTCTACTTCAAGTGACACTGGAAGGGACGGAAGCGTCCGAGAAAGAGAACCGAGGCGAACAAAAGCTGGAAGAACCTTCAGGGATCTGGAAATCGAAACCCGTAATGCACCAAGAGGGCAGTGCCAGCTTTGACTTCACTGTCCCCCAAACGGGGCACCAAGGAGAGACAGGGACGAATGTGTGCCCCGTTTGCGGGAAGAGCTTCACCCGCAGGACGACCCTCAACAGGCACAGGCGAACGGTGCACACAAGTGAAGGCCTGAATAAATGCACCGACTGTGGGAAAATCCTAGGCCAGGTGGCACCGGCAGGAGGGAAGCCCTGTCGTTGTGCCAAGTGCGATGAGAGAAACAGCCTGAACCTGAGCTTGCGGAACTACAAGAGGAGCCACAAAGGGAAAAAGAAGTTCAGGTGCCTGGACTGCGACCGGGGTTTTAGCTGCCATTCACACCTCCTCCGGCACATGAGGATCCACACAGGAGAGAAGCCGTACGTCTGCTCGGCCTGTGGGAAGACCTTCCGCCAGACGGCGCATCTGGTGAAGCACCAGCGGAGCCACGGGGAGCAGGAAGGCTGCTTAGGCTGAGAGGCAGGAGAACATCTCTCCGGGACTCCGTGCCATATTATTACAAAGGGGAAAGGCCACCTAAAACAGAAGGGGGGGGACATGAGGCCTGGCATTGCTCTTTTTGGTGACTTCTCACATCATCTTGCTGCCTCCCCAAAAGGATTCCGGTAGTGGATGATGGGATACGCCTTTACCTGAGGCGCTTCCGGAAAGGAACAGAGCACAACAGACAGCATTGCCCTGGACAGACAAATGGTCTCACACACTTGAAGGTGTCTTTGTATTTTCAAAGCATCCTGTGTCACGCTAAATACTACTGGCTTTCACTCCACCTCTATGTATGTGTATTATGTCTCTTTGTCAGATATTACCATTCAGAGCCCATTGCTAAATGCATGGTTGGTATTGCACACTGTGCTGAATATAAACATGCCTTGAGAAGTTGGGAAAACCTCAACCCTTTCCAATTGTTAGTATACTAGAAAGAAGTAATAGACGTCTTTGGGTCTTTCCTGAACCACTTGAAGGTTGAGAAGGTTGTAGTGAAGGCTCGTTCTTTGGAGGCTTTTAAACAGAGGCTAGATGGCCATCTGTTGGGGGTGCTTTGAATGCAATTTTCCTGCTTCTTGGCAGGGGGTTGGACTGGATGGCCCACGAGGTCTTTTCCAACTCTATGATTCTATGAGAAAGGTGCTGAAATAAAGGATGAATCTACATTGACCCAAACCTGGGAAACACTGGACGGCAGTGAAAAGAGTCACTGCAGGTTCCGTCTTGGATCAGCCCAACTGTTCACACTGGTCCAAAGTCGTGGGCCATAATTTGGAGCATTCCCCTACTTTGGTTAGTTTTACGGTGGCCTCAGATCAACTCCGTGCAGTGTATATATATCTATATAGATTTTTATTCAGAAATTTTTTGTAGTGATACAATAAAAGAGAACATTCCATGTAGCGTTTTGACCCCCATGGAGCTGATCTGAGTCCCTTTCACATCAAGCAATCAGTGTCGATGTCTGACCAAGGACGCTTTGGGTATGGGAATCTGCCCACATAGTTTTTGGGAGGACCTTTTCAATCTCTAGACAGGCTGTGCAAGGTGAAGATCAACCGAGAAGTCACAGGCCTTGTATGGGTTGTTGTGAGTTTTCCAGGCTGTATGGCAATATTCCAGAAGCATTCTCTCCTGACGTTTCGCCTGCATCTATGGCAGGTGCAAAAGGGCCTCCCTTCCTTTTCTCTGGCCAGCTATTTTGGAGATATCCCACCTTTCTTGGATATCCCACCAATAAATATAAATGTTTAATTCTGCTGCCACCATACAATGTAGAGGAATGAATCCATCAGGCAAGGGTGTTTTAATTATCTTTGCCACCTTTTCTGTTCAGGAGCCTTGATTATTTAAGTTGAGGCTTAGAGATTGAAAGTGGGACTTTGCTTAAAGTAAAACAGTAACTGTTGGTTTGTTGTTCATTCGTTCAGTCGTTTCTGACTCTTCGTGACCTCATGGGCCAGTCCACACCAGAGCTCCCTGTCAATTGTCACCACCCCCAGCTCCTTCAAGGTCAATCCAGTCACTTCAAGGATGCCATCCATCCATCTTGCCCTTGGTCGGCCCCTCTTCCTTTTTCCTTCCATTTTCCCCAGCATAATTGTCTTCTCTAAGCTTTCCTGTCTTCTCATGATGTGGCCAAAGTACTTCATCTTTGCCTCTACTATCCTTCCCTCCAATGAGCAGTCGGCTTTATTTCCTGAAGTATGGACTGGTTGGATCTTCTCACAGTCCAAGGCACTCTCAGAACTTTCCTCCAACACCACAGTTCAAAAGCATCTATCTTCCTTCGCTCAGCCTTCCCTAAGGTCCAGCTCTCACATCCATAGGTTACTACGGGGAATACCATTGCTTTGACTATGTGGATCTTCGTTGCCAGTGTGATGTCTCTACTCTTCACTATTTTATTGAGATTGGTCATTGCTCTCCTCCCAAGAAGTAAGCGTCTCCTGATTTCCTGCCTGTAGTCTGCATCTGCAGTCATATTTACACCTAGAAATACAAAGTCTGTCACTGCCTCCACCTATTCTCCCTTTATTTCCCTGTTGTCAATTATTCTTGTTGCCATAATCTTGGTTTTTTTTATGCTTAACTGCAACCCAGCTTTTATGCTTTCTTCTTTCACCTTGATTAGAAGGCTCCTCGGCTCCTCCTTGCTTTCGGCCATCAAAGTGGTGTCATCTGCATATCTGAGGTTGTTAATGTTTCTTCCAGCAATTTTCACCCTAGCCTTGCATTCGTTAAGCCCCGCACATCGCATGATGTGTTCTGCATACAATTTGAATAGATTGGGTGAGACTATACAACCCTGCCACACGCCTTTCCCAATCTTGAACCAGTCTGTTGTTCCACGGTCAGTTCTGTTGCTACTTGGTCCTTGTACAGATTCCTCAGGAGAGAGACAAGGTGACTTGGTATGCCCAGACCACCAAGAACTTGCCACAATTTATTCTGATTCACACAGTCAAAGGCTTTAGAATAGTCAATAAAACAGAAATAGATGTTTTTTTCTGAAACTCCCTGCCTTTCTCCATTATCCAGCGGATATTGGCAATTTGTTCTCTCCTTCCTCTGCCTTTTCTAAACCCAGCTTGTCCATCTGGCAACTCTCTCTCCACGTCTTGCTGGAGTCTTCCTTGCAGGATCTTGAGCATTACATTACTGGCATGAGAAAGAAGGGCCACTGTGCTTGGTGGTTGCAAATGGGGTAAATATTCTTTTATGAAGATGTTACAAAACAACATTTCAGCATGACTTTCATTCAAGCCTTTCCTCTTTCCTAAAAGGCTTTTTAATATTAACATATGAAAACTGGTTTCCAACCATCTTTGACCTGATGTAGAGGTCCTGACCACTTGGTACTTTGAAAACCTCTCTACTGTCACTAGCTTCTTGCTATCAGTCAACTACCTAAGCTATTCCCTAGCTAATTCTCCAGCTGACTCCAGCTAACTGACCAACTGACATAGAATGTTCAGTTGGGTTCCTCCAACTGTCATCCTTGACTCCGCCCATCTTTCAAATCTTGGCACCTGCTCATTTGCATCCAGCCAATCAGGTCGCTGTCATGCAAATAGCTTCTCCACTGGTGTGGCTGCACTGTGAAAGTGACAAGATGGCTGCTCACACACTGACCTTCTAAGGTAGGCCACATACTAACTTTCTAAGGTGAGTTAGATCCATTACAGCAGGCATCCTCAGAGGTTGTGAGATCTGATGGAAACTAGGAAAAGAATAATAATAATAATTCATATATATATATATATATATATATATATATATATATATATAGGGTTTATATATCTGTGGAATGGTGTCCAGGGTGGGAGAAAGAACTCTTGTCTATTTGAGATAGGTGTGAATGTTTCAGTTGGCCACCTTGATTAGCATTTAATGGCCTAGCAGTTTTCAAAGTTTGGCTTCTTACCGCCTGGGGGAATCCTTTGTTGGGTGGTGATTTGCTAGCCCTGATTGTTTTTTGTCTGGAATTTCCCTGCTCTTGAGTGTTGTTCTTTATTTACTGTTATGATTTTAGAGGTTTTTTAATACTGGCAGCTGGATTTTGTTCATTTTCAGGCTTTCTTCCTTTCTGTTGAAATTGTCCACATGCTTATGGATCTCAATGGCTTCTCTGTGTAGCCTGACATGGTGGTTGTGAGAGTGGTCCAGCATTTCTGTGTCCTCAAAGAATATGCTGTGTCCAGCCACTAGTGTCCACCCACCAAGAAAATCCAAATGCTACATTGAGCAAGGGACAAGAGGGATCCTCTCCGCTCTGCAACTAACTCAGGTAGTTGACTGACAGCAAGAAGCTAGTGACAGTAGAGAGGTTTTAAAAGTACCAAATGAGTCTACTGTGCAGGAGTCTACCGTGTACTGTGCAGCTGTGGACAAGCATACATAGGGACCACCACACACAGCAGCATTGGCCAGGCACAAATCAAGGAACATGAAAGGCACTGCAGACTAAGTCAACCAGAGAAGTCATCCATAGCAGAGCACCTGATGAACCAACCTGGGCACAGCATATTATTTGAGAACACAGAAGTGCTGGACCACTCTCACAACCACCATGTCAGACTACACAGAGAAGCCATTGAAATCCACAAGCATGTGGACAATTTCAACAGAAAGGAGAAGACCATGAAAATGAACAAAATCTGGCTACCAGTATTTAAAACCTCTAGAATCAGGACAGTAAATAAAGAACAACACTCAAAAAAACAGGGGGATTCCTGACATGAAACAATCAGGGCCAGCTAACACCTCCCAACAAATTATTCTCCCAGGCAGGAAGCAGCCAGGGTTTGAAGCTGCGAGGCCATTCAGTGCTAATCAAGGTAGCCAATTGAAACATTCACACCTACCTCAAGCAGACAAGAGTTCTTTCTCCCACCCTGGACATTATTCCACAGATATATAAACCCAATTTCCAACAGACCTCACAGTCTCTGAGGGTGCCTGCTATAGATGCAGGTGAAACATCAGGAGAGAATGCTTCTGGAAGATGGCCATGCACAAAAACACACAACAACCCAGTGATTCTGGTGATGAAAGCCTTCGACAACACAGACCTTGTATGATTTCTTTTACATTATTAAATGTTAAATCCAGGACATTTCTCCTGGTTTCCCAACCAATAAGATTGTCTTACCATTCTCTGACCCACGTCTTGTATCCCAAGAACAAGATGGCACACTTGGCAAGAAGTACATGCCAATGAAGAAAGTGGGACCAGAAGTGGTTACAAACGTTGCCGTATAGCAGACTTAAAGACACTGTGTTTCAATCTCCATTATATTAATAACAACCTTCCATGCCACTAAGTATTCTCAAAATGTGCATATTTGTAGACTCCTCCAGTTGCTGGCTAGGCTATTCGGGGAGTTGTAGTCCTCCAAAGAAACTGCTCAAAGCTTAGGTTATAGCAGGCATGGGTAAACTCCAGTCCTCTAGGTGTTTTGGACTTCAATACCCACAATCCCTAACAGCAAAGTGACATATGCAGGGTTTGGCTATAATCCAGGCATGGGCAAACTTTGGCCCTCCAAGTGTTTTGGACTTCAACTCTCACAATTCCTAACAGCCTCAGGCCCCAAAGAGGGCCGAAAAGGAAAGGGCCTTAGGTCGTAGGGAATTGTGAGAGTTGAAGTCCAAAATACCGAAGTTTGCATATGCCTGGTGTAGATGAACCCTTCGATACCCAAAACAATCCCCTTGTGTTGGTGGATGGCTTTCTCAGGGATGGGCATCTCGGTGATGTATTGGCATGAATGGCTCGATTCTGTTGATTGTGTAGGATGAAGAAACCACCTGTCTTCTAGATTTAGAACCTGCTTTTCTGTGAAATTGTCACATGAGATTAAAGTGCAACTAAAATCATTGCTCAGCATTTGATTTCCTTTTCCATTTGCAAGGTGAACTATGTTTTCTTTAGCACAGAATCCAACCAGTGGGGTTGATAGGAATTGTAGTCCTGATGAAGTCCCTTTGGGGAGATGGGAAGGAATATAATAATAATAATAATAATAATAATAATAATAATAATAATAATAATAATATGCAAAGACTGTGGCACAAACCAGTAAAGGTGGTCCCAGTAGTGATCGGCACACTGGCTGCAGTGCCTAAAGACCTTGGCCAGCACTTAAATACAATTGGTGCTGATTGTGTTTACCATCTGCCAGCTGCAAAAGGCCACTCTACTGGGATCTGCACACATTATTTGCCGATATATCACACAGTCCTAGACACTTGGAAAGTGTCTGACATGTGTTCAAATGCAAAAGCCAGCACAGTGATCTTGTTTACTGTGTACTAATCTTGTTATTTATCAAATAATAATAATAAAAATAATAAAAATTATTCTTCTACCCTGCCACCATCTCTTCGAAGGGATTCGGTGTGGCTTACATATGGACAGAGTGTCCACAATACATAAAAGCAAAAACAATATATAAAAGTTCGATCCAATACAACAGCCAGTAGAGTGTCTGCTGTGGACTCATCTTGTTGTGTTTTGAATAACAACAACAACAACAACAACAACAATATTGCTGCAAAAGTCTCTACATTTTGGGATATGGAGGCAGGTAAAAACTTGGTTTCAAGAAGGAGTTTTGGACTTTGTATTGTTGAAAGCTTCTATGGCAGGAATCACTGGGTTGGGTTGTGAGTTTTCCGGGCTGTATGCCATGTTCAGAAGTATTATCTCCTGATGTTTCGCCTGCAGGAAATGCTTCCAGAACATGGCCATACAGCCCGGAAAACTCACAGCAACTCAGAGTTTGGGACTATAACTCCCACCACTCCCTGTCCTTACTGGGTTGGGCTGAGCCTGACAGACTGGGAGAACTGGTGCCACTCCAGCCTGGGCAGGAGGTTGCCAAGGCTCAGCTGGTGGAAAGCAGCTCTGCTTGTAATGAGAGGGTTGCCAAATTCAGAACCAACCTCTGCCTTATAGTAAGAGATAGACACAACAAGGACATTTGCACCAAATTGGGAGGAAGAGCCAATATCCCAGAGGACAGGATCAGAATCCAAACTGACCTTAGCAGGTTGAAAGAACTGAACCAAAGCTAAATGGATTCCAAGAGGGATAAATGTATGGTAAGTAAAGCTAAAAATTTCCCCTGAGTCTAGTCGTATCCAACTCTGGGGGTTGGTGCTCATCTCCGTTTCTAAGCCGAAGAGCCAGCGTTGTCTGTAGACATCTCCAAGGTCATGTGGCCAGTATGACTGCATGGAGCACCATTACCTTCCCACAGAAGTGTTACCTATTGATCTACTCAACATTTGTGTCTTTTCAAACTGCTAGGTTGGCAGAAGATGGGCCTAACAGTGGGAGCTCACACCATTCCCCAGATTTGAACCACCAGTCTTTTGGTCCACAAGTTCAGCAGCTCAGTTGTTTAACCTGCTGCGCCAACAGGGGCCCTTGAAATGTATGGTACTATACTTTAACTGGGATTTGTAGTTTTACAAGGGCTTTGGCCCTCACTGGGTTGCAACTCACTGGGTTGCTGTGAGTTTTCCGGGCTGTGTGGCCATGTTCCAGAAATATTCTCTCCTGACATTTCACCCACATCTATGGCAGGCATCCCCAGTGCTAGATGGAAACTAGACAAGTGGGTTTTATATATCTCTGGGAAGTCCAGGGTGGGAGAAAGAACTCTTGTCTGCTTGAGGTAAGTGGGAATGTTGCATCACAACCTCTGAGGATGCCTGCCATAGATGAGGGTGAAACATCAGGAGAGAATGCTTCTGGAACATGGCCATACAGCCTAGAAAACTCATAGAAACCCAGACTTTAGCTTTCCGCATTGGTTGTAGTTTGATTGAGACCCCACCACTCTTTGGCAGGGAAAGACCCTGCAAAACGACAAGCCTCCCATAGCATTGAGCGCTGGCAGTTCAAGTGGTGACATGCTGCATTCCTTCTACAGTTTCAACAAATCCAACAGCAATACTCTTTTAGAAGCCTCTTCTTATGTATCAAATGGTCCTAAGTCAAAGCTGACTGGAAAGCAATGAAAAACAACAACAACAACAACAACAACAACAACAACAACAACAACAGATAGCGTTCCAAAAATGACAATTGCATAGGTATGCACACAATGCAGCATCACCAGTGTTTGAAGCTTCACTGACTTAAGGCCAGTGATGTCAAACAGGAAAAAAGAACATACTGGAGAAAAATGGAGATTGGCATCTATTTATTTTATTTATTTACCACACTTTTATCCCACCCTTTGCAACCTGAAGGCAACTCGGGGCAGCATACAGACTGGCAATAATTAGATGCCAAACACACGTAAGTACATCATTTAAAACAGGTTAAATCACATATTAAAATTCATATAAAAACAATTTAAAACTATAAAATCAATGACTTCCAGTTTTAAATCCATGTCCATTTGCATTGTTAAGCCCTTCCGTAGTCTTGTCAAAGGCTTTCATGGCTGGAATCACTGGGTTGCTGTGAGTTTTCCGGGCTGTTGAAGTCCAAAACACTTGGAGGGAGAGCCAAAGTTTGCCATGTGTGGCCATGTTCCAGAACCATTCCCTCCTGACATTTTGCCCACATCCATGGCAAGCATCCTCGGAGGTTGTGAGGTCAACCTCTCAACTTCTCAAACCTCACAACTTCTGAGGATGCTTGCCATAGATGCAGGCGAAATGTCAGGAGGAAATGCCTCTAGAACAGTGGTTCCCAACCTGTGGGTCCCCAGGTGTTTTGGCCTACAACTCCCAGAAATCCCAGCCAGTTTACTAGCTGTTAGGATTTCTGGGAATTGAAGGCCAAAACATCTGGGGACCCACATGTTGAGAACCACTGGTCTAGAACATGGCCATATAGCCCGAAAAAACCTACAACAACCTTCTATAGTCGTTTACAATACTGAGTTTGTCTGGTTACAATGAGGTTCCATAAGCTTGCTTGAAGAGCCAGGTTTCTACTCTTTTCCTCAAAGTCAGGAGGGAGGGAGCCAATCTAATATCCCCAGGAAGGGAGTTCCACAGCCGAGGGGGCACCACTGAGAAGGCCCTGTCTCTCATCCCTGCTAAGCGCCTGTGAGGCAGATGGGAATGAAAGCAGGGCCTCCCCAGATGATCTTAAATTCCTGGAGGGTTCATAAGAGGAGATGTGTTTGGACATGTAAGTTGGGCCAGAACTGTTTATGGCTTTATAGGCTAAAGCCAGCACTTTGAATTGTGCCCGGTAGCAAACTGGCAGCCAATGGAGCTGGTGCAACAGAGGAGTTGTACGCTCCCTGAGTGCCCCTCCTGTTAGTAATCTGGTTGCCGTTCATTGGACCATTTGAAGCTTCCGGACAGTCTTCAAAGGCAGCCCCACAAAGAGCGTGTTGCAGTAATCTATTCAGGATGTAACAAGAGCGTGGACCACTGTTGCCAGATCAGACTTCCCAAGGTATGGGTGCAGCTGGCGCACAAGCTTTAACTGTGCAAATGCTCCCCTGGTCACCGCCAAAACCTGGGGTTCCAGGCTCAGCAATGAATCCAGGATCACACCCAAGCTTAAGAGGCTGAGGAGGAAAAGGAAGGGGCCTGAGGCTGTTGGGAATGATGGGAGTTGGAGTCCAAAACACCTGGAGGGCCCAAGTTAGCCCATACCTAATCTACACTATAGAATAAATGCACCTTGACACCACTTTTGCTGCCATGACTCCTGGGATTTGTGCTCTCTGGCAGAGAAGGCTGAGGACCTTATGAACCTTATGAAACTACAACTCCCAGGAACCCCATAGCATTGAGCCATGGCAGTTCAAGTGGGGTCAAACTGCATTCTTTCTGCAAGGTACCCTTTTTGGAGGCTGGAAAAGCAGCACAGGGTTAAAGTGATGGAGATGGGAGTCCTAGAGGCAGCCAGAGCCTATTCCCAATAGCTCTACCTGCTGGCAAAGCCCAGTATCGCCCCCCTCCAAAGTCTTCCCAGGGATTTGGTGAGTAGCAGTGCAAGCTATTGGGGGGGGGGGGGGGGAGGGGCGGGGGACAATGGGAGAAGAAATCAAGCAAGAAGGAAAGATGTATTTTAAATTAAAAATGCTTTCTCATTTGGGGAGGACTCATTATCATCAGCCTCTCTTCTTTTATTCCTTGTCCTTTCCAAGGGATCTGCTGCATGCAAAGGGCATTGGGGTGCAAAGGCTACAAAAAGGAAGAAATAGGGGTTCAGACAATAGAGACTGTGAATGGAGGGGGGAAGCACCAACAATGAAACCTAAAGAGGGTGGAGTGTGATATTTTAAGTATTTAAACTATTTATATTTATTGTGTCAGAAGCAAGTTGAGGGTACAGTTAAAATGCATTTAAAAAACACAAAGTTTGCCCCAGTTCTGTCGTTGGTGGGGTTAGAATGCTCTTTGATTGTAGGTTAACTATAAATCCAAGTAACTACAACTCCCAAATGTCAGTGTATTTTCTCCAAACTCCACCTGCCTTCGACAATGCATGGAATCCCCAGAATCCCCAACATTTCCAGCATCTTGTTGCTGAGGTACAACCATGACATTTATCACCCAGGGACAAAAATCGTGTCTCAGAGTGTAATACAAGGCTTGTACTGTATTTTCATCATCATTATTATAATCGTCGAAGGCTTTCATGGCTGGAAGCACTGGGTTGTTGTAGGTTTTTTCGGGCTATATGGCCATGTTGGTGTTAACCTATAAAGCCCTAAACGACTCCGGCCCTGTTTACCTCTACGAACGTATTCTCCCCTATGAACCATCTAGGTTGTTAAGATCGTCTGCAGGGGCCCTGCTCTCGGTCCCACCGGCCTCGTAAGCGCGTCTGGTGGGGACGAGGGACAGGGCCTTCTCGGTGGTGGCCCCTCGACTCTGGAACTCTCTCCCACTGGAGATCAGAACTGCCCTGTCTATCCTGACATTTAGGAAACAGGTGAAGACCTGGTTATGGAGACAGGCATTCGATGAGTGAGCCAACACCCTGAGATATGGATGGAGGATGATGAGCAACGATTTTAGTGTGATGACTGACCATTATAGTTATTGATTGTAATTGCTGTTTTAATGTTTTACTGTAATATGTATTATGATGTTTTATTGATTGTATGTGATATTATGGTTGGAAACTGGTCTTGAGTCCCTCAAGAGAGGTGAGAAGGCCGGTATACAAAACTTAAATAAATAAATAAATGTTCTAGAAGCATTCTCTCCTGACGTTTTGCCTGTATCTATGGCAAGCATCCTCAGAGGTAGTGAGACCTCACTACCTCTGAGGATGCTTGCCATAGATGCAGGCGAAACGTCAGGAGAAAAATTGCCTCCAGAATATGGCCATATAGCCCAGAAAAACCTACAACAACCCATAATTATAATCATTTATCTTCCTTTCTGGTAGGGAAAATCTCCATGGAATAAATGGAATCACCCACGGCTTCTTGTGCAGCATCTACCTGAGTCAAACAGATGCATATAGAAAGTTGTAGTTGCAAGTTGTAATTGCAACTTGACAGCCCCATTCATGCTGTCCTTCCCTCTAGAAAGAAACTGACAATGGAGAAAGTATTGGAATCTCATTGGAGGCTGATCCACAGCACAGATCCAAGATGGAAGAGCGAAAACTGCAGAGCCTGAAAACGGAAGAAGCAGGCCCAGATGCCCCTGGGCTTGGGAATGTATTCTGGGAAGAACTGTAAAGATGAACCTGGCTAAGTGTTTTGGCACCACATCCGAATCACAACAACATTTCAGGGAGCTCTGTGCCCAGGGTGACAAAGGTCCCAGAGAGGTTTGCAGCCGACTTTATTCTCTTTGTTGGCAATGGCTGAAGCCAGAGCGACACTCCAAGGCAGAGATGCTGGACCTGGTGGTGCTGGAGCAGTTCCTGGCCATCCTTCCTGCGGAGATGGAGCGCTGGGTGAGGGAGTGCGGGGCAGAGAGCAGCGCCCAAGCCGTGGCCCTGGCAGAAGGATTCCTCCTCAGCCGCTCAGCAGAGAAAAGGATGGAAGAAAGGCAGGTGAGCGCTTTGCAATATCATCATTTCATAGAGCTTGATTTCTGCTGCTCTGGAGACTAGGACCCAGTGGAGCAATGGATCCAAATGGCAGGAAAAGAGATTCCATCTAAACATTGGAAAGAACTTCCTCATGGTAAGAGTTGCCTTGTAATCAAGCCACTGATTACAGTTCCATTTGTAATCAAGGCACTGAATGTTTTCTTGTGCCTGTTTACATACTGTAATCCACTCTGAGTCCCCTCAGGGACAAGGGTGGAATATGCGAGGGTTGAATGAATAGTAATGCCTCCACCTTCATACCCCTCAAGAGTTGGCAGTACTGGTACACGGCAGGTACTGGCTTGTTCAGTAGACTCTCCTCTACAGTTCCATTTTGGCAGTCAGCCTTAGCATTGAACGGTTGTGTTGTTAAAGTGCGAAGTATGGAACCTTGCACAGACGGTTGATCAATTTGACTTAAGCAATGTGCAGTTACTGAATTCTTGACAGCAGAAGGTGTCACCCCAAAGGAGATTCCTCAGAGAATGCTGTTTATGGTAATTGTGTTGATGTGAGTACTGTGCGTCGTTGGGTGAGTAAGTTTAGAGATGTTGAGGTGGGAACATCTGACTTGTGTAACAAACAAAGAGTTGGATGTCCTGTGACAGTAACCACTGAGTTTCACAAGCAAAAGGTTGACAGATTGATTCAGGACGATTATCGTATCACTCAGAGAAAAATTTCAAGCATAATTGGTAAGTCACAAGAACATGTGGGTCACGTTATTGCTTTGCTTGGCTATTGGAAGATCTGTGCACGATGGGTACCCAAAACAGAGTGTTGACTTCTTCCATGACGGCTTCAGAAAATTTGTTCATCATTAGCAGAAATGTATCCAATTGTCTGGTGATTATGTGGAAACGTGAATAGTGGTAGTTAAAGAGCACATTCTAAGGATTATTTCTGCGTTTGGTTTATTAAAACATTCCCATCCAAACCTAAGCAATGAAGTAGATGCATTACTTTTCATTCAACCCTTGTAAACAGTGTTATTATTATTGTTCCTCAGTGGAATATGCTGCCTCGGGGTTACCTTCTCTGAAGTTTTTAAGGGAAACGTGGATGACCATCCATTGGGAGGGCTTTGATTCTTTGTTGCTGTGTGACACGGAATGGACGGGAGGTCTCTTCCAACTTTATGATTCTGTGAAATGAATAAAATAGATACATGCACAGAAAGGAGACCTACATTCAGAAGGGTTGCAATGGCAGTTCTGGTACGCGGCAGGTACTGGCTTGTTCAGTAGACTCTCCTCTACAGTTCCATATTGTCTTTCTGGGCACCAATCTTGATTCTGCTTTCAGGAAGAGAAAGGCAAAGTCTTTGGCGGGTTTCCTGAAGGCATGAAGGATCTAATCGACTTTGGCCAGGAGTTACCCAGCGAGTGGACGACACAAGTGGATGACGGTGTACTCTTGCCAGGTAGGAGAGAACACCTTTTCCCCTTCCATTCACAATTAGACATCACACTGTGGAACAGACCTTTCATTTCTAGGTTGCTGTGCATACGAGGGGCTGCTGATAAACCTTTACCCAGAAAGAAACGAGATAGGAAGATGAAACTTTACATTTCTTCCACATACTCTCCACGGATATCAACACACTTCTTACATCGGTATTCTAAGTTCTGTAAGCCTTGTAAAAAGAAGGATTTTGATTGTGCTTCAAACCAGTCATGCATAGCAGCCATGGCAGCAGAAATTGTGTGAAATTTGGTACCCTTGAGGTGTTTCTTCAGGTTTGGAAATAGTCAGAGGGAGCTAGATCCAGTGAATAAGGTGGATGGTCAACCAGCTGGAAGCCTAGCTCCACCCGTTTGGCCATGGTCGCTTGTGCAGTATGAGCGGAGGCATTATCTTGCAGGAACAAGATTCCTTTGGACAGCTTGCTGTGCCTTTTGACCTTCAGAGCTGCCTTCAATTGATCCAAAAGTTCAGTGTAATACCTTGCATTGATGATGGAACCATTTTGAAGGAAGTCCATTAGCAGCACGTCTGTCTTATCCCAGAACACAGACACTGAAACACTCTGTACAGAAGTTGATTGTAAATGATATGATTATAAACTGTATTGATTGTAAATGATATTATTATAACTGTATTTGTGTTTACACTGGTTGCCCTAATGCTGGAGCGGCCTAGCTGTGAGGAGTGTGTTACCATGGAAACGATGCTAATGCTGGAGCGGCCTAGCTGTGAGGAGTGTGTTACCATGGAAACAATGCTGTAGAGAAGTGGGAGGAGCTTAGAGAGGGAAGTTTTGAAAAGCGACAGTTAAAAAGTAAGTTAGGTTTTATGCTCAGAGGAATGAAGAGTTAGGTTTAGGCTCAGGGAAGTGAAGAGTTGAGAGAGAGAGAGAGTGGGAAGTAGAGAAGCAGTGTTTGTGAATAGTCAGAGGTTTCTTCAGTTCGGGAAGGCTGAAGGGGAAACCTTATTAGTTTTATTAGTTAGAGAAGACTAATAGAAGCTCGTTTAGATCACTAGTTAAAAGTGAACTAGAGATCTGAGGTTTGATCACGGAAGGGTCAAACAGGAAGACTATTCACCTCAGGAACCATTGTTTAATAAAGTGCTTCACGACAGCAAAGGTTATTTATAGGTTGTAACATCAGAAGACTGAACTGTATCGCAACCAAGTTACATGTAACGTTCTCCAAGTATTTTCCAAGTTGATCACCAAACTGCAACCATACGCTTTGTTTCAAAATAAACTTGTTCTCTTTGATTGTAAAACTGCCTCATCTCCATTAATTCTGCGTTTAGTGTGCCCAATCTCCCAAAATTACCTCACATCACCAAATTGGTGGCACCATTAAGGATAATAAATAATAAATCGTAACTTCTCTCTCCTGGGACCTCCCTTACCGAATTTGGGGCCCGAGCTCCTTCGCACACTCAGCCTAGGAAACTGAAATCTTCAGACAGGGGGGGCTTTTATTTTATCATCCCACCCCTGCCACCAATAGAATCATAGAATCATAGAATCAAAGAGTTGGAAGAGACCTCATGGGCCATCCAGTCCAACCCCATTCTGCCAAGAAGCAGGAATATTGCATTCAAATCACCCCTGACAGATGGCCAATAATTATGTGAGGCACTCAAACTTGTTGCATTTATCTCACTCAAGACATAAAACAGTCAGGAAGGGGGCAGGCTGCCCATGCCTGAGCCAAATCGACCAAAGGCCTTTCGCTATTTGTATTGTTTACATTCATGGTTTGCCACTTCTGTTGGAATCTTGCTCTGCTTCATTTTCGTAAAACCATAACACTGTAGTTTCGACCCAGAAAAGTAATTTTCAAGTGTTCATCAGGGATAAATCTATATCCTCGCTGCTTCTATTTCCTCTCAAAGGTGGTAAGATAACTCTCCAACTGAGTCCTGGGTCTTCGTTTGGAGAAGAGGAGATGGTTCCTCCAGTGCCGGATCAGGTAGGACCAAAATCATGGAATGTTTCTGTTTCTGAAAAGGACTTAAGTGGAGTCCTCTTCATTGGCCCACAGTGGTCTGTTTGGATTATAGTAGGACTGGGGAGTCAAAAGAAGCTGGTGTTTCAGTCAGTTGGAGGATTGGGCCTCCTCCCATGTTTATTATTTATTTTTATTTACTTTATTTCTAACCCTGCCTTTCTCCCAACGGGGACTCAAGGTGACTCACAATTATATGATGCAACCAAATAAATTTAAAAATGGCTAATACAGAAATTAAAAACGTTGGCATGGATATAAATTAAAGCACAGCTAAGATGCAGTAATAATACTTGTACAATTAAAATTGCATTTAAAACTAAATGTGCTTCACAATTCCCTCCCCCCCCCCCCCCCCCCCCCCCCCCCACACACACACACAATCTCTCCAGCAGCCTGCCCCTTAGTAAAGGTAAAACTTTCCCCTTGACATTAAGTCTAGTTGAGTCTGACTCGGGGTTGGTGCTCATCTCCATTTCTAAGCCGAAGAGCCGGCATTGTCCGTAGACACCTCCAATGTCATGTGACCAGCATAACTGCATGGAATACTGTTACCTTTCCACGAGAGCAGTACCTATTGATTTATTCGCATTTGCATGTTTTCTAACTTCAAGGTTGGTAGAAGCTGGGGCTAACAGTGGGAGCTCACACCGTTTCTCGGATTTGAACCTATGATCTTTAGATCAGCAAGTTCAGCAACTCAGCGGTTTAACCTGCTGCACCAGTCTTGCAAACGGTATAACCAAGAAGGCAAATCCCTATCAATGCCTGCTTCTAACCACAAAACTGTGCCATTACTTGAATTCTTATTTTTTTACAACTCTCTATAGATTCTATGGATAAGTGATAGAAAAATACAATCATAGATTTGGACGACACCTTGTGGGCCATCCAGTCAAGAAGCAGGACAATCGCGTTGAAAGCACCCCCAATAGATGGCCATCCAGCATCTGTTTAAAAGCCTTCATAGAAGGAGCCTCAATCACACTTCAGGACAGAGAGTTCCACTGTTGAACAGCTCTCACAGTCAATAAGTTCTTCCTCATGTTCAGATGGAATCTTCTTTCTAGTAGTTTGAAGCCATTGTTCCGCATCCTAGTCTCCAGGGAAGCAGAAAACAAGCTTGCTCCCTCCTTCCTAGGACTTCCTCTCACATATTTATACATGGTCCTCATGTCTCCTCTCAGCCTTCTCTTCTTCAGGCTAAACATGCCCAGCTCTTTAAGCCGCTCCTCATAGGGCTTGTTCTCCAGACCCTTGATCATTTGAGTCACCCTCCTCTGGACACATTCCAGCTTAAAGTCAACATCTCCCTTCAATTGTGGTGCCCAGAATTGGACACAGTGTGATTCCAGGTGTGGTCTCACCAAGGCAGAAGATTGAGGGAGCATGACTTCCTTGGATCTAGACACTAGACTCCTATTGATGCAGGCCAAAATCCCATTGGCTTTTTAAACTGCAGCATCCCATTGTTGGCTCATGTTTAACCTGTTGACCACACGGACTCCAAGATCTTTTTCACACATCCTGCTGTCAAGCCCCATTCTGTATCTTTGTATTTCATTTTTTTCTGCCTAAGTGGAGTATTCAAAGCACGCCCAACAGATGGCCATCCAGCCTCTGCTTAAAAGCCTCCAAAGCCTCCACCACACTCCGGGGCAGAGAGTTCCACTGCTGAACAGCTCTCACAGTTAGAAAGTTCCACCTTATGTTCAGGTGGAATCTCCATTGCTTTTTATATTGTGATGTTCTCTTTTCCAGGAACTTGTGTTCTTCTTTTTTGAATTTCTCCTCCTCTTCACATTGTTCCTCCTTTTCCCAGGGTTTCCTGAACTTCCAGGATGTGGCTGTGTCTTTCACAGAGGAGGAGTGGGTGCTGCTGGATCCCAGCCAAAGGGCTTTGCACAAGGACGTCATGGAGGAAATCCATAGAAATCTAGCTGCTCTGGGTAAGGTTCCCCCCACCGTGTGTTTTTGAACTTTTGAAGCTCTGTTTCCATCCAGTAGTATTACTGAAGATAATATTTAATTTGTCAACAGGTTTGGGGTGAGGTCTGGTCTAGGTGTCATGAGAAGTTCCTTGAAACTTTTCCAACCAGCCATTCTTTGAGCATTCTCCTCACATGCAATGGTCATATATTTTATTTATTCCCTGTATATGCCACTTTTCTCCTGAATTAAAACTGAGGTGGCCTCGCAAGGAGGTGTGTGAATTTTCTAGCATTGTGATTGTTATCTGTATTTATTTCTTCCTTGGTAAGTTTTCTGTCTTCATTCTTGCAGGGGAGGAGAAGGAAGGAAAGGAAGAAGGCAGATGTCAAATGGAAGCAAAACCAAAACTGAGGAATTATGATGCAGATTTCCTTGAACCTTCGATGCTAGGACAAAGTCACACAAGAAGGAACTCAAAGGCACCCTTTAGTACACCCAGCAAAGCCCATTCAAAGCCGAATGTATTTAAAAACTCACAATGTAGAAAGGTTTTTTGTAAGCCGAGTCCCCTTCGTGATCATTACTCTGGGGAGAAACCATATAAATGCTCAGACTGTGGACGGAGCTTCATTTGGAGCAACAGCTTGGCATACGAATGCTCTGAGAGTGGAAATGGTTTTTGTCAGAGGTTCAGTCTCAGAGATCACAAAAGAACCCACACGGGGGAGAAACCATATCAATGCTCAGAGTGTGGGAAGAGTGTCACAAATCGCGGTCTCTTGGCTTCTGATCGGAAAACCCACATGAATCGGAAACCCTATACTTGCGAGGAGTGCGGGAAGAGCTTCACGCAGAAGGGTAGCCTCACCGCACACCAGAGAATCCACACTGGGGAGCGGCCTTTTGAGTGCCCCGAGTGCAGACAGAGCTTCAACGAAAGCAGTAGCCTTACTAGGCACCAAAGGACCCACACCGGGGAGAAGCCGTATCAGTGCTCGAACTGCGGGAAGAGATTCTCACACAGCAGCACCCTGAGTGACCACCAAAGGACCCACACGGGAGAGAAACCCTATCAGTGCTCCGAATGTGGGAAGAGCTTCACTCAGAACAGTAACCTCACTGCCCATAAAAAGACTCATGCGTTCAATCCACTTCAGTGCTCGGTGTGTGGCAAGATCTTCCGCTCCAGTGAAAACCTTGCCTTTCATGTTGGAATCCATACAGTGAAAGCGTCACTGTATGGTAGTCCTGCTTGAGAACATTGAAAGCCAATCTAGGAGGCTATTCCAAACTCCCCATTTCCAGGAACACCTTGTTGTACTCCAGAGCAGGAACACCTCTGACCTTAAACACCACACCTGCTTCATGAAAACAGCAAGCCGTTTATTGCAGAATAAATGTAGGCAAAGCAGTAAAAATGGTAAAAACAGAATAGTCCCAAGATAATTGTATCAATATAAAGCTTTCCCTGACCCCAGAACCAAAAGGACCGGGCTGTAGCGCAGCTGGTTGGGAGTCAGCTGCATTAAAAAATCACTACTGACCAAAAGGTTATGAGTTCAAAGCCAGCCCGAGCTGGAGTAAGCTCCTGATCATTTGTCTAGTTTGCTCTCGACCTTTGCAGCCCGATGTTGGAGTTCAGCCTGTGATTGTGTTTCAGGATCAGGGTGCTTTGGTTGTGGGGAATTACATTAATGAGGTTCAAGATGAGTTTCAACATGGCAATGGTTTGGTCAGTGATATGGATGCAGAGAATGACCAGGAGATCCCTGTAGTTTCCCATGAGAATGTCCCTGAGGGGTGTGGAGATGATAATGTGCTTTCTGAATTGTTACCAGAGAGTTCTCATGAGAGAAAACATGAAAATAGCTCTGCACCTGGCTCAGCTGCAAAAATTAATAAGCAAATAGATAACGAGCCAAGAGATATATGAAAAGACATCAGTCAAAACAGGAGAGCTGAGCAATGGCTTTGGTGCTCTGCCAGGCTTCAACAGAAAATAATAACAAAGCCTCATGTGAAGAGAAACCAATTTCTGATTGTGACCTAGCTAACGAGGAGATAAAAGTCTCAAGTTTGGGATATGTAGTCAGATGAAGCATAGTTTAGATTCATGCCAAGTTCTTGTCCTTGTTCATGGAAACCTTGCTGTAAAGATTCATGCTAAGATATTTCTTGTTTCACGGTTTTGATTCCTGGATTTCATGGTTGCTTACCCAAGCCTTGGATCAATGTATTCCTGATTTTCTGGATTGTATTAGAGTTGTGTGGACTTTGCTTTTGTGGACTTTGCTGAACTCCACCTTGGACTAATTTGTTCCTTATTTCCTTACCTAATTGGATTTACCCATTTCTTTAAAGTGCTTTTTGCTTTACTGTTTTTTACTTATTTTCAATAAAAGTATTGGTTTTTTTTCCTGTTCAACGTGTGGTGTTTAAAGTCAGAGGATTATTCCTGCCCTGGAGTGCAACGCCCGAAAGACAGTTGCATCTGTCAAGTAGGAAATTTAGGTACCACTTTATGCGGGGAGGCTAATTTAACTAATTTATGATGCCACAAAAATCTCCCGCAGTGTGCAAAAGAATGGGGAAGTACTCAATCGGTGTCACAGGTGGATGGTGAAGTGACAGCTCCCCCGGTGGCCAGAATTCGAGCATACCCTCATGAAGCTGGAAAGTTAAATAGCCTCTGCATGTCTGTCTATATATGTTGTGTGTCTATGGCACTGAATGTTTGCCATGTATATGTGCATTGTAATCCGCTCTGAGGATGGAAAAGCTCTCGGCTTTTTCCACTCTACTCACAGAGATGGGCCTTAAAAAAGAATAAGAAGAATTATAAGTATACCCAAGA
Organism: Anolis sagrei ordinatus; assembly: GCF_025583915.1. Taxonomy (NCBI): domain Eukaryota; kingdom Metazoa; phylum Chordata; class Lepidosauria; order Squamata; family Anolidae; genus Anolis; species Anolis sagrei. The sequence continues at coordinate 299,884,463 of NW_026845477.1, forward strand.
TTTTTTTTTAATGTGGCAAAAAAGCCAATGGGAATTTGGCCTCCATAAATAGGAGTCTAATGTCTAGATCCAGGGAAGTCATGCTACCCCTCTTTCTACCTTGGTCAGACCACACCTGGAATCACACTGTGTCCAATTCTGGGCACCACAATTGAAGGGAGATGTTGACAAGCTGGAATGTGTCCAGGGGAGGGCGACCAAAATGATCAAGGATCTGAAAAACAAGCCTTATGAGGAGCAGCTTAAAGAGCTGGGCATGTTTAGCCTGAAGAAGAGAAGGCTGAAAGGAGACATGATAACCATGCATAAATATGTGAGGGGAAGTCATAGGGAGGGGGGAGCAAGCTTGTTTTCTGCTTCCCTGGAGACTAGGATGTGAAAGAATGGCTTCAAACTACAAGAAAGGAGATTCTATCTGAACATTAGGAACAACTTCCTGACTGCGAGAGCCGTTCAGCAGTGGAACTCTCTGCCCCGGAATGTGATGGAGTCTCCTTCTTTGGAGGCTTTTAAGCAGAAGCTGGATTGACATCTATCGGGGGTACTTTGAATGCAATTTTCCTGCTTCTTGGCAGAAAGGGGTTGGACTGGATGGCCCACGAGGTCATATGATTCTATGATTTTTGGGTTTCTAGACTTATACATGAATTATATAGTGCAGGGGTCCCCAAACAAAGTCCTAAGAGTTGCATGAGGCCATTGAAGGTCATTTGCCCGTCCCGTGCCCTAAACTTTAGTCTCAGGGCCGCCCTAAATTTAAATTGACTTGAAGGTACACAACAGCGACAATCCTAATTAACTTGCCTATCTCATCAGCCCAAGGCAGTCCACACTTCGCATTGAAACACTGGTAAGTTTATGTTGGTTAAAATTGTGCTTCATTTCAAATATTGTTTTGCTCTTTCATGTTTTTGCTCTACAAATAAGATATGTGCAGTGTGCGTAGGAATTGGTTCATGATTTTTTCAAACTATAGTCTAGCCTCCCAACAATCTGAGGAACTGTGAACCCAGCCCTCTACTTAAAAACTGATATAGGATATTTATTTTAAAGATGCCATTACACTGTTCGTTGGGTAGGGAGAAGAAATAATAATAATAATAATAATAATAATAATAATAATAATAATAATAATAAAACAACTTTATTTATACCCCGCCCCCATCTCCCCAGAGGGGACTCAGGGCAGCATACATGAGGCCAAGCCTGGTAATACAATTACAGTATAATAAGTACAGAATAGCAAAGATAACATCGCAATAAAATAAATAAAACATAAGAATACAATAACCAGTGCAAAATACAAAGTGAAAAATCAAGCATAGTGGGCAGGCCAAATGTATGACATAAAATGATAAAACTCTGGAAGAGTTAACAATGAAAAAGATGTATTTGTAAGGGAGGAGCTCATAGGGGACAGAACAGTAAAATCAAGCCGTAAGAAAGGTGGGGGCGGGATGCAATATAAGGACAACATTGTGGGAGAAACAACAGGAAAGAAATATATGGTCACTCTCCAAAGGCACATCGGAGGAGCCAAGTCAGCATTCAGTAATTGCTGAGTCTCATGTAGCTCTTGGCATGGGTTCTCTGATGTAAAGTCAGGTTGGTACTTCGCCTGAAGCTCTTTCCGCACTCTGAACAGGTGTACGGTTTCTCTCCGGTGTGGATTCTCTTATGTCTGACAAGACTTGACTGGTCGTGGAAGCTCTTGCCACATTCGGAGCAGGGATACGGCTTCTCCCGTGTGTGCATCCGTTGATGAAAGCTAAGGCTTCCATGGAGCCTGAAACACTTTCCACATTCTGTACATTTATAGGGTTTCTCCCCGGTGTGGATTGTCTGGTGCGATTTGAGATCAGCACTCCGGCCAAAGCATTTCCCACACTCCAAGCACCAATACGGCTTTTCCCTGGTGTGGATTGTCTGGTGCGACTTGAGATCAGCATTCCGGCGAAAGCATTTCCCACATTCCAAGCACTGATACGGCTTTTCCCCGGTGTGGATTATCTGGTGTGCCTTGAGTTGGGAACTCCGACCAAAGCATTTCTCACATTCCGAGCATTGGTATGGCTTCTCTCCCGTGTGGATTATCTGGTGTCTTGAGAGGTGGGCCTTCCAACCAAAGCATTTCCCACACTCCAAACATTTAAACGACTTCTCCCGGTTTTGGATCCTTGGATGCTTCATCTTACCAAGATCCAAATTCATACACTCTCTCTCATCTGTAGAAACACTTCGAGTCAGGTATATATTGGAAGTCATCCCTTCATAAAGTGTTTCACATTCAGTGAGGTTTCCACTCTGACTGAAGGTCTTTGCAAACATTAAATCTGATTTGTTTTCAGGGCAAATTTTACTATGGACACTGGGGAAAGCAATCCCCTTTTCAAATTTCTCGTTTTCCTGCTGGACTAAGATTTTGTGGGAGTTTCCCACCTGAAATGTGAAGGATTTGGTTTCCAGCTCTTCTGTGTGGCTTCCGTCTTGGCTCACTGGCCCATCTTGGCTCCAAACATTCTCCTTCAATGCTTCACCTTCTTCTTTTTCTGAGGAATCCTCACCTAGTTGCCCCTCATTCTTGTGTTTAAATTCATCACCTGTTGGAAATAAAGCAGAAGGCAAATTAAGACCCATTCTCACAACGCCACCAGGAAGCTTCCCAGTAAGGTTTAGGGCAGTGATTCTCAACCTTTCTTATGCCGTGATCCCTAAATATAGTTCCTCATGTTGTGGTGACCGCCAACCATATTTTCGTTGCTACTTCATAACTGCTACTGTTATGAATCATAATGTAAATATCTGATATGCGGCATGTATTTTCATTGTTACAAATTGAACAAAATTAAAGCATAGTGATTAATCACAAAAACAATATGTTTGGGGGAGTATGGATAACGGATGAAGGGATCTGCAGTACCTTCAAATGACTCAGCTCTGACTTCCACAGACCACTGAGAACCCCATACATGGACCAAACTCAGCATTCAGAACCAATAGAAAATACTGGAGGAGGTTAGGAGGAACTGACAGTGATTTACGAGAGATATAGTTTACCTATATCCGGAGAGCACTGTGAACCCAAACAACTATGGATCTGGACCAAATTTGGCACAAATACTCAATATACCCAGATCTGAACACTGGTGGAGTTTGGAGAAAATAGACCCTGACATTTGAGAGTTGCGTTGTGTGGATTTATAGTTCATCAACCCACACACAACACGGATTGTGACAAGGGTACAAGAATGTGCCCCAAACTAAGGGGGCAACTGTGCCCACACAACTTCTCAGGAAATGTGGATTTTCTGAGCTGGGATTTCTGAGAGTTGTAGGTCAAAACATCTGGGGACCAACAGGTTGAGAACCACTTGCTTAGACTATCCAGAGGACTAAGGGAAGGTCCTACTTAGGGGGAGAATCAGCCACAGTGCTGTGGTTAATCTAGGAAGAACACCCCCAGCATCCAAGGACACAAACAGCCAATTCTTCTTACCCAAGGGTCCAGCTTCCCTGCTGTCACCTTCCTGTTTGGTCTCCACACTAAGCTTCTTCTGCTCAATCTCAGGCAGGCCTTGGTCACTTTCAGTGGGACCCACTGTCTCCTCTTCCTCTAACGGCTCCTAAAATATTGGTCACTTGTTAGAAAAATGTATGTGGCTTTCCTCTACTCTACATAGTTCGCAAAATAATTGTGATGTAGCTCAGAGCCAGAGAAAATAATGAGTCACACAATGAGTTTCATGGTCCAGAAAGGACTTGAACCCAGATCCAGCAAGTCACAATCTCACACTGCTCACCCTCCATTATATTTCAAGCTTTTCTTAAATTAAAAACACAGCATGCCCAACTCTTCATGGTGGTTTGTGAGGCAATTTTGCCATGTTTTGCTTTCCTTCCATGGCTGTTTCAGGCAAAAATGATGCCTTTTAAAAACCAAGAAAAACTGAGAATATGTTATTAGGATGAAAAGATGGATGGGAGCCCTCTGAAGGATCAAAAATAGACACACAACGACCTCACTCAAAACACAACCGCGGTGCCTCCTCCCTGGCTAAATAGATTAAGGAAATCTTTTGATACCCCGCACTAAGTAGCCCTCTGGAACCCAAGAATTTAAAAATCACTTAAGAGTTGACGCCAGATTAAAAACCCAAAATTATTCAGGCTCAACAACTGTACGAGATGTGGAAAAAGTCAGCAAAAAAAAAGTTGCCAGAATAAAAATTTTCAACTGGTCCAAACCTCAACCCATACTGAGCCTCAGGATCAATATAGTGTGAGCCACACGAGATTGACACAATGAACGGTCCTCACTTGGTTTGATTGGCTTTTGGCCTCTCGCTGCTTCTGGAGGAAGTCCTCTGCCAAGGCCACTGCCTGGGAGCAAGTCTCTGGACCACATTCCTTGACCCAAGCCTCTATCTCTGGAGGCAGGACGGCCAAGAACTGCTCTAAGATCAGCAGCTCCAAGATCTGCTCCTTCGAATGCCTTTCAGCTTTCAGCCACCGGCAACACAGTTCCTGAAGCTGGCCATAAGCCCCTCTCGGCCCCTCAGACTCCCGGTAGCGGAAATGCCGGAAACACTGCCGCTGCTTCTCCCGCTGCATGGCGTCCCCATGCAAGATGGCGGCCTTCACTTTCCCATATTCCTCCCTGCCTTTGGGGTCCAGGCCAGTGAAGGCCCGCTTGGCCTCTCCGCTCAATGCTGGCAGGAGCCGGGGCACCCACTCTTCCTTGGGCCACCGGCAGGCTTGAGCCACTTGCTCAAAGGAGGCCAGGAAGGCTTTAGCATCGTCCCAAGGCTCCTCCTTTGACTCAGAGGTCTCCCAGTATGGGTGAGGGCCTTCCAGGCTCTTCAGGAACTCCTGCCATTGGGTTTCCCACTGCTGAAGCGAGTCTTTGTTGGGCTCATGTTTCACCTCCGTTGGTCTCCTTGGCAGGGCTGCCTCCGTCGTCCCAACATGGCAGCTCCCTCTCGCTTTCCGTGACACCAGGCCTGGTATATGACTTGTAAGGTCTTCTCGGGTCTCCATTTTCATCCTCGGACAATACTAGCCCGAAACAGTTGGAAATGCTAGATTCATCCACATGGAGCTTTCTGCCTGGAAAACTGAAAGAAAAAAGAAGCATATTACACCACATTCGCCTTTTAAAGAGGAACAGTTACAAAAGCAAGTGGCCAGGCGTGTCAAGCCCATTTTAATCACAGGGAACATCAGGCTTCTACTTGCCTTTAATAGGGCACTGAGACCATGAATGGAGAATCTGTGGATACAGATACAGAGGGACAGCTATAATTCTTTTACATGGCACACAGTGTTCTTTAGTTTTTATCTAGTTATCCATTTTCAATAACGTTTCTTTTATTGTAAGATGTTTATTGTGTTTATGTATGTTTTAACATGCTTTTATGGTTGCATTCTAACTATGTTTTAATATGTCTACTATGTTGTACCCGATAATGTATTATTGTTGTTGTTGTTGTTGTTGTTATCTTAGCCTGAAATGGTGGAAAATTCTAGAATCTACCGCAGCAGCCTAAACATCCACACGGAGATTTCTAACAGGAAAACTGTTAGAAATATTAAGAATTAACTGCACATTTTTTATAACAAAAGTGTGAGTCAAGCACTGAAAGAGTTAGTAGGCCGAAGCCTGTTAGAGTTAGTGAGCCAAAGCTAGTGTCATCCTGAGGAGAGTAGGCAGAAGCCTGTCAGAGTCAATGGGCCAAAGCTAGTGTTGTCCTGAGGAGAGCAAGTAGGCCAAAGCCTGTTAGAGTCAGTGGGTCAAAGCTAGTGTTGTCCTGAGGAGGGCAAGTAGGCCGAAGCCTGTTAGAGTCAGTGGTCCAAAGCTAATGTTGTCCTGAGGAGAGCAAGTAGGCCGAAGCCTGTTAGAGTCAGTGGGCCAAAGCTAGTGTCATCCTGAGGAGAGTAGGCAGAAGCCTGTCAGAGTCAATGGGCCAAAGCTAGTGTTGTCCTGAGGAGAGCAAGTAGGCCATAGCCTGTTAGAGTCAGTGGGCCAAAGCTAATGTTGTCCTGAGGAGGGCAAGTAGGCCAAAGCCTGTTAGTCAATGGTCCAAAGCTAGTATTGTCCAGAGGAGAGCAAGTAGGCCAAAGCCTGTCAGAGTCAGTGGGCCAAAGCTAGTGTCATCCTGAGGAGAGCAAGTAGGCCAAAGCCTGTTAGAGTCAGTGGTCCAAAGCTAGTGTCATCCAGAAGAGAGTAGGCCAAAGCATGTCAGTCAGTGGGCCAAACCTATTGTTGTCCTGAGGAGGGTGAGTAGGCCGAAGCCTGTTAGTCAGTGAGCCAAAGCTAGTGTCGTCTTGAGGAGTGTGAGGTAAACTTCTATATGAGAGAAGCCTTGTGTATGAAAGCTCCAGTGTGAAGGCTTCTGTGTATTTATTTGTGTTATGAAAACCTGGTGCTGGATCACGCTGCAGCTGATCAGTTACTCTGCCATGCATTTATGGGGAGGGTCTTTTGTTATTAAGCCCACTCGCCCAACATTATTATTATGTTAGTTTAACGGATCTAACTCACCTTAGAAAGTTGGTGCATGGCCTACCTTACAAGGTCGGCGTGTCAGCAGCCATTTGTGACTCTCAGGGAGCAGCAGCACCAGTGAAGAAGTTATTTGCATAAGAGCGACCTGATTGGCCGGATGCAAATGAGCGGGTGCCGAGATTTGAAAGGTGGGCGGAGCTAAGGATGACAGTTGGAGAAGCCCAGCTGAGCATTCTATGTCAGTTGGTCAGTTAGCTGGAGTCAGTTAGGGAGTGAGCTTGGGATTAGAAAAAGGTAGTTGACTGATAGCAAGAAGCTAGTGACAGTTGTTGTTCATTTGTTCAGTCGCTTCCAACTCTTTGTGACCTCATGAACCACCCCACGCCACAGCTCCCTGTCAGCCATCCCCACCCCCAGCTCCTTCAAGCTCAAGCCAGTCACTTCAAGGATTTATTTTTTTTGTTGTGTCAGGAGTGACTTGAGAAACTGCAAGTCGCTTCTGGTGTAAGAGAATTGGCAGTCTGCAAGGATGTTGCCCAGAGGATACCCGGATGATTTGATGTTTTTATCATCCTTGTGGGAGACTTCTCTTACGTCCCCGCATGAAGAGCTGGAGTTGATAGAGGGAGCTCATCCGCCTCTCCCCAGATTCGAACCTGTGACCTGTCAGTCTTCAGTCCTGCCGGCACAGGGGTTTAACCCACTGCGCCACCGGGGCTCCTACTTCAAGGATACCATCCATCCATCTTGCCCTTGGTCGGCTCCTCTTCCTTTTTCCTTCCATTTTCCCCAGCATCATTGTCTTCTCTAGGCTTTCCTTTCTCCTCATGATGTGGCCAAAGTACTTCAACTTTGTCTCTAATATCCTTCCCTCCAATGAGCAGTCAGGCTTTATTTCTTGAAGTATGGACTGGTTGGGACTGGTTGGATCTTCCCGCGGTCCAAGGCACTCTCAGAACTTTCCTCCAGCACCACAGTTCAGAAGCATCTCTCTTCCTTCGCTCAGCCTTTCCTATGGTCCAGTTCTCACATTCGTAGGTGACTACGGGGAATACCATTGCGGATCTTGGTTGCCAGTGTGATGTCTCCACTCTTCACTATTTTATCGAGATTGGTCATTGCTCTCCTCCCAAGAAGGAAGCGTCTCCTGTTTTCCTGGCTGCAGTCTGCGTCTGCAGTCATCTTTGCACCTAGAAACACAAAGTCTGTCACGGCCTCCATGTTTTCTCCCTCTATTTCCCAGTTGTCAGTCATTCTTGTTGCCATAATCTTGGGGGTTTTTTATGTTTAGCTGCAACCCAGCTAAACCCAGGATCTTGAGCATTACCTTACTGGCATGAGAAAGAAGGGCCACTGTACGGAAGTTTGAGCAGTCTTTAGCATTTCCCTTTTTTGGTATGGAGATATAAGTTGATATTTTCCAGTCTGATGGCCATTCTTGTGTTTTCCATATTTGCTGGCATATAGCATGCATCACCTTGACAGCATAATCTTTCAATATTAGTGACAGTAGAGAGGTTTTAAAAGTACCAAGTGGTCAGGACCTATACGTCAGGTGTCTATGGACAACGCTGGCTCTTCAAGTTAGAAATGGAGATGAGCACCAACCTCCAGAGTCAGACACAACTACACTTAATGTCAAGGGGAAACTGGGTTGCTGTAGGTTTTTTGGGCTGCATGGCCATGTTCTAGAAGCATTCTCTCCTGATGTTTCGCCAGCATCTATGGCAGGTCAGACCTCACAACCTCTGAGGATTTTTTTTGTTGTATCAGGAGCGACTTGAGAAATTGCAAGTTGCTTCTGGTGTCAGAGAATTGGCTGTCTGCAAAAACGTTGCCCAGGGGACGCCCGGATGAGTTGATGTTTATATCCTTGTGGGAGGCTTCTCTCATGAGGATGCATGTCATAGATGCAGGTGAAACGTCAGGAGAGAATGCTTCTAGAACATGGCCATACAGCCCAAAAAACCTATAACAACCCAGTGATTCTGGTCATGAAAGCTTTCAACGATACATCAACCTTTACCTTTTCCCAATAGTTTAAAGAAGAATTGACCCCATCATCAATATAGTTAGCAGTGGGGAATGTTGGGAGTTCCAGTTCCAACAGTATCAGGAGGGAGAAACCATTCCCAGCCCTGTGTGATATAGCATTTTCTTTGTTAGCAAAAACAGGAGCAGGATTCAAAACGATCTTGACAGATTAGAGAGATGGGCCAAAACTAACAAAATGAAATTCAACAATGACAAATGCAAGATACTCCACTGGCAGAAAAAATGAAATGCAAAGATACATAATGGGGAACAATGCCTGGCTTGAGAGCAGTACGTGTGAAAAAGATCTTGGAGTCCTCGTGGACAACAAGTTAAACATGAGCCAACAATGTGATGTGGCGGCAAAAAAGCCAGTAGGATTTTGGCCTGCATCAATAGGAGTATAGTGTCTAGATCCAGGGAAGTCATGCTCCATGCTCTATTCTGCCTTGGTTAGACCACACCTGGAATATTGTGTCCAATTCTGGGCACCACAATTGAAGGGAGATGTTGACAAGCTGGAATGTGTCCAGAGGAGGGTGACTAAAATGATCAAGGGTCTGGAGAACAAGCCCTATGAGGAATGGCTTAAAGAGCTGGGCATGTTTAGCCTGAAGAAGAGAAGGCTGAGAGGAGATCTGATTGCCATGTATAAATATGTGAGAGGAAGCCACAGAGAGGAGGGAGCAAGCTTGTTTTCTGCTTCCTTGCAGACTAGGACGCGGAACAATGGCTTCAAACTACAAGAAAGGAGATTCCATCTGAACATTAGGAAGAACTTCCTGACTGTGAGAGCCGTTCAGCAGTGGAACTCTCTGCCCTGGAGTGTGGTGGAGGCTCCTTCTTTGGAAGCTTTTAAACAGAGGCTGGATGGCCATCTGTCGGGTGATTTGAATGCAATATTCCTGCTTCTTGGCAGGGGGTTGGACTGGATGGCCCATGAGGTCTCTTCCAACTCTAGGATTCTATGATTCTATGTGTGAACTGCATTCGTTCTCCAGTGGAGATGCATCCCAGAACATTCCAGTTGCAACCCTAGAATCGTGAGAGCTCAATGAAATAGGATCAGGGTAGCTGTAGTTTGGGGAGGCACCAGCACTCTTTGGCAGAGAAGGGAAAGGACCTTATGAAACTGCAATTCCCAGGATCCCCCAGCATGGAAGCAGTGCAGTGTCAGGGGAGTGAAGTGCACTCCTTCTCCAGTGGAGATGCATCCCAGGACACTCCAGTTGCAACCCTCCTGCTCTTCCTCACCCTGCTCCCAAAGGAGGAAGGGAAACATTTCCCATCAGACCAACCTTTCCTTATTTCCTCTCCTTCCCTTCCTCAAACTTCTTCCATCTCAGTCCAACAACTCTGGCTCAGACCTTTCTCCTTTCCCTCTAAAAACCTCCAAGAAAGGAAAGCAAAAGGCACGAGTTTCCCAAGGAACCCAACCAGGAAATGGAGAATACAACCCACATCCTTTCAAAACACAACACTACAGGAAGTCCTCTCTAGCCAGCCACCTGTAGTTCGAGATCTCGAATGTTTGCCTTTAAGCAGCCGTTGGTCCTCCAGGCTTTTGGACTTCAACTCCCAGAAGCCTCGCTTCCTTGGACAGAGGACTTCCTGCAGTTTTGTTTTGCCGGGATGTGGGCTGTGTCCTCCTCTTCCTGGTTGGGCTTCTCCTCCAAAAGCGGCTTCTTGGGGAACTCCTGCCTTTGGCTTTTCTTTCTTGGAGGATTTCGGAGGAAAAGGAGAAACTTTTCAGCCTGAGTTCTTGGATTTAGATGGAAAAAACTGGAGGGATGAAGGTGAGTGAAGACAGAGGGAGGAAAGAAAGGGAAATAATAATAATAATAATAATAATAATGATAATCTTTATTTATACCCCACCACCATCTCCCCAACGAGGACTCGGGCGGCTTACATGAGGCCAACAACAAATTACAGCAAAATAAAACCAAAAACACAAGCAACAAACAACATAATTACATAAAAACATATTAATACATTAGCAATATAATATTACAATCACTACAATATAATATTACAATCTGCTACTGAGTACGCGTGCCCAGTGTGGAACACATCCCACCACACTAAAACAGTGGATGTGGCTCTTAATGAGACATGCTGCATTATCACGGGGTGTCTGCGCCCTACGCCACTGGAGAAATTACACTGCTTAGCCGGTATTGCACCACCTGACATCCGCCGAGAAGTAGCAGCCAATAGTAAAAGGACCAAGGCAGAGACATCTCCAGCTCATCCCTTGTTTGGGTATCAGCCAGCACATCAACGACTTAAATCTAGAAATAGTTTTTTAAGGTCTACAGAGACACTCGCTGGAACACCTCAGCAAGTGAGAGTCCAAAAGTGGCAGGCTCAAACCCAGAACCTCAATCAATGGCTGATACCAAATGAAAGACTCCCCCCCTGGGCACACAGAGGACTGGGCAAGTTGGAAGACGCTGAACAGACTGCGCTCTGGCACCACAAGATGCAGAGCCAATCTCAAGAAATGGGGCTACAAAGTGGAATCCACGACATGCGAGTGTGGAGAGGAGCAAACCACTGACCACCTGCTGCAATGCAACCTGAGCCCTGCCACACGCACAATGGAGGACCTTCTTGCAGCAACACCAGAAGCACTCCAAGTGGCCAGCTACTGGTCAAAGGACATTTAATCAACTATCAAACTCACAAATTTTGTATTTTGTCTGTTTGTTTGCTTTGTTTCTGTTAGAAATGTAATATAATTGACTGGTTGCCCTGACACGACAAATAAATAAATAAGTTACAATCACAGTGACAATGGGCAGGCCACATGTGCAGAATAAAATGATTAAAAAACTCGGGTGAGATAAAAGGAGGAGCAGGTTATTTGAGAAGGGGAGCTCATAAAAAAATGGGGTTGTGGGACCGAGCTTTCCTATGGGGAGGGAGCATGTACTCCAGTGACAGTTGAGGGTGAGCAATAATGTGAGGTTGTGTACCTACTCACCAAAGGCACAGCAGAAGAGCCAGGTTTTGAGGTTCTTTTTAAAGGTTTCTAGGGTAGGGGCTTTCCTAACCTCTCCAGGTAATGAGTTCCAGAGTCGGGGGGCCACAAAGGAGAAGGCTCTCTCCCTTGTGCCTACAAGGCAAGCTTGTGAAACTGGCAGGGTCTCCCTCCCTTCTAACATTCCGCAAAATGGTTAAGACCTGGCTCTAAAAGCAAGCATTTACTACTGGAGCATAATTAGACGAAAACGGAATATGGAATGACTGACGAAGCAATTGGACTATGATTTCAGTAAGGAGACGCCGAAGATTTTGTTTTTATAGATACTACTGTTTCTTTTATATTACATTTTTTATGTTGAATTGTTTTTATAATTGTTTTAACTATATTCTATATATTTGTTATGGCACCAAATCACTGCCAACTGTGAACCACCTTGAGTCGCCTCTGGCTGAGAAAGGCGGTATACAAATGCAGTAAATAAATAAAAAATAAATAATTTGCCAGTGGAGATGCACCCTCAGTTATTGTGACCAGTTTAATTCCATTTTAAAATGTACTTTTTGCATGTTTTTATTTGTCTTTCTTTTTTAAGTTGTGTCCCAATTATGGGAGGAAAAGAGGGATAATAAATACAAAAAAGTGGATGCATTCCTCATCAGAAGTAGAGTTGATGGGAGTTGAACTAGAGTAACAGATGGAAGACTGCTGTTTGCGCTCTTTGGTCAGGAAAAGCGGGTTGGGTTTAGGGAGAAGCTTGTGGATATGATGCCCAATGTTAAAATGCCCTGCAGCCTTTCCCCAACCTCAGAGTCATAAGTGCTGTTAGACTGCTCATCCTATTAAGTAGTCAGAGTTGTCATTCAATAGCATCTGGGGACCTAAAGTAGATAAAAACTAAAGAAGCACCAGACACTATGTAAAAGAATTATAGCTGTCCCTCTTTATCCACAGACTCCACTCATGGTCTCATTCCCCATTGAAGGCAACCATAAGGCTGATGTGCCCTTTGATTAAAATGGGATTGACACGCCTGGCCACTTGCTTTTGTAACTCTTCCTCTTTAAAATGTGAATGTTGTGCAACATTCTTTTTTTCTTTCAGTTTTCCAGGCAGAAAGCTCCATGCGGATATTTCAACTGCTGCAGTAGAGTCTAGCATTTCCCATCATTTCAGGCTAGTATTGTCTGAGGATGAAAATGGAGACTCGAGAAGACCTTACAAGTCATATACTAGGGCAGGTGTCACGGGAAGCAAGAGGGAGCTGCCATGTTGGGAGGACGGAGGCAGCCCTGCAAAGGAGACCAATGGAAGTGAAACAGGAGCCCGACAAAGACTCACTTCAGCAGTGGGAAACCCAATGGCAGGAGTTCCTAAGGAGCATGGAAGGTCCTGACCCAAACTGGGGTGCCTCTGAGTCGAGGGAGGAGCCGTGGGACGACGCCAAAGCCTTCCTGGCCTCCTTTGAGCAAGTGGCCCAAGCCTGCCGGTGGCCCAAGGAAGAGTGGGTGCCCCGGCTCCTGCCAGCATTGAGCGGAGAGGCCAAGCGGGCCTTCACCAGCCTGGAGGCCGAAGGCAGGGAGGATTATGGGAAAGTGAAGGCTGCCATCTTGCATGGGGACACTATGTGGCGGGAGGAGCAACGGCAATGTTTCCGGCATTTCCGCTACCGGGAGTCTGAGGGGCCGAGAGGGGCTTACGGCCAGCTTCAGGAACTGTGTTGCCGGTGGCTGAAAGCTGAAAGGCATTCGAAGGAGCAGATCCTGGAGCTGTTGATCTTGGAGCAGTTCTTGGCCATCCTGCCTCCAGAAATAGAGAACTGGGTCAAGGAATGTGGTCCAGAGACTTGCTCCCAGGCGGTGGCCTTGGCGGAGGACTTCCTCCAGAAGCAGAGAGAGGCCAAGAGGCAGGCAAACCAGGTGAGGACCATTCATTGTTTCAATCCTGTGTAGCTCTTACTGTATCGGTCCTGAGGCTCAATATGGGTTGAAAATGTTTATTCTGGCAACTTTTTTCCGCTGATTTTTTCCACATCTAGTATAGTCGTTGAGCCTGAATAATGTTGGGTTTTTAATCTGGCATCAACTCTAAACGATTTTAAAACTTTGCTACATACTCTTGGGTTCCAGGCTTCCCAAAGGGCTACTTAGTGCGAGGTTTCAAAAGATCTCCTTGAGCTATTTAGCCAGGGTGGCCCTGTGGTTAAATTTCAATTAGCTTGGTGCGTGTCTATTTTTGAACCCTGTGAGGGCTCCCATCCATCTCTTCAGCCTGACACCGTAGTCTCAGTTTACTTCTTGGTTTTTAAAAGGCATCATTTATGCCTGAAACAGCCATGGAAGGAAAGCAAAACATGACAAAATTGTCTCACAAACCACCTTGAGGAGTTGTGCATAGTAAGTTTTTAATTTAATGGAAGGTTGAAATACAGTGGGGGTGAGGAATGCCTTGCAAAGAGCAAACACAGCCCCCATCAAATGCCCAGGCAGTAGGTGTAATGTGGGATTGTGATGTCCAAGATCCAGGTTCAAGTCCCTTGTGGACCACAAAATTCATTGTGGGCCAATTATTGTGTCAGGCTGTGAACCATCACAAATATTTTGAAAGCTATGTAGAGGAGAGGAAAACCATATTAGTAAGTTATACATTTTTCTAACAAGTGATAAATATTTTAGGTGCCATTAGAAGGAGAGGAAATGGTGGGTTCCCCTGAAGCTGACCAAGCCCTGCCTGGGATTGAGCAGAAGATGTTTCGTGTGAAGACCAAACAGGAAGACGACAATGGGGATGCTGGACCCTTGGGTAAGAAGAATGGGCTGTTTGTGTCCTTGGATGCCAGTGATACTCTTCCTAGACTAATGACAACACTATGGCTGCTTCTCTCCCTAAGTAGGACCTTCCTATAGACTATCCTTCTTTGGATAGTCTAAGCCCAAGACTCTGCCAGGTACATGGGGCTCTCAGGTTCTGTAATACTTTGCCAAATGGGATTGAAAGTTGTAGTATCTGGAAGACCAAATTGCCCTCTTCCCTGGGGTAAGTTAAGGGACTGCGTGGGCAGACCCCTGGCCTGGAAGTCCTCATCATCGCTGGCCAATTTTCATCTGGATTATTGTAGCCAGTTCCGGCCATCAGGGTTCAAGAACATCCAGGGAAAATGTACCATAGAATCACACTGGAGGATCTAGCAAATGCCTAGACAGATAATTTTCCCTTAAGTGTAAGTAAGTGAAATCACAGAATTGGATTCTGCTGGATACCATAAAGTATTTTTAATATTGTGGGTGAGTGGGTTACCAGTGTATCCTGTAAAGATGTAGAATCATAGAGCTGGAAGAGACCACCCAGTCCATCTCCATTCTGCCATGCAGGAAAACACTCAAAGCACCCTGACAGATGTCCATCCTACCTCTGTTTAAAAACTTCCAGAGAAGGAGATTTCACATTTCCCGAGGAAATGCATGGGCACAGTTGCCCTCTTCATTTGGGGCAAAGTCTTCTATCCTTCTTATAATCCATGTTGTGTGTGGGTTGATGACTGTTGTTATATTTGATGAAGAAGCTATATAAGGAAAAAAACTGAATAAATGAATATGAAGCTTGTTGCACTACAGAAATGGATGCTGTGCGAGGAACAGAAGGAAAGGAAAAATTAGAAAATCAGTATATGGTCTAATTTCTCTTTGGGATCTTAGTCAAGATTCAGATGCTTTTTCAGACTATACCATTTTCATTGGTCAGACAAAAGAAAGAAAGGAAGGATTATCCTAACTTTGCCAGGAAAGACTTTCCAAAGACTTGGGAGCAACCATTGTGTCTTGTTCCCCCTAAAGCTTCCTGGGAAGCTTCCTGGTGGCATTGTGAGAATGGGTCTTAATTTGCCTTCTGCTTTATTTCCAACAGGCAATGAAAGGAAAAGTGAGAATGAGGGGCAATTGGGTGAGGATTCCTCAGAAAGGACACATTTTGAAGCATTGAAGAAGAATGTTTGGAGCCAAGTTGGGATAGCAAGCCAAGTCGGAAGCCACATAGAATCCAAATCCTTCCCATTTCAGGTGGCAGACTTTCACAAAATCTCAATCCAACAGGAAAGCGAGAAAGAAAAAAAGGGGATTGCTTTTCCCAGTGAAGCTGAATCAGATTTAATGTTTGCAAACACTTTAAATCAGAGTGGAAACCTCACTGAAACGCTTTATGAAGGGACGAGTTCCAACATATACCTGAATCAAAGTATTCCTGCAGATGAGAGACAGAATATGAATTCGGAAATTAGTAAGATGAAGCATCCAAGGATCCAAAAAGGGGAGAAGCTGTATAAATGTTTGGAATGTGGGAAATGCTTTGGCTGTAAGACCCACCTCTCACGACACCAGATAATCCATACTGGGGAGAAGCCGTATCAGTGCTTGAAGTGTGGGAAGTGCTTTGGTCAGAGGGCCCATCTCAAAAAACACCAGAGAATCCACACTGGGGAGAAACCGTATCAGTGCTTGGAGTGTGGGAAAAGCTTTGTCCAGAGTGCCTATTTGGTCAAGCATCAGAAGATCCACAAGGGGGAGAAACCACACCACTGCCTGGATTGCAGCAAAAGCTTCACCGAGAAGTCCAAGCTCATTCAGCACCAAAGAGTGCACACGGGGGAGAAGCCCTATCAATGTACAGAGTGCGGAAAGAGTTTCAGCCGCCGAATAAACCTTAGCCTCCACCAACAGATACACACAGGGGAGAAGCCGTATCCCTGCTCCGAATGTGGCAAGAGCTTTCGTGACCAGTCTAGCCTTATCAGACATAAGAGAATCCACACCGGAGAGAAACCGTACACCTGTTCAGAGTGTGGGAAGAGATTCAGTCAAAGTCACAGCTTGACTTTCCATCAGAGAATCCATGCCAAGAGACGCTGTCACACAAAAATCAGTATTTGTTGAGTGCTGGCGTGGCTGTGTTTGTCTTATCACTGAATCCAACGAAAAGTCTAGTGCAGCATTTCTCAACCTGGGGGTCGGGACTCCTGGGGGGGGGGGGTCACGAAAGACCATCAGGAAACATATATTTCTGATGTTCTTAGGAACCCCTTTGGCAGAGAAGGCTGAAGATCTCTCCACCTGTCCTTCTCTTACTTTTTGGATACTGACAGCAAATCCTCCCACCAAAAGCCCTCCTCTGCTGTGATTGGTCGGCCTCTCAGCCAAGGGAAGGGCTGTTTCTGAGACTCCAAGTGGGGAGGGGAGAGCAGGTGTGCTCGGAAGTGCAGACCTGCTTTGGGTTGATGAGATAATCAAGTTAATTAGGATTATTGTTGTGTACCTTCAAGTCCTTTCATATTTAGGGCTGCCCTGAGACTAAAGTTTAGGGCAGAGGCTGGGTAACCGACCTTGGAAAGCTGCATGTACCCTCCAGGCCTTCATTTGGGGACCCCTGCACTACTCACATTACTTACTTAGGAAATCCCTCGTAGCTTGAGGATGATGGTCTTTCAGATTAAGTGTCTTGGCGGTGGGTCCATAGGTGGCTGTGGAGCCCTATTCTTGATCCACATATTCTCCTGCAGTGAGGACATCAGTTTCCAGACAGTAGGCCGTCACAGTCAGGATTGGCTTGACACACCTTCCTCTTGGCACATTTCTCTCTTTTGCCCTCTGTTCGTGCCTCTTCGAATACTGCAACACTGCTGGTCACAGCTGTCCTCCAGTTAGATTGCTCAAGAGCCAGGGCTTCCCAGTTCTCGGTGTCTATGCAAACGTTTTTAAGGTTAGCTTTAAGCTCATCTTTACATCTCTTCCTGTCCACCAACATGTTTGGTGGACATATTCATGTATACTGGGTTTAAAAAGCAATTCCTTTTCCTGGCAGCTAAACTAAGAAATCCCACGAGAGAGGCTCGTCCTCTAGGGGCAAGCCAAGAATGGGCAACTTGGAAGTCCCTGAACAGACTCAGAAGTGGAGTGGGCAGATCAAAAGACAACCTGGCAAAATGGCACTACCTAAAAGAATCCCCCACCTTGTGCAACCATGGAGCAGAACAAACAACTCCGTATTTGTATGCTTTTCCACAATGTCCTGCCTCATGCATAGAAGAAGAACTGTTTAAAGCTATGGACAGTGCAGTCACTGTTGCTAATTTTTGGTTAAAAAAATTTATCGTCTGTGCTTCTTCTATTTTTATCAGTTTTATACTTATTTATGCAATGCTTTTGATATGAAATAAATAAATCCTGGATTGACATGTCCATAGGTCAGTGTAAGCTGTGTACCCTAATGCTTATTTCAAAAAAGGACCGATTTCTGTATCTTGAGTGGCAAAAGGCGAGAGCTTAGTCCATCCTGGGAGGAACTAAAAGAAGCACTGACCCTCTCTTCTCTCAGCCATGGCATTGCTTATGCCATTTTTTAATGCTTGGGTAGAAGATGCCTGTGGCAACCACAGAGAGGCTGTCAAAATCCAAAGATTTGCCCCCAAAACTTGACCACAACGTATGCATGAAGTTGAGTTTATACGATATCCTTCTTGTGTACATAGGATGTCTCCAGACTCAGGTACACTGCAGAATTCATTCATTCATTCATTCATTCATTCATTCATTTATATACCGCTTTTCTCACCCCGGCGTGGTGGGACTCAAGCGATTTCCAACATATTCACAACAAAATTTAATATCTCATAAAAATATAGAAACCTAATGAAACAAAAATAACATGAAACTATCCATTAAATCATAAAATGTAACAACATTAAAACATGGAGTTAAAACATTAATATAAACATTAAAATCACATGATCCAAAAGCATAGTCCAAGCCATTCCAATATCAAATAGCAATTCCACATAATCCCTGTTTGTTCCTTGGATTGCTTACTGCCCAAATGCTTGGTGCCTCAGCCATGTTTTTACCTTTTTTTCCCCTGAAGGCCTAGAGAGAGGGCGCTGATCTAATTTTGTTGGGGAGTTCCATAGCTGAGGGGCCACTACTGACAAGGCCCCATCTCATCCCCACCAATCATGCCTGCGAAAGAGGCAGGACCGAGAGTAGGGCTTTCCTGGACAATCTTAGCCAAGATGGTTCATAGAGGGATATCCATTTCTAAGTCAAAGAGCCAGCGATGTCCATAGATGCCTCCAAGGTCATGTGGCAAGCATGGAGCACTGTAGCACTGTTACCTTCCTGCCTATTGATCTGCTCACATTGGCATGTTTTTGTACTGCTATGTTGGCAGAAGCTGGGGCTAACAGCGGAAGCTCACCCTGCTCCCCGGATTCGAACCACCAACCTTTTGGTCAGCAAGTTCAGAAGCTCACCAGTTTAACCCACTGCACCACCAGGGATGATGATGTCATACATTTCTTTAATTAACAAAACAGACCCAGACCTTTTTGTCTGCCAGGTCTCCTGGGTGTCTCTTTTTTTCCCTAACTTCTTCACTATTTATCATTAGCAACATTTAATTACAGTCCAGCAAGCAGGTAAGTTAGTCATTGCAGGCCTGGGTCTTTTACTGGTGTTTCCAAAATTATTAGCTCCATACTTCCTTCCATTCTTCCATTCATTCCCACACATCATATTAATTTTACATTTCTCAAATCTGCATATTAAATTTTTGTGACATTCTTGTCTGGCCCAATGGGGTGAGGCTGGATGACCTTTGGGGTCATCCCCTTCCAACTCCCAGGTATGGGTCTCATACGGAGGCGGGGAAAGGGTTAAGATCATGGAGAGCTCCCCTCCATCAGGCCCAGAGAGGCAGCGTGGGAAAGTTGCTTGCGAGCAGAAGGCTGTCAATAGAACGCTGGCTTCCCAACGTTCCTTCCGGTCTGCTGGCCCCGCCTCCCACGTGGGAGAAGCAGCTTGGCTGGGTAAGTGGGCTCTGCAAGGCAGCAAGGCTCAGATCAAAAGGAAAGGGGATCAGTGCCATTGAGAAATAAAGAAATGCAAGGAATTGAAAGAAAGGCATAGGGATCCTCTCCTTGGAGGCTTGGAGGGAGGACCTGAAGCTGGATCTGTGTAGCTTCCAATAGTGGACATGTGACCCCAATAATGTGATTTTTAAAAACCAATATAATATAATATAATGTTGCATACTTGTATGTATCTCTTGACAGTTCATATTTCTGTGTGTTTTCATGGTGCATATGTGTGTGTGTTTAAATAATGCACATTTGGGTATATTTTTATGAAGTATGTTTAATTTTGCATCTTTGTGTGTGTGTTTTGTATGATGAATGCTTGTATGGGGTTTTTCTTGTGTGTTTTGATAGTGCATATTCATGTGCTTTTGATCAGGCATGCTTGTGTATGTCTGTTGCAGTGGTACTTGTTTGTATGTGTATTTTTAATCATGTTTTGTGGGTTTTTAAATGATGTGTTTATATATGTTGTAATTGTACATGGCTACGTGTGCATTTTATGGGCACCACAACTGAAGAGAGATATTGACAAGCTGGAATGTGTCCAGAGGAGGGCGACTAAAATGATCAAGGGTCTGGAGAACAAGCGCTACGAGGAGCGGCTTAAAGAGCTCGGCATGTTTAGCTTGAAGAAGAGAAGGCTGAGAGGACACATGATAGCCATGTATAAATATGTGAGAGGAAGTCATAGAAAGGAGGACGCAATGGAACAATGGCTTCAAACTACAAGAAAGGAGATTCCACCTGAACATGAGGAAGAACTTCCTGACTGTGAGAGCTGTTCAGCAGTGGAACTCTCTGAACAAAATGAACAAAATCTGGCTACCAAAAAACTCTAAAATTATAACAGTAAATAAAGAACAAAACTCAAACATAGGGGAACTCCAGACAAGAAACAATCAGGAACAGCTAATCACCTCTTAACAAATGATTCCCCCAGACAGTATCAAGCCACACCTAAAAACTGTCAGGCCATCAAATGCTAATCAAGGTGGCCAATTGAAACATTCACACTTACCTCTCCCACCCTGGACTTTCCACAGATATAGAAACCCAATTTTCCTAGTTTCCAACAGACCTCACAACCTCTGAAGAAGCTTGCCACAGATGCAGGTGAAACATCAGAAGAGAATGTTTCTAGGATCTGGCCAGTAGGCTGTTAGGAATTGTGGGAGTTGGAGTCCAAAACACTTGGAGGGAGAGCCAAAGTTTGCCCATGCCTGGTTTAAATCCTTAAAACTGAGAAGAAGAAGGAGAAGAAGGAGGGGAGGAGAAAGAAGAGGAAGATTCTGACACAATCCAGTACAGGTGGTCCCAGTGGTGATTGGCACACAGGGTGCAGTGCCTAAAGACCATGGCCTGCACTTAAAAACAATTAGCGCTGATAAAATTACCATCTGTCAGCTGCAAAAGGCCACCCTACTTGGGTCTGCACACATTATTTGCCAATACATCACACAGTCCTAGAAGTGTTCGACATGTGATTTAATACAAAAGCCAGCATAGTGATCTTATTAGTTTGCTGTGTACTAATCTAGATGTCTTTCTAATAATAATAATAATAATAATAATAATAATAAAGATAGTTGTTCTGCTTCTAGGCTGAGAGACGATGGCGGCTGTGGCAAACACTGCTGCAACATCCATAGGTCTCCCGCTCCTGGAGCAAGAAGCGCTGGAAGATCCCGGAGGGTCCAAGCCAGGGAAGGAATCCAAAAGGCCAGGCAGAAGTCTTCAATGTGGGATGATGAAGGACCTCCTGGGTTGGGCGGCCCCCCAGCAGGTGAAGCAGGAACCGGGGGAGATCTTGCCGCAGGGCTGGGACGGATCCCTCCAGGAGCTCCTCAAGGCCACACAGCCCCCTCACCTTGGATGGGGCAGCCCACAGCTCCTGCTTCCCACACCCTGGGAGGAGAACAGCAAGGGCTTCCCCTTTGAGGGGGTCGCCGACGCTTGGATGTGGCCCCGAGCGGAATGGATGGCCCGGCCTATGATGGGGGAGGCTCAGCCAGCTGCCCTCGGCTCGCAGGCAGCAAACCGGGGAGATGCCAGGAAGTTGAAAGCAGAGATCCCGAAGCCAAGCCCTGTCATCAGTGGAGAGGCCCAGCGCCGGCGCTTCCGGCAGTTTTGCTACCTGGAAGCGGACGGCCCGCGAGAGGTTTGCTTCCACCTCCGGGCCCTTTGCCGCCAGTGGCTGGAGCCCGACAGGCTCTCCAAGGAGCAGATCCTGGAGCTGGTGGTCCTAGAGCAGTTCCTCACCATCCTTCCCTCGGAGATCCAAAGCTGTGTCCGGGAACGAGGAGCGGAGGACTGCACTCAGGCAGTGGCTTTGGCAGAGGAGTTCCTGCAGAGGCAACAAGAGCCCACACAGTGGGAACCGCAGGTGAGGCAACCTCTTTCCCAATCATGGTCAGGGAGTCCTATCGGGTTTGGAGCTGACGCCACATTGGGGTAGCTCATACCCCAAAGGACCGGATCAGAATCCAAAAATGACTATAACACATTAAAGAGCTCGTGAAACGCACCCACCTATTAATACATAGCACTGCCACCAATTAATATGAAACACTCAGCCTAGGAAATATTGGCAGAAATCTTCAGGCAGGGGGGACCTGTACTTTATCATCCCACCTTGCCACCAATTGTGACTGTAAAAGATGAGGCTTTGTTTATTTTAGAGTGGGGCTTATATGAGAGAGATAATTCTAGGGCACTTGTTTATGGCACCTTAAAATGTGTAATCCAATGCAACAAATTTATCTTTGGCTCCACGAGATCTTCAGTTTCCTCTCTTCTAGGGAATCTTCTCTTAAATAAGTAGTCATAAACACTCAGTATTTAAAATGAAAAGAAACAACATTTATTTGAAGATTTCTCAGGTTCACATATGCTGTGTCCAGGTTGGTTCATCAGGTGCTTTGCTATGGCTGGTTTCTCTGGTTGAAGTAGTCTGCCGTGCCGCCTTTCATGTTCCTTGATTCGTGTTTGGGCAGTGCTGCGTCTGGTGGTCCCTATGCAGACTTGTCCATATCTGCATGGTATATGGTAGACTCCTACAGAAGTGAGAGGAGCCCTCTTGTCCTTTGCTGAAGTAGGATTTGTTGGATTTTCTTGGTGGGTCTGTAGATAGTTTGTATGTTGTGCTTCCTCATCAGCTTCCTTATGCTGTCAGTGATTCCCTTGATGTATGGCAGGAACACTTTTCCTCTGGGTGGATCTTCATCTTTATTCTCGTGGCTTGTTCTCGGTCTTGCAGCTCTTCTGACGTCTGAGGTGGAGTCTCCATTGGCCTGTAGAGCCCAGTTTAGGTGGTTCCGTTCATCTTGGAGAAGGTGGGGTTCGCAGATTCTTTTTGCACGGTCTGCCAGGACTTTAATGGTGCTTCTTTTTTGACTAGGTGATGGTTGGAGTTTTTATGTAGGTATCTATCTGTGTGTGCAGGAGTCTACTGTATGCCATGCGGCTGTGGACAAGTCTCCATAGGGACCACCAAACGCAGCAGCATCCCCCAAACACGAGTCAAGGAACATGAAAGGCACTGCAGACTACTTCATCTAGAGAAGTCAGCCGTAGCAGAGCACCTGAGGAACCAACCTGGACACAGCATATTATTTGAGAACACGGAAATGCTGGACCACTCTCACAACCACTATGTCAGGCTACACAGAGAAGCCATTGAAATCCACAAGCATGTGGATAATTTCAACAGAAAGGAGGAAACCATGAAAATGAACACAATCTGGCTACCAGTATTAAAAAAAACTCTAGAAGTAGAACAGCAAAACAACACCCAAACACAGGGAAACTCCAGAGGGGAAATAATCAGGGACAGCTAATAACCTCTCAACAAAAGATTCTCCGAGTCAGTAACAAGCCACACAAAAAAACTGCCAGGCCATCAAATGCTAGTCAAGGTGGCCAGTTGAA
This sequence comes from Anolis sagrei ordinatus, assembly GCF_025583915.1. NCBI lineage: Eukaryota > Metazoa > Chordata > Lepidosauria > Squamata > Anolidae > Anolis > Anolis sagrei. The sequence goes on from NW_026845477.1 coordinate 299,907,818, forward strand.
ACATTCACACCTGCCTCCAACAGACAAGAGTTCTTTCTCCCACCCTGGACATCATTCCACAGATATATAAACCCAATTTTCCTAGTTCCAACAGACCTCACAACCTCTGAGGATGCTTGCCATAGATGCAGATGAAACATCAGGAGAGAATGCTTCTAGAACATGGCCATATAGCCCGAAAAAATAAAACAACCCAGTGATTCCAGCCATAAAAACCTTCGACAATACATTAAATATTTCTACTTTTAATTACTCAATGCTGAAAATTAAACACAGCCACCTTTTTCCTTCTGACTACCTGTCAGAGGCTTAAACTACTTGGTCTAGCTCCACATAACTAGAACCAACCATCCTGAGGCATCCTCCAGCCACCAACTGAGAACTTTTCAAATTGTGTTCTTCCTTTCAGTGGCCAGCTCAGGCTACCCATCAGCCTGCCTGCACTTACACCCCAACAGTAATAAGTATATCTAAAACTTACATTTCTATTAGACATTTCGTTACAGCTAGGCTGAGGATGCTTGCCATAGATGCAGGCGAAACGTCAGGAGAGAATGCCTCTAGCCTGAAAAACCTACAACAACCCAAATTATTTCTGTTAAATGTGAATGCAACAATCCTATGGGTTGTTGTAGGTTTTTTTGGGTTATATGGCCATCTAGAGGCATTCTCTCCTGATATTTTGCCTGCATCTATGGCAAGCATCCTCAGAGGTAGTGAGGTAGTGAGGTCCTTGCCATAGATGCAGGCAAAACGTCATAGATGCTTGCCATAGATACAGGCAAAACGTCAGGAGAGAATGTCTCTAGAACATGGCCATATCGCCCGAAAAAACCTACAACTACCCAGTGATTCCGGCCATGGAAAGCCTTCGACAATACATTGCAACAATCCTATGTTTTATTGACATTTGTATTTGTATGCATACATTGAGTTTTTGTGTGTTTAGACACATTTGCATTATTGCATTTAATGGATACTGGTTTATTTCATTCCAAGGGAACCCATTTTTCTTTTCTCTGCATTCAGACCACGAATTTGCTCTATGCGCTTGGATCATGTGGTTTTAATGTTTTTATTAGATGTTTTTAATTCTTATATTTCATGTTTTAAATATCCTTTATCTTATTTTATAGTGAATTGTCTTTTTATCTTCAGTTATATGGTGTTGACTTATGATTTGGTTTACATTGGTAAGGCATTGAATTTTGCCATTATTTCTGTGTAAACTGATTTTGAGTCCATCCAGGGGTGAGAAAAGCAGTATATAAATACTGTCAATAAGTTTTATTATTTGATTCATTGCCATTCCAGGTGCCCAACGGTTTTCAGGAAGCTCTTGGGAATGCTGCCAAGGCAGAGCAAGGCCCATCGAACAACAGACAGTGGCAGCTCTACAGAGAAGCCAAGCCGGACAGCGAGGGAGAGGCCAGCTCATTGGGTGAGTAAACTAGCTCAAGGAAAGATCTGGATTGAAACAAGCACAGATAGCTCAGTTGGGTTGATTCCTTCATCCTCAGACTAAGTTAGGGTGCAAACATAAACAGTTTGAGTGCTGCAAAGGTAATTTGGGAGTTGGGGGCATGATCATACATTGATGATGCATCATCTCAGCATCCATTTAGGCAAAAACACACAAATCAAAAACCTTTGATTTAGGAGCCATTCTGCTAAGAATATTTTCTTACTCCTGGTCTTGTACAAATACCATTCCTGCACTGAAAAGCTTGAAAAGTTATATCTTGGACTACATCTCTCTCAGCCTGCATGACTAGCTTACTTTTCCAAACTTATTGAAAGGCATTACCATGACAGACGTGTAGCCATAGAAAAGTTACTGTCTCACATCTGCATGACTGAAACCTCCTTTATTGATGGAACACGTAACAAACTTCTGCTACTGATGTCATCATCCAGGCATCTGGAAGGAGGCAGTCTCTGGTCTGAAACTGTTTTAGGCCTTCTATTATTTATTTATGTATTTATTTACTGTATTTGTATACCACCTTTCTCAGCCCACAGGCGACTCAAGGCGGTTTACAGGGCAAAATTCAATGCCCACAATACCATAAATACAGTTTAAAACATATAATAAAAACCATAACATCAATAAAAGCATAAGTCATTAGTGTTTTTGGCTATTTTTACTGCTTTGCCTACATATATTCTTCAATAAACTGCTTGCTGATTTTATCAAGCTGGTGTGGTGTTTAAGGTCAGAGGTGTTCCTGCTCTGGTGTACGACACAAGGTGTACATATCACTGTGATTAGATCTCACTTTTTCCACTTTTGATTTTGCACAGGGAATGATTTATATATGCGTAACTCTCTGCTTTTCTTACTTCCAGCAGGCGATGGGTGGGTGAGCGAGGTCGAGGAAGAAAAACCTCAGCTCAAATGTTCTGAGAAAACAGAACCATCCGAGGCCTTTGGAGAAACTGCTTTTCTGTGCCAGGAGCAGCTAGATGCCTTTGAAAATGAACACAAAGCAGAGAATGAGCATGAAGGCCCCTTTGGCGAGGAAGCCTGCCAGAAAGTTGGCCGGAAACATGGAGAGCAACCTGCCCAAGAAGGGATCCAGATGGACCAGAGGAAAAAGGTGTGCCTGGAGTGTGGGAAGGGCTTCAGCCGGAGTTCTGATCTGCTGAAACACCGGCGGACGCACACGGGAGAGAAGCCGTACCAGTGCCTCCATTGCGGGAGGAGCTTCAGTGACCGCTCCAACCTGATTGCACACCGGAGGATCCACGCCGACAAGAAGCCGTACCAATGCTTGGACTGCGGCAAGTGCTTTTGCCAGAACTCCTACCTGGTCCGCCACCGGAGGACCCACACCGGCGAGAAGCCGTACAAGTGCTCCTATTGCGGCAAAGGCTTCAGCGACAGCTCGAACCTGGTGGTGCACAAGCGGACTCACACGGCAAGCGACAAGCCTTACCGGTGCCCGGACTGCGGGAGAAAGTTCGGCGAGGCCTCGCTCCTCAGCCGGCACCAGCGCATGCACGCCAAAGAGCGGCCGTATAATTGCGCGGACTGCGGCAAGACCTTCCGGCACCGCTCGGACCTGGTTCGCCACCGCAGGACCCACACGGGAGAGAAGCCCTTCAAGTGCTTGGACTGTGGCAAGGGCTTCAGCCAGCGATCCCACTGCAGCACACACGAGCGAAGGCACTCGCGGCAGAAACCGTTCGCACAGTGTTCAGAGAACAGGAAAAGCCCCACTGACCTCGGGTTGCTGGCGAAGGAAGAAGTTGCCGAAACTTCTCAAAAAATCATGGCCCAAAAGGACATGCGGATGGGGCACATGTGTCTCCTCCTCCACACAGAGTGGGGTTACCTATAGTGTGGTTTACCTGATCGCTTGGAGGGAGTAATATGGAAGTCTCCCTTCCTCCCTCTGTTTTCTCTTTCCCTTCAGATTGAAAATGATTCACATAGTCCACCAACCTTTTTCTTCTTCTACTACAGACTAGTAACTTTCACAATGTTCTGGAATTAAGATTAGCCTTCAGCCTTTCTGGGAACCTTCTTCTACTTTGTTTTGTTTTAAAGCATGATTCTAGTCCTTATGGGTTCCATTATAGTTTTAAAATCAGTATGTGCATAAACAATATCTTGAGGGATGTCTTACACCCAAACAGTGAGTGAAGTTAAGGGAGATCTTGTAACATGACCTTCCTCTATTCCAGTTTGAGCCAAATGGTAGTGTGGTTTGTAGAATGAGGCTCTCCTTTGTTGCAGTTTGGGATAGCTTAGTTTGCAGTGTACACCAGCTCCATGGTATCCATTGGCGTTTGGTTCTAGGACAATGTTTCTCAACCTTTGTAATGCTGTGCCCCCTTAATACAGTTCCTCAGGTTGTGGTGACCCCCAACCATAAAATTATGTTCGTTGCTACTTCATAACAGTAGTTTTGCTACTTTCTGTCCAGATCTGTAGCTTTATGGTGACAAAATTACCTCACAAACAAAGTTAATTCAAAAACATTCATTAGGGAACACAACAAAGTTCCAACTGACAGTTTATTTCCATCACGCCTTATGCTGGCCCCTCCCCTGTATTGCTCCTGTTTCCATGGCAGCCCCTTCCCAGATTTCAAATATACGCAGAACAAATCTAAGGCATGGCCTAATTTCCTGGCTTCACGCAAAACCAGGCAATAAGGTTATGACACTATTATGAATCGTAATGTAAATATCTGATATTATTATTATTATTATTATTAACTTTATTTGTACCCCACTAGCATCTCCTGAAGGACTCGATGTGGCTTACAAAGGCCCAAATTTGAATACTGGTGGGGGGGGGGGGTTAATTTTGTCATTTGGGAGTTGTTGTTGCTGGGATTTATAGTTCACCTAAAATCAGAAAACATTCTGAACTCTATCAATGATGGAATTGAACCAAACCTGGCATGCGGAACTCCCATGACCAACAAAAAATACTGGAAGGGTTTGGTGGGCATTGACCTTTAGTTTTGGAGTTGTAGTTCACCTACATCCAGAGAGCTCTGTGGACAAAAAACAAGGCTGGATTTGGACCAAACTCAATATGCTCAAATGTGAACATTGGTGGAGTTTGGGAAAAATTGACCTTGACATTTGGAAGTTGTAGTTGCTGGGATTTATAGTTCACCTACAATCAAAGAGCATTCTGAACCCTACCAATGATAGAATTGGGCCAAACTTCCCACCCATGATCAACCGAAAATACTGCTTTTTCTGATGAACTTTGCAACCTCTCTGACATCCCCTCGTGACCCCCTCAGGGATCCCGACACCCAGGTTGAGAAACGCTGTTCTAGGATGTCTCTGTGGATATCAAAATACATAGAGGCTGAAGTCCCATTATATATAATGATGATATAGTTTAATGATATATAAAATGACAAAACCAAGGTTTGATTTTTGGATTTTTAAAAACCTTTTCGAAGCGTGGATGGTTGAAATCCCTAGATACAGAATCCATGGATATCGGAATCTAACTGTAGGTAAAAAGGGCTCTCAGTATTTGCTGGAGTTCAGTTCCAGGAGAGAGCCCCCAGTGGTGCAGTGGATTAAATCCTTGTGCCAACAGGACTGCTGATTGAAAGGTCTCCAGTTCGAATCCAGGGAGCGGGGTGAGCTCCCATCTGTCAGCTCCAGCTTCCCATGTGGGAACATGAGAGAAGCTTCCTACAGGATGCAAAACATCCAGGCTTCCCCTGGGCAACACTCTTGCAGACAGCCAATTCTCTTACACCAGAAGCAACTAGGGTCCCACATAGATATTGACATCCATAAGTACTCAAATCCCATTATATGCAATATCCCTTGCATAAACTGGGTTTCCATTTAAAACAAATTCTAACTATGAATGATTGAATCTGTGGGTGCAGAATCCATTAGACAGAGGGCTGACTATATATAGTGTTTTAACCTTGAGGCAAATGACGAAAAAGAAAAAAAAGACTCAAAAAGGGATAAAGGAAAGAGGCAACGTTGCAACTAAGATATAGCTTATTCAGCTAATGGGTCTTGGGAGCAATTCTTGAAAGAGATGTCGGGACAGCAAAGTTATGTTTTGAATGAATCAGATGTCTAAACCCAAAAAAGTTCGAATCCCATTTTTGTTTGTGAAGAAGGGCTGCTTCTTATTGAATTGTGTCTCTATTCCAGTTTTCTTGCCTGCTGTCTGGACATGCATCTGCAACCCCTTTTTGTGCAAGCGTTATAACCTCTGCATGTTCGCCTTGTGCCTGACAAATGTCAACAGGGAAGAGGCACATTCGTCTCCCCTGGAAAAGTTGTGGGCATTTGTCATTCAAGAACTTGGATGTGACTTTTTTTTTCTGGAAGGAAATGCCTCTCTACATAGGCAGTTCCTTGCTCTGTTTCAGAGGCTGTGAAATAAATACGAACGAAATTGCATTAAGCATAGTGTTATCTATATAAATAAAAATGTAATGTTTGTTTGTGGGATTAACATAGCTCAAAAAACACTGGACAAATTGACACCAAATTTGGACATGATACACCTATTACGCCAACAAGTGACCATCACTCATAAAAACACTGAAAAATACAGCAGAAGGGACTTTAAAAGCCAAAAAAAAATATTACAATGCATGCATAAAACCATATATATACACATATATACACATATGAAAACACATATACACAGGCTGGGCCACAGCAACACGTGGCAGGAGACGGCTAGTCTATATAAATCAAATGGTAGTGTTGTCTGCTGAGACACTGGAAGTAGCCCAAGAAAGGAGGAAAGCAAAAGTAAACAATGATAGGAGATATTCCTAATTAAATGCGCAATTCCAGAGATTAGCCAGAAGAGATAAGGAACTATTTTTAAACAAGCAATGCATGGAAGTGGAAGAAGACAACAGAATAGGAAGAACCAGAGACCTTTTCCAGAAAATTAGAAACATTGGAGGTAAATTTCAGGCAAAAATTGGAATGATAAGAAACAAAGATGGCAGGGACATAACAGAAGCTGAAGAGATCAAGAGAAGGTGGCGAGACTATACAGAAGATCTGTATAGGAAGGATAATAATATCAAGGATAGTTTTGACAGTGTGGTGAGGGAATTAGAACCAGACATCCTGAGGAGTGAGGTTGAATGAGCCTTAAGAAGCATTGCTAACAACAAGGCAGCAGGAGACGACGGGATCCTTGCTGAACTGTTCAAAATCTTGAAAGGTGATGCATGCCATATGTCAGCAAATATGGAAACACAAGAATGGCCATCAGACTTTCACTTTGGTTAGAAGGCTCCTCAGCTCCTCCTTGCTTTCAGCCATCAAAGTGGTATAATAATAATAATAATACAAGCAGAAGCATAATTCATTGGAACTTGTGCCACAAACACCATCTGCTTGGGACAAAGAACTGGTGGAGTCACAAGCCTGAAAAAGTTACAGAGAATGAAGATGGCAAGCTCCTCTGAGACTTCCGGATTCAGACAGAGTTTTGGAGCACAAGACACCTGACCTCACGATTGTGTTAACAAAGTATGGATTGTCGATGTCGCAATCCTAGGTGACAGCAGGATTGAAGAGGAACAACTGGAAAAGCTGACACGATATGAGGATTTAAAGATCGAACTTCAAAGACTCTGGCACAAGCCAGTCAAGGTGGTCCCAGTGGTGATCGGCACACTGGGTGCAGTGCCTAAAAACCTTGGCCTGCACTTAAACACAATCGGTGCTGACAAGATTACCATCTGCCAGCTACAAAAGGCCACCCTACTGGGATCTGCACGCATTATTCGCCGATACATCACACAGTCCTAGACACTTATGGTGTTGTAAAATACCTCTCCCACTTTTTAGCAGTACCTAATTTCTCTACTTACCACTCTAAGCTGTTTTTGAACAGCTTAGGTAAACAGTGAGCTGGGCTGACAGTCAGGTGCTCACCCCGATCCGGGCTTCGAAGTGGCAACCTTTCGGTTGGTAGATCTTATTGCTGCTGCTGGTGATTTACCAGCTGTGCTATGTGCTTGTATGTGGAGGAAATTAGTTCCAGGGTTTACTGTATAATTATATCTGCACACTTTCTTCAATACTGTTTTGGAACTGCATTCAATGCTTACTGTGGATGGGGCCTCTGGAGAAGGGAGAAAGGAGGAATGGGAGGGAGGGAGGAAGGAAGAGGGGAAGAAAGAAAAAGAAGGGAAGGAAGAAAGATACAGCAAAGGGGAAAAGGTATGAGGAGAGGGAAAGAAAGAAGGGATGAAAGCAAAGTCAAGTAGACATACTAGTTTCCTGTACAAAGAAAGAATAGTCTAGGGGTGGTTGATGTGACTGATGCAGACTTCAGATCAAGCTGGAAGAACGTATGTATACACACCACTATTTCTTGGATATTGTATGCCATGGAAGTACATCAATGCTTTGTGCTTGTTTGTGGAGGAAATCGGTTCCAGGCTTTCCTGTGTAATTATCTGCACAGCAAAACCACTTTCTTCAATACTGTTTTGCAACTGCATTCAATGTTAACTGTGGATGGAGCTTCAGTCTCAAAGGAGTCATGATACATCTTCTACGGACAAGAAGCCCCCACTTGTCTGAAAGGTTAGGAACCAAAGTGCCATCAAAACATGGAATTGGTCCAAAAGGTGATTTTTTTAACCTTGCAAGTGCATTTTGGCCCCTGAAAAATGTCAACAATATGCTTATATCACCTCTTGAGTGTTTGATAAACGTAAAAGAGTTTTTGCACAAATGAAAGTGATTCTGTCAGCAAGCTTTGTGACAGTCATGGGCACATAACTAGTCTCAAGTGAAAGAAATAACAACCAGTCACAGCACAGCTTTCCTTTCACCTCGGCAGTATAACCAAGCTGTGATTGGTTGCTATTGGCATACCACTCATTCCAACCAACATGGTGTTTGAGTATTAACAACTTCAGTTCCTAATACACCTTGCATTTGCTATGACTATCAGTAAAGCAAGCGCAGGGGAAATCTTTGCAAGTGTGCGGTTTGAATTTAGAAGATATTCTCTTAGGGGCATTTATATGTCGCATGTTCCAGAGTTGGTAAACTGTCAGATCTTTATGTGTATGCAGAAAATGGACAAACAAAAAACATAGTCAACCCACTATTTCTTATTCTTTCCTTTTTGCCTACATAGACACAGCGATACAAGGCAGGATATAGAATCGAATGATGTGCTTTCTTAGTGAATCTATGTTCACAACTTTTATTTACTATCTCATTAATTTCATATCAGACTGAGCCATAGCGAAGCGTGGTCGGGTTTACCACATATATATGGTACACTATATATATATATATACACACACATACACACACACACACTATACATATATATATATACACACACATACACTATATATATATACACACACAATATATATATATATATATATATATATATATATATATATTGTGTGTGTGTGTGTATATATATATATATAGAGAGAGAGAGAGAGTGTTTCCTCACTACTTCGCGGTTCGCTTTTAGTGGACTCGCTGTTTCACGGTTTTAAAATAAATATTCATTTAAAATATGTATCGCGATATTTTCCCTGTTTTGCAGCTTTTTGCTGCCACTGCTTTCCGAGGCACTTTCCTCCTTCTCCTCAGTCCTCTCTCTCTCCAGCCTTGAAGGGCCTTTCCTTCCTTTCCTTTGCGCTCTCTCTCTTCACCAAGCAAAGGGGAAGGCAAGGAGGGTTTGCTTCCTTTTCTTCCTTCCTTCGCAGCCACAATACTGACAGGGAAGAGGGTTGGGGGAGCTGCAAGTGGGGGAGAAGGAGGAGGAGGAGGAGTACTCGGTAAAACAGGTACAGGGCTTATTTTAAGTTTATAAAGACTTTAAAAAGTGTATACTTACTAAAATCTATATAAATAAAATGTAATATTCATTTGAGGTATTAACAGAACTCAAAAACCACTGGGCGAATTGCCACCAAATTTGGCCACAAGACACCTACTAACCCAAGGAGTGACCATTACTCAAAAAATTGATTTTGTCATTTGGGAGTTGTCGTTACTGGGATTTATAGTTTACTTACAATCAAAGAGCATTCTGAACTCCACCAGTGATGGAATTGAACCAAATATGGCACACAGGACTCCCATGACCAACAGAAAATACTAGAAGGGTTTGGTGGGCATTGCCCTTGAGTTTGGGAGTTGTAGTTCACCCACATCCAGAGAACACTGTGGACTCAAACAATGATGGATCTGGACCAAACTTAGCACAAATAGTCCATATGCCCAAATGTGAACACAGATGGAGTTTGGGAGAAATAGACCTTGACATTTGGGAGTTGTAGTTACTGGGATTTATAGTTCACCTACAATCAAAGAGCATTCTGAACCCCACCAATGATAGAATTTCCACAGCAACACTGACAAAGAAACAACAAGAATTACTGTTTATTCACATTACATATATTAGAAACCAACACTTTCTCATTACTTTATTTTCCAGATAACCAGAGTGAGTCACAGCAAAGCGTGGCAGGGGGAAGCTAGTATTTATTTATTTTCTTTATCGTGTCATCAGCAACCATACCATTGTATTACATAACAGAACAAAACAAACACACAGATTAAAAAAAAAACACAGAGATTTTGCAAACTTGGTAGTTGGTTAAATGTTCTTTGACCAGTAGCTGGCCACTTGGAGTGCCTCTGGTGTTGCCGCAAGAAGGTCCTCCATTGTGCATGCGGCAAAGCTCAGGGTGCATTGCAGCAGGTGGTCAGTGGTTTGCTCTTCTCCACACTCGCATGCCGTGGATTCCACTTTGTAGCCCCATTTCTTAAGATTGGCTCTGCATCTTGTGGTGCCAGAGCGGTCTGTTCAGCACCTTCCAAGTCGCCCAGTCTTCTGTGTGCCCAGGAGGGAGTCTCTCATCTGGTATCACCCATTGATTGAGGTGCTGGGTTTGGGCCTGCCACTTTTGGACTCTCGCTTGCTGAGGTGTTCCAGCGAGTGTCTCTGTAGATCTAAGAAAACTATGTCTTGATTTAAGTTGTTGACGTGCTGGCTGATACCCAAACAAGGGATGAGCTGGAGATGTCTCTGCCTTGGTCCTTTCACTATTGGCTGCTACTTCCCGGCGGATGTCAGGTGGTGCAATACCGCTAAGCAGTGTAATTTCTCCAGTGGTGTAGGGCGCAGACCCCCTGTGATAATGCGGCATGTCTCATTAAGAGCCACATCTACTGTTTTAGTGTGGTGAGATGTGTTCCACACTGGGCATGCATACTCAGCAGCAGAGTAGCATAGTGCAAGGGCAGATGTCTTCACTGTGTCTGGTTGTGATCCCCAGGTTGTGCCAGTCAGCTTTCGTATGATGTTGTTTCTAGCGCCCACTTTTTGCTTGATGTTCAGGCAGTGCTTCTTGTAGGTCAGAGCACGGTCCAAAGTGACTCCCAGGTATTTGGGTGTGTTGCAATGCTCCAGTGGGATTCCTTCCCAGGTAATCCTCAGAGCTCGGGATGCTTGTCTGTTCTTAAGGTGAAAGGCGCATGTCTGTGTTTTAGATGGATTAGGGATCAGTTGGTTTTCCCTGTAATAGGCAGTAAGAGCACCTAGAGCTTTGGAGAGCTTCTTTTCAACCATCTCAAAGCTCCCTGCTTGAGTGGTAATGGCACGATCATCAGCATAGATGAAACTCTCTGTCCCTTCTGGCAGTGGCTGGTCATTTGTGTAGATGTTGAACATGGATGGAGCAAGCACGCTCCCCTGAGGCAGGCCGTTCTTCTGTTTCCGCCACCTGCTTCTCTGGCCCTGGAACTCAACAAAAAAGCTCCTGTTTTGTAGCAGGTTTCCTATGAGGCGGGTGCAGCTAGTAATATATAAATATTCAAATAATATTAAAATAAATATTGCGTCCCTACCTCGTGTATTTTCACTTATCGCGGGTGGTCCTTGAACGTAACTTCCGCAATAAGTGAGAGAACACTGTACAGAATTCCCTCACTTATCGCGGGTGTTGTGTTCCACGACCATCCGCGATAAGTGAAAATCCACAAAATAGGGAGGACTTCCCCCTCCCCGCTCCTTCCCTCCGTCTCTCTCACTCACTCTGGCTGCTGCTGTTGCAGAAGTCTCCAGAGCGGATAGTCCCAGTGGAAGAGGCTCCTCATCAGCGCCTGGGCCTAGGCCGCCTCCGTCACCCACTGAAGGGAGCTCCCAGAGGGAAGAAGAGCCACTCACGGAAGGCAGGTCGCAGCCTTTCACAAGCAGTGGAGATGGCATATGCCCAGTCAGTGATGAGGAGCCTCCTCCGCTGGGACTATCCGCTCCAGAGGCTTCTGTAGTAGCAGCAGTCGTGGCCCCTGCCTTCTTTGGGCAGCTCTTCTTCCCTCCAGCTGCTGCTGCTCCAGAAGTCTCCAGAGTGGATAGTCCTGGTGGAGAAGACCTATCATCATCACCTGGGACTATGCCGCCACCCATTGAAGGCCATGGCCTGCCTTCTTTGGGTCGGGGCCTGTTGGCAGGAAGAGAAGGAGGAAGGGGAGAAGGAGGAAGGTAAAGAGAGCCACTGCCGGCCCGGCCTTGCGAGATCTCCCAGATCTAGATCAACGCTCTCTACGTGGGGTTGCCTTTGAAGACTGCCCGGAAGCTGCAGCAAGTCCAACGTGCGGCAGCCAGATTACTAATGGGTGCTGGGTACAGGGAGCACACCACTCCGCTGTTACGCCAGCTCCACTGGCTGCCAATTAGCTTCCGAGCACAATTCAAAGTGCTGGTGTTGACCTATAAAGCCCTAAACGACTCCGGCCCTGTTTACCTCTCCGAACGTATTCTCCCCTACGAACCATCAAGATTATTAAGATCATCTGGAGAGGCCCTGCTCTCGGTCCCACCGGCCTCGCAAGCGCGCCTGGTGGGGACGAGGGACAGGGCCTTCTCGGTGGTGGCCCCGCGACTCTGGAACTCTCTCCCTCTGGAGGCCAGAACCGCCCCATCCATCCTAACATTTAGGAAACGGGTGAAGACGTGGCTGTGGAGTCAGGCCTTCGATGAATGAGACAACACCATAGGACCCTGGATGGAAGTTGATGTAGATCCATCTTAATAGGACGACTGACCACTGTAGTTTTATATATAGTGTTTTTAAAGTTGTTTTTGTAATTGTGATATATGATATTTTAATGAGTGTATATGTTTTTTTATGGCTGGAAACCGGGCTGAGTCCCTCAGTGAGGTTGAGAAGCTCGGTATAGAAAACTGTGAAATAAATAATAAATAAAAAACAATATTATTATTATTATTATTATTATTAAACTTTATTTGTACCCCGCTAGCATCTCCCGAAGGACTCGATGCGGCTTATAAAAGCCAAGGCCTCAATACACAACATAACAATACACCTAAAGCAAATTAAAAACAATTAAAACAATATTAAAACATCAAAACAACAAGCAATGAACAATACACCAAAACACAATAACACTGGGCCGGGCCAGAGTAAAGGGTACAGGATTAAAAGTGCTGATGTGACAGGTGATAGGTAAGGATTATAGGGGATCCATCCAGTATTCCCTCACTACTTCTACTTTATATTTTAAATTTTAAAAAAAAACACGCAAAACAGCGAGTCTGCAAAAAGCGAACCGCAAAGTAGCAAGGGAAGACTGTATATATTTAAAATATACATGAAATGTATCCACATACATATCATTATTATCTCTTTTAAGCTTGTGCTAGTAAAACTGAATTACTGTGTTCTTGTGGGTTTTTTCGGGCTATATGGCCATGTTCTAGAGGCATTTCTCCTGACGTTTTGCCTGCATCTATGGCAAGCATCCTCAGAGGTGAGGCCACCTCTGAGGATGCTTGCCATAGATGCAGGCGAAACGTCAGGAGAAATGCCTCTAGAACATGGCCATATAGCCCGAAAAAACCCACAAGAACTGAGTGATTCCAGCCATGAAAGCCTTCGACAATACACTGAATTACTGTGTTGCGAAATGATGCCGATCTAAAAGGTGTGTCACCAACACGAAATGTTTGCAGAGCTCTGGGCTAGCCTGTTAACGGCAGAAAATAGTGGATTCAAAGGACTGGCTTTATGTCCTCATCCTCAGGAGCCAACAACGTCCTGTGCTCAGGTCCTTGGCCATGTTGTCTTTCCGTCTCCTCGCTTTGCAGCCCTGGGAGATGAGTGTGTTGTGATTCATTCTGCCCACCGTCACAGTTGTTTTGCGATGCCTCTCGTAACGCCTGCTCTGCATCCCAGGTGCTCCCACCATTCCTGAAATGATCCTTGATGGAAGAGCTGTCTGTATGGATTAGGATGTGAAAGCCAAAGTTCTCCCTCGAGCGGAAGTTCTTCCCGCAGTCGGGGCACTGGAACAGCTTCTTGCAGGTGAGCAGACTCTGATGCTCCTCCAGGCTGCTCCTGTGAGCAAACCTCTTCCTGCAGTCAGAGCATTCAAACGACTTAAACCCGTGGGTTTCCTTATGGTAAGTGAGGTTACTGCTCTGCGTGAACCTCTTTCCGCACTCCGAGCATTGGTACGGCTTCTCCCCCGTGTGGATTCTCCGGTGATACCTGAGGGTGCTGCTCAGGGCAAAACTCCTCCCGCACTCCAAACACTTGTAGGGTTTTTCTCCTGCGTGGATCTTGAGGTGTTTAGTCAGGGTACAGCTCCGCCGGAAGCTTTCCCCGCACTCCGAGCACTCAAAAGGCTTCCTCTCCGTGTGGGTTTTCTGATGGAGGGCGAGATTATTGCTCCGGCTGAAGCTCTTCCCGCACACCAAGCATTTATACGGCTTCTCCCCAGTGTGGATCCTTCCGTGATCGATTAGGGCCCGCTTCCGGCTAAAGCTGTTTCCGCATTTGGAGCAATGAAAGGGTTTCTCGCCGGTGTGGGTTCTTTGGTGAGCTGTCATGTTGCTGTTCCGGTTGAAGCTCATCCCGCATTCGGGGCAGGTATAGGGTTTCCCTTCAGTATGAATTTTTTGATGGGCATTAAGGTTAGCCCTTTTTTCAAAGCCCTTTCCACACTCTGAGCAGTGGAATAGTTTCTTCTTTTTGGAAAAAGACGATTTCATTGCCTCTCTCTGCCCTGCTTGGCGCTTACTTAGCAAGGAGCTTTGAGGAAACGGAGGGGCTTTGCAAATGACAGAGTTTCGACTCCAGTTATGTTTTGCTGCAGATTCCTGTTTGTCATCTTTGTTCTTCTCCTTTGCATCTCCTGCAGGAAAAAAAGAAGAAGGCAGCCATCAGGGAGGAATGGCATTAACTGCCAGATTCCCATCACAAATATCTCAGTAGATACATGTATTCTAAATACAGTATATTCTGGCGTATAAGACTACTTTTTAACCCAAGAAAATCTTCTCAAAAGTCAGGGGTCGTCTTATACGCAGGTGTAGTCTTATGCATGGGAGTTGTCTTAACTCTATATTTTAACTGGAAAAGTTGGGGGTCGTCTAATACGCCCAGTCGTCTTATATGCCGGAATATACGGTACGTTTTAATGGTTTCAACTGTGAATTTAAAAATATTGTGTATATCTAATTCTGTTTTAATGTTTGCAAAGGTTGTGGCACAGCTAGTTGGGAGTCAGCTGCATTAAAATCACTTACTGACTGGAAGGTCATGAGTTCGAAGCCAGCCCGGGTTGGAGTGAGCTCCCAACCATTTGTCTAGCTTGCTGTTGACGTTTTCAGCCCAAAAGACAATTGCATCTGTCTGTCGCAGCTATGGTGTTGCTGCTTTATAGTTGGGGTTGATTTCAAGCATTCAAACCCCCTTCTCGGAAGCTGCGCCCCGTTGAGAAAAATAATACAATCCACAGAAGACAAACTTTCTTCCAATAAAGTAAATGTTTATGCAATAGTCACAAATAACAGTTTCAATCCATCGATCCCAATATTCCAGCAAACCTTCCTTAAGCTTTTACAGGAATCTATTCCTCTTCCTCTAGCTCTTGCTTTCTTCACAGTCTCATCATCACCATCAGCATTCTCTGCTCATTCTCTTCTCTATCTCTTCTCTACTCTCTACATTCTCAGTCTCTCAATTTGTAATAGCTAAGCTTTCACAGGTGGCTTGACTGTTGCTGGTCATACAATGACTGGACATGATTCTTGCAATCACTTACCCATTTTTCACTTAAGAAATGATCTAAATAATATAAAAAACTCTGTCAACTACGAAATTTAGGTACTGCTTATGTGGGGAGGCTAATTTAACTAATTTACAATGCCATACATCTCTCCAGCAGCGTGCAAAAGAATGAGAAAGTACTCCATCAGTGTCACAAGTGGATGGTGAAGCGACAGCTCCCCTTGTGGCCAGAATTTGAAACATATCCTCATGAAGCTGGAACGTTAAATAGCCTCTGTGTGTCTGTCTATATATGTTGTGTGTCTATGGCCTCTGTGACGGCGCAAGTGGCGCCACCTATGTATAGAACTGTTAGTTGTTAGACTTAAACTGTTGTATCATGTTTAATCCTGCCCCTTTTTACATTGCTTATGTACAGTTGTATGGATTGGTTGCTTGTAGCTGTCAATCAGTACTGTTTGGCTCCACCTCTTCCTGCAAGAGGGGAGAGCTTCCTTTTTTTCTTTTCAATCAGAGGTCCTGCCAGATGGACGTGAGTAAGAGACTTGATTCTCAAAGACCCTGATTTAAGTTACCTCTTAGCACCAGTTCTGAGGTTTTTTACCCCTGGGACTCATGCTTTATGTCCAGATCGTCCTGGACAATTATTGAGAAGACCCAGGCGCCTTCAAGCCGGTTCTTTTGGCACCAAAGGAAGATCCTGAATCTTCAAGACATAGGCCATCTGAACTGGGGTTGTGGTTTGCTCTGGCATTCACAGCCATTGAGGAAAGAGGAAACTTGGTGAGGCTTCTCAGCTTCAAACCCCTTGGACCCAGGACTAATTGAGACTTTAATGTATGTTTTCCTTCACCCCTCTAAAGTTTTCCAGCTCATTGCTTTGAAGAAATGACTTTGTGATAAATAAAACTTATTTTGAGCTATTTACAGTGTTTTGGGTTTTTGGGAGTTCCAGTTTCCTATAGGAGGACAAGAAGCAATCCCCTGGGGGAAAGATGCCACGTCCATCCCTCCTTTATTGAGCCCCCAGGTGCGACGGCACAGCCTCTGAGGATGCTTGCTACAGATGCAGGCGAAATGTCAGGAGAGAATGCTTCTAGAACATGGCCATGCAGCCCAAAAAACCTACAACAACCCAGTGTTTCAAATTTGTCAAATAGTGTTATACTCTGAAGGAATTACCTGCTGGTCTTGTGCTTTCCTCGCACACCTCCATCAACGGATCTTCTCTTTCTTCCAGCCATGGGATGGGTTCAGGTTTGTGAACCAAAAGGGATTCTGCAGACAAAAAAGCACAGCCTGCTTCTGAATAATTTGCACGGGATGGCGAGCTCAGGAATTCTTGCAGCCGCAGTTCCCTTTTTAGTGCAGTAAATTAAAACATTTTGAGAAATCTAGGTTAACTTCAGAGCAGGAGTCCTCAAACTTTTTAAACCAGGTCACAGTCCCTCAAACAGTTGGAGGGCCAGATTATAATTTGAAAAAAACATGAATGAATTCCTATGCACACTGCACATATCTTACTTGTAGTACAAAAAACACTTAAGAACAATACAATAATTAAAATGAAGAACAATTGTAATAAATATAAACTGATTAGTATTTCAATAGGAAGTGTGGGCCTGCTTTTGGCTGATGAGATAGGATTGTTGTTGTTGTGTGCTTTCAAGTCGTTTCAGACTTAGGTTGATCCTGAGCGAGGGCCGGGTAAATGACCTTGGAGGGCCGTATCCGGCCCCCGGGACTTAGTTTGAGGACCCCTGTTTTAGAGAGTGAAGGCCAAGTTAGAAAAGGAATGGGCAACCTGTTAGCCCTTACCGAGTGAAGCGTCCCCTCCGGCTCCCTCCTGCACAATCCAACTGAATTGAGTCTTCTGCTCGGTGTCCAGGGAAGCTTCCTCTGCTTCAGTCAATTCAGTGGCTGCTGTGGCCAACACAATGAGCTCCTGGAAGAGGAACAAGGGCTGGAGGAAAGGGAAAGAGCTGGTTAGGGAAGGATTGGAAGGGTCCAAAAGCAAGTGATGTGGCAGTAAAAAAAGCCAATGGGATTTGGGCCTGCATCAATAGGAGCATAGTGTCCAGATCCAAGGAAGTAATGCTACCCATGCTCTATTCCGCCTTGGCTAGACCACACCAGGAATATTGTGTCCAATTCTGGGCACCACAATTGAAGAGAGATATTGACAAGCTGGAATGTGTCCAGAGGAGGGCGACTACAATTATCAAGGGTCTGGAAAACAAGCCCTATGAGGAGTGGCTTAAGGAGCTGGGCATGTTTAGCCTGAAGAAGAGAAGGCTGAGAGGAGATATGATAGCCATGTATAAATATGTGAGAAGAAGCCACAGGGAGGAGGGAGCAAGCTTGTTTTCTGCTTCCTTGGAGACTAGGACGTGGAGCAATGGCTTCAAACTACAAGAGAGGAGATTCCATCTGAACATGAGGAAGAACTTCCTGACTGTGAGAGCCGTTCAGCAGTGGAACTCTCTGCCCCGGAGTGTGGTGGAGGCTCCTTCTTTGGAGCTTTTTAAACAGAAGCTGGATGGCCATCTGTCAGGGGTGCGTTGAATGCAATATTCCTGCTTCTTGGCAGAAAGGGGTTGGACTGGATGGCCATGAGGTCTCCTCCAACTCTATGCTTCTAAGGTCCTTCCACCATCCTAGGAGTTGGATGGGACCACAAGGACCATCAACTCCAACCCCATGCTGGAGAAAGACTTCAAGTGTTGGTTAACTATCCCAGCAACTACAACTCCCAAATGACAAAATCAACCCCCCTCCCAACTCAACCAGTATTCAAATTTGAGCATATCGGGCGTTTGTGCCAAATTTGGTCCAGTGAATGAAAATCCATCCTGCATATCAGATATTTACATGACAATTCACAACAGTAGCAAAATGACAGTTATGAAGTATCAACAAAAATAATGTTATGATTGGGGGTCACCACAACAGGAGGAAAGGATGTTTTGAAAGGATGTTATATTGAAAAAGGGGCAAGGACACAATGGAGCAATAGATTCCAATTTCAGAAGGGGGAAAACAAAGATTCCAGCTAAACATTAGGAAAAATTCATGATGGCAAGAGCTGTTCGGCAGTGCTGCCCGGGAGAGTGGTGGCGTCTCCTCCTCTGGCATTTTCTAAGCAGAGGCTGGATGGCCATCTGTCGGGAGGGCTTTGATTGTGTGTCCTCACCTGCCTTTCTTCTTGCTCCTCTCCCTCTGCAGGACGCAGGAGGAAACCTTCGGCCATGGCCAATGGATGGGGACTTGGCCTCCTCGCCCAGGTCTCTGTCCCGAGAGAATGGCAATAAGATGTTGTTCAAGGATGAATAGTTAAGTTATAGCATCTGAAAATCTTTTGTGTGCTTTGCTGGCTTTAGCCACAGATGGCATGGATTGTGGAGTCAGCAGCAAACATCATAGTATCCTTACCTATTAAGTGGCAGGCCTTGGGCCAACTGGGGCCCTCCAGGTGTTTTGGATTTCAACTCCCACAATTCCTAACAGCCTACCGGCTGTTAGGAATTGTGGGAGTTGAAGTCCAAAACACCTGGAGGGCCCCAGTTGGCCCATGCCTGTACGATGCTATTGTAGGCCTATGCTAAGCCACAATATTTCAGCTTCAGTCTCACTCTTCTCCCCTCTCCCTTTGCATTTCTGTTGGCCCCCCAAAAGTAGGGGAGCATCTTTAATACAGACCCCCAGCTCCCTTCCACTGCACCCCCCTTTCCACCCCCTGCTCACCAGGCCCTTTGGAGGACCCAGGAAGGAGGAGCTGATGGAGGACCAACAACAATGAAGATCCTGGCTCTTCCCACTACATGTCACCTGCCGGAAGTGGATACTGCAAGCCAGGCCTTGGGGCCCTTCTAACCAAACTCTCTCGTTTTAACTCTGAGATGGGCGCTGATCTGTTTGCATTCCCTCTCATGCGCCTGGCTGATCAGCATCAATGGAAAGGGGGCCTGCAGAAATTCGAAACCCTCAACAGTGCAGGAACACCCTACAGGTTTAGATCTAGTGGCCCAAGTTTCCAGAAGCAAAGGTTAATTGGATTACATCTCCCTGCAGGACCAGACTGATGGAGGATGCAGTGATGAAAGATGATGCACGCTGCAATGTTAATAAGACCCCCTCCCCCCCAATGCTCTGTCTCCATGGTTAGGGTCTACAGAGTGGCGGACATAATGATTTTCAAATTTGATCGAGTTTTTAAATGCAATAGAGGTTTTTAAAGCAATTGAGCTTTAATTGCAATTGAGCTTTAGTTGCAATCGAGGTTTAATTGCAATCTAAGTTTAATTGCAATTGGGTTTAAATGAAATCAAGTTTTAATTGCACATGAAGTTTAAATGCAATTGAGGTTTAAATGCAACTGAAGTTTAAATGCAACCGAGGCTTAAATGCAACCAAAGTTTAATTGCAATCAAGATTTAAATGCAACCAAAGTTTAAATGTGACCGGGGATTAAAAGCAATCAAGTTTTAATTGCAGATGAGGTTTAACTGCAAGCGAGGTTTAAATGCGACTGGAGTTTAAATGTGACTGAGATTTAAATACAAGCAAGGCATAAATGCAAGCAAGGTTTAAATGCAATCGAGGTTTAATTGCAGATGAGATTTAAATGCAACCAAAGTTTAAATGCAACAGGTGTTTAAATGTGACCAAGTTTTAAATGTGACCAAGGTTTAAATGCAACTGAGGCATAATTGCAATTGAGGTTTAAATGCAATCAAGTTTTAATTGCAGATGAGGTTTAACTGCAATCGAGGTTTAATTGCAATTGAGATTTAAATGCAACCGAGGTTTAAATGTGACCCAGGTTTAAATTCTATCAAGGTTTAAATTCTATCGAGTTTTAATTGCAGATGAGGTTTAAATGCAACCAAAGTTTAATTGCAATCAAGGGTTAAATGCAACCAAAGTTTAAATGCGACCGGGGTTTAAAAGCAATCGAATTTTAATTGCAGATGAGGTTTAACTGCAATCGAGGTTTAAATGTGACTGAAGTTTAAATGCAACTGGGGTTTAAATGCGACTGAGATTTAAATGCAACCAAGGCATAAATGCAAGCAAGATTTAAATGAAATTGAGGTTTAATTGCAGGTGAGATTTAAATGCAACCAAAGTTTAAATGCAACAGGGGTTTAAATGCAATCAAGGCATAATTGCAATCGAGTTTTAAGTGCGACTGAAGTTTAAATGCAACCAGGGTTTAAATGTGACCAAGGTTTAAATGCAACCTAGGCATAATTGCAATTGAGGCATAATTGCAATTGAGGCTTAAATGCAATCCAGGTTTAATTGCAATTGAGGGTTAAGTGCAATACAAGTTTAAATGCAATCGAGGTTTAAATGCGAAAAAGTTTAAATGCGACTGAGGTTTAAATGCAATCCAGGTTTAAATGTAGTCGATGTTTAATTGCAATTGAGGCTTAAAATGCAATCCAGGTTTAAATGCAGTCAATGTTTATTTGCAATCGAGGGTTAAATGCAATCGAGCTTTAATGCAATTGGCTTCAAACACCCTTGCCCCTTTCCAAAATCAACAAACACTGGTAGTGCCATTTTATAAGAGGGGTGTAATTTTACTACCCTGTAGTACGATGAAACACAGAACCCTTGAGTTGGAAGAGACCCCAAGAGCTATCCAGTGCAACCCTCTTCTTTCTGTCAGGCAGGAATGACACAAAGCCTGCAAAACAGATGGTTGTTTTAAAAAACCTCCTAAGAAGGAGACTCTGCAACACTCCCAGGCAGTCAGCCTCATGTATTAAGTCATGTATTCCGTTTTGGATACAAGTACAGTATTACCTCTCATCCTAAATGGAAGCCATCCCTTTGTCCGAGAAGTATCTAGGTCACAGGTATGGGCAAACTTGGGTGTTTTGGACTTCAACTCCCACAATTCCTAACAGCCGGTAGTTTGCCCATACGTGGTTTAGATGCAATAATGTCCTTGTTGCCAGTCTTTAGGGCAATTAGTATTTTAGTTTCAACTGTTTCCTATTCTGGGAAATGAATGTTTTCTGATTGGTTGTACCCATTTTGGGACTGCACCCATGGCACTTCCTCTGTGTCCCAAATATTCCCACCCCTCCACAAATGTTGGGGACTCTTGGTCCTTTCCCGCGCTGTATGTATCCCAAGGTGAAAGGCAAAGTTTTCACTGGAGCGGAAGTTTTTTCCACACTCTACACATTGCAACGGTTTGTATACGTGGGTTTTCTTATGAGCCGAGAGGTTGCTGCTCTGCGAGAAGCTCTTCCCACACTCCAGGCACTGATACGGCTTCTCTCCCGTGTGAGTCCTTTGGTGATAGGTAAGAGTGCTGCTTTGGGTGAACCTCTTCCCGCACTCCGAGCATTCGTACGGCTTCTCTCCGGTGTGGATTCTTTGGTGATCGATAAGAGCGCGGCTGCGGCTGAAGCTTTCTCCACATTCGGGGCATTCAAACGGCTTCTCTCCTGTGTGGGTCTTTTTATGGTAGGCAAAGTTACTGCTCTGAGCAAAGCTCTTCCCACACACTAAGCACTGATACGGCTTCTCTCCAGTGTGGATCCTTTCGTGATCGGCGAGGGCTCGGCTACGACTAAAGCTCTTCCCACACTCTGAGCATGTATATGGCTTCTCGCCGGTGTGGATTCGGTGATGGTCAGCGAGTGTGCTGCGCTGACTGAAGCCCTTTCCGCACTCGGAACATTTGAAAGGTGTCTTCCTCACTGAAGTTTTCTTTTCTCTCTTTGATGGCGTTTCACAGAACTTTGCGCTTTTACGAGAACTGATAATCAATGTTTGTTTTACTACAGTGTTTTCCTGTGTTTCCTCTTTGTTTCGTTCCCTTCCGCCTCCTGCAGGAATAGACAGAAGACACTGATCAGAGCAGAATGCATCTGCAAAACAAAGAAATGCTGTCGTGTGTTAAGACAGTCAATCTATATAAATAAAAATGTAATGTTCGTTTGTGGGATTAACAGAACTCAAAAACCACTGGGGGAATTGACACCAAATTTGGACACAAGACACCTAACAACCCAATGTATGTCCTAAACTCAAAAAATTGATTGTGTCATTTGGGAGTTGTAGTTGCTGGGATTTATAGTTCAGCAACAATCAAAGAACATTCTAAACCCCACCAATGATGGAATTGAACCAAACTTGGCACACAGAACTCCCATGACCAACGGAAAATACTGGAAGGTTTTGGTGGGCAGTGTCCTTTGGTTTTGGAGTTGTAGTTCACCTACCTCCAGAGAGCACTTTGAACTCAAACAATGATGGATTGGGACCAAACTCTACATGAATACTCAATATGCCCAAATGTGAACACTGGTGGAGGTTGGGGAAAATAGAATCTTGACATTTGGGAGTTGTAGTTGCTGGCATTTATAGTTCACCTACAATCACAGAGCATTCTGAATCCCACCAACAATAGAATTGGGCCAAACCTCCCACAAAGAACCCCCATGTGGGCCACATCAACGCGTGACAGGGGACAGCTAGTCTATATAAATAAAAATGTAATATTAGTTTGTGGGATTAACATAACTCAAAAACCACTGGACAAATTGACACCAAATTTGGACACAAGATACCTATCAGGCCAACAAGTGACCATCACTCATAAAAACACTGAAAAACACAGCAGAAAGGACTTAAAAAGCCAAAAATCAAAAAATACATTACAACGCATGTGCAAAACCACATATGTACACAAACACATATATACACATATACACAAATATATACAGAAATATATACTCACATATATGCACACACAAAACACATACACAGAAAATGGGGGGAAGGAAGGAAGGAGAGAAGGAAATAAAAAAGTAAAAGAGGGAAGGAAGGAGAGAAGAAACAAAAGAGAACGAGAGAGGGAAGGAAGGAAGGAAGGAAGGAAGAAAGGAAGAAAGGAAGGAAGGAAGGAAGGAAAGAGACAAGGAAGGATGGAACCAAAGAGCAAAGGAAGTGAGAAAAGAAACAGGTAGAGAAGGAAGAAAAAAGAAGGGAAAAAGAGGGAAGGAAGGAAAGAGGGAGGGAAGAAAGTAGAGAAATAAAGAAGAGAAAGAGGGAGGGAAGTCTGGCCACAGCAATGTGTGGCGGGTACAACTAGTCTATATAAATAAAAATGTAATGTTAGTTTGTGGGATTAACATAACTGGACGAACTGCCGCCAAATTTGGCCACAAGACACCTACTAACCTAAGGAGCGACCACCACTCAAAAATTTGATTTTGTCATTTGGGAGTTGTAGTTGCTGGGATTTATAGTTAACCTAAAATCAAAGAGCATTCTGAATTCCATCAATGAAGGAATTGAACCAAACATGGTACACAGAACTTCCATGACCAACAGAAAACACTAGAAGGGGTTGGTCAGCACTGACCTTGAATTTGGGAATTGTAATTCACCTACATCCAGAGCGCACTGTGGACTTAAACAATGATGGATCTGGACCAAACTTGGCATGAATATTCCATGTGGCCAAATATGAACACGGATGGAGTTTGGGGAAAATAAACCTTGACATTTGGGAGTTGTAGTTACTGGGATTTATAGTTCACCTACAATCAAAGAGCATTCTGAACCCCTCACTGCGGGAGAAGATGCAGATCAAGCATAGGGCTCCACAGTCAGCTACGGACCCACCCTGGAGGATTATCCTACTTGGACAACGAGAGATCGCCTAAGTAATTAAGTAAAGTAAAGTAAGGTGAAAACCACGTGGAAATTGAGCTCTAAGACAGGCGCAGAGGGGGCCTTACCCAGAGAGGCCACAACCCTGCGGTTCTCCTCCATGACTTCCTGATGCAGAGCCCTTTGGCCCGCGTCCAGCATTGCCCACTCTTCCTGGGTGAAGCACACTGTGACTTCATCAAAGGACACCAGGCCCTGGAAAGGAAAAAGAGCAAAATGCTTTGTCAGCACTGTCAGTCCTCCACATTGGTAGATTTGACATGAGGATTTGATTGATTGCGGATCTGATTAAAAACATTCCTTCTCCAAACCCCGAGGTTCTCTAGTGCAATTGTACGGTCAGTCTCCAGTGAAGGCTGACCACAGGGCCATCCTGGAGGACTTGCGAATGCCTAGAGGGGTGGTCTCTTGGATTTACAAAAGGAGGTCTAGTCCCTGTGCTAGTCTCAGTGAAGGTGGAGTACTAATTGCAGTACAAATACCTCCAGTTTCTAGCTTCCTTCTCCTTGATCTATTTCTAGGATTTGCAAAGTTCAAGGCCTAGTAGTGCTTGGGTGTGTTACCAGTTCCATATGTCCCTCTGCTTCTCCAAATTGTTAGTCTCCCTACACTGGCCACAAAACATTGGGCTGGGAATCACAACTGGATGTCCACATGGTCCAGAATGTGGTGTAAAACTGGTTAACTCCGTTTCCCCACATTTTGCAAGAAGTCGAGGAATTCTGCACAGTCTACGTTTAGTGTGGACAGCTAGCTCTAATTCGAACTAGTCCACTTTCTCCATGGCCAGGTAAAAAGGGATGGATTGGACGTTGGTTGGCCACCACCTGGTGCTTCTGCTACCATTGCCCTCCTCCTTCTCCTTAGTCCGGGTTGTGGCGCAGCCGGTTGGCAAATCAGTTGCATTAAAATCACTACTGATTGAAAGGTCATGAGTTCGAAACCAGCCCGGATTGGAGTAAGCTCCCGACCATTTTTCTAGCTTGCTGTTGACCTTTGCAGCCCGAAAGACAGCTGCATCTGTCAAGTAGGAAATTGAGTAATTGAAAGTAGAAATATTTAATGTATTGTCGAAGGTTTTTATGGCTGGAATCACTGGGTTGTTTTATTTTTCCGGGTATATGGCCATGTTCTAGAGGCATCTTCTCCTGACGTTTTGCCTGAATCTATGGCAAGCATCCTCAGAGGTAGTGAGGTCTGTTGGAACTAGGAAAATTGGGTTTATATATCTGTGGAATGACCAGGGTGGGACAAAGAACTCTTGTCTATTGGAGCTGTGTGTGAATGTTTGAACTGACCACCTTGATTAGCATTTGATGGCCTGGCAGTTTTTTTGGTGTGACTTGTTTGTGACTGGGGCAATCTTTTATTGAGAGGTGATTAGCTGTCCAAGATTGTTTCTTCTCTGTTGTTTTGCTATTGTAATTTTAGAGTTTTTTAATACTGGTAGGCCATCAAATGCTAATCAAGATGGTCAGTTGAAACATTCACACCTAGCTCCAACAGACAAGGGTTCTTTGTCCCACCCTGGTCATTCCACAGATATATAAACCTAGTTCCAACAGACCTCACTACCTCTGAGGATGCTTGCCATAGATGCAGGTGAAATGTCAGGAGAGAATGCCTCTAGAACAGGGGTCCTCAAACTATGGCCCGGGGGCCGGATGTGGCCCTCCAAGGTCATTTACCTGGCCCTCACTCAGGGTTAACCTAAGTCTAAAACGACTTGAAAGCACACAACAACAACAACAACAACAATCCTATCTCATCAGCCAAAAGTAGGCCCACAATTCCCACTGACATACTAATAATTTTATATTTGTTGAAATTGTTCTTCATTTAAAATATTGTATTGTTTTTAAGTGTTTTTTTTTTTTGCACGACAAATGAGATATGTGCAGTGTGCATAGGAATTCATTCATGTTTTTTTGAAATTATAATCCAGCCCTCCAACAGTTTGAGGGACTGTGACCTGGCCCTCGCCCTGAATCCCCTGCGGGGTGAGAAGGGCAGAATATAAATACTGTAAATAATAAATTTACCAAAAGGTGCCTTTGTTGTCAGCATTTGGTGCCCTCTGACAGGATGACTAAAAGCTTCCTTATCTTTTTAGACACAGGATATCTGGTTTGCCCCCCTTTCCTGGGGCTCCCCACACTTTTCCTCTTGGCCTACCTGATCCAACAGGACTGGAGATGTTTCCATTCCTACAGGTAACTGCACGGGAGGCAGAACATGGATTCTTTCACTGACTGTCAAGATAAAACATGTTAAATAGTCTCTGACTGTCTGTCTAAATGTGTTGTGTGTCTATGGCATTGAATGTTTACCATGTATGTGTACATTGAGTCCCCTGTGGGGTGAGAAGGGCGGAATATAAATACTGTAAATAAGTAAATAAATAAACTTTACCCACCCCAATATAAAGTTAACCTGAACTCTTTCTGGAGGTGTTCCAAGAGGCCAGAAAAACACTACGGTGTTTATGCCCTGCTTCTGGGCTTCCCACAGAAAAGTAAACAAGGGAGGCCCTTGATTTAATCCAGGATGCTTCTTAGTTTGAGGTCTCTTAACTCGTTAGGCTTAAAGGGAACATTAAAGCAGCCCAGGGATTTGAAGCCCACCTCACAGAAATGATGTTGTGACCCTATTAGTCCTTACCCAGCGAGTTGGCACCTCTTCCAAACTCCTCCTGTACAATCTGCCCAATCGGTTTCTTCAGTCTTGTGTCTTGTGAGGTCTCCTCTTCTTGCGGGAGCTCACGGGCCATTGTACGAAGCACTCCAGTCTCCTGAAAGTGGAATGGGGATGAAGGGCAAGGAAAGACCAGTGCTCTGAGATTTTTTGTACCCACAGCTCCTTTCAAAAGAGGGGCGGCACATACTAGCCCTTCAGATGTGACTCAACTACAACTCTCAACAGCCCTAGCCCACATAGTCAATGGTGAGAAACACTGTGAGCTGCAATTCAACAACATCTGGAGAACCTCATAATCCTCCCTCTTGCTGCAAAGTTTTGTTGCAAATTTTGTTGCATAGTGCTATATGGTTCCAGTCCAGCATATCTGTTTTGTTGCAAATTTTGTTGCATAGTGCTGTACGGCTCCGGTCCAGCGTACCTGTCCAAACATATCTCCTGCTACGTCCCACCTCGGAGCTTAAGATCTTCTGGGGAGGCCCTGCTCTCGGCCCCGCCTTTGTCTCAAACACGCTTGGCGTGGACGAGGGACAGGGCCTTCTCAGTGGTGGCCCCTCGCCTGTGGAATTTGCTCCCCGGAGAAATTAAGTCATCATCACCCCTCCTCACCTTTAGAAAAAAGGTTAAAACATGGCTGTGGGACCAGGCCTTCAGGCAATCAGGTTAAAGGACAATTGATAATGTTTGACTATTGCACGGAAGAGGATTTGAATAAGTTAAGCGGATTAACCATTAGGAGATGGCTAGCTAGACAGCTATCAGACGGGCAATAGCTAATCAGAGTGTAAGTATACTGTTTTAATCTTTATTTATTAATGCTCATATTTAACTGTTATATTTGTTATTCTGTATTTTATGATGTGGCATTGAATTATTGCCAATTGGAAGCTGCCCTGAGTCCCCCCAGGGGTTGAGAAGGGCGGGGTAAAAAATGTTCGAAATAAATAAATAAATATTTAAGAGGGATTTGGAGCCAGCTCCACACTCACTTTGGGATGTTATTTTATTACATAGCAGAAAGCGGTGACACATAGGGTCTCATTCCAAACATCTTCTGCTCCATGCAAGTATCAAGAGACAAGGTCTCACCTGCATCTCCTTCTGCTTCTTCTCCTCTGCCCGACTCAGGAGGAATCCCTCTGCCAGGGCCACGGCTTGGGAACAGGTCTCTGCCCCACACTCTCGGACCCAGCTCTCCATCTCCGGGGGAAGGACGGCCAGGAACTGCTCCAGGACCAGCCGGTCCAAGATCTGCCTCTTGCCGTGCCTTTCGGGTTTCAGCCACTGGTGGCAAAGGCGGTGGAGCTGGCTGCACACCTTTCGGGGTCCCTCCGCCTCTTGGTAGCAGAGCTTCCTGAAGTGCTGGCGCTGCATCTCGGAGATGCCAAGTTCCTTGCTCAGGTTGCCCTGCACTTTTCTCTCCCGAGATACTTCTGTACCGCAGTGCTTCACTCTCCTATCTGCTTCAGGCTCAGGAAATGCCAGCTGCTCCATTTGGGAACTATAGAGAGATGTGTTGCTCACTGTTCTGCTGCCAGTTTCTTACGTCAACAACAAAAGGACAGGAAGAGGGAGAGTCACATCAGCATGACACCAGTTGCAAGTGGGGCTTTTTCCTGTAAGGAGGAGCACACACAGAGACCTGTTAGAGCAGGCATGGGCAAACTTGGGCCCTCCAGGTGTTTTGGACTTCAACTCCCACAATTCCTAACAGCCTACCGGCTCTTTGATTGTAGGTGAACTATAAATCTCAGCAAGTACAAGTCCCAAATGACAAAATCAATCCTCCTTCCAAGCCCACTAGTTTTCAAATTTGGGCATATCAGGCATTTGTGTCAAATTTGGTCCAGTGAATGGAAATACATCCTGCATATCAGATATTTACATGTAGATTCATCATAGCGTCATGACCTTATTTCCTGGTTTTGTGTGAAGCCAGAGAATTAGGCCATGCCTTAGACCTGTCCTATGTATTTTATTTGAAATCTGGGAAAAGGTTGCAAAATGACAGTAGCAAAATGACAGTTATGAAATAGCAACTTAAATAACTTTATGGTCGGGGGTCACCACAACATGAGGAACTGTATTAAGGGTCATGGCATTAGGAAGCTTGAGAAACACTGAGCTAAGTCTGAGCTAATTCAGCACCTTGGATGGATCCTTTGATGTTTGGACAGAAACTTTGGCCCTGCAGTCAAATTATTGATTAACATAATGAAGGATATCTATATAAATAAAAATGTAATGCTTGTTTGTGGGATCAACATAACTCAAAAACCACTGGACGAATTGACACCAAATTTGGACACAAGACACCTAACAACCCAATGTATGTCCTTCACTCAAAAAATTGATTTTGTCATTTGGGAGTTGTAGTTGCTGGGATTTATAGTTCACCTATGATCAACGAGCATTCTGAACCCCACCAACGATGGAATTGAACCAAACTTGGCTCACAGTTCTCCCATGACCAACAGAGAATACTGGAAGGGTTTGGTGGGCAGTGTCCTTTGGTTTTGGAGTTGTAGTTCACCTACATCCAGAGATCACTGTGGACTCAAACAATGATGGATCTGGACCAAACTCTACACAAATACGCAATATGCCCAAATGTGAACACTGGTGGAGTTTGGGAAAAATAGAGTCTTGACATTTGGGAGTTGTACTTGCTGGGATTTACAGTTTACTATAATCACAGAGCATTCTGAACCCGACCAGCGATAGAATTGGGCCAAACCTCCCACACAGAACCCCCATGACCACCAGAGTGGGCCACAGCAACGCATGGCAGGGGATGGCTAGTCATTCATAAAAACACTTAAAAACACAGTAGAAGAGACGTTAAAAGTCAAAAAACAAAAATGCATTACAACGCATACACAAAACCACATACATATACACAAACACATATATAAACAAATATATACACACACACATATATACACAGTAACACATGGCTGGGGACAGCTAGTTATCAATAAACTCATAACAATTATTGGTTGTGCAGAGGGGATTTCAGCAGGCATTCCTTCATTCCTAGCTGCCTAACAATCCCTTAAAGACACAGGCACCCCCTCCAACTCTTACTGTGGCAACCCAATAATAGAGACTAAGGAGCAATGTTGCTTTTCCTCACCTATACCTGCCAAATGCCATTGCCTGGGTGCTTCACCAGGAGGAAGGCGATTGGCTCCTTGGATGCCGGATGGGGTGGCACAGGAAGGGTGTTTGGCAAGGCCCCCCTGTTGTGGGGCCAGTCCAGGAATGGAGACTCGGTGACTTTAACTCCTTAAAGGGAGAAGCCTTCCCTTTTGTTGCTGGGAAAGCCAGTGGGTCAAAGCTTTTGCTCTTGAATCAGGCGACTTCTCACAATTCAGGAGCAAGGAATTACAAGTCAGCTTTCCAGCTTAACGTTATGTTTATTTTTTATCTATCTATCTATCTATCTATCTATCTATCTATCTATCTATCTATCCATCATACACATAATAAAAGTGTAATAGAAGTGAAAATACGTATGTGTGTACATGATAAGGGTGTCCACTTACACAGACAGGCTCCGGCCCCCACAAATAGCTTTAACTCCCACTCCTCAGGAAACACCAATGGCCAATTTGGCTCCCACAGACCACTGCAACCCCCACGAATGACGGACCAGGACCACACCTGGCACACAGACCCACTCTATAACCCTCTTTGCAGCTTGATGTGGTTTAAGGGGAGGATGGACCACAGATGATGGAATTTGCAGTACCTTCACTCACTTCCAGAGATGGCTGCGACCCCCACGAATGACAGACCTTGACCAAACTTGGCACACACATGCCCCATGACCCACTTGTTGTCATAGACCACTGCAACCCCCATGAATAACAGATCAGGACCACACTTGGCATACAAACCCAGTACAATTTGGTGTGGTTTAGAGGAACGATGGACCATGGGTTGTGGGATCTGCAGTACCTTCACTCTCTTCCAGAGATGGCTGCGACCCCCACGAATGACAGACCTGGACCAAACTTGGCACACACATGCCCCATGACCCACTTGTTGTCATAGACCACTGCAACCCCTATGAATGACAGATCAGGACCACACTTGGCACACAGACCCAGTACAATGTGGTGCGTTTTGGAGGAATGATGGGATCTGCAGTACTTTCACTCACTTCCAGAGACCGCTGCAACCACAACGAATGATGGACCTGGACCAAACTCGGCACACACATGCCTCATGACTCACTTGTTCCCACAGAGCACTGCAACCCCCATGAATGACAGATCAGGACCACACTTGGCACACAGACCAAGCACAATTTGGTGCGGTTTGGAGGGATGATGGATCATGGATGATGGGATCTGCAGTACTTTCACTCACTTCCAGAGACTGCTGCAATCCCCATGAATGACAGACCTGGACCAAACTTGGCACACACACGCCCCTTGACTCACTTGTTCCCACAGACCACTGCAACCCCCATGAATGACAGATCAGGACCACACTTGGCACACAAACCCATTGTAACTTGGTATTGTTCACAGGGAGGATGGACCATGGATGATGGGATCTGCAGTACTTTCACTCACTTCCAGAGACTGCTGTGGCCCCCACAAATGACAGACCTGGATGAAACTTGGCACACACATGCCTCATGACCCATTTGCTCCCACAGACAACTGCAACTCCCATGAATCAGGACCACACTTGGCACACAGACCAAGTACAATTTGGTGCGGTTTGGAGGGATGATGGATCATGGATGATGGGATCTGCAGTACTTTCACTCACTTCCAGAGACTGCTGCGACCACCACAAACGTCAGACCTGGACCATGGACTATCTACAGACATCACATGCAACTCCTGGCACGATTCCATCAGCCTTGCCTTGGCAGCCTCCCAGGGCCGGCCCGTCCATTACTCGAAGTAAGCGGCGGCGGAATACTTTTTTTGCCAGGGGGCGCTGTTCTGTCCTTAGGCCACGCCTCCTCCTGCAGGCCCCGCCCACTAGGCGAGAGGGAAGTCCTCCCTCCACGTGCTGCCAGGAGGGAGGCAGCCAGCCAGCCAGGCTCTTTCGCTTTCCCTTTCCTTCCCTGCAGCTGAGCCTGGACCCCCCTCAGGGCAGCAAGGAGCCCTGGTCAAAAGGGACTGCAAATGTCATCTTTTGTACATGCCTCTCCCAAACCCCTCTAGTATTTGGTCATGGAAGTCCTATATGCCAAGCTTGGTTCAATTCTATTGTTGGTGGAGCTCAGAATGTTCTTTGGTGCTTGGTAAACTGCAATTCCCAAATGTCAGGGTCTATTTTTCCCAACCCCCGCTCCAGTATTTTCTGTTAGTCATGGAAGTCCTGTATGCCAAGTTTGGTTCAGTTCTATTATTGGTGGAGTTCAGAATGCTCTTTGGTGCTTGGTGAAGCATTCTCACCTGATGTTTCACCCACATCTATGGCAGGCATCCTCAGCGGTTGAGGTCTGTTTGTAACTAGGCAAGTGGGGTTTGTATATCTGTGGAATGTCCAGGGTGGGAAAAAGAACTCATGTCTGCTTGAGGTAAGTGTGAATGTTGCAATTGGTCATCTTGATGAGTATTTAATGGCCTTGCAGCTTCGAAGCCGAGCTAGTTGCTAACCAGGAATCCTTTGTTGGGAGCGGTTAACTGGCCCTGATTTCTTCATGTCAGGAATTCCCCCCCTTTTTTAGTGTTGCTCTTTATTTATTGTTCTGATTTTAGAGGGTTATTTTAGAGGGTACTGGTAGCCAGATTTTGTTCCTCTGAGGTTGCCTGCCATAGATGTGGGGAAAATGTCAGGAGAGAATGCTTCTGGAACATGGCCATACAGCCCAGAAAACTCACAGCAACTCAGTGATTCTGGCCATGAAAGCCTTCCACAACACATTATTATGTTTATTTATCCCCTGCTTTTTCTCTCCCCAAGAAGACTCAAGTTGGCTTAGATTAAAAACATTTCAGTACAGTTTAAAATCCACAAATATGCAAACATTAAAATGGAATTAAATATCATTGGTATTTTAAAAATTCAGTTAAAATCCATAAAAAACATATCCAAAACTAAAAACTGCAGCAGACCCTGACTTGATCTTTAAAACCTTTTAAAGCCTGCATTAGATTACCAAATGTAATGTCCCTTTATACACACTGCTTTATATTAATTTCCCCAGTATTCCTTTATCTGATTTGTCATCAACACACTTAATGGACTGCAAAAATATGATCCTGTGTGATTCCTTTCCATTGCTGGCCGAAAAGTTTAAATTTGGATAATATTTTGACTTTGATATTTTAGCAATTACATTTTGCAGCAGTGTCTTTTGGGTTGCTAACTCTTGTCCTTCCACTTATCCTTCCATCAGTTCCAGGGCTCAATCCCAACTGCTGGTGGACGAGACACTATGGAGCTCTATATTTATATTTCCACAGTACAAAGTGGCAAAATCAAAGACTGCTTTGGGATTTTTTTTAAAAAAAATGTTTTCAAACCATGGATGGTTGAAGCAGTGGTTGCAGAACACCAACTGTGTAACACTGTCACTGTACGAGTAAAGCAACAACAAAATGCTCCCCTGCCCTTAGGTGTATAATTTAATTAAAACATGACACAAAGGCAAAGGGATGCCAGTGTGGGAAGGGATGAAGGGCCTGTCCAGACAGGCCCTATATCCCAGGATGTGATTGCAGGTTTTCTGTTTATCCTGGATTATCTGGCAGAGTGGACTCATATGATCCAGTTTAAAGCTGAAAACCTGGGATTTATTTATTTATTTGTCATGTCAGAACAACCAGTCAAATTATGTTACATTTCTAACAGAACAAAGCAAAACAAGCAGATTACAAAATTTGTGAGTATGGTAGTTGATTAAATGTCCTTTGATCAGTATCTGGCCACTTGGAGTGCTTCTGGTGTTGCCGCAAGAAGGTCCTCCCTTGTGCATGTGGCAGGGCTCAGGGTTCATTGCAGCAGGTGGTCAGTGGTTTGCTCCTCTCCACACTCGCACGTCGAGGATTCCACTTTGTGGCCCCATTTCTGAAGGTTGGCTCTGCATCTCGTGGTGTCCGAGCGCAGTCTGTTCAGCGCCTTCCAAGTCGCCCAGTCCTCTGTGTGCCCAGGGGGGAGTCTCTCATTTGGTATCAGCCATTGGTTGAGGTTCTGGGTTTGAGCCTGCCACTTTTGGACTCTCGCTTGCTGAGGTGTTCCAGCGAGTGTCTCTGTAGATCTTAAAAACTATTTCTAGATTTAAGTCATTGACGTGCTGGCTGATACCCAAACAGGGGATGAGCTGGAGATGTCTCTGCCTTGGTCCTTTCACTATTGGCCACTTCCCGGCGGATGTCAGGTGGCGCAATACCGGCTAGGCAGTATAATTTTTCCAGTGGTGTAGGGCGTAAACACCCTGTGATAATGCGGCATAGGGCCTGTCTGGAAGGGCTCCATGGCTTCACATGCCACCTGTTTCTCCAAGGCCAAAGCAGTGGCAGTTGGATGGAAGGAGGGCTCTTCATCTGCTTCTGGGTCAAGCACATGCAAGAGCAAACTTCAGCCCTCCAGGTGTTTCGGACTTCAACTCCCACAATACCTAACAGCCGGTCTAGCAGTTTGTAATGTAATACAGGTTGAGTATCCCTGATCCAAAGTGCTTTGAACTAGAAGTGTGTAAATCACTTTGAGTCCCCCTGAGGGTGAGAAAAGCGGTATACAAATACTGTAAATAAATAAATAAAATGTTTGGGATCATGGGATAGCTGTTTACATACACAATGACACATTTCAAAGATAGCACCCAAGATGAAACACAAAAGAGGCATGCACGAGGCCTCTTTTCCCACGTGCCCGGCAATGCCGCTGCGCATCCCTCTCTCGGCATTAGGAAATGTGCGCCCTGCATCGCCCTCCTTCTCCATGCACTTCCTAACGCTGGGAGAAGGATGCACACTGGCGTTGTTGTCTCCCTTGGCCTGCAAGGAGGAGGAGGAGAGGAGGACAACGTGTGCACTTGTGAGGGAAGGATGGAGGGAGAGCATGCTCCCTGCATGAGGGCTCTTTTTCCGTGCGCCTGGTAATGCCGGCGCGTGTCCCTCTCCCGGAGTTGCAAAGCGTGTGGGGGAAGAGAATGCAAAGCGCATACCCAGGAGCCGATGGAGCACAGGGCCTCTTCTCCTGTGTGAAGAGGGGCAGCATTGCAAGTGCCTCTCCAGGCAGCTGTGCCATCACCCCTCTCAGGGCAGCAAGGAGGTTTCTTCATGAACGGAAGTGACTGAAGGTACTGCAAATCTAAATTATTGTACATGTTTCCCCAAAACCCCTCCAGTATCAGAGTCTATTTTCCCCAAATCCCTTCAGTATTTTGTGTTGGAACTACATCAACACTGACAAAGAAACAACAAGAAATACTATTTACCCACAAGCATTAAGAAATTACATATATTAGAAACCAACTTTCTTATTACTTTCTTTTCAAGATCACTATGGAGCACAGCAACGCGTGGCAGGGGATGGCTAGTGTGTGTGTGTGTGTATGTATGGCTGGCATGGGCCAACTTCAGCCCTCCATGTGTTTTGGACTTCAATTCCCACAATTCCAAACAGCCAGTAGGAAATCCTAAATACCTGGAGGGCCAAAATTTGTCCATGCCCCCATATAGATAGATAGATAGATAGATAGATATATAGTGATTGGTTTGGGGGAGGGGGGGCGCCAAAATACTGTTTGCTTACCATTGAAAATTACCTAGGGCCGCCTCTGCAGCCTCCTTTCCACAAATGATCAAGGGTCTATTCTCCAGACCCTTGATCATCTGAGTTGCCCTCTCCTGGACACATTTCAGCTTGTCAAAGTCAAAATTGACACCAAAATACAACACCAGCTGAGCTCTGCGAGTACAGCATTTTTCCAAATGAAGCAGAGAGTGTTTGAGGACTGGGGCATCCGTAAGGATACCAAGGTGCTTGTTTATAAAGCTATTGTCCTCCCAACCCTGCTATACGCCTGCGAAACGTGGACTGTCTACAGACGTCACATGCAACTCCTGGAACGATTCCATCAGCGCTGCCTCTGGAAAATCCTGCAAATCTCTTGGGAAGAGAGGCGGACAAATGTCAGAGTGCTGGAAGAAGCAAAGACCACTAAGCAAAGACCACCAGCACTGAAGCAATGGTCCTCCGGCATCAACTCCGCTGGACTGGCCACGTTGTCCGGATGCCCGACAACCGTCCCAAAGCAGTGGCTCTACTCCGAACTCAAGAACGGAAAACGGAATGTTGGTGGACAGGAAAAGAGATTCAAAGATGGGCTAAAAACAAACCTCAACAACTCTGGCATAGACAGTGAGAATTGGGATGACCTGGACCTTGAGCACTCTAGCTGGAGGCCAGCTGTGACCAGCAGTGCTGCAGAATTCGAAGAGGCACGACTGGATGGGGAAAAAGAGAGAAACATAAGTAAGTAAAGTAAATAAGTAAGTAAAGCAAATCTATTGTATGCAAGGGGTGAGCTGGGGTCATAACTGGGGCTTTGTCACAACTCTCTCCCCACTTTTCTCCTCCTCCCTTAAAGGCACAGGAGCCCTTTCCAGTTCTTCCTATGACAACCTCATACTGCTCACCTGTCTTGCAAAAGGCGAAGGCGGGACTTGCGTTGCCTAGGTGCTTGGCCAGAAAGAACGCGATTGGCTCATTGGCAGCCAATAGGGAAGGACCGGAAGGGCTGCATTCCCAGGCTTACTGCTGGCTTTAACCCTTGAATGGGAGCTGCTTTTCCTTTTGTTGCTGCCAGGTTAGGCTTTTTGCTTTGCTCTCTATCCCCATCTACACTGCCATATAATGTGGTGTAGAGTCCTATGATGCTATTGAACTGCTTTAATAGTAAGTTGCAGAAGTCTTGTCTTGTTTGCATAACCTGCTGCATGATAGTCCTTGTCTTAAACATCCTCTGGTTGTTGTTTTGTTTTTCAGAATTGCTGAGAGTTCAGTGCAGAGAGCTTTGCAATCTTGGAGAAGCCTCTACATACAAGGAAAGAAAACTTAATCAATTCCCTCCATTCCTTAAAGAGGGAATCAGGTGAGTGCAATGGGATCCTGAGTTCTAATTCTCCCCAAAATGGGAAAAAACGTCATCATTTCCAAATGGGGCTCCTTTGCAATGCATTTCATAGAATCCTAGAGTTGGAAGAGACCTCATGAGCCATCCAGGCCAACCCCATTCTGCCAAGAAGCAGGGAAATTGCATTCAAAGCACCCCCGGCAGATGGCCATCCAGACTCTGCTTTGTTGTTCATTCGTTCAGTCGTCTCCGACTCTTCGTGACCTCATGGACCAGCCCACGCCAGAGCTCCCTGTCGGCTTCCACCACCCCCACCTCCTTCAAGGTCAGTCCAGTCACTTCAAGGATGCCATCCAGCAGGGCCGTAGCCAGAAAGGGAGGGTTGACAATTTCGGGGGGGGGGTTGAAAATTTTGGGGAGGGTTGAAAATTTCAGGGGGGGGGGTTGAAACCTGCCTCCTAGCTCACGCTGAAGCAAAGAGCACAGCAGGGGGCAGAGCAGCCTTCAATAGCCTGCAGCTCCACCCCTGTCAACCACCTCCACCAAGTCTGGCCTCCTTAATGAGAGCATTCAACACACACACCCAACTTGGTTGCTTCACTACATCGGCTATTGCTGCAAGTAATGACAGTGTGAATAAATTGTCAATATTTGCTTGAGATAGTGCTTGCAGTTCTCATAGACTAAGCATGGGAATTTGGTTAACCAGTTAAAATTCATGAGTAAACCAGGTTTTTTTAAAAAAAACTGAAACATTTCGGGGGGGGGGGTTGAACCCCTAAACCCAAGGTCAGTCCAGTCACTTCATCCATCCATCTTGCCCTTGGTCGGCCCCTCTTCCTTTTGCCTTCCACTTTCCCCAGCATAATTGTCTTCTCTAGGCTTTGCTGTCTCCTCATGATGTGGCCAAAGACTTCAACTTTGTCTCTAGTATCCTTCCCTCCAATGAGCAGTCGGGCTTTATTTCCTGGAGGATGGACTGGTTGGATCTTCTCGCAGTCCAAGGCACTCTCAGCACTTTCCTCCAACACCACAGCTCAAAAGCATCGATCTTCCTTCGCTCAGCCTTCCCTAAGGTCCAGCTCTCACATCCGTAGGTGCCTACAGGGAATACCATGGCTTTGACTAGGCGGATCTTTGTTGCCAGTCTGATGTCTCTACTCTTCACTATTTTATCGAGATTGGACATTGCTCTCCTCCCAAGAATGCCATCAAGACTCTGTTTAAAAGCTTCCAAAGAAGGAGCCTCCACCACACTCCGGGGCAGAGAGTTCCACTGCTGAACAGCTCTCACAGTCAGGAAGTTCTTTCTCATGTTCAGGTGGAATCTCCTTTCTTGTAGTTTGAAGCCATTGTTCCATGTCCTAGTCTCCAGGGCAGCAGAAAACAAGCTTGCTCCCTCCTCCCTGTGGCTTCCTCTGCTTTATTTTATTTATTTATTTATTTACAGCTTTTATATTCCACCCTTCTCACCCCGCAGGGGACTCAGGGCGGATTACAGTGTACACATATATGGCAAACATTCAATGCCAATTTTGACATACAACATATACAGACATAGACAGAGGCTATTTAACATGGCTATCATATCTCCTCTCAGCCTTCTCTTCTTCAGGCTAAACATGCCCAGCTCCTTAAGCCACTCCTCATAGGGCTTGTTTTCCAGACCCTTGATCATTGTAGTCGCCCTCCTCTGGACACATTCCAGCTTGTCAATATCTCTCTTCAATTGTGGTGCCCAGAATTGGACACAGTATTCCAGATGTGATCTAACCAAGGCAAAAATGAGTGTGAAGCCAGTTAACTTAAGGCAGTGTTTCTCAACCTGGGGGTCGGGAGCCCTTGGGGGGGGGGGGTCACAAGGAGGATGTGCGAGGGGTCGCCAAAGACCATCAGAAAACACAGTATTTTCTGTTGGTCATGGGGGTTCTGTGTGGAAGTTTGGCCCAATTCTATTGTTGGTGGGGTCCAGAATGCTCTTTGATTGTAAGTGAACTATAAATCCCAGCAATTACAACTCCCAAATGTCAAGGTCTATTTTCCCGAAACTCCACCAGTGTTCACATTTGGACATATTGAGTATTTGTGCCAGGTTTGCTCCAGATCCATTGTTGTTTGAATCCACAGTGCTCTCTGGATGTAGGTGAACTGAAACTCCAAAACTCTAGCTCAATGCCCACCAAACCCTTCCAGTATTTTCTGTTGGTCATGGCAATTCAGCGTGCCAAGTTTGGTCCAATTCCATCGTTGGTGGAGTCCAGAATGCTCTTTGATAGTAGGTGAACTATAAATCCCAGCACCTACAACTCCCAAATGACAAAAATCAATCCCCCCATATTGGGTCTTTTTTGCCCAATTTGGTCCAGTGAATGAAAATACTTCCTGCATATCAGATATTTACATTACAATTCATAACAATAGCAAAATTACAGTTGTGAAGTAGCAACAAAAATAATTTTATGGTTGGGGGTCATCACAACATGAGGAACTGTATTAAGGGGTCACGGCATTAGGAAGGTCGAGAACCACTGACTTAAGGGAATGAAGTTGATATAACTTAAGCTCTTTTTTTCAGATGAAGGGTGCATCTACACTGCAAAATTAGTGTAGTTTGGCACCAGTTCAGTGGATTATTTCCAACCTGGAAGGGAGTTTGGTCCCGGAGCTAAACTGGGGGCTCGCCACACGAAAGGGATGCAGATTGCTTTGGAGCAAGGGCACTTCCTGGACCCCTTGGAAGTGGCCCTGGAGCTCCGCAAAGACAAAGATGCCCAAAGGCAAGAAGAGGAGGAAGGGAGGAAAGGCAAAACAGATGGCTCTCTTGATGGTCAAGCTGGAAGCTGTGGCGATTCCTGGGCCAAAGACAAACCCCGCTCAGAGGTGCAGTGCAAACACTTCAGGGAATTTGGCTACCAAGATGCCAAAGGGCCCCGGGATGTTTGCAGCCAGCTCCACAAACTGTGCCACCAGTGGTTGCAGCCAGAGAAGCACACCAAGAGCCAGATCCTAGACCTAGTGATCCTGGAGCAGTTCCTGGCTGTCCTCCCTGCAGAGATGGAGAGGTGGGTCCGGGAATGTGGGGCAGAGACCTGCTCCCAGGCGGTGGCTTTGGCTGAAGGCTTCCTCCTGAGCCAAGCAAAGAGCATCAAGCTGGAGGAGGAACAGGTAAGAGCAGGCCTGGGCTAACGTTTGGCCCTCCAGGTGTTTTGGACTTCAACTTCCACAATATTGACGTGACAATATATTTTTGACTTTGGGTTGCTATGAGTTTTTCAGCTGCCTGGCTGTGTTCCAGCCCCATTCTCTCCTGACTATTTATTTACGATATTTATATGCCGCCTTTCTCACCCCGAAGGGGACTCAGAGCGGCTTACAAGATACATATATACATACAATATATTGTGTTATTAGCATAGTACAATATCAGTATTAAAT
This sequence comes from Anolis sagrei ordinatus, assembly GCF_025583915.1. NCBI lineage: Eukaryota > Metazoa > Chordata > Lepidosauria > Squamata > Anolidae > Anolis > Anolis sagrei. The sequence goes on from NW_026845477.1 coordinate 299,948,273, forward strand.
ATTGCTATATTGCCCTATACCATTATATTGTAACATTATTAGTAATATAACATCTTATAAATAAAAATGTAATGTTCGTTTGTGGGATTCACATAATTCAAAAACCACTGGACAAATTGACACCATATTTGGACACAATACACCTATCAGGCTAACGAGTGAGCATCACTCATAAAAACACTGAAAAACACAGCAGAAGATACTTAAAAAGCCCCCCCAAAAAAGCATACCCGTATATTCCGGCATATAAGACGACTGGGCGTATAAGACGACCCCCAACTTTTCCAGTTAAAATATAGAGTTAAGACGACTCCCATGCATAAGACTACACCTGTGTATAAGATGACCCCTGACTGTTGAGAAGATTTTCTTGGGTCAAAAAGTAGTCATATACCAGAATATACTGTATATATACACAAACACATATATATATACACATATACACAAATATATACACACACATACATACAGACTGGGCCACAGCAACGCTTGGCAGGGGACAGCTAGTGTAATAGAAATATATAATTATAATATATTATTAGTAGTAGTATTATATTGCATTAAATTATAAAATATTATAAATTTTATGTGTATATACAATATATTATATTACATTTTGCCTACATCTGCAGCTGGCATCTTCAGAGAGTGTCTTAAATGTCTTACAAAGTCTTAAATACAATTAAAAACATAACATATAATAAAAACTAAGCAAAACAATAAAATATAAGTTCATAGTGTCTCCTTGTTAAAAACGTTGTCCAGACTCATTGTCTAGATGCTCCATTTTCCTGTGTTAGTTACTCTGCATTTGCAAAAAAGCTACATCTTGATTTTTTCCCCGGAATGTTAAAAGGGTGTTCCATAGCCGATGGGCCACCACTGAAAAGGCCCTGTCTCGTCCCCGCCAAACGTACTTGTGACAAATGCAGTAATGGGAGCAGGGCCTCCCCAGATGATCTTAAGGTCCTAGATTATTCATATGGGGAGATGCCTATGGAACACACTCTCCAGCAAAATTAGGGCAACCCCTTCACTCCTCTCCTTTAGCAAAAAGGTCAAATCATGGCTTTGGGACCAAGCATTTGGCAGCTAACCGAGTAGCAACAGCAATAAATATATGAGAACCAACCAAGAATAAACCTCGGACTGGAACTTTGGATGTTGACTTGGATTTGTGATCTGGGCCTGGCTTTGTTTTAATTTTAATGTATAATTTTAATATTTTAATGTCTATTTATAACTTCTTGTTTACCTATTTGTAAATCTGTTTGTAATGTGATTAATGTTGTTGTCGGCATCGAATGATTGCCATTGTAAGCCGCCAGGAGTCCCCCCTCGGGGGTTGAGAAGGACGGGATAGAAATGTTTGAAATAAATAAATAATAATAAAACTAAATAAATGTATCCATCAGTGTACCATCTAGGGGACTCTGGGAGTTGCAGTCCTAAAAATAATGTTATTTGCATCTAGTCATTCTGGCTTTTATTTCATGTGCAGGAGCCCCACGCGGAAGGGCTGGCTAATTTCTCTGAGCAGGTGAAAGATCCATCCATCATCTCTGATAAGCTTCTCTTTTGGGGAACAACTCAGGATGATGAAGCTCGCAACACATCACACGGTAGGGAAAAATTTATTTGCACTGGGTTTCTGAATGCTCTAAATTTTGCAGAGAGAAGTTCCAGTTTGCTAGGTTAGATCTTGACTGAGCCATATTTAATGAGTAGACTCATTAAAATCCATATGTTTTGCTCTTGAGCAAGACGTTCTTATTTTGATTCATGAGTCATGTGTATACTATACGAGGGTTGAATGAAAAGTAATGCCTCCACCTTCGTTACTTGGGTTTGGATGAGAATATTTTAATAAATCAAACACAGAAATAATCCTTAGAATGTGCTCTTTAACTACCACTATTCACTTTTTGACATAATCACCAGACAATTGGATACATTTCTGCCAACGATGAACAAGTTTTCTGAAGCCATCATGGAAGAAGTCGACACTCTGTTTCCGCAACCCATTGTGCACAGATCTTCCGATAGCCAAGCAAAGCAATAATGTAACATCACAGAAGAAGTCGACACTCTGTTTCCGCAACCCATTGTGCACAGATCTTCCGATAGCCAAGCAAATGTGACCCACATGTTATTGTGAAATGCCGATTATGCTTGAAATGTCTCTCTGAGTAATACAACGATCGTCCTGCCCCCACCCACCCCGGTCTTCACTCTGGTCCTGAGCGACAGGTGGTGTTGGTGGGAGGGGTCCCCAGCTGATGACAAATGCAGGAGACAAGATGGAACTGTCCCCTGGCCCCCCTACCTCTTCACTCTGGCCCAGAGCAGCAGTTGGTGCTGAGGGGAGGGGTCCCCAACTGACCTAGAAACAGGGCTAGCATTTGAAACACTAAAATGTGTATTGTCGAAGGTTTTCATGGTCGGAATCACTGGGTTGTTGTAGGTTTTCCGGGCTATACGGCCATGTTCTAGAGGCATTTTCTCCTGACGTTTTGCCTGCATCTATGGCAAGCATCCTCAGAGGTAGTGAGGTCTGTTGGAAGTAGGAAAATGGGTTTATATATCTGTGGAATGACCAGGGTGGGACAAAGGACTTTTGTCTGCTGGAGCTAAGTGTGAATGTTTCAACTGACCACCTTGATTAGCATTTAATGGCTTGGAAGTGCCTGGGGGAATCTTTCTTTGAGAGGTGATTTGATGTGCCTGATTGTTTACTCTCTGTCATTTTGCTGTTGTAATTTCAAATCAAATCACCTCTCAAAGAAAGATTCCCCCAGGCACTTCCAAACCATTAAATGCTAATCAAGGTGGTCAGTTGAAACATTCACACCTAGCTCCAGCAGACAAAAGTCCTTTGTCCCACCCTGGTCATTCCACAGATCTATAAACCCATTTTCCTACTTCCAACAGACCTCACTACCTCTGAGGATGCTTGCCATAGATGCAGGCGAAACGTCAGGAGAAAATGCCTCTAGAACATGGCCATATAGCCCGGAAAACCTACAACAACCCACTAAAATGTGTGTCGGCAAGTGTTATTTGTTTCCTTCTTTGGGCTCATGGACTGTTTTCCTTTTCTATTCCAGTAGATGATGTTCCACCCTCTGGGGAAAACGCGCATCAGGAGAATGAAGAGACTCTCATGAACCAAAAGGGGCCAAAAGAGAAAGAAAGAAACCAAACAGAGAGGTGGAGAAATAAATCTGTCCATTCCCAAAGTGAACGCCCAATCCAGCCAGAAAAACAGAAGGGAAGAAGAAGGAATGTCTGCCCCGGGTTTGGGAAAAGTTTCAGCCACAGGTCGGACCTTAACTGGAGAGCACACATCGATGAGAAACCCTATAAATGCCTGGAGTGTGGAAAGAACTTCAGCCAGATCCCGCACCTCCGTCTCCATCAGAGGATCCACACCGGGGAGAAGCCGTACAAGTGTTCGATCTGTGGGAAGAGCTTCCACCGTAGCTTCATCCTCACAGCTCACCAGAGGATGCACAAAGGAGAGAAGCCGTACAGTTGCTCCGAGTGCGGCAAGCGTTTTTACGACCGCTCGCATCTTATCAGCCACCAGAGGACTCACACCGGGGAGAAGCCGTACAAGTGCCTGGAATGTGGCAAGAACTTCAGCCACAAGGTGAACCTCACCTCCCACCAAAGGATCCACACGGGAGAGAAGCCCTACCACTGCTCGGACTGCGGGAAGAGCTTTTGCGACAAGCAGAACCTTCTCCGACACCAGAGAATCCACACAGGAGAGAAACCCTACAAATGCCAGGAGTGCGGGAAGCATTTCAGGCAGCGGGCGACTCTGACCTCGCACCAGAGAGTCCATACAGGAGAGAGACCCTACCGGTGCCCCGAATGCGGAAAGAGCTTTTACAGGAAGGCAGATCTCAACCGACATCGGAGAATCCACACTGGGGGCGAAAGGCCTGTACTTTCGTGGAGTGTCGAAATGGCTCCGGATGGTGTGTCTCTCTTGTGCCCCAAAAAGGACTTGTCACAGGACAGTCAGTGTGTAATACCTGAGATTAAGCAAGAAGTGAATTGTTAGATCAACTGATTATGGATGAAATACAGTCACCTTCCACATTTGTTGGGGTTAGAAGCACAAGACCCCTGTGAAAGTGAATGTATGTAAATAAATGCTAATTTTCTTTTTTACTTGAGAGAATCTCTAGGTCTTCCAAAGAATCATACAGTTCGAAGAGACCTCATGTGCCATCTAGTCCAACCCCTTGCCAAGAAGCAGGATAATAATAATAATAATAATAATAATAATACTTTATTTATACCCCGCCACCATCTCCCCAAGGGGACTCGGAGCGGCTTACATGAGGCCAAGCCCAACAACACATCAGTAAAAACAAAACAGCAAGCAAATAAAACAGTACAATTAATATAACTCACATATAAACAATATTTAAACAATAAAATTGCATTCAAAGCACCCCTGACAGATGGCCATCCAGCCTCTGTTTAAAAGCCTCCAAAGAAGGAACCTCCACCACATTCCAGGGTAGAGAGTTCCACTGATGAACAGCTCTCACAGTCAGAAAGTTCTTCCTCATGTTCAGATGGAATCTCTTTTCCTGTAGGTAAGCCATTGTTCCATGTCCTAGTCTCCAGGGAAGCAGAAAACAAGCCTGCTCCCTCCTCTCTATGACTTCCTCTCACATCTTGATCTATGGACCTGATTATGTCTCCTCTCAGCCTTCTCTTCTGCAGGCTAAACATGCCCAACTCTTTAAGCCGCTCCTCATAGAGCTTGTTCTCCAGATCTTTTATCAATTTAGTTGCTCTCCTCTGAACACATTCGGCTTAGAGTCAACATCTCCCTTCCATTGCGGGGCCCAGTGTGACTATGGATAACTTCTATCTAAACTTGACCTTAAAATTATATTGTCTAGAGAAATGTCATAGCTAGGAATCTCTGGCCATAAAGTCACACTAAGGTAAAGGTAAAGGTTTCCCTTGACTCTGCGGGGTGGTGCTTATCTCTGTTTCTAAGCCGAAGAGCTGGCGTTGTCCATAGACATCTCCTAGGTCATGTGGCCAGCATGTCTGCATGGAGCGCTGTTACCTTTCCGCCAAAGCGGTAACTGTTGATCTACTCACATTTTCATGTTTTCAAACTGCTAGATTGGCAGAAGTTGGGCCTAACAGCAGGAGCTCACCCCACTCCCCGATTCAAATCACCAACCTATCTGTCAGCAAGTTCTACAGCTCAGCGGTTTAACCTGCTGTGCCACCAGGGGGTCCTTACTTAAAAAAAATCTAAAATCTTAACAGTAAATAAAGAACAAAACTCAAACACAGGGGAACTTTAGACAAGAAACAATCAGGGACAGCTAATCCCCTCAACAAAGGATTCCACCAGGCAGTAAGAATGCACACCTAAAAACCGTCAGGCTATTAAATGCTAATCAAGGTGGGATAAAGAACACAGAGAGGAACTCCAGACAAGAAACAATAGGGACAGCTAATCACCTCTCTAAAAAGGATTCCCCTCTCACCTCTCATCAAAGGATTTCCCCAAGCAGTAAGATGTCACATTTAATATCCTGACGTAGACATTGTCAGGATATTAAATGCTAATCAAGGTGGCCAATTGCAGCATTCACACCTACCTCCAACAGACAAAAGAGTTCTTTCTCCCACCCTGAATATTTCACAGATATTGTTGTACATTTGTTTAGTGGCTTCTGACTCTTCGTGACCTCATGGACCAGCCCATGCCAGAGCTCTTTGTTGGCCGTCACCACCCCCAGCTCCTTCAAGGTCAATCCAGTCACTTCAAGGATCCCAACCATCCACCTGGACCTTGGTCGGCCCCCTCTTCCTTTTTCCTTCCTTTTTCCCCAGCATCATTCCCTTCTCTAAGCTTTCCTGTCTTCTCATGATATGGCCAAAGTACTTCATCTTTGCCTCTAGTATCCTTCCCTCCAATGAACAGTCGGGCTTTGTTTCCTGACGTATGGACTGGTTGAATCTTCTCACAGTCCAAGGCACTCTCAGAACTTTCCTCCAACACCACAGTTCAAAAGCATCTCTCTTCCTTCGCTCAGCCTTCCTTATGGTCCAGCTCTCACATCCATAGGTTGCTACGGGGAATATCATTGCTTTAACTCTGCAGATCTTTGTTGCCAGTCTGATGTCTCTACTCTTTATTATTTTATTGAGATTGGTCATTGCTCTCCTTCCAAGAAGGAAACGTCTTCTGATTTCCTGTCTGTGTCTGCAGTCATCTTTGCACCTAGAAATACAAAGTCTGTCACTGCCTTCACATTTTCTCCCTTTATTTGCCAGTTATCAGTCAGTCTAGTTGACATAATCTTGTTTTTTTATGTTTAAGTGCAACCCAGCTTTTGCGCTTTCTTCTTTCACCTTGTTTAGAAGGCTCCTCAACTCCTCCTCGCTTTCAGCCATCGAAGTGGTATCATCTGCATATCTAAGGTTGTTAATGTTCCTTCCAGAAATTTTCACCCCAGCCTTGCATTCCTCAAGCCCCGCACATCGCATGATGTGTTCTGCATACAAGTTGAATAGGTCAAGTGAGAGGATACAACCCTGCCGTACGCCTTTCCCAATCTTGAACCAGTCAGTTGTTCCATGGTCAGTTCTAACTGTTGCTACTTGGTCCTTATACAGATTCCTCAGGAGAGAGACAAGGTGATTTGGTATGCCTATACCACCAAGAACTTGTCACAATTTATTATGATCCATACAGTCAAAGGCTTTAGAATAGATACATAAACCCCATTTTCCTAGTTTCGAACAGACCTCACTACCTCTGAGGATGCTTGCCATAGATGCAGGCGAAACGTCAGGAGAGAATGCCTCTAGACCATGGCCATATAGCCTGAAAAAACCTACAACAACCCAGTGATTCCAGCCATGAAAGCCTTTGACAATACACAACATCAATGTTTTAGAAATTATAGAAGCACACACACACACACACATAGGAATATATATTAATGTATTTGAGTACCGGAGCCCCAGGTGGCACAGCAGGTTAAACCGCTGAGCTGCTAAACTAGCTAACCAAAAGGTTTCAGGTTTGAATCCAGGGAGTTCTGTGTGGGAAGTCTGGTTCAGTTCCATCATTGGTGGAGTTCAGAATGCTCTTTGATTGTAGGTTAACTATAAATCCCAGCAACTACAACTCCCAAATAAAAAAAACATATTTTTTTTAGTGATGCTCACTCGTTGGCCTGATATGTGTATTGTGTCCAAATTTGGTGTCAATTCATCATTCTGTCATTCTGGGCCAGAGTGAAGAGAGAGGGGCCCAGGGGACAGTTCCATCTTATCTCCTGCATATGTCATCATCTGGGGACCCCTCCCCTCAGCACCAACTGTCATTCTGGGCCAGAGTGAAGAGAGAGGGGCCCAGGGGACAGTTCCATCTTGTCTCCTGCATATCTCATCATCTAGGGGCCCCTTTTCCCCAGCACCAACTGCTACTCTGAGCCAGAGTGAAGAGAGAGGGGGCCAGGGGACAGTCCCATCTTGTTTCCAGTGCTATGCTAATAATGTAATGTAATGTAATATATTGTATATACATATAATATTTATAATATTATAATGTAATGCAATATAATACTAATAAAATAATATGATATTATAGTTATATATTTATATTACATGTAATATTACTAATAATATTACAATATAATAGTATAATAAAATATATTAATATTTAATACTGATACTGTACTGTGCTAATAATATAGTATATTGTATGTGTGTGTGTGTATAAATATCTCTGTGGATCTTAGAAAACCATTTCTTGATTTAAGGCGTTTGGTGTGCTGGCTGATATCCAAACAGAGGATGGGCTGGAGATGTCTCTGCCTTGGTCCTTTCACTATTGGCTGCTACTTCCTCACGGATGTCGGGTGGTGCAATACCGGCTAAGCAGTGTAATTTCTCCTGCGGTGTTGGGCATAGACATCTTGTGATAATGCGGCATGTCTCATTAAGTGCCACATCCACTGTTTTAACGGGATTAGATGTATTCCACACTGGGCATGCGTACCAGAAGCAACTTTCTCCCTGGTGAAATGGCCAAAGCTGGGATCAATCTCCAAGAAAGGCAGAAGCATTAAGGCAGGATCAGATCCTATGTTTTTCAGATCAGTTGACCTAATAGTTGTGATGGCAAATACCCCTCAATTTTGTTCTGTGGGCTCTTCAGAAGATATAGCTTTAGTTTTACAAAATGCCGGAGTYTTCATGKAGAAARGAGAACGGATATGGACTTGACCATATATGGGAAACAAAGACGGGTTTTGGTGCCAAAGATAAGTTTTTTGTGCAAGGGTGAAGTATCGGTCAAGAGACGTGCTGACTTTGCAGAGTCTCCAGCTGCATCAGCATCTTGTGATGTTTCCAAAAAGAGCTTGCTTATTGGAAAACGAAACTTAAAAATATATGATCTAACTGCTTAACATAAATGTAATATTGACAGCTCTCTTAACCAATGATTTAATCTTTGGGGCGGCTCTTAAGGCCGAACCCCTTTGTGTGTATAAAAATAACTCTAACCCATTGTGCTGGGTGACTTCCCCCAGAGACGCCTTGTTGTGTCGGAAGCCAACTAGCAGCTGCTAAAATAAACTTTGATATTCTTGCTGAACCCAGTTGGCTGTTTTCCTGACTCATCTGTGCTCGCAATCGAACTTGGTTTAAACAATTTGGCTAAGCTCTTGAGCATTGCTCAGGGGAAGAAAAAGCCTGCTTCAGCATCTCTATGTAGCGTTTTGCGGGGATTTCCACATCAAGTCCCATGGTGGACCCAGGGGACACTGTTTGGAGATGGGTATCTTTACCTTGGAGAAAAAGAAGGCGGAGAGAAAAGAACATGCTTAGATATTGACTGGGGGCTGAATGGCCATCTGTCAGGAGTGGTTTGATTGTGTCTCCCTGCCTGGCAGAAGGGGCTGGACTGGATGGTCCTCTTCCAGCTCTATGAGTCTAGGATTCTGCACTGAGCACTGAATGCAGTTTGAAGCTAGCTTCAGGCAGAACATACTTTGTAATGCATATTATTTATTTATTTACAGCATTTATATTCCGCCCTTCTCACGCCTTAGGGAACTCAGGGTGGATTACAATGCACATATACTTGGCAAACATTCAGGGCCAGTTAGACATACGACATATATAGACATACAAAGAGGCTATTTAACATTCCAGCTCTGCCCAAGCGTTCCTGGCTCAATTCCGGCCACAGAGGGAGCTGTTGTCCATTGTGACACCGAGTCCTTTGATGGAATACTTCCTCATTCCTCTGCATGCTGCTGGAAGTTTTTATGGTGTCGTAAATTAGTTAAATTATTTATTTATAATTTATTTATAGCATTTTTACCCTGCTCTTCTCAACCCCCAGGGGGACTCAGAGCGGCTAACAAAAAGCAACAATTCAACGCCACAATCAATAACACAGTATAAAACCATAAATACATACAGAGTTAAAACTGAAATGGCAGGGAAATAGGTTTTGAGGAAAGGAGAGATAATTACCAAGAGACATCCTTTCTGGAGATTAAGAAAAGGTACGGCTTTATTTCCAGCTGGTGACTCTGGTGGACTCGTGTCCCAAAAAGCAAAACCCAGAGCCCCGATCAAGGTGTGGACTGGCCTTTTATAGTCTCCAATCGGAATGAAACAAAGAACATACATCTTCATACAATCATCATCATCCCTACGTCATCCTGGCATCATAAGAATATCAGGTTCCAACCTCCAACATGCAAAAACAATGTCTCTGTGTCTATCTGAAGAGCAGGCATTTTGCAGTCATCGATCAAGGGGCCTACTCTGACCTGTCAGAGGTGCTTCTTCGTCCTAGCACGGGCTTCTCCAACGGGCTTATCTCTCTTCTGGAATGCATGCCCCCCTTCCTCTTCAGCCCCTTTTGGAGACAAGCCGCTTACTTGCCTGTCAGCTACACAGAGGGAACTAGATTTTCCTATACATTTAAAGTACATATGATTTTTATGCATAAATCAATCAATAAATATCCATTTTTCCAATATCTCCTCATCAAAACAATAGCAATTAATTAACCAAATTATCATAACAATATTAAAACAATACGCAGTCCACAAGCCCACTGATAGAACAATAAAACCGTATCCTCATACATATCGTCTTGCCAGTCTATTTCCAGTCAAAGTGCTGCTTTATGTTTATTGTCCGAAAGCCTGGTCCCAAAACCAAGATTTTAATTTCTTCCTGAACACCAGGAGTGATGGAGTCGATCGTATTTCATTTGGAAGCTAATTCCACAGGCGGGGGCTACAGCCGAGAAGGCCCTGTCTCTCGTCCCCGCCAGCCGCGTTTGCGATGTTGGTGGGAGTGAGAGCAGGGCCTCCCTGGATGATCTCAAGTTACGAGGTGGGACATAGAAGCAAATTAGCCTCGCCGCATAAACAGGTACCTAAATTTCCTACTTGACAGATGCAACTGTCTTTTGGGCTGCATAGGTCGACAGCAAGCTGGATGAATGGCCGGAAGCTCACTCCGACCCGGGTTTTCAGTGTATTAAATTAAACACTATATAACACATTTTTTTCTCTGGGTTATAAATGTCATTTCCTAATTCTATAATAATAATATGGAAAAAGGTTTGTTAAACTGAAAAAAAAACTTTCTTTTTATGGGACATTTTGCAGTAGTTTTACAACTCAACATAGTTTGTGCCACAAAAACAAAGTTTCTGGTGTATAACAGCGACTTTCAATGCAAGCACCACACAATGAAACAGGAAATAAGTCTTTCCAACCAGGAACAGAAACATTTTTTTCCCCAAATTTGGTTACATAGAGGAAGAGGCAGAAGAAATAGAGCAAGGAGGTGAGAAGAGAGGCCACTTCAGGGTTAAAACCAGAAAGTCTCGCTTCCCAGAGCGGTAGCATAGCTTCATGGTGAAGCCTACTTCCGGTTTGGTCCCGCCCCGGAAGTCCTCCCGCCCAAGGAGTTTGCAGAGCCCCTGGATCTGCTTCACCTGCAGAAGAAGGTAGCCAAGAATGGGTTGAGAAGGGAAGGAGCTGGGCTGGGTGGTGTTGGTTTAGGCCAGGCCTAATTCCCCACAGTGAGGACATCGGTTTCCAGACTGATCAGGGTTGGCTTGATGGTCCTTCCTCTTGGCACGTTTCTCCCATTCCTGCCTCTTCTAATTCTGCAGCACTGCTGGTCACAGCTGACCTCCAGTTGGAGCGCTCAAGGGCCAGGGCTTCCCAGTTCTCAGTGTCTATGCCAGAGTTTTTGAGGTTGGCTTTGAGCCCATCTTTCAATCTCTTTTCCTGTCCACCAACATTCAATTTTCCATTCTTGAGTTCGGAGTAGAGCAACTGCTTTGGGAGACGGTGGTCGGGCATTCGGACAACGTGGCCGGCCCAGCGGAGTTGATGGAGGAGGACCATCGCTTCAATGCTGGTGGTCTTTGCTTAGTGGTCTTTGCTTCTTCCAGCACGCTGACATTTGTCCGCTTGTCTTCCCAAGAGATTTGCAGGATTTTCCAGAGGTAATGCTGATGGAATCGTTCCAAGAGTTGCATGTGACATCTGTAAACAGTCCACGTTTCACAGGCGTATAGCAGGGTTGGGAGGACAATAGCTTTATAAACGAGCACCTTGGTATCCCTACGGATATCCCGGTCCTCAAACACTCTCTGCTTCATTTGGAAAAATGCTGCACTCGCAGGGCTCAGGCGGTGTTGTATTTCGGTGTCATGTTGACTTTGGTGGAGAGGTGGCTGCCAAGGTAGTGAAAATGGTCAACATTTTCTAACATTACACCATTAAGCTGCATTTCTTGCATTGGAGAGGGATTGGCTGGGAACTGCTGGAAAAGCACTTTGGTTTTCTCGATGTTCAGTGACAGGCCAAGCTTCTCATATTTACAATGCAAGAAGAAATGCAGTTCAACACAACTTTCACAGCCACCGCTCAATGCGACAGAATTCTGAGAGTTGTAGTTTGCTGAGGCATCAGCGCTCTTCGTTGAGAAGAACTTGCAAAATCACTGCTCGCCTGGTTCCATAATTGCAGCAACTAAAGTGGCGTCAAAATGTATTAACTCTACAGTGTAGCTGGAATCTAGTCCAACACTCCAACCATTACTCCTCACTGCCTGGAGGAAGGCAGGCAAACGGGAGGTATCTTGAGATCCCATCCTTCTTCATTCAAGAAGGACTTGGTTCTTGAACCCTTTTGTCTTGCGTATACACAAGGACAAGGTACAACATAAACCTCGCTTACCTTTAGGCAGGTGAGTAAACGGTGGTTGCTTACAGTTCCCACCAACTCTGTACCACATTACTCATGGGAACCAATGATGGGAATTGCAGTCTACCTTTAGATGCAACGTTTGGAGAGTCAAAATATAAGGAATTATCTTGTGGATAAAATATTAGCTAACATCACGAGATCACTTACGTGTGTTCTCAAAGTAGTACAGTGGGTCTTATGTTTGGTGGCAGGAACTCCACAGATACCAAAAAGTATCTAATGTTACACCATTAAGCTGTACTGTAGAACAGGCATGGGCAAACTTTGGCCCTCCAGGTGTTTTGGACCAACTCCCACAATTTCTAACAGCCTCAGGCCCTTTCCCCAGACAACTATGGAAACCTACTGGGTGTCCATGGGCAAGTCACACTCTCTCAGCCTCTGTTTCCAATGTCTTTTACTGTCAAGAGAATGAGAAGACAGTTTTCTTTGAAGTGGTGGAACTGCTGGTTGAGATGTTTTCTAGAACACTGCAAATGGGGTCCCCTTAGCTCAGTGTAACCCATCCAGCACAGGCTGTAACAGTGGACTCTATGGAACATGCTTCAGCTATACTCCAGGGCAGTGTGGATTGAGATAACCCAGTTCAAATCGGATAGTGTTGGATTTTCTGCCTTAACATTCTGGGTTATATGACGGTATGGAAGGGCCCCCAGTTTTTCTAGAATTTGGTCAAATATTCTTAATCAGCATAGTCCATGTGTCCATCTCAGCCATTCACAGACCCTTCTTGTATTGGGATGACTGGTGACTTCCATCTCTGATCATGCACAATACTTTAAGCCATTATCATATATTGTAGCATTCCCCCAAGTTTTCCTCATTTTTGGACCTTTCTGCAAGGCCACCATATATAAGAAAATGTCCCAATATTTGGAGCTCTACAGTTGTTACAGTTAATTGTCATCTGCTTCTCTTACAGGAAGAAGCTGATTTTTCAAATGCTGACTTTCTACTCTGAGTGTAAATTAGTTGGAGGCGGAAGCACTGGCGATCGCTACAGTATTACTTCTGAGGCGACACCCCCACTTCCCTACTCTTGCCTTCCAAAAGAATTTGACAGCCCAGCAAGGAGATGGAAGAGCCAGATCTAGCTGAGCCTGAAACGGAAAGTGGATATTCTGATGTCTCTTGGGCAGAGAGCCATGGAGTCTTCTGGGAGAGGAGAGCGTGGGAAAACCTGGCGGAAGAGTACACCGGCGGCTCAGAGGCCCAGCTTCGGTGCTTTAGGGGATTCTCCTACCAGGATGCCAAGGGACCCCGAGAGGTTTGCAGCCGGCTTCATGCTCTTTGCCGGCAATGGCTGAAGCCAGAAAGACACACCAAGGCAGAGATGCTGGACCTGGTGGTGCTGGAGCAGTTCCTGGCCATCCTTCCTATGGAGATGGAGCGCTGGGTGAGGGAGTGCGGGGCAGAGAGCAGCTCCCAGGCCGTGGCCCTGGCAGAAGGATTCCTCCTCAGCCACGCAGAGGAGCAGAAGCAGGAGGAGGAGGTGAGAGCATCTGTTTGCTCATTCCAAGGGGCAGAAAACACAGGGCGGGGTGCCCTAAAGTCCAGGAATGGGTAAACTTCACCCCTCCCTCCAGGTGTTTCGGTCTTCAACTCCCACAATTCCTAACATCCTACTGGCCATTAGGAATTGTGGGAGTTGAAGTCCAAAACACCCGAAGGGCAATGTTTGCCCATGCCTGCTTTATACAATATGACTGCTGTACACAGAACAAATCAAATCGCAAATTGGGTGTTATTGTATCACAACTCCCACACACACACACACACAATATATGATATCGCACCGGGACTGTGGCGCAGCTGGCTGGGAATCAGCTGCATTAAGATCACTACTGACCGAAAGGTCATGAGTTCGAAGCCAGCCCTGGTTCAGAGTGAGCTCCCAGCAAAAATTGTGTAGCTTGTTGTCGACCTTTGCAGCCCGAAAGACAGTTACATCTGTGAAGTAGGAAAATTAGGTACCACTTTGTGGGGAGGCTATATTAACTGATTTACGAGGGTCTGGAGAACAAGCCCTATGAGGAGTGGCTTAAAGAATGGGCATGTTTAGCCTGCAGAAGAGAAGGCTGAGAGGAGACATGATGAGAGCCATGTATAAATATGTGAGGGGAAGTCATAGGGAGGAGGGAGCAGGCTTGTTTTCTGCTGCTCTGGAGATTAGGACATGGAGCAATGGCTTGAAACTACAAGAAAGGAGATTCCACCTGAACATTAGGAAGAATTTCAGCAGTGGAACCTTGCCCTGGAGTGTGGTGGAGGTTCCTTCTTTGGAGGCTTTTAAACAGAGGCTGGATGGCCATCTGTTGGGGGTCCTTTGAATGCAATTTTCCTGCTTCTTGGCAGAACGGGGTTGGACTGGCTGACCCACGAGGTCTCTTCCAACTCTGTGATTCTATGCTTTTGCCCATCGGAGAGCCTTACACCTCTCCCACTCATGGTGCTCAGTGAAGTGTTTTATCTTCATCCTAATGCAAGGACTGGATATTTGGAGGAAAGTGGATCCTGTTCGATGAGACCATGAAAGGTAAACATGAGTATGTTGAAGCTGGACTCAACACAAGTACATAACCAATATAGGTCCTTTCAGCATGTTCCTATCCTTGGCCTGTATGGTGTGTTTCTTTTTTTCACTGCTTTTATCCTTGATCTTCTTCACTCTTCTTTCAGATTAGGATGGAGTTGGGCAAAAGAACTGCTGCATTTCCTGAACCAGAGGAGCCTCCACTAGACATTCAGCAGAGGACAGAGATGCAATGGATCATGCAGGAGGGTGACAAAGGTGCTGTGTCTCTTGGTGTGGAGTTGTGGGTCGTCCATGTAGTCTGGCCTTCCTCTTTTTAGAGTATTGCTTCAATTCCTGTGCTACCTTTACATTTCTCTTGACTGTGGAAAAGAGCCAGCACTATGAAGAGTTTTAATTCTCAGGATTGTGGGAACAAGGATTTGAATCTTTTACTCAGGATTTTATGTTTTATGATGTTTATTTTAATTTGTCTGTATGGTTTTCCTTTCTGGCAGTTTAATGTTTTGCTTTATATGATGGAAACCGCCCTAAGTCCCCTTGGGAAGATAGGGCAGTATACAAATAACATTATTATTATTATTATTATTATTATTATTATTATTATTATTATTATTATTATTTTACTGACATAAAAATACATGACACAGCAAACAAGATATATATGCTGGATTTCATATCACATAATCACAAGTCGAACACTTCCCAAGCATTTAGGACTGTGTGATGTTGTTGTTGTTGTTGTTGTTGTTGTTGTTATTATTTTAGGCCTGAACATGGCCTGAAATTCTTGCAGGATGTGATGGCTATGACTGGTTGCACTTGAGCACATGGGTGGAGGAGCATCATCTGTGAGAAGATATACTAGCACAGACAGAGACAAGGACATGCAAGGGACAAGGTGTTGGATACCTCCTTGTGCAAGATTTCAGAAGCTATAATTGAAATGTCCACCTGCCTCGGTTAGACACAAAGCTGGGATGAGCCCTGAAACTGGGCAGGAAGACAGACAACAAACCCTAACTTTAACCAAATAATGTACTGAGCCTTGGGACTGGTTTCAGCCCAACCTACTCATAGGACTAGTCAAGATAGATTAAGTATATTTCAGGCATCAGTATTTTATAGAACTTCATACTTATGCAGACAACAACACACTTCAAATTTGCAGCTTTGATCGTTCACAGATTTGATTATGTCCTCTTGAGAAATTTTTCAATCCTCCTCTGTGGTCAACTTCTACCATAGTTGTGCTGGAAGACCTAGAGCAGTGATTCTCAACCTGTGGGTCCCTAGGTGTTTTGGCCTACAACTCCCAGAAATCCCAGACAGTTTACCAGCTGTTAGGATTTCTGGAAGTTGAAGACCATAACATCTGGGGATCCACAGGTTCAGAACAATTGACCTAAAGTTTCCTAAAGAAAACACTTCTCTACTCATCTGTTGTTCTTCTAGCATAATTATGAGGTCAAGTTCCAGCAGATTTCTGGAAAGATGTTCTCTGTCAGAAATATCAAAAATTAACTAGGTATTTTTAATTACAAAAATGTGAGTCAAGCACTGAAATGGTTGAATGGATGCAATGACTCAGCAAAAGCTGTAGTTCAATATAAGCAGGTGTATCTGTTTCTTAGTAATGCCTCAGTTTGAGAGAGCTCTTTGTGTGAGAGAAGCCTCTCTGAGAGACAACCTCAGTGGTAGTAGGCCTCACTGTGGGAGAAAGGCTTCACAGTGTGAGGTAGGCCTCGGTATGAGAAGGCCTCGTGTGTGAAGCTCCTGTATGAAGGTTGAATTTATTTGTGCTGTGGAAACCTTGTTCTTGTAAATAGTGCAGCCATATTAATTTGAAAAGCCTCTTATGGAAGATATAACATTGGTCTGGGTGTTTTTGTGCTTTTTATCACTTTGGGCTACTGGTGCTGGGTCACGCTGCTGCTAATAAGTTACTCTGCTGTACATTTATGGCCTCCCCATAATGTGGGGTGAGTGGGCTTACTAACAAAAGTTCCTCTGACTTTTGTTAGTAAGCCTACTCGCCCCACATTCTCTCGGATGAAAAAAAAAGACTTCTTATTCACTGTTTTCCCACTTTTGCAGTGGTTCTGTGACCCTAATCTCAAACCTTACCTGAAGATCTCCTTACCTGAAGTCGAGGTGACCAGCATAGCATGTATCAACAATTTGTGTTTTTTTAATGAGGATATTTCCAAGGTCTGGCACTGTATGCCTTAAATTGTGTTTGTTGGCCCTGAGTACATAGTATAGCAGTTACTGCATTTCTAGCATAGCACAAATGACACTCAATGCAGGCCATTGGGAAACATCAACTATTGTCAAAGTGCAGTTGATCAGGCTCACTAAAACAGATCAGCATGTAAATTGGACCTCTAATTCTTATTTTTCACCAAAGCAGCCTCTTACAGAAGGCATGTATTACCCCAATTTATTAATTTTTGTTTGTATAATCTCCCCCCTCTTTAAGAGTTATGTGCATCCATCTCCCTCTCCTACACAGGTGACGAAATGAACCTCTGGCCTTGTTCAAGGGCTTCTCCTGGCTCAATGGAGAGGACTGCAATCCAGCCAGATCAGGTAAGAAAAACTCAATGGGAGTTAGATCTGGGTACAAGAGAGGATTCTATGGATATCTTTGTTCTGAAGAGAGAGGTGAGATTACATTTTTTCATATATTTTTCTCTTTGTATATATTTATCCACAGCTGCCTGGGCAGCTGTGCTGGAATTGATCATATTAGATAGGCTAAATACAATCTATGATGTTTTAGTTTTTTTTCTAAGGCAGGCTTGAGCAACCTTTTACTCTATTAATATTATTTTATTACATTTATTATTTTACTGTATTTACTATTATTATGACATTTACATTATTTCACTCTATTAATATTATTTTATTACATTTATTATTTTATTCTCTTTATTATTATTACATTTATTATTTTACTCTGTTTTTATAATTACATTTACATTATTTTACTCTATTATTATTTTTATTACATGTATTATTTTACTCTTTATTATTATATTTACATTGTTTTTCTCTATTTTATTACATTTATTATTTTACTCTCTTTATTGTTATAGGAAGGTTACGTAAGCACATTTACATTGAAGGTTAGAATAATGGTTCAATCAGAGTTGATCTTAAATTAGTTTTATTTATTTATTTATCAATTTTCTATACCGCCACTCCACGAAGGCTCTGACCGGTTCACAATATACATATGTAATACATAACATTAAAATCAAGGAAATATTCAAAATGTATGTAAATATTCAAAAACATTGAATTTTTTAATTTCCCACCCTCAGCTTATACCTGAGTCAATAAGTTTTCCCAGGTTTTTTTGTGGTAATATGTGGTGCCTCAACTTATATTTGGGTCAGCTTATACTTGAGTATATACGGTACCTTAAAATGGAATTAGAAAGTGTTCAAAATAAAAGGAGAGAGTGAGAAAGAGTTTATGTGTCAGTCAGATTGAGTTGGGAGGCCTACTTCCCTTCTCTTGTGGATATGGGGGTCATACTGTGCATTCATTGTCATATTGGAAGTTTTATCAACAATTCCTTTTTGTCATGATCCTAGGGAGCCGCTTTGAATGTTGTTTAAGACAGGAAAATGGGTATAAATAGCGATAATCGTCATCATTATCGTTCTTCACGTGGGTTTTGTTTTGATTCTGGAAGAGACCTCTGGTTTGCCAAGTGCTCAACAGTGTTAAATCTTTGTTTCAGGGCCTGGTGGCCTTTGAAGAGGTGGCTGTGCGTTTCTCAGAGGAGGAGTGGGCTCTGCTGGACACTGACCAGAGATCTCTGCACAGGGACGTCATTGAGGAGACTTGTGGGATCATGGCCTCTCTGGGTAAGAACTATGCTTTGGCTGATCCTAGAGCTAGGAAATGGTCATATTGTTGCTTTGAGAGTTTTCCATCCTGAGTATACCAGAAATTCTGGATGTCTGGAAATAGCGGATAAAGTTCTGGATTATTTTTGTACAAAATGTTGGGGGGAAGGTCCGTGGATGAATTTGCCTTATTAAACACACAAACACACGAGTGCCATGATATATCTTGCTTGCATTGCCTATAGCCAATACTCCGCATTCATTGGGATTAGGCATAGATAATCTCCACAGAAGTGAAAAACCGCACATTTTTAAAATGCTGTTTTTTCCCCTTGAGGGAACTGTCTTTAGAAATCTCTAGGGCAGGGGTCCGCAAACTAAGGACCGGGAGCTGGATACGGCCCTCCAAGGTCATTTACCCGGCCCTTGGTCAGGGTCAACCTAAGTCTGAAACAACTTGAAAGCACACAACAACAACAACAACAACAATCCTATCTCATCACCCAAAAGCAGGCCCACACTTCCCATTGAAATCCTAAGAAGTTTATATTTGTTAAAATTGTTGTTCATTTCAATTATTGTATTGTTTTTAAGTGTTTTTTTGCACTTCAAATAAGATATGTGCAGTGTGCATAAGAATTCATTCATGTTTTTTTCAAATTATAATCCGGCCCTCCAACAGTTTGAGGGACTGCGACTTGGCCCTCTGTTTAAAAATGTTTGAGGACCCCTGGTCTAGGGCATCCAGCATGGTTCTAAGGCCAACTTTCACCAGATATTGATTGTAGAATTACACTGGAAGACCTAGAGCAGTGGTTCTCAACCTGGGGTCCCCAGATGTTTTTGGCCTACAACTCCCAAAAATCCCAGCTAGTTTACCAGCTGTTAGGATTTCTGGGAGTTGTAGGCCAAAAACATCTGGGGACCCCAGGTTGAGAACCACTGACCTAGAGGTTCCTGGAGAGAACCCATTCAGTATCGGCCACTTTAGGACTCTCGCTTGCTGATGTATTCTTGCGAGTCTCCCTGTAGACTTTAGAAAGCTGTTTCTTGATTTAAGGCTTTGGCGTGCTGGCTGATATTCAAACAAAGGATGGGCTGGAGATGTCACTGCCTTGGTCCTTTCATTATTGGCTGCTACTTCCCGGGGGATGTCAAGTGGTGCAATACCTGGCTAAACAGTATAATTTCTCCAATGGTGTAGGGCGTAGACATCCTGTGATAATGCGGCATGTCTGACTGGCACAACCTGGGGATCACAACCAGACACAGTGACGACATCTGCCCTTGCACTATGCTACTCTGCTGCTAAATACGCATGCCCAGTGTGGAATACATCTCACCATGTTAAAACAGTGGGTGTTTGCCGTGTATGTGTTCTGTCATCCATCCTGAGTCCTTCAGGATGAGAAGGGAGGAATATAAATGCTGTAAATAAATAAGATATCCAGGTGGCAAAGCTGACAGTGGCCATTCCTGCGTGGTCTTATTAATCCTCACTATATGTGGGTTTGACTTTGAGACTTCTTTCCTTCTTGGGTCACATAACTTTTCCTTTTTTTCAGGTGCTATGAGAAAGGGTGAATCAAATGATGAGAAGGAGAGAATGCAAACTACAGCAGAACAAGCGGGGGTGCAGAAATCTGGTTTTCCCGAGAGTGTTGGCTCCCACAAAATATCTCTGCTAGAGGAATGTTGCACAGGAAGAGAAAGCAATATATTCCTTTGCTGGGCAGAAAACCTAACTGGGATATCGAGTGCCGGCGTGCCTATAGGAGAACACGAAACAAAGGAACTATTTCAAGACTCAGAATGTGGAAAGACCTTCAAACGGAAGGTAGATGTTGTTGTCCATCAAAGAACTGACACGGAGGGCAAGTGTTTCCCATGCTCTGTTTGCGGAAGGAGCTTCTGTCAATGCCAAAGCCTTACTGAACACCAAATGAACCATGAAGGAAACAAACTGTATGAATGTTCAGACTGTGGAAAGAGCTTCGTACCAGACAATAGATTAACTTTCTATAAAACGCCCAATGTGGGGGAGAAATTATATAAATGCTTCGAATGTGAGAAAAGCCTCAGAGGGAGCGAGATTCTTATTGAACGGGAGCAAACGCATGTGAGAGAGGAATCATACAAATATAACGAGTGTGAGAAAAGCCTCAGAGAGAGCAAGATTCTTACTGAACGGGAGCGAATGCATATGAGAGAGGAGCCATACAGATATAACGAGTGTGAGAAAAGCCTCAGAGAGAGCGAGATTCTTACTGAATGGGAGCAAACACATGTGAGAGAAGAACCATACAAATATAACAAGTGTGAGAAAAGCCTCAGAGAGAGCGAGATTCTTACCGAACGGGAGCAAACGCATATGAGAGAGGAACCACACAAATATAATGAATGTGAGAAAAGCCTCAGAGAGAGCGAGATTCTCACCGAACGGGAGCGAATGCATGTGAGAGAGAAACCATACAAATATACCGAGTGTGAGAAAAGCCTCAGAGAGAGCAAGATTCTTACTGAACAGGAGCAAACGCATGTGAGAGAGAAACCATACAAATATAACGAGTGTGAGAAAAGCCTCAGAGAGAGTTGTAAACTTGCTGTTGATACAAGAACTCACTCAGGAGAGGTGTCATATAAATTCACGGGGAAGAGCTTCATCCAGGAAGACGGCCTCGCTGTTCATCCAAGAATCCATAAGGAAGAAAACCTATATAGATGTTTTGAGTGCGGAAGCGGCAACATCCTTCCAAACCACCAAAGGACCCACACGGGAGAGAAACTGTACAAGTGTTTGCAGTGTGGGAACATCTTGACCGAAGCTGGAATGGCAGGTAAGGTCCCCTCGTTGGCTACTCCCGGCATGTCGAAAAAGCGCAGATCAATAAGTTTAGCCACCAAAATGGAAATCATACGAAGAGTGGAGGCCGGAGAGAGGAAAAGCCGGGTGGCCCAGTCTCTGGGGCTGGCCCAGTCCACTCTGAAGACTATTTTAAACCAGTCGGACAAGATCAAGTCCTCCGTGCAAAACTGCAGCGCTGTGACGGTGGGGATCTTGACGCGCACCCGGCACAGCGTCATCGAGAAGATGGAGAGGCTGCTGAGCATTTGGGTGGAGGAAATGAGGCAGCACCGCGTGCCCGTCAGCCAACTGGCCATCCAGCACAAAGCCTTAAGCCTCTTTCACCAGTTAAAGGCCCAGGGACACGGAGGCGCCACGGAAACATTTGTGGCTTCCCGTGGGTGGTTCCACAAGTTCAAGAAACGGGCCAGAATTCACAGCGTTCGCTTTATCGGTGAAGGTCCAAGTGCCGACATCCAGACAGCTAACTCGTCACCAGGCTCAAATGTGTAACGGAGTGGTCATGATGCCTGCTGAATTGAATGTTCAATGCTGATTAAAGTGGCTGTTTTGGGAGCTTTTCCCTTCAAAATCCATTATCACTTTAAGACAGCATTTCTCAACCTGGGGGTCGGGACCCCTGGGGGGGTCGCGAGAAGGTGTCAGAGGGATCGCCAAAGACCATCAGAAAACACAGTATTTGCTATTGTTCATGGGTGTTCTGTGTAGGAAGTTTGGCCCAATTCTATCGTTGGTGAGGTTCTGAATACTCTTTGATTGTAGGTGAACTATAAATTACAGCAACTACAACTCCCAAATGTCAAGGTCTATTTTACCCACCAGTGTTCAAATTTGGGCATATTGAGTTTCTGTGCCAAGTTAGGTCCAGATCCATCAATGCCAGAGTCCACAGTGCTTTCTGGGTGTGGGTGAACTACAACTCCAAAACTCAAGGTCAATGCCCACCAAACCCTTTCAGTATTTCCTGTTGGTCATCGGAGTTCTGTGTGCCAAGTTTGGTTCAATTCCATCATTGATGGAGTTCAAAACGCTCTTATAGTGCAGTTAACTATAAATCCCAACAACTACAACTCCTAAATGACAAAATCAATCCCCCCCCCCCCGCCTCCGCTCCAACCCTACCACTATTCATGCAGCAGGTAAAAAAAAAAGCCATGCAGCAGGTTAAAAAAAAAGGGATTTTGGCCGTATAAATAGGAGTCTAGTGCCTAGATCCAGGGAAATCATGCCACCCCTCTATTCTGCCTTGGTCAGAACACACTTTGAATCACAATGTGTCCAATTCCAGGCACCGAAATTGAAGGGAGATGTTGACACTTAAGCTGGAAGGTGTCCAGAGGAGGGCAACTGAAAGGATCAAGGGTTTGGAGAACAAGCCCTATCTGGAGCGGCTTAAAAAGCTGGGCATGTTTAGCTTCCAGAAATGAAGGCTGAGAGGAGACATGAAGGCCATGGATCAAGATGTGAGGGAAGTCATAGTGAGGAAGCTTGTTTTTTTGCTGTCCTGGAGATTAGGACATGGAACAATCGACAAGAAAGGATGTATTGTCGAAGGCTTTCATGGCCAGAATCACTGGGTTGTTGTAGATTTTTTCGGGCTATATGGCCATGTTCTAGAGGCCATAGATGCAGGCAAAACATGAGGAGAGAATGCCTCTAGAACATGGCCATATAGCCCCAAAAAACCTACAACGACAGGAATGGAGATTCCACCTGAACATAAGGAAGAACTTCCTAACTTTGAAAGCTGTTCAGCAGTGGAACTCTCTGCCCCGAAGTGTGGTGGAGGCTCCTTCTTTGGAAGCTTTAAGACAGGTTGGATAGCCATCTGTCGGGGATGCTTTGAATGTGATTTACTTGGCAGGGGATTGAACTGGACGGCCCACGAGGTCTCTTCCATGAGGTCTCTTCCAACTAGGACTCCATGACTTTTGCGGGATCATACTTGTGGACCTTGAGATTCCTCTAGAGCAGGCCTGGGCAAACTTTGGCCCTCCAGATGTTTTGGATTTCAACTCCCACAATTCCTAACAGCCTACCAGCTGTTGAAGTCCAAACACCTGGAGGGCCCAAGTTGGCCCATGCCTCGTATATAGGCTACTTTCCAAGCGGTTTCAATTCTCATTTGCATATTGTTTGAATAACGAGTTTGCCGAAGTGTGTGAAGCTGCTCCCCTTTTTATTGCCATTTAGGAGCCCTTTTCAAAAGCGGTGCTATATTGTTTTAACTATTTTTTTCTACAAACCTTTAAGTTGTATTTTAGCCTTTTATTCAGATTTTTAAACATTGTAAATAGTTTAATACTATTGTAATGTTTATTTTTTGTATGGTTTCAATTGTGTCCTTCTTTTAAAGTTGTGAGCTGCTTTGGGGTCCAATCTTGGGAGGAAGTGGGACAGAAATAAATAGAATCATAACTTAACCCTGTTCGTTCCATGTTATTTCAGCCTCTATCTCCAGTTTCTTTTATTAAATTACGGAAGTACTGCCTAGGGACACATCTACTTCATTAATTGAGGTATACATAATCATTCTTTATCTTCCAAGGACACTTTGAAACCATAGATAATAGAGAATCCAATATTTTGATGATGCCCAGACTGGAAGCATCCCATAGAATAGCATTGGAAGACATTAAGAGGAGATTTTTTTTTTTTTGGAGCATAGATAAGCAAAACTGTGGATAAGGGGGGCTCGATGTACTTGTAAATATCAGTAAATACAAATTGAGTAACTAGGTATTATTTCTGTAATTGGATGTTGTCCCTGGTCATTCTACCTTGGCAATTTTTCATCTATTTCATCTACAGCCACAGACCCGTACCTAATATTATTGTTGCCTGCCATAGCATTGCATTTAATTCCTGGGCCCCCTAGAATTTTTGGGCTTGCACAAATCTTGGCCCGGCCTTTTAAACTTTTTAAAAATTTCCTTGAACAGGCAGGATTATTTTTAATATATTTGTGTTATGGCGACAATTTTTATGCATATTTTGTTTTGTTAATCTTATGGTTATGTTGTTTTTACTTTGTATGTTCTGTGATTTTTACCTGGGAACCGCTCTGAGTCCCCTCGGGGAGATAGAGCGGTATATAAATAAAGTGTTGTTGTTGTTGTTGTTGTTGTTGTTGTTGTTGTTGTTATTATTATTATTATTCACTGAAGATATCAATTTTCTTGCTGTCCAGATCTGTAGCTTTCTGACAAAGAAATTACCTCACGAACAAAGCGGGAAGGCTTTATTTTTCTAAAAGCATACATTAGGGTACGAAACAAAATTCCAACTGACAGTTTATTTCCCTCATGCCTCCTATCCCTCATCCTGGCCCCTCCCTTTCATTGCTCCCGTTTCCATGTTGACCTTCTCCCTTGTTTCAAATACATCCAGGCCAGGTGTATGTCATGGCCTAATTTACTGGCTTCACAAAAAAAACAAAACAAAAAAACCAGGAAATAAGGTCATGACACTTGCAGGAAAGTCCATTTCCTTTCTCAATTTCATGTCATTATCATCATGTGTGTGTGTATCTATCTATCTATCTATCTATCTATCTATCTATCTATCTATCTATCCAGACACGTACATAGACACAGACACACACACATTTTTCACACAATGGGTTTCCATGTCTGAGAAGAATTTGAACCCTGGTTTCCAATGCAACATCTTTAATGGGACTTAACTCAAATAATTAAAGAAATATTCCAACTTTTCTTTATAAAGACATTTCAGCCATCTAATAATTTCAATCACTTTTCTGGGAATTTTCCATGCACTGTCGTAGCTCGTTTGACTTAAGCATGGCCAGAAGGCAATACAAAGTGGAATGGAGGGCGAAAGGGAGAAACGTGCCAAGAGGAAGTCACATCAAGCCAACTCTGACCAGGACTGCCTTCCGCCTGGAAACAGATGTCCTCACTGTGGAAGAACATGCGGGTCAAGTATAGAGCTCTACAGTCACCTATGTATCCACCGCTAGGACACTACACTTGGAAGGCCATCATACTCGGACAACGAGGGATCACCTAAGAAATAAGTACAAAGTGAAATCCACAGCTCTGGATTCCTCTGTCTGCAAAAGGCTAAACTAGATGACCCTTAGGATCCCTTCATAGTCTGAGATCTACCCACTGATGAAAACCAAGATGTGTCCGGTCAAGCAACATCAGAAGGTGGTCAAAAAAAGAGAAAGGTTATTAATGAGGAAGCTTGAGATAGCAGACATCAATGATATAAGAAAAATAAATTCTATATAAGGTAATACCTTTATGATGCAAAAAAAAAAGTAGGATGCAATTAGCTGCCACTTTGGTCAGCATAGGAAGTGCCATTGTCTTCATCTGTTAGACTCTGGAAGATCTGGGGAGTAAAAATCAAGCTCACACCATAAGTTGACTTGAAGGCAGCTTTTTGCAGGAAATTTGTCAATTTTTAATATTTTCATTTCTTTGTTTACATAACACTGAAAAGAAATAATAATGCAGCTCAGATATCACTAAGATAAGCTACAGATTACAAACTACAGGTAGCTATCCACATTTGCTAGGGCTAGTTCCAACCTTTTTGCTCATCAAAGAACCTACACAGGAGAGGATCCTGTCGGCCAGAGAAAACACATAAATGCTCAGGGTGCAGAAAGAGCTTCGGCCAGAGGATTCATCTTGCTCACTACCAAAGAATCCACACAGAAGAGAACCTTTGTAAATATGACTTTTAGACAGATGGGTGCGCTCTAGAACCATAGAAGAACCCATACAGGAAAGATACCATATAAAGCAGGCATGGGCCAACTTGGGCCCTCCAGGTGTTTTGGACTTCAGCTTCCACAATTCCTAACAGCCAGTAGGCTGTTAGGAATTGTGGGAGTTGAAGTCCAAAACACCTGGTGGGCCCAAGTTGGCCCATGCCTGATATAAAGGCTCTTAAGTGTGGGAAAGGCTTCAGCCACAGAGCCAACCTTTTTGCTCATCAAAGAACCCACACAGGAGAGAAACCTTATAAATGCTCTGAGTGTGGAAAAAGCTTCAGATGTTAACACACACAGAAACCCTATCAATGTTCAGAGTGAAGAAAGAGTTTTAACCAGAAGGGTTTGTTGGCTTTTCATCAGAAAACCCACACAGCAAGGAAACAAACATTTGTATAAATTTCCTATACATTCATTGGGACATATAAAATAATAATCCAAACTATATATTTTTTTACATAATGGTCGGTGTTCCTTTTTGTCTAGCTTGGGTCCCCAGATATTGTTGAACGAGAAACTTCTTCCAAAACACATCCTGGAGTGATGTTTTTCACTGAATGCGTGTCTATGTATGTATCTTCAAGTTGCCTATTGACATATAGTGATCCCATGCATTTCATAAGCAAGGAGTGTTGGAGCATGCAAGGAATCTGTGGGCGTGTGTGTCAATTGTAAAACAAGATGCATGAAGCTGATTGGCCAGGCAATGCCCGTGGAGCTGGCTAAGCCTAGGACTTTTGGATACTGTTACATTTTTGTTCAGACTTGAGCTATGCAGGTGCAGAGAGAGACAGTTTGAAGAAGAGGCAAGCAGAGAGAGACACCTCCACTGGCTGCCTATTAGCTACCGAGCACAATTCAAAGTGCTGGCTTTAGCCTATAAACCCCTAAACAGTTCCGGCCCAGTTTACCTGTCCAAACATATCTCCCTCTACGAACCACCAAGGACGTTAAGATCATCTGAAGAGGCCCTGTTCTCAGTCCCACCTCCTTCGCAGTTGCGACTGGTTCGGGATGAGAGACAGGGCCTTCTCTGTGGTGGCCCTCAGCTGTAGAACTCTTTCCCCAATTATATTAGCTTCGTCCCCTCCTTCCTGATCTTTCGGAAAAAAACTAAAACCCTGGCTTTGGGATTGTTTGTGCAATAAATGGATCAGCTGGGAAAAGAATGTTTAGTGGACCGCAATGGACTGATTTGGTTTATGTTTTGAACCAGCAAACTGTTTTTAATTGAATGCTTATAATTGGTTTAATTGTGTTAATTGTAACTGTGTGTTTTAATGTATTGTTTTTTGGCATGTAATGACTGCCGGCTGTAAGCTGTCCTGAGTCCCTCTTCGGAGGTGAGAAGGACGGGATAGAAATGCCTGAAAGCTGTGGCTCACAAATTGAACTTTGAAAAAGGAGACGGAGGTCCTGATTCTGGCAGCCCAAGAACAAGCCATTTGAACCAATGCCATCAAAGCCAGAATTGAAAAGTAAACGACAGATCCCAAATGTAGACTTTGCAAGGAAGCAGGTGAAACAATAGATCACATCCTCAGCTGCTGCAAGATCGCGCAGACAGACTCCAAGCAGAGGCATAACACCGTTGCTTATATGATTCATTGGAACTTGTGCCACAAATACCATCTGCCTGCGACAAAGAACTGGTGGGATCACAAGCCGGAAAAAATTGCAGAGAATGAACATGTCAAACTACTCTGGGACTTCCGAATTCAGACAGAGTTTTGGAGCACAATACTCCTGACCTCACGATCGTGTTAAAAAACAAAGTATGGATTGTCGATGTTGCAATCCCAGGTGACAGCAGGATTGAAGAGAAACAACTGGAAAAGCTGACACGATACGAAGATTTAAAGATCGAACTGCAAAGACTCTGGCACAAGCCAGTCAAGGTGGTCCCAGTGGTGATCGGCACACTGGGTGCAGTGCCTAAAGACCTTGGCCTGCACTTAAACACAATCGGCGCTGACAAAATTACCATCTGCCAGCTGCAAAAGGCCACCCTACTAGGATCTGCACGCATTATTCGCTGATACATCACACAGTCCTAGACACTTGGGAAGTGTCCAATGTGTGATCCAATACAACAGCCAGCAGAGTGAGCTTGTTTGCTGTGGACTCATCGTGTTGTGTTTAATAATAATAATAATAATAATAATAATAATAATAATAATAATAATGTGCTTGCTTCTGTGGTCTGCTAATGCCAGTCAGACATAATCTGTAATCCTCCCTAAGTCCTCGGAGAGATAGAAGGGAATATAAATAACGTATATTATTATTATTATTATTATTATTATTATTATTATTATTATTAAACATATAAATTTAGAAATATAATTGCATGTTTCAGTCTTCTGGACAAGTCACCAGTCTGATTAACATTGCAATTGTTACTGTTATACATTAACCCCATGATGGATATCAAGTTCTTTGGTAGGACTCAAGGGGTTTCCACAATGAATATTTGTAAGTTTCCTTTCGTTGGTGGGTTTTTGGTGATCCGCAAGGATGCTACGCTTAATGAAGCTCTTTCCGCACTCTGAGCATTGATATGGTCTTTCACACTGTGCTTTCTTTTGGTGGTAATTAAGGCTAGTCCTGTGGCAGAAATCCTTCCCACAGTCTAAACACGTATAGGGTTTTTCCCCACTGTGGATCCTGGGTGGTGTAAAGTAAGATGTTTGCCAGAACGGAAGCTCTTTCCACATTCTGAGCAAGGAAATGGTTTCTCACCAGTGTGTGCCTTTTGGTGGTAAGTCAGGCTACTCCTCTGAATGAAATGCTTTCCGCCCTCTGTACAGCTAAATGGCTTTTTGCCTGTGTGGGTTTTTTGATGGGAGGTCACGTTCCTCTTCTCAGTGAAGTCCTTTCCGCATTCATAGCATTGATATGGTTTCTCTCCCGTGTGGGTTCTATGTTTAGTAAGGCTCCCGCTCTGTCTAAAACTCTTCCCACATTCGGAGCATTTGTAGGGTTTCTCCTCTGTATGGGTTCTTTGGTGATCGTTGAGAGCGCTGCTTTGGCTGAAACCCATCCCACACTCGACACACATACTGTATATACTCGAGTATAAGCTGACCCAAATATAAGTCGAGGCACCTAATTTTACCAAAAGACACTTGGAAAATGTATCGACTCGAGTATAAGCTGAGGGTGAAAAATGCAGCTGCTACTGAAAATCATCAGTAGGTTAAATGTATTTGTGTGTTTACATAAAACTGTAATTGAAGATAAGACTATCCAACTCTGATGGAACCATTATTCTAATCTTCTTCAATGTCAATGTGCCTACGTATCCTTCCAATAATAATAATAAAGAGAGTAAAATAATAAATGTAATAATAATAGTAATAATAATAATAATAATAGAGTAAATAATGGAAATTGAATAGCAGTAATAGAGTAAAATAATAAATGTAATAAGAATACATAGAGTAAAATAATAAACATAATAAAATAATAGTACAGTAAAAAGAATATAAAGGTAATAATAATAATAATAATAATAAATAGAGTAAAATAATAAATGTTATAAAAATAATACTAATAACAGAGTAAAATAATAAATAACCTTGACTCGAGTATAAGCCTAGGAGAACTTTTTTAGCCTAAAAGCGGGGAATGCTCCTCTATTGGCTGGCGGGTGCCACAGTCCTGCCTCGCCAGGGAATCACACCCAGCTGATCATGATGTTCTGTCGCCACTGGGCCTATAGCTAGTTGACTTTAGATATAGGATGTGTAACCTTTACCCAGCGGGAAGCCAGGGGCCCTAGGAAAAGTTCTCAGAGGCTTCCTTTACAAAAGGAATCTTCAAATGGCATAAAAGGTACAACAAAGTCTTTTATTAATGAATCAAACAGGAATTGTAAAGCTTTCTTAACAGTCTATTGGCTCTTGCAATCTTGTTCACTGGGAACAGGCACTATCTTCAATAACTTTCTTCAAAGGAAAATTCCCCCTTTTAACTTCTCCCAAGGCTAACTAAAATCCAACCCTCACTGGTGTGGGCTCCTCTGCCAGGCTGAACTGCTTCTCGAAACACTGAGAGGACCTACCACACAGGCAATGGATGTTCTTTGGAGTTTAAGGCTGTCTTCCTGGAAACTCCCAAGGCTGTAGGACTCTTAAAGCTGTGGGAATGCTTCCCTGGCGTTCTTTCCCTGGAGCTCTTAAAGGTTGAAGCCTTTGTACAGGGGAAGTAAACACATCCTATATATTGGCTAACCTTGCTGTGACTGACTGGAAAAGGCTCTCTTCCCTCCAAAGCCTAGAAAGGGGGCGGAACCAGGGAACCCAATGATAATTGACAGGTGGCTTGCCCTATGAATGCAGCCAAAAGAAGCTACCTATCTGCAGAGTCCCTGAAACTTAGAACTATAAACAAACACTCAGTGCAAAGCAAACAAATTTGGAGCTCCTAGAACAGCTCTTCCAGAACACATGACATCAACGGGGCTTGGCCAATCATGGCGACGTCAGTTCTGTTTTTCACTGTTATAGCATCTCAGCTTTCTTTGGCGGATTACCGTGAGCTGTCATCATTTCAGCTGACTTGAATAAAATTCCTTGGTGGCTTCTTCTTCAAATTGGTGAGATTATTGATTAGGAATTATTGGGTTGTAGCTTCTTCGTCTCACCAGGGACTCAGTATCTACCCTTCAAGTTTTGTTATCCGCGGCCCGGATCTCACTATCCACGGTCAGTCTAAAATGCTCTATTTCAAATGGGTCTGACTAAGTGGCCCTTGAAGCCTCCTCCAACTCTAGGATTCTATGAATTTGTGGATATGAAGCAGTGACCGTATTGGTTTACCTTTTCTCCATTGCTGGATGCCAGTCTTTAGTGGCCAGACACAAAGCACTGAAGACTGGCATCCTTTTATTTTACTTAGGTGGTGTTTTCATGTTCATGGCATATCTTTTTATTATCATCAACAAACCGTGGCGAGAGTATTTCAACAGCCCGGCTGCCCAGTCATAGCAACACCTATTGAATGACTCCTTGTGTATTTATTGTATAAGATCAAGACCAGAATAAAGTCCAAAGAAAATAGCGCACAGATAAGAAACAATTATAACTTGTACGCTGCTCTGAGTCCCCTTCAGGGTGAGAAGGGTGGCATATAAATGTAGTAATTAAATAAATACATAAATATTTTTTTTATTTATTTATCGTGTCAGGGGCAGACCAAACAGTTGCATTGTATTTTTAACAGACAAACAAAACACAAAGTTTGCATGCTTGGTAGGTGATTAAATGTCCTTTGACCAGTAGTGCCTCGGGTGTTGCCGCAAGAAGGTCCTCCATTGTGCATGTGGCCCCATTTCTTAAGGTTGGCTCTGCATCTCATGGTGCCAGAGCGCAGTCTGTTCAGCACCTTCCAAATCGCCCAGTCCTCTGTGTGCCCAGGGGGGAGTCTCTCATTTGGTATCAGCCATTGATTGAGGTTCTGGGTTTGAGCCTGCCACTTTTGGACTCTCGCTTGCTGAGGTGTTCCAGCGAGTGTCTCTGTAGATATTAGAAAACTGTTTCTTGATTTAAGTCGTTGACGTACTGGCTGATACCCAAACAGGGGATGAGCTGGAGATGTCTCTGCCTTGGTCCTTTCACTATTGGTTGCTATTTCCCGGCAGATAGGTGGTGCAATACTGGCTAAACAGTGTAATTTTTCCGTGATAATGTGGCATGTCTCATTAAGAGCCACATCCACTGTTTTAGCGTGGTGAGATGTGTTCCACACTGGGCATGCGTACTCAGCAGCAGAGTAGCATAGCGCAAGGGCAGATGTCTCTACTGTGTCTGGTTGTCATCCCCAGGTTGTGCCAGTCAGCTTTCGTATGACATTATTTCTAGCACCCACTTTTTGCTTGATATTCAGGCAGTGCTTCTTGTAGGTCAGGGCATGGTCCAAAGTGACTCCCAGGTATTTGGGTATGCTGCAATGCTCCAGAATAAATTATTATAAGGGATACTCAACCTGTGGTAGCTTTATCATCGTCATCATCATTTAATTACTTATTAATTGCCCTCCATCCAAGATGCTCTAGGCGATTTACAAGCTAAAATTGTAAAGGATAAAAATACATAATACAATGATTAAATTAACATAGATCAAATGCTCTAGTAAAAAGCCAGGTCTTAAGTGCTAGGGTAAAAGGCCCTAACTTACGCATGGCTCTCATGTAGGGTGGCAAGGAATTCCACAAGGCAGGGGCAGAAAAAGAAAAAGCTCTGGGCCTGGTCCTTTCCAAGTGCACTTCTCTAGGACCCGGTATATAAAGTAAGTCATGTTGGGATGGTCGTTGCGACCTTCGATGATGGGAGAATGAGAGACGGTCCCTAAGATACAATGGACACTGGCTGTAAAGAATTTTAAAGGTCAGAACTAGCATCTTATATAGACCATGGTAATCAGTTGGAAGCCAATGCAATTGCCACAACACTGGTGTTATATGGCATTTCATGGGTGATCTTGTGAGTAGCCTGGCTGCTGCATTCTGAACAATACGGAGCTTTCGGGTCATAGACATCGGAAGGCCAACGTACAGGGCATTGCAATAGTCCAGCCTAGATGTGACCGTGGCATGGATGACCGTTGCCAGAGCCTCACCAGATAGGTAGGGTGCCAGTTGCCTCGCTTGTCGTAGATGGAAAAAGATCTGTTTGCTGGCAGCAGCGACCTGAGCTTCCATTGTCAGCTGCGAATCCAAAATGACACCCAAGATCTTAACGGTAGGCGAAGGAGATAGGGCAGCACTATCAAAGGTGGGTAGCAAATGGATCAGACCAATCGAGCGGCCATGCCAGAGAATCTCAGTCTTTGCTGGGTTCACCTTCAGTCTGCTAGCACGTAGCCAGTTCGACAGAGCCTCCAGACATAGGGTGAAATTGTCTGGTATTGACGTTGCTCCAGGCTCCAAACGCAGAAGGAGTTGGATGTCATCCGCATATTGATAGCAATCTAGGCCGAAACTCCGAACCAAACTAGCAAGGGATCTAACATAGATGTTGAAGAGAAGAGGGGAGAGAATTGCACCTTGGGGTACCCCACATAGGAGGGGAGATCTTTCAGAGACTCCACGCATTGGCTCCGGTCACACCAAAGAACTCACACGCAGGACAAACCATGTATTGCACCTTCCAGTCCTAATGTGGAGAGAGCTTTACTCACAAGAGGATGCCTTGCTGCACATTAGAGAATCTACATTGAAGAGAAGCCAGATAACAGCACAGAATGGGTGAAAAGCTTCCACTGGCGTCATGGGTTAATAATCCTCACATATTTGCAGGTTTGTTCTCAGGCTTTCCCTCCATTTGAGAAGGAAACAGAGGCAAGACAACAACAAACCAAAATGGGGAAGTCATCCCTCCCCAATAAAGGTTGCTAGGAATTGTGGAAGTCCAAAACACCCCTGGCTGATCTACACCGTAGTACTTACTTAGGCGATCCCTCGCTTTCTGAGGAAGATTGTCTTCCAATATTCTTGTGGGTCCGTATGTGGCTGTGGAGCCCTATTCTTGCTCTGCATCTTCTTCCGCAGTGAGGGCATTGGTTTCCAGGTGGAAGGCGGTCTCGGCCAGGGTTGGCTTGACGCGCCTTCCTCTTGGCACGTTTCTCTTTTTCACCCTCCACTCGTGCCTCCTCAAATTCTGCAGCACTGCTGGTCACAGCTGACCTCCAGCTGGAGCGGTCAAGGGCCAGGGCTTCCCAGTTCTCAGTGTCTATGCCAGAGTTTTTAAGGTTGGCTTTGAGCCCATCTTTAAATCTCTTTTCCTGTCCTCCAACATTCCATTTTCCGTTCTTGAGTTCGGAGTAGAGCAGCTGCTTTGGGAGACGGTGGTCGGGCATCCGGACAACATGGCCGGTCCAGCGGAGTTGGTGGCGGAGGACCATCGCTTCAATGCTGGTGGTCTTTGCTTCTTCCAGCACGCTGACGTTTGTCCGCTTGTCTTCCCAGGAGATTTGCAGGATTTTCCGGAGGCAGCGCTGATGGAATCGTTCCAGGAGTTGCATGTGACGTCTGTAGACAGTCCACGTCTCACAGGCATATAGCAGGGTTGGGAGGACAATAGCTTATAAACAAGCACCTTGGTATCCCTACGGATGTCCCGTCCTCAAACACTCTCTGCTTCATTCGGAAAAATGCTGCGCTTGCAGAGCTCAGGAGGGGTTGTATTTCGGTGTCAATGTTGACTTTGGTGGAGAGGTGGCTGCCAAAATGATCAACATTTTCTAATGTTACACCATTAAGCTGTATCACTGGCATTGGAGAGGGGTTGGCTGGTGCCTGCTGGAAAAGCACCTTGGTTTTTTCAATGTTCAATGACAGGCTGAGCTTCTCGTACGGTTCTGCAAAGGTGTTTAGCGTGGCTTGTAGATCTTCTTCTGAATGCGCACAGACGACGTTGTCATCAGCATACTGGAGTTCTATAACAGATGTTATAACACCGTAGAATGAATGCGGTTTGACACCACTTTTAAATGCCAGGGCTCAAAGCACATGGGATCCTCTGGTTTGCAATTCTGCAAGGCTCTCTTCCATCCTTCCTTGGCTTGGCCACGCCCACTCAACGCTAGGCCACGCCCTTTACATGGCTGCCCAAGTAACACTCCAACCGTGTGACGTCATTGGAGGACTAGAAGCGAGTGGAGCCGGAACAGGAAGTGGCCTGCTCCTTCGCTTCCTGCAGAGCGCTCTGGGACATCAAACTCCCTGGCTCTACCCTTTCAATTCTGTTCTAGGAGGGAGGCGTCAAGGCGGAAGTCGCCTTGCTGCTGTTGACAGGTGAGTGTTGAGGGCAAAGAGCTCCCCTTGATTGAGACCCAGGCCTTGACTGAATCATAGAATCATAAGAGTTGGAAGAGACCTCATGGGCCATCCAGTCCAACCCCATTCTGCCAAGAAGCAGGAATATTGCATTCAAATCACCCCTGACAGATGGCCATCCAGCCTCTGTTGAGACCCAGGCTTAGGCCTGTAGCGTCTGGAGGAACAGAGTTAGACACCAATGCAGGTATATTTACATTGTAGGCAGGTGCATTGCATATACACTGCATAGGTAAATATATTCTTCCTTTGGGGTCTTAACAAAGAAGTGATTCCAATATAGGCATCCATACTTGCCTAGGATGTTGATATTTTGGTTATGATATTGCAACAGTATGGATGGCAGGAGGATAAATGCTCCCCTTGTCTCTTTAGCTGGCTTAGATGGAATATGGAACAGGTAAAGAACAATATTGCCTATGGGTTGTTGTAGGTTTTTCCGGGCTATATGGCCATGTTCTGGAGGCAATTTTTCTCCTGACGTTTCGCCTGCATCTATGGCAAGCATCCTCAGAGGTAGTTTCAAAACGATCTTGACAGATTAGAGAGATGGGCCAAATTTAACAAAATGAAGTTCAACAGTGACAAATGCAAGATACTCCACTTTGGCAGGAAAAACGAAATGCAAAGATACAGAATGGGGATGCCTGGCTCGAGAGCAGTACGTGTGAAAAAGATCTTGGAGTCCTCGTGGACAACAAGTAAACATGAGCCAACAATGTGATGTGACTGCAAAAAAAGCCAATGGGATTTTGGCCTGCATCCAATAGGAGCATAGTGTCTAGATCTAGGGAAGTCATGCTACCCCTCTATTCTGCTTTGGTTAGACCACACCTGGAATATTGTGTCCAATTCTGGGCACCACAATTCAAGAGAGATATTGACAAGCTGGAATGTGTTCAGAGGAGAGCGACTAAAATGATAAAAGGTCTGGAGAACAAGCCCTATGAGGAGCAGCTAAAGGAGCTGGGCATGTTTAGCCTGAAGAAGAGAAGGCTGAGAGGGGATATGATAGCCATGTATAAATATGTGAGAGGAAGCCACAGGGAGGAGGGAGCAAGCTTGTTTTCTGCTTCCTTGCAGACTAGGACGCGGAACAATGGCTTCAAACTACACGAGAAGATATTCCATTGAATCATAGAATCATAGAATCAAAGAGTTGGAAGAGACCTCATGGGCCATCCAGTCCAACCCCCTGCCAAGAAGCAGGAATATTGCATTCAAATCACCCCTGACAGATGGCCATCCAGCCTCTGTTTAAAGCTTCCAAAGAAGGAGCCTCCACCACACTCCGGGACAGAGAGTTCCACTGCTGAACGGCTCTCACAGTCAGGAAGTTCTTCCTCATGTTCAGATGGAATCTCCTCTCTTGTAGTTTGAAGCCATTGTTCCATTGCGTCCTAGTCGCCAAGGAAGCAGAAAACAAACTTGCTCCCTCCTCCCTGTGGCTTCCTCTCACATATTTATACATGGCTATCATATCTCCTCTCAGCCTTCTCTTCTTCAGGCTAAACATGCCCAGCTCCTTAAGCCGCTCCTCATAGGGCTTGTGCTCCAGACCCTTGATCATTTTAGTCTCCCTCCTCTGGACACATTCCAGCTTGTCAATATTTCTCTGGAATTGTGGTGCCCAGAATTGGACACAATATTCCAGGTGTGCTCTAACCAAAGCGGAATAGAGCATAGGGAGCATGACTTCTCTGGACCTAAATATATTTACTTATTTATTTTATTTAGAAGTTTTCTATACCGGCCTTCTCAACCTCGACGAGGGACTCAGATCGGTTTACAGCATATATAAAGTACAATCATATAAAAACAACAAGTGCAGATCATTACATATTAAAATAGTACAATACAGTACAATATAACACCATCATAACATCATAAATATATTCTTTCTTTGGGGCCTTAACAAATAAATGATTTCAATATAGGCATCCATATTTGCCTAGGATTTTGATATTTTGGTTATGATATTGCAACAGTATGGATGACAGGAGGATTAATGCATCCCTTGTCTTTTTAGCTGGCTTAGATGCCACTCCGATATGGAACAGATAAAGAACAATATTGCCTATGTTTTTTTGGCTGGCTTAGATCTTGCTGCTTAGATATTAATATTGGCTTTCATTTTTTTTAGGATGTATTCAGTATTGCTCCAAAAGAGACTTGACAGATCATATCGATACAGGCAGTCCTCAAGTTACGAACAAGATATGCTCTGTAGGTTTGTTCTTAAGTTGAATGTGTATGTAAGTCAGAACAGGGACACTTCTTAAGTGTAACTCCAGCCATATATATATATATATATATAATAGCAAGCTTTGGATAGCATAGGGAAGGGTTAACAGCCCATTTCTTAACTGTAACTCCAGCTATATATGTGTGTGAGTGTGTTTGTGTGTATATATATGTGAGTGTGTATGTGCACACACACACACACATGCATGCAAGCTTTAGATAGCATAAGAAAGGTTTAATGCCCATTTCTTAAGTTTAACTCCAGCCATATATGTGTGTGTTTGTGTGTGTGTATATATATGTGTGCGTGTATGTGCACACACACACACGCATGCATGCAAGCTTTGGATAGCATAAGAAAGGTTTAACGGCCCATTTCTTAAGTTTAACTCCAGCCATATATATGTATGTTTGTGTGTATATATATGTGTGATAAATATGTGTGTGTGTGTGCATGTGTATGTGTGTATGTGCACACACACACATGCATGCAAGCTTTGGATAGCATAGGAAAGGGTTAACAACCCATTTCTTAACTGTAACTCCAGCCATATATATATATGTGTGTGTGTGTGTATGTGCAATTTCAATTAGTTCGCCCTCATCCAGCCCATCACAGTTGCCAAGCATCGCTTCAGGACCTGAACAGCCTCCTTGTTGTTCATTTGTTCAGTCGTTTCCGACTCTTTGTGACCTCATGGACAAGCCCAGGCCAGAGCTCCTTGTCGACCGTCACCCCCCCCCCCCCCCCAGGCTCCTTCAAGGTCAAGCCAGTCACTTCAAGGATGCCATCCATCCATCTTGCAGCCCAGGGTCCGGATGCGGCCCCCGCAAAGCTTTGATGTGACCCATAGAGTCTCTGAGTCCAAGGCCCCTTCTACATTGCCATTTAAAATCAAGATGATCTGCTTTGAACTGAAGCACATCATGTGGGTATTATATGGTAGTCTAGAAGGGGCTTAAAGCTTAGAAAGGGAAGTCACACACAGCACTACAGAGGAGCCATCCAAACCCATTATTTGCCCTTCCGAGTGTTTTACCTCTGAGCATTTCCTTTCTTTATGCAACAAAGTTACCACAATTACCTGGGGCAAAGGGGCTGCTGGTCAGGACACTGGGCATGCTTGGGTTAGAGTAGTGGGGAGCAGGGATGAAATTTTAAGGGGTATCAGACTTTTTTTTCAGGGAGGCATTTGGAGAAGGATAAAGGAGCACGTTGCTGGGGAAGTTGTGGGTGGAATGGGGGGATTGCATGTTTTAAAATGCATTTCAATTGTGTTTATTGTATTTTAACTATATGATTACCGTACACAGAGTACTATTCAATTTTAATGTTGTTTTTATTTTTATTTTTGTGTTCGCTTTGTTTTGAATGGGTCAAAATGTGTGTCCGTTAGCCACCTTAAATCCCCTCAGGGAAAGGTGGGGTATAAATCGGAAGTCAAGTAAGCATTTTAGATACAAAATAGTCGACTTGGATTGGTTCTGGCTTTTTTCATGGTTTTAATATAAATACACTATATTGCTCTGCTTATGGGGAAAGCTGACATGTGCAATACAAGATGATAGAAGTGACTGATGAGATCTTATTTTCTTTTTCATGGTTTCATTCATGACAGCGAGGATTATCCATGGTTACATTTAGACCTATGGGGAGATGTTTTCATTGAATGGGAAATCCATTGTGATTTTTCTCATGTTGTGAACCCATGAATCAAAGATTGCATATAAACCTTGATCAAGGGGAACAATCTGCAAAGTTTTGTGAGTTTCTTGTTGGATAAAAAAAAATCCACAAATTATTAATAGCTTAATAATTAAAAATATTTGCTTGGGCTGGCATGGCACCTTTGACTGTGTCCCTTGGCCCCAACCCGAAGTCTATTATTTATTTATTTACAGCTTTTATATTCCGGCCTTCTCACCCCGCAGGAGACTCAGGGCGGATCACAGTGTACACATATATGGCAAACATTCAATGCCAATTTTGACATACAACATATACAGACATAGACATAGTCTAGGTTTTGTATACAGTCTTGAAGGTACATCATGAAGGCCACCATACTGGCTAAAAGCTAGAAGGCTGTGATTTTGATTGGGGTGCAGGTACCCCAATCCCTTTTGAAGGATCGATCCCATTTTCTTGAAAGCACTCCCTTTCCTCCAGAAAATGGGAAACAGCAGCTTTGTTTTGGAGAGCTTTGCTGTGCTTTTTAGGGTGCATCTACACTTGTGGAATGAATGCAGATTGACATCACTTTTGCTGCCATGGCTCAATGCTATGGAATCCTGGGTTTTCTCATTTGATGAGATTCCAGGACCCTTTGGCATTCTGGCTCAAGGCCTTGTAAAACTACAACTCTAGGAATTCATAGCATACAATTTCCCGGTCACAATTTTTGTGCCATGTGTTTTGTTAATATTTTGCTTTTTCTCCAAGGATCTCAAGGCAGTGTTACTCTATTTACATACCATTGTAATGAGTACATGAGTTTACACTGCCATATAATCCAGTTCAAATCAGATAATGTGGATTGCAGAAGGGGCCTGTCATGGGTCTGTGTGCCAAGTTTGGTTCCGATCCATGATATGTGGGATTCACACAACTTGCCTTCGCCTCCCTTTGAGGCTGAGAGAGAGTGATTTGCCCAGGGTTATCCTGTGGGTTTCCATGCCTGAGCTGGGATCTGAACCCTCCGCTCTCATCATTAAATCACTACTGTCTTTCAGATTCTCAATAGCTGAAAAATACCCTCTTACTTGAGTGATGATGCAAGTGAAAGTAAATCTAGCTTCACGAACACCTAAACAAAAGTACTTTCCAAAAATAAAGGGAAGGGGGGGATAATTTAAATCTGGGAAATATATATTTTATTTTTCTCCAGTTTATGCATGGATTGTGTGTTCATGCACAAGGGAATGGGATTGATCTGGGACGGCCCTTGTGGTCTCTTTCAGCTCGGTGCGTCTGTAAGGGTTAAAGTGACAAGTGTGCCATTCCTAGAGAGGAATTTGTTTGACAGCGCATGGAACCTTTAGAAAAACCCAAGCTCCTCCTTTCCGTTTCCGGAACCTCTCTCCCCTTACACCCAAAGGAGTGTCTTTTTCCCAGCAGGGATCATTGTGTGCGCCAAAGCTGTCAGGTGAGTTGACAGAGAGAAAGAGAAACAAAGGGTAGTGCTAATGAAAAGGGGAACAAAGCACAAAGACGTCTCTGCAGAGAGCTTTTATGTTCAGTGGTGAATCTGGATGTTGCAAATAGCCTGCAAGAGGTTTCCTGCCAGGGGATGTTGCCAAGTCATACTATTTCCCTGCCAAATCCAGAACTGTGGGCTGTGGGTGACAGCTACTCATTGCGACTTGAGGTGCAGGTACACCCAAAGCTAGGGAATCATGGGAGTTGTAGTTTGGAGAGGCACTAGCACTCTTTGGCAAGGAAGGCTCAAGACCTTTTTGTTGGTGTTTATTTGTTCAGTCGCTTCCAACCCTTTGTGACTGCATGGACCAGCCCACACCAGAGCTCCCTGTCAGCCGTGTCCACCCCCAGCTCCTTCAGAGTCAAGCCAGTCACTTCAAGGATACCATCCATCCATCTTGCCCTTGGTCAGCCCCTCTTACTTTTTCCTTCCATTTTCCCCAGCATCATTGACTTCTCTAAGCTTTCCTTTCTTCTCATGATGTGGCCAAAGTACTTCATCTTTGCCTCTAATATCCTTCAGTGAGCAGTCGGGCTTTATTTCCTGAAGTATGGAACGGTTGGATCTTCTCGCGGTCCAAGGCACTCTCAGAACTTTCCTCCAGCACCACAGTTCAAAAGCACCTCTCTTCCTTCGCCCAGCCTTCCTTATGGTCCAGCTCTCACATCTGTAGGTTACTATGGGGAATACCATTGCTTTAACTATGTGGATCTTCATTGTCAGTGTGAGGTCTCTATTCTTCACTATTGTATCAAGATTGGTCATTGCTCTCCTCCCAAGAAGTAAATGTTTTCTGTTTTCCTGGCTGCAGTAATCTTTGCACCTAGAAATACGAAGTCTGTCATTGCCTCCACGTTTTCTCCCTCTTTTTGCCAGTTATTGATCAGTCCGGTTGCCAGAATCTTGATTTTTTTTATGTTTAGCTGCAACCCGGCTTTTGCACTTTCTTCTTTCACCTTGATTAGAAGGCTCCTTAGCTCCTCCTTGCTTTCGGCCATCAAAGTGGTATCATCTGCATATCTAGGGTTGTTAATGTTGCTTCCAGCAATTTTCACCCCAGCCTTGCATTCGTCAAGCCCGGCACATCGCATGATGTGTTCTGCATACAAGTTGAATAGGTTGGGTGAGAGGATACAACCCTGCCCTATGCCTTTCCCAATCTTGAACCAGTGGTTGTTCCATGGTCGGTTCTTATTGTTGTTACTTGATCAAGGCCTTGTAAAACTGCAAGATTCCATAACAAGTTCTGCCCAAATGGACTAAGCTCTTACTTTTCTCCACTCTACTCAGAGAAGGGGATAGGTCAACACAGGTTTTGAGGAGTTCATTATTTGACTAAGCTCCAGCTACCTTGAATGCTGTCAGAAGAGAAGTGCAAGATGCAACAAAATGAAAGGCAGACAATCTCC
This sequence comes from Anolis sagrei ordinatus, assembly GCF_025583915.1. NCBI lineage: Eukaryota > Metazoa > Chordata > Lepidosauria > Squamata > Anolidae > Anolis > Anolis sagrei. Next base: position 299,990,297 of record NW_026845477.1, read on the forward strand.
AAATTACAAACATCCTACTAACAAACTACTCCTAGTTAAAAACAGGAGTGAGACAACAGAAAGTGAAAGAAATCTACCCCTAGGAAGGGAAATCCACTCCTGGAAGAGTTATCACCATGAGGAAAAGTGTCTCCACTGATGCTTTATCCCCAATTCTTGTTTCCACAATAAAGCATTTTTTTTTCAAAATTCAATTATCACAGGGACGGAAAGTGAGGGTAACTCAACAGGGTCACAGACAGCAAAAGAAGTGCTAACCTTTCCCTGTGCTATCCAAAGCAAGCAAATAGATACAGTAGAGTCTCGCTCATCCGGGCCGGAAGAATATCGGATAAACGAAACTGTCAGATAATACGGAGTCTCCTACTGTTACCAGTCTGACACGGTGTTAGACACCGAGAATACTAACAACAGGGACTCAAAAGGTTAAGGCAAGGCAATGCCTTCGGGGCTAGAGGGGCCCAGCAGGAAGTGCCCGGATGTGGAAGAGGAGTGTGGAAATCACAGAGGGAAGGAGGGAGGACGCTTCTTCTTCCATTTCCGGTCTTGCCCCTTTTCTCCCTTTCTTCCCTCCTCCTCCTCCTCCTCTTTGTCTTGCCTTTTTCACTTATTGGGAATGGAGAGAGAGTTGAGGAGCACTCTTTTAATTGTTTAGCCTGAAGACGAGAAGGCTGAGAGGAGACATGAAATATGGCTTCTGTGTCAGTAGGGATGGTGAAATCCGCTCTCGACTTTAGTCAGAGCTTCATGGGATTTGTCTAAGACAGAGCTTTTCAAACGGCGTGTCATTTGTTGGTGTGTCACGTAAATGCAATGAGAAATGAAAAAGGTCTTGGAGATATACATTATTATCTTACAAATAATATATTTTTAAATACTGTATACAAATTAAAGGTTTTCATGAGATGTGCCCTCAAACATTTTGTTATTGCAGTTTATGTGTGTGTCTTATAAGGGGTTGGTCTAGAAAAACCGAATTACTTTGTCGTGAAATGATGCATGTCTAAAAAGTATGTCACCAACACGAAATGTTTGGAAAGCTCTGGTCTAAGGTGTGGCAGAGGCTTCCATTTTGGGTGCACAAGTGATGAATCTCTCTTTTGAGTACTGAAAATGGAGTCAAGCGAATGGTGAATCCATTCTGGGTTTTAATGTCCAAGGTACTGAGGACTGGGCTGTGGCGCAGCTAGTTAGTAGCCAGCTGCATTAAATCACTACAAGTAGGAAATCACAAGTAGGAAATTTAGGTACCACTTTATGCGGGGAGACTAATTTAATTAATTTATGATACCATAAAACCTTCCAGCAGTGTGCGTAGGAATGAGGAAGTACTCCATCAAGGACTCGATGTCACCAGTGGATGGTGAAGCGGCAACTTTCCGTGTGGCCATACCCTAAAAATAAGACATTGTGATAAGTGTGGCTATGCAGCATACAAGGTTGGCTCCCCCGTCAGGTCCCAGTTGATCTGTGCGTGCTGCAAACTGAGGCATAGAGGGAAGCATAGAAAGTGAAAGTAAAAGTCTCCTCGGTGAAGTGAGGAGCAGGACGCACTGCTTTAGATATTGTGTGTCCTCGGGGACAAAGTAAAGCTGTAGCTGCTGTTTTACTCAGTAGTGTGGGTCTCTCTTCCCCTCACCAGCCAGCAACACTCTGTGGGTCTCTCTCACCCCCCCCCCCCATAAACACCAGTAAAGCTGCTGCTCCCCAGCACTGACCAGCAACAGTCTGTGGGTGTCTCTCGCCCCACACAAACACCAGGGGAGAGGGGAGAAGCTTCACCAAGCAGTCTGCTACTGAACCCAGAGAGATCATCCCATAAATGCAGATTGTTGAGTCGGAGTGAACTATACATCCCAGCAACCAGAAAGTGCTGGTCTTGGCCTATAAAGCCCTATACAGCTCTGGCCCAGCTTACTTGTCCGAATGTATCTCCCTCTACGTTCCACCTCGTAGTTTAAGATCCACCGGGGAGGCCCTGCTCTCAGTCCCACCAACTTCGCAAACACATCTGGTGGGGACAAGGGACAGGACCTTCTCGGTGGTGACCCCCCCCTTGTGGAATTCACTCCCCAGTGAGATTAGATCTCCTTTCCTTTAGGAAAAAAACTGAAATTGTGGTTTTAGGACCAGGCTTTCGGTTATCAGGCAACTCACTTTGGACACGGAACTGGACCATATGATTGTTATGATAATGGAAACGGCTATGTGACTGTATAATTAATGTGATGGTTTTAAATTTATTGTATATTTATGGTTTTATATTGTTGTTATGTTATTGTGGCATCGAATTATTGCCAATGTATTTATTCTGTCTGTATTTTAACTTATTATGATTTTATGATGTTTTTAGATGTATTAGTGCATTGAATGTCTGCTGTTAGCCGGTTTGAGTTCCTCCACGGAGGTAGAGAAGATCGGGATATAAAAGTTTTAAATAAATAAATAAATAAATAAATGTTAGCTGCTCTGAGTCCCCCCTCGGAGGTTGAGAAGGGCGGGATAGAAATGTTGTAATAAATAAATAATAAACTAGTTACTTAACTAGTTACTGATTACTTAGTTTAATTACTTCGAACCACTGGTTTCTAGTTTGCTGTTTTCTTCTTCCACAGAAATCCTTTGTTGGTTATCACTTGAAGATTTCATGGCTTTCTACCTTTTCCTGTGAGACTCCAACTGAGACAGTTTGCCACATGACATCCAAATCAAGGTCTTAATCTGGGTAGCTCAGGCCCATTGCCTCCTCCCCAACATCCCAGACAGGGTTTTTATCTCTGCACTTTTCAAGTACAAGATGGAGAAGGGGATAGCAGAAGTATCAGGCATACTTGCAGCTCCACTGGGCCAACTAGAGACTGAACTAGAAGTGGAGACCACGATTAAAATGGAGGAAGTTCTACTCCTTGAACCCAGGATGAGATCTGAAGAGGTTCCTCATGTCATTCAGGCCGGGAGTATTAAAGCATTCCTCCATCGGGCCTCAGGAAAGCAGTTTCCTGAAACTCCGGGTGAAGGGCGCCTTCAAGAGTGGGAGACCCAGTGGCAGGAGTTCCTGAAGACGCTGGAATCTCCTGGTTTGGGCTGGGAGGGCCCACAGTCCCTGCAGGTAGAGCCCAACCCGTGGGATGATGCCTCAACCTTCCTGGCCTCTTTTGAGCAAGTGGCCACGGCCTTCCGGTGGCCCAAGGAAGAGTGGGCGGCCCGAATCCTCCCGGCGCTTGGAGACGAAGGAAAGGAGGCCATCAGAAGCGTGGAGGCCCAGGATAGAAGGGATTACGGGAAAGTCAAGGCGGCCATTTTGCGCAGGGACACCTTCAGCAGGGAGAGGAAGCGGCAACAGTTCAGGCATTTCAGCTACCAGAAGGATGAGGGGCCGAGAGGGGCTCACATGCATCTCCAGGAGCTTTGCAAGCATTGGCTCAAAGTCGACAGATGCTCCAAGGAGCAGATCTTAGAGCAGCTGATCTTGGAGCAGCTCCTGGCTGTCCTGCCTCCCGAAATCCAGGGCCAGGTCAGGGAACACGTTCCAGAGACCTGCATCCAGGCAGTGGCCCTGGCTGAGGATTTCCTTCTGATGCAGCAGGAGAAATGCGAGCCACAGGTATAAGATGATGTTCAGCCTTTAAGATGTCAAGAATCGTATGTCACTACTGAGGGAAGAGCAGAAGGAGAGGGGCTCATGGACCACAGATGGGCTCCTTTGGGGACAAAGCCATTTAGTTAATATTGCCGACAGAAAATTGGAGGGAGGTCCTGTACCTAATTGGGATTGTCAAGTTGAAAAGTGGAAGAGACTCTTGCACCTTTAGTTAGTATTGCCAGACTGAAAATTGGAGGAGAGTCCTGTATTACAATTGCCAGCCAGAAAACTGGATGAGACTCCCATACCTACAGTTGTCAGGCTGAAAATTGGAGGGAGGTCCTTGTTGGGTGAGTGGGCTTATTCACAAAAGACCCTCCTCATAAATGTACAGCAAAGTAACTTATCAGCAGCAGCGTGACCCAGCACCAGTAGCCCAAAGTGATAAAAATAACAAAAAGACACAAACCAATGTTGTCTCTTCCACATCAGGCTTTTTCTTTGTAGTAAAATGATATGATTGCACTATTTACAAGAATAGTGCACAAACAAACAAATACATAATAGCTTTACACACAGCATCCTTCACACAGAGGTTTACCTCACACAGAGGTTTATCTCACACAGAGGTTTACCTCTCAGTCCTCAGGATGAGACTAGCTTTGGCGCAGTAACTCTAACAGGCTTCGGCCTACTTACTCTCCTCAGGACAACACTAGCTTTGGCCCAACAAGCTTCATCCTACTAACGCTTTCAGTGCTTGACTCACACTTTTGTAATAAGACCCAGTTAATTTTTAATATTTCTGACAGTCCTGTACCTTTAATTGGGATTGCCAGGTTGAAAACCGGATGACTGAAAACAAGATACCTGAATCCCACTTGATGGCGATTTACAGAACTATGTCTTGCTCCAAGGATTAAAGTTGTAGAAGTCTGTTCCCAAATTCAGTCTGGCAATCCTACCACCGAGTAAAGTGGAAGTTACAACTTCCAGTTAGTATCCTGCTTTATGGACCTAAAATAACCTGGGGAGAAAAAAAAACCCGACTGCCTGAGAACCCAGAGAGTGTTTTCAATTTGATTTTGTGTAAAATAAATAATTTTCATATATTGATGTTGGTACTAATACTTTCAATGGCTTTCAGGAGCCCAGCAGAGTAAGTGTGTCTTTGCCTACAGCAGAGGAACAACTCCAGGCTTCAGAGCTGACAGAGAGTTGCAGAGAGGACAGCGGGGAGACCAGCAACCCTGAGAATATTGACGCTTTATTGGGTATGGTTCCATTCTTCATTGTTTATGTTCCACAACACCCAACCTGACTTTTCATATACAGTAGAGTCTCACTTATCTGACATAAACGGGTCAGCTGAATGTCGGATAGATGAAAATGTCGGATAATACAGAGTCTACTACTGTTACCCGTCCGACGTGGTACTAGACACCTAGAATACTAACAACAGGGACTCAAAAGGGTTAAGGCAAGGCAATGCCTCAGGGCTAGAGCAGCCCAGCAGGAAGTGCCCAGATGCAGAAGAGGAGCATAGAAATCACAGAGGGAAGGAAGGAGAATGCTTCTGGTCCTGCCTATTTCCCCCCTTTCCTCCCTCCTCCTCCTCGTCTTGCCTTTTTCACTTATTGGGAATGGAGAGAGAAAGTTGGGGAGTGCTCCTTTAATTAATTTGATTAAAGGGGGATTGTGGGAGGAAAAGGGGGGCGTCGGATAAGAGTGTCAGATAAGACGGAATGTCAGATAAGCGGAAGTCATATAAGCAAGACTCTACTATATAGGCAAAAGACACAGACAAAACATAATTTTAAAACAGGGTGGCATCCTGTTTGCGACATACACAGTCACCAATCCAACATTTCATGTTTTGGAAGGTAGTTGTCTACCTTTGAGACTATCCAAGGCCACACAGACTGGCCAAAAAGCACGCCAAATCCAGAAGTGGTCAGAAGTCTACTTTGATTCTGAAAAACTAGTGCAAATATATCCCAGTAAATAAAGTACAGTCAGCCCTTCACATTTTCAAGTTTAATTTTTGGGAATTTAATTGATATGCTGTTTCTAAAGCCCTGTATATTCCTAGAGAAAATACCTCTAGGAATCCTTAGGTCCAAAACACAACTCTTGATGCAATTTGGAAGAAACCTTATTACGTTACAGGGCATCCCTGACCTGGTTGCTTCTTTTCACAAGTGTGTACTATTCTGAATAAAAGGTTTGCAGAAACATATAGAACTATGGGAACTATCTCTTTTTTCCTATGTGTTTCCTGCCTCTACCACATGGACTGACTGCAAAGGTGGGTTTACTCTCTATTTATTTATTCCAGTGGATCCAATTCTGTATGATCCAGTGACAGATGATGAAGATGATAGCAATGAGCAAGATTTTCCTTTGCAAATGGAGCCGCCAGATCCCTCACCACAAAGGACAGAACATGCAGTCTCCCCATCTTTGCAACAGTCAGAAGCTTCTGGAAGTTGTAATGAGCCAGTAATGACGACAAAGAAAAGCTCGCCCAAAAAAGCTGTCAAGAAACTGAATAATTTGAAGCAGGAAAATGGGGGAACCAAGAAAGCAACAGCATCTTCCTCAAAGGGCAGGAGCTTAAAAGAGAAAGATCCCACTTATTCCCCCATTCAATCCAGAAAGAAACCCCATAAATGTACTGAGTGTGGGAAGAGCTTCTGTGGGCGTGCCTACCTTACTCGGCACCAACTGATCCACACTGGGGAGAAACCCTTTAAATGCTCTTACTGCGAGAAAGACTTCCGGGAACACATCCACCTTTTGAGGCATAAGATGACGCATACGGGAGAGTTCCCATACAAGTGCAAGGACTGCGGCAAAGGCTTCCGCCAGTCTACCAGCATGCTGATGCACCAAAAAATGCATGTTGGGGGCATCACCTACAAATGCTCAGAATGCGGGAAAAGCTTCAAGCGGCATGCCAAGTTCAGCCAGCACCAGAAAACCCACCTGAAGGGGAAGACCTACCCTTGTTCTCGCTGCACGATGACTTTTGATCGGCTCGCACTCCTTTATGACCACAAAAAGACCCATGCGCCAGCAAATGCTTACCGGTGCCCCTTCTGTGACAAACTCTTTCGGAACCAGTCGACCTTTGTGAAGCACAAATTGTCTCACACGGGGGAGAGGCCCTACACGTGCTCCACATGCGGCAAGACCTTCACCCAGTCTTCGAACCTCAACAGGCACGAGAAGATCCACACGGGGGAGAAGCCGTACGTATGCCAGACCTGTGGCAAGACCTTCAACCAGAGGTCCCAACTGACCCAACACCTGAACACCCACAAAGGCTTCAAGGTGTATAAATGCTTAGACTGCGGAGATACCTTCACGAACCGTTCGAACCTGATGAAGCACAAGATGATCCACAGGAGTGAGGAAGAGGAAACCTAATTTGACTACATAAAGAAATACTTAGATCATAGAATTCTAGATTTGGAAGAGACCCCAAGGGCCATCCAGTCCAACCCTATTCTGCCAGACCCAAACAAAGCAACCCAAAGATGGAGACACCCCCATCCCCAGGCATAAGCAGCTATAAGCAGCACCAGCTTCTCCTGGCAAAACTGATTATGACCAGCCCCAATTTTAAAAAAATCAAACAAGCAAGTATGAGTTATAGCTTAGAAGAGAATCACACTTTCAGAGTGCATACTCTGGAAAGGGGACAAGGAATCATAGAATCATAGAGTTGGAAGAGATCTCGTGAGACATGCAGTCCAACACCATTCTGCCAAGAAGCAGGAAAATTGCATTCAAAGCACCCCCAACAGATGGCCATCCAGCCCCTGTTTAAAAGCTTCCAAAGAAGGAGAAGGGTTACACAAATCATTTTGCAAGTCATATGTGTCTCACAAGCTGCACAATTCCTACCCCTGGCATAGATCACTGAATTTCCCTTCTGCTGTTAACTCATGAAGAAGTAGAGTCAAGTCCTTTTTCTCCCTCTGACTATTCATGGAATCATAGAGTTGGAAGAGACCTCAAGGGCCATACAGTCCAAGCCCATTCTGCCAAGAAGCAGGAAAATCACATTCAAAGCACTTCTGATAGATGGCCATCCAGCCTCTGCTTAAAAGCCTCCAAAGAAGGAGCCTCCACCATACTCTGGGAGAGAGAGTTCCACTGCTGAACGGCTCTCACAGTGAGGAAATTCTTCATCATGTTCAGGTGGAATATCCTTTCCTGTAGGTAAGGCTTGTTCCATCTCTTAGTCTCTAGGGCAGCAGAAAGCATGCTTGCCCTCTCCTCCCTATGACTTCCCCTCACATCTTTAGCCATGGCCCTCATCATGTCTCCCCTCAGCCTTCTCTTCTGCAGACTAAACATGCCCAGCTTTTTAAGCCACTCCTCATAGGGCTTGTTCTCCAGACCCTTGATCCTTTGAGTCGCCCTCCTGTAGCTTAGACTCAACATCTCCCTTCAATTGCAGTGCCCAGAATTGGACACAGTGTGATTCCAGGTGTGGTCTCACCAAGGCAGAATAGAGCATGGGTAGCATGACTTCCCTGGATCTAGACACTAGACACCTATTGATGCAGGACAAAATCCCATTGGCTTTTTTAGCTGCCGCATGATGTTGTTGGCTCGTGTTCAACTTCCTGTCTGCGAGGTCTCCAAGATCTTTTCCACACGTCCTTGTGTTGAGCCAGGCATCGTCCCCCATTCAGTATCTCTTCATTTCCTTTTTTCTGCCTAAGTGGAGTTATCTTGCATTTGTCCCTGTTGAACTTCATTTTGTCAGTTTTGGCCAATCATCTGTAATCTGTGAAGATCGTTTTGAATTTTGCTCCTGTCTTCTGAAATATTAGCTATTACCCCCCCCCCCCCCCCCCTTTGCAGGCTGATTATGTGGATTACTGCAACAGAGTGCATGTGAAATGGCTTTTGGAAGCATTGGCACCAAGACCTGTGCTCTGCTTCTTCTTGGTTCAATACACCAGCTCCGCCCTTTCCTAGAATAGAAGGACCTAACGATGGTAGTGGATGTGCTGGCGGCCTAAGGGTTGGACCTTTGCAATGCTCTGGGGGATGTTTACTTCAACCTCCCAGGGTCCAACTGGAAACATTCACCCAGAAAATTGCCTAAAGGCTGTAGAATGAGACTCGACAGCTTAAATGCGCCATCAAAATTTAAAACACTTTTAAAAACCTGTCTCTTCTGACAGGTCAATTTAGAATGTGGTATGAATGATTTTATTATTCCTCTCCAAATCCACCTCACTATTTAAATTCAGCAATTAGTTTAGGATGTTTTTCAAATGTCAATTAATAATGACAATAATAATAATAATAATAATAATAATAATAATAATAATAATTTATTTTTGTACCTCTCCTCCATCTCCCCGAAGGGACTCGTGGTGGCTCACACATGGCTCAAAGTGCCTAAAACAACGCATAAAATAAAATAAACACACAATACAAGATAAATCAGTCATATATTTTAAGAAAAACAATTTGAACTCAAAACAGCACCCAATAACCTATAGTGTCGACTGTCATAAAAACATGGCCGACGGTAAACAAGAAGAAGGGAAAGGGAAAGTGCAAGTTGTCGCTAAGGAACAAGGGCATGGGATGAAAGTGCTGTGTCATAATTGCAGACCATTGGGCTAGACATTTACAAAGGCTTGTCTAAACACCCAAGCCTTCAACTCCCTCGGGAAGGATGACAGGGTGGGGGCCTGCCTAATTGTGGGGAGGATATTCCAAAGCCGGGGAGCCACTACCGAGAAGGCCCTTGTCCCCATCAACCATAGTTGTGACTGTGGTGGGACTGCAAGGAGGGCCTCCCTGGCAGATTTTAACACTCATGCAGCTATATAGGGGGGATGTGGTCACAAAGATAGGCAGGGCCCAAACCATTTAGGGCTTTATAGGTGATGACCTGCACTTTGAATTGGGACCGGAAACTTATCACCAGCCAGTGGAGCTGTTTTAATAGGGGCATCATACATTCTCTATAATTAGTTACAGTCAGCAACCTGGCTGCTGACCTTTGCACCAGTTAATAATAATAATAATAATAATAATAATAATAATAATAATACTAATCTTTATTTATGCCCCACCACCATCTCCCCACATGACTGGCCACATGACCTTGGAGGTGTCTATGGACAACGCTGGCTCTTCGGCTTAGAAATGGAGATGAGCACCAAACCCCAGAGTCAGACATGACTGGACTAACATGAAGTCAAGCCCAAAACTACAGTACTGCAAAATAAAATACCAACAAACAAATAATAATATGAAAATAAAATACATGAGTTAACAGGATATAAAACAAACAAATGCAAACTAACATGATAAGAGAAATAAGACAGCGGGCGGGCCAAATGCACAGGGTAAAATTGATAAAACCCTGGGTGAGATAAGTAAATGGAGAGGAATGTGTCTGAGGAGGGAGCTCAGAAGGGGCGAAAAATGAGGTTAAGCCTTCATTAAGGACGGGAGAAAATGCATCATAAGGACAGAACTGTAGTTGGGACGGACATGATATGAGGGTATATGTTCACTCATTGAAAGCATGCCGGAAGAGCCAGGTTTTTAGGTCTTTCTTAAAGGCTGTCAGGTTAGGGGCTTGCCAAATTTCAATAGGTAGTGAGTTCCAAAGCCGAGGCGCCACAACAGAGAAGGCTCTCTCCATCGTCCCCACAAGGTGTGCTTATGATGAAGGTGGGAGAGAAAGGAGAGCCTCCACAGAAGAGGTTTATAGAGGGAAATGCGGTCACGAAGATAGGCAGGTCCCAAACTGTTCAGGGCTTTGTAGGTGACAACCTACACCTTGAATTGGGACCGGAAAATGAACGGCAACCAATGGAGCTCCTTAAAAGGGGGGGGGGGGTGGACTGCGCCCTGTAATTCGCTCCAGTTAGCAATCTGGCTCCCGATCGGTGGACCAATCGAAGTTTCTGGCCCGTCTTCAAAGGTAGCCCCACATAGAGTGCTTTGCAGTAATCCAACCTGGATGTAACTATCTTGGACCACAGTGGCCAAGTCAGCCCTCTTCAGGTACAGTCACAGCTGGTACACAAGTTTTAACTGTGCAAAGGTCCTCCCAGCCACCGCCAACATCTCAGAATCAAGAGTCAACGTTGAGTCCAGGAGGACCCCAGACTATGCACCTGCATTCTTGGGGAGTGTAACCCCATTGAGCACAGGTTGCCACCCTATATCCCGATCAGCCTCGCGACTGACCAGGAAGACCTCTGTCTTGTCTGGATTCAGCTTCAGTTTGTCAGCCCTCATCCAGTCCATCACAGCGGACAGGCACTGGTCCAAGATCTGGGAGGCTTCGTTGGAATCTGTTGGAAAAGAGTAGTAGAGTTGAGTGTAATCTGTGTAGAGATGGCACCAAACTCCAAAACTCTGGATGACCTCACCTAGCAATTTCATGTAGATGTTAAAAAGCATGGGAGATAGAATGGAACCATGCAGGACCCCACAGGTCAATGGCCAGGGGTCCGAGGAGGTGTCCCCCAGCTTCACCAAATCAGTTCAATCGTCCAGGAAGGAGCAGAGCCACTGCAGAGCAGTGCCCCAAAGACCCATTCTGGAGAGCAGTCCCAGAAGGATACCATGATCAATGGTATCAAAAGCCACTGAGATGTCCAAGAGAACCAACAAAGACACACTTCCCCATCTAGTTCTCTGCGGAAGTCATCCACCAAAGGCAACCAAAGCCACCTCCGTACCGTGACCAGGCCTGAAACCAGATTACGATGGATCTAGATCATCAGTGTCATCCAAGAATCCTTGGAGCTGAGAAGCTACCACTCGCTCTAGAACCTTGACCAAAAAGGGAAGATTAGAAATTGGCCAGATGTTCTTCAGTACCAAGGAATCTTGGGACTGTTCCCAGGACTGGTCTCACACTGGGAGTGTAACACACTGGATCTGATCAGGAAGTGAGGGCACTCCTTTGATCCTAGTAAAAGTAAAGAACCTTATGAGATGCAGGATTTTGTGTGTAACTCAGCATTGAATTATGAAATGACTGAAGCTGGGTTGTTATAGGTTTTTCGGGCTATATGGCCATGTTCTAGAAGCATTCTCTCCTGACGTTTCGCCTGCTTCTATGGCAAGCATCCTCAGAGGTTGTGAGGTCTGAAGCCTTCCACAACATAAAAGTATGGCAAAGAAGCCTTGTACTTCTTAGAGCTTATGCAGAGTATCTAGTCCCATCTAGTAGAGAAAGGATGGCAACTGCGTACTTCTCCATATACTATTAAACATCCAGCTCCCAGCTTTCACCATACAGTAATTGGCAGTGCTGACTAAGACTGCTGGGATTTATAGTTCAACAGTGAGCCCAAGGCTCATCCCTGAGCTAGAAGGGAGGATATTTAGTTGTGAAAAAAGTCCTCCTGAAAAGAATCTGAATTGGGACTCTCATTAAAAAGGGCAGGTGCGAGGCTTAGAATATTATTTTGGGCTGAAACATGTTTCAACCATTTTAGTGTCTCTGTTGTCACCCTTCCTTTGAGAAATTAGAGGATATTCATTTGGTTAGTTTTTAAATGAATTGTAATGCGAATGGGTAATCAAATTAGTCAATGAATTGTTTGTATCTCTTTGAATCAACGTGCAATGGGTTAAACCCTTATGCCAGCAGGACTGAAGACCGACGGGTCGGAGGTTCGAATTCGGGGAGAGCGCGGATGAGCTCCCTCTGTCAGCTCTAGCTCCCCATTTGGGGACATGAGAGAAGCCTCCCACAAGAATGGCGGTAAAGAGTAAAATGTTACTCCCTTTAAAGAATACATGGAAAACTGAAAAAGCTTTCTTTTCAGTGCAAATGCTCTTATTCGAAATAATAATTCCTGGTCATGCAGTCTGGTATGGCCAGGCAGTGCTCCGTTTTTGTGCCACTGTTGTCTTCTTTAAATTGTTTTGAAATAAAAATGGATGCTTAAAATCAAACAATTCCTCTTATTTTCAGTCACGTGAGAAAACCACAGCAAAATGTGCATTGTGTTCCTCATCTATATAAATAAAAATGTAACTCAAAAACCACTGGACGAATTAACACCAAATTTGGTCACAATACATGTATCAGGCCAACGAGTGACCATCAGTCATAAAAATACTGAAAAACACAGAAGAGACTTAAAAAGCCAAAAAATAAATCAATTACAACACATGCGCAAAACCACGTATATATATGCAAACACACGTATATACACATATACACAAATATATGGAGCCCCCCGTGGCGCAGTGGGTTAAAACACTGAGCTGCTGAGCTTGTTGATCAAAAGGTCGCAGGTTCGATTCCGAGGAGCGGCGTGAGCTTCTGCTGTCAGTCCTAGCTTCTGCCAACCTAGCAGTTCGAAAACATGCAAATGTGAGTAGATCAATAGGTACCGCTCCGGCGGGAAGGTAACGGCGCTCCATGCAGTCATGCCGGCCACATGACCTTGGAGGTGTCTACGGACAACGCTGGCTCTTCCGCTTAGAAATGGAGATGAGCACCACACCTCAGAGTAAGACATGACTGGACTTAATGTCAGGGGACTACCTTTACCTTTACTTACACAAATATATACACACACAAAGCACATATATACTGGGCCACAGCAACGTGTGGCAGGGAATGGCTAGTTGAGTATATATTGAGGCATTTTTGGCTGGTTGACTAACAAACTGTGGTGTTCCAATTAACTGAAGGTGTAGCTATACTGTATCACTCTATCATTTTCATATCACTTTAACTGTCAAGGGTCAGTCTGAGAAATCCTAAAATGTGTAGTTTGTTGAGGGAGTTAGATTGCCATATAGGTTGTAGTAAGAGACAGGGCCTCCTCGGTGGTGGCCCCTCGGCTGTGGAACGCCCTTCCCACAGACATTAGATTGGCTCCCTCATTGATGGTATTCCGGAAAAAAGTGACAACCTGGTTATTTGAACAGGCGTTTGAATAGGCAGTGCAATGAATTTCAGGAAATGGAACTATGACTGACGAGTTTGGATCATGATTCTAGTTATGAGACGCCACTTGAATGTTTATTACCGTTAAATTGTTTAATTTGTTTCTGTGTTAATTGTTTTTAAGTACCTTGTTGATGCCGCATTGAATTTTTGCCTTGATTGTTTGCCTTGTTTTTGCTTGATTGTTGTAAACCGCTGAGTCGCCTTAGGGCTGAGAATAGCGGTATACAAATGAAATAAATAAATAAGAGCACCATAGCACACAGTTATGCCATTCACACTGTCATAGGTCCATCTTAAGGAATCCTGGGATTTGTAGTTTGGTGTTGTTATCATATGCCTTCAATTCATTTCCAATTTCAAATCCTACAATTCCTAACAGCATCGGGCCTTTTCCGTTTCCCCCTCAGCTGCTTTAGTGGAAAAGAAAAAGGAAGGACCTGAGGCTGTTAGGAATTGTGGGACTTTCACCTATAAAGCCCTATATGGTTCTGGCCTAGCTTGCTTGTCTGAACACATCTCCCTCTACATCCCACCTCGCAGTGTAAGATTATCTGGGGAGGTCCTGGTCTCGCTTCCACTAACGTCGCAAATATGTCTGGTGGGGATGAGAGACAGGGCCTTCTCAGTTGTAGCTCCCCGCCTGTGGAACTCGCTTCCCAATGAGGTAAGATCGGCTTTATCCCTCCTGTATTTCAGGAAGAAATTGAAGTCATGGTTCTGGGACAAGGCTTTTGGACATCAGGTATAAATAGCACTTCGGATATGGAATTCTACTGGAATGATGATACAGCTGGTAATACTGTTTTTAGTGCTTCAATTAATGTCCTATTTATTGTTTTAAATGTTGTTATATTGTTGCTATATGTAGTGGCATTGAATTGCTGGCAAATGTAAGCCGTCCTGAGTAGTTGTGAAGGACGGAGTAGAAATACTGGAAATAAAATAAATAAATAAAACATCTGGAGGGAGAACCCAGGTTTTGCCCATGCCTGATCTAGCGGAAAGTTCTTTAGTAGTATCAGCATTACGGGATGTTGGAGAAGCAGAATGTCAGCAGCAGGTTGCGGCAGTGTCTCCATAGGAAATAACACTAGAAAGAATCATAGAGTTGGAAGAGGCCATCCATTCCAACCCCATTCGGCCAAGAAGCAGGAAAATTGCATTCAAAGCACCCCAGATGGCCATCCAGCCTCTGTTTAAAAACTTCCAAAGAAGGACCCTCTATCACGCTTCTGTGAGTTCCACTTCTGAACAGCTCTCACAGTCAGGAAGTTCTTCCTAATGTTCAGATGGAATCTCCTATCTTGTAGTTTGAAGCCATTGTTCAGTGTCTTAGTCTCCAGGGCAGCAGAAAACATGCTTGCTCCCTCCTATGACTTCCTCTCACATATTTATACATGGCTATCATGTCTCCTCTCAGCCTTCTTTTTTGCAGGTTAAACATGCCCAGCTCTTTAAGCCGCTCCTCATAGGGCTTGTTCTCCAGACCTTTGATCATTTTAGTCGCCCTCCTCTGGACACATTCCAGCTTGTCAATATCTCTCTTCAATTGTGTTGCCCAGAATTGGACATAGTATCCCTGGTGTGGAATAACATCACATTCTATCAGATTATACTTGAGCCTTGTAGTCTGGCCTACAAGGCTGCAAAACAAATGGCAGCTGCCTCCAACATCTCTCATTGAACCTCGAGCAGAGCAGATACAAAAGGAAATAGTTTCCTACTTCCTTGCCTCCACTGCAGAATGGATGCACACTGGCACTTTTAACTGCCATGGCTCAATGCTATGAAGCCTTGGGATGTGTAGTTTTATGAAGTTCCAGCTCTCTTTGGCACAGAGAAGGCTCAAGGCCTTGTATTGTCGAAGGTTTTCATGGCCGGGATCACTGGGTTGTTGTAGGTTTTTCCGGGCTATATGGCCATGTTCTGGAGGCAATTTTTCTCCTGATGTTTCGCCTGCATCTATGGCAAGCATCCTCAGAGGTAGTGAGGTCTGTTGTAAGTAGGAAAAATGGGTTTATATATCTGTGGAACGACCAGGGTGGGACAAAGGACTTTTGTTTGCTGGGGCTAGCTGTGGATGTTTCAGCTGATCACCTTGATTTGCATTCAATGGCTTGGTAGCGCCTGGGGGGAATCTTTTTTTGAGGGTGATTTCATGTGCCTGTTTGTTTCCCCTCTGTTGTTTTGCTGTTGTAATTTTTGAGTTTTTTAATACTGGTAGCCAGATTTTGTTCATTTTCATGGTTTCTCCTTTCTGTTGAAATTGTCCACATGCTTGTGGATTTCAATGGCTTCTCTGTGTAGTCTGACATGGTGGTTGTGAGAGTGGTCCAGCACTTCTGTGTTCTCAAATAATATGCTGTGTCCAGGTTGGTTCATCAGGTGCTCTGCTATGGCTGACTTCTCTGGTTGAAGTAGTCTGCAGTGCCTTTCATGTTCCTTGATTCGTGTTTGGGCATGCTGCGTTTGGTGGTCCCTATGTAGATTTGTCCACAGCTGCATGGTATACGGTAGACTCCTGCAGAGGTGAGGATCCCTCTTGTCCTTTGCTGAACGTAGCATTTGTTGGATTTTCTTGGTGGGTTTGTAGATTGTTTGTATGTTGTGTTTCCTCATCAGCTTCCCTATGCGGTCAGTGGTTCCCTTGATGTATGGCAGGAACACTTTTCCTCTGGGTGGATCTTCATCTTGACTCCCGTGGCTTGTTCTTGGTCTTGCAGCTCTTCTGATGTCTGAGTGGCCTGGAGAGCCCAGTTGAGGTGGTTCAGTTCATCTTGGAGGAGGTGGGCTTCGCAGATTCTTTTTGCACGGTCTGCCAAGGCTTTAATGGTGCTTCTTTCCAGGCCACTGAATGCAAATCAAGGTGATCAGCTGAAACATTCACAGCTATCCCCAGCAGACAAGAGTCCTTTGTCTCACCCTGGTCATTCCACAGATATATGAACCCATTTTCCTACTTCCAACAGACCTCACTACCTCTGAGGATGCTTGCCATAGATGCAGGCGAAACGTCAGGAGAAAAATTGCCTCCAGAACATGGCTATATAGCCCAGAAAAACCTACAACCCAGCTCAAGGCCTTGTAAAACCCCTGCTCCCTTTCTCTCCAGCATTTTCCCTTCCATTAAAAAACTGCTTCCCAACTCTCTCTCCATTCAAAAGATTCCACTTTGGTCCAAATAAATAAATAAAGGCAAGACAAGGAGGAGAAGGAGGGAGGAAAGGGGGGAAAAAGGCGGGAATGGAAGCGGAAGTGTCCTATCTCCCTCCCTCTGGGAGTTCCACGCTCCTCTTCCGCATCCGGGCACTTCCTGCTGGGTCGCTCTAGCCCCAGGATGTTGTTTTGCTGTAACTCTTTGAGTCTCTGCTATTATTAGTATTCGAGGTGTCTAGCGCCGCGCAGTCGGCAGGTGGCGCCAAAGACAAAGGAACTGGGAGGGAGGGGTGCTGGATTTTTCTTGTTTGCTTCACAATATCTTCTAGCAAGTTATTATGATTATGATTATATTATATCATATATTTTTATACTATACTAGCTATGCCCTGCCACGCATTGCTGTGGCTTGGTTTCTGTATATGTGTGCTTGCATATATATATGCTTCTGCCAACCTAGCGGTTCGAAAACATGCAAATGTGAGTAGATCAATAGGTACCGCTCCGGCGGGAAGGTAATGGCGCTCCATGCAGTCATGCCGGCCACATGACCTTGGAGGTGTCTACGGACAACGCTGGCTCTTCGGCTTAGAAATGGAGATGAGCACCACACCCCAGAGTCAGACATGACTGGACTTAATGTCAGGGGACTACCTTTTACCTTATATATATATATGGTTTTGCACATACGTTGTAATGTATTTTTTGTTTTTTGCCTTTTTAAGTCACTTCTGCTGTGTTTTTCAGTGTTTTTATGAGTGATGGTCACTCGTCGGCCTGATAGATGTATTATGTCTGAATTTGGTGTCAATTCGTCCAGTGGTTTTTGAGTTATGTTAATCTCACAAACAAACACTACATTTTTATTTATTTATTTATTTGGGGTGCTTCTACCCCACCCTTCTCAACCCCCTAGGGGGGACTCAGGGCGGCTTACAAAAGGCACAATTCGATGCCTAACAACTACAACATACAATGCAATATACAATACACAAATTTAACACAT
Source organism: Anolis sagrei ordinatus (assembly GCF_025583915.1). NCBI lineage: Eukaryota > Metazoa > Chordata > Lepidosauria > Squamata > Anolidae > Anolis > Anolis sagrei. The sequence continues at coordinate 300,008,018 of NW_026845477.1, forward strand.
AATATCACAGTTATAACTGATTAAAACAATCAGACAATAAACTAGCAACAATAAAAACATCTTGTAGTCAGTGTTCACCAAATCCAAGTCCGTAAACCATTTAGCATTGTCGTCGTCCTTTCCTACTCTGGTCATTATTGGTTGTCTTTCTCCATCTGCCAGCCTACCCGAAGGCCTGGTCCCACATCCAGGTTTTTAGTTTCTTCCTGAAGGAGAGGAGGGATGTAGACCAGCCATCCCCTGCCATGCGTTGCTGTGGCCCACTCTGGTGGTCATGGGGGTTCTGTGTGGGAGTTTTGGCCCAATTCTATCGTTGGTGGGATTCAAAATACTCTGTGATTGTAGATGAACTATAAATCCCAGAAACTACAATTCCCGAATGTCAAGATTCTATTTTCCCCAAACTCTACTAGTGTTCACATTTGGGCATATTGAGTATTCGTGTAGAGTTTGGTTCAGATCCATCATTATTTGAGTCCACAGTAATCTCTGGATGTAGGTGAACTACAACTCCCAAACTCAAGGTCAATGCCCACCAAACCCTTCTAGTGTTTTCTGTTGGTCATGGGAGTCCTATCTGCCAAGATTGGTTCAATTCCATCATTGGTGGAGTTCAAAATGCTCTTTGATTGTAGGTGAACTAGAAATTCCAGCAACACAACTCCCAAATGACAAAATCAATTTTTTGAGTGAAGGACATACATTGGGTTGTTAGGTGTCTTGTGTCCAGATTTGGTGTCAATTCGTCCAGTGGTTTTTGAGTTCTGTTAATCCCACGAACGAACATTACATTTTTATTTATATATTATTATTTATTTATTTATTTATTATTTGCATTTATTGACCGCCACTCTCAGCCCGAAGGCGACTCGTGGCGGTGTACAAAACATAGAACATATAGACAACAGTTACAATAATCAAGTCCATACACAACGTCTTACGAACACACAACTACTTAAACTAAAAATCCGCTTCGTCTTGTTTGGGTCATAATCGGTCTCATAGTCATAGTCCATTCCGATGGTCGTTCAAAACATAGCACTTAATTGAAGGCCTTTTCAAAGAGCCAAGTTTTCAGGCCCTTGCGGAAGGCCATGAGGGAGGGCGCCTGTCTAATTTCAGCAGGGAGGGAGTTCCACAGCCGGGGGGCCACCACCGAGAAGGCCCGCTCTCTAGTCCCCGCCAGGCGTGCCTGTGAGGCTGGCGGGACCGAGAGAAGGGCCTCCCCGGATGATCTCAAGGTCCTCGTGGGCTCATAGGCCGAGATGCGGTACTCAAGGTATTTTGGGCCGGAACCGTTTAGGGCTTTGTAGGTTAACACCAGCACCTTGAATTGGGCCCGGTAGCTGATCGGCAGCCAGTGGAGCTGGGACAGCAAGGGCGTTGTATGCTCCCTGCGTCCCGCTCCAGTTAACAACATGGCTGCCGCGCGCTGGACTAGCTGAAGCTTCCGGACCGTCTTCAAGGGCAGCCCCACGTAGAGAGCGTTGCAGTAGTCAAGGCGGGATGTGACCAGAGCATGTACCACCGTGGCCAAGTCAGACTTCCCAAGATACGGGCGCAGCTGGCGCACGAGCCTAAGCTGTGCAAATGCTCCCCTGGTCACCGCTGAAACCTGGGGCTCCAGGCTCAGCGATGAGTCCAGGGTCACACCCAAGCTGCGAACCTGTGCCTTCAAGGGGAGTGCGACCCCGTCCAGCACAGGCTGTAACCCTATACCCTGTTCGGCCTTACGACTGACCAGGAGTACCTCTGTCTTGTCTGGATTTAGTTTCAATTTGTTCGCCCTCATCCAGTCCATTACAGCGGCCAGGCACCGGTTCAGGACTTGAATAGCTTCCTTAGTAGCAGGTGGAAAGGAGTGACAGAGTTGGACATCATCAGCATACAGGTGACACCGCACCCCGAAACTCCGGATGATCTCGCCCAGCGGCTTCATGTAGATGTTAAACAGCATGGGGGACAAGATGGATCCCTGAGGAACACCACAGGTCAAAGGCTGTGGTGTTGAACAGGAGTCCCCCAACAACACCTTCTGGGTACGGCCCTCCAGAAATGACTGGAGCCACTGCAAAGCAGTGCCCCCAAGGCCCATCTCCGCAAGGCGTCCCAGAAGAATACCGTGGTCGACGGTATCGAAGGCCGCTGAGAGGTCCAGGAGCACCAACAGGGACACACTCCCCCTGTCTAGCTCCCGGCGGAGATCATCCACTAAGGCGACCAAGACCGTCTCGGTACCATGCCCCGGTCTGAAACCAGACTGTGCCGGATCCAGATAATCCGTGTCTCTCAAGAATACCTGGAGTTGTGAGGCCACCACGCTTTCCATGACTTTGCCCAAAAAGGGAAGATTGGAAACAGGCCGAAAGTTGTCAAATTTAGTGGGATCCAGTGATGGTTTCTTCAACAGCGGCTTTATAATAGCCTGTTTTAGGCTCGCTGGAATCGTGCCTTCCCGGAGGGAGGCATTAACCACCACCGTTACCCACTCAGCCAATCCCCCTCTGGCCTCTTTCAGAAGCCAGGATGGGCAGGGGTCTAGGATGGACGTGGTAGGCCTCATTCCTCCAAGTATCTTGTCCACATCCTCGGGTTTCACAAACTGAAAAGAATCCATCAAAATAGGACAAGCAGGTGCTTGTGTCACATCCACAGAGACTGCATTTAATGTGGCGTCCAGCCCAGAACGGATCAAAGCGACTTTGTCTGCAAAGAACCGAGCAAATGCTTCACAGCGCGTGTCCGAGTTGTCAGGGCTCCCACCTGAGGTAGGGGGAGTTAAAAGACCTCTGACAATCCGAAACAACTCCGCCGGACGGTTTTTTGCAGACGCAATAGTAGCCGCAAAGAAGGTTTTCTTTGCGGCTTTTATTGCCACGGCATATGCCCTTAAAAAGGACACAAACCGTGCTCGATTTGGCTCGCTTGGGTCCGAGCGCCACACTCTCTCTAGTTCCCTCTTCCTTCGCTTCATCGCTGCCAGCTCCTCAGTGAACCAAGGAGCTGGTTTAGCTCGGCTACTTGAGAGGGGACGTTCCGGAGCGATCATGTCAATTGCCCTGTCATCTCCCCATTCCAGAGAGCGACCAAGGCCTCGACATGGTCACCTACCGAGGTGGCGGGAAAATCCCCAAGAGCCATCAGGAATCCGTTCGGATCCATAAGCCTCCTGGGGCGGACCATCTTAATGGGTCCTCCACCTTTGCGGAGGATAGGGGGCGCAGTGAGTCTAAACCTGATCAGGAAGTGGTCGGTCCATGGCAACGGAGAGATGGACAACTCCTCCACACCGCCACCTTGCTCCCATCCCTGGCAGAAAACCAAGTCCAATGTGTGTCCAGCACAGTGGGTGGGGCCAGTTATTTGTTGGGACAGCCCCATGGTTGCCATGGCAGACATGAAGTCCTGAGCCGCTCCTGTGAGGGTCGCCTCGGCATGGATGTTGAAGTCCCCCAGCACAAGAAGCCGTAGATTAGTTGTTAATTGTGTGATGGTTCTTGTTATTACTATTGTATCAGTAAGCCGCCTGTCTCCCATAGTGGGACCCAATGATTAAAAATTATTATTATTTTAATGACACAAAAGCACAGTATGTCACAGCAAACAAGGTCTATATGCTGGATTTCGTATCACAAAATCACAAGTCGAACACTTCCCAAGCGTCTAGGACTGTGTGATGTATTTTCGAATTATGCGCGCAGATCCAAGTCAGGTGGCCTTTTGCAGTTGACAGATTGCGATTTTGTCAATGTTAATTGTTTCCAAATGACGGCTGAGATCTTTTGTCACGGCACCCAGTGCGCCGATGACCACTGGGACCACCTGTACTGGTTTATGCCAGAGCTTTTGCAATTCGATTTTGAGGTCTTGATAACGGCTGAGTTTTTCCTGTTGTTTTTCCTCAATGTGACTGTCACCTGGTATGACAACATCAATAATACAAAAAAAAATTATTTTACACAATCATAATGTCTGGTGTATTGTGTGTTGTTGTTGTTGTTATTATTATTACCTTTGCAAGCTGCTTGTCTTCCAAAGTAGTACCCAATAATAAAAATAATTAAATTGTTATTGTTATTGTATCTCTAAGCTGTCTTCCATAGCAGGACCCAATAATTTATCATTATTATTATTATTATTATTATTATTATTATTATTATTTTACTATCACAAAAACACAATACGTCACAGAGATATAAATGCTGGATTATTATTAATAATAATAATCTGGGAGAAAGGTGGCATACAAATGAAAGTAATAATACTTTTAAATATTTGATGATTCTGAGAGAAAGGTGGCAAACATATAATCACCATATCATCTGTGAGAAAGTTGGCATACAAATGCAATGAATAATAATAATAATAATAATAATAATAATAATTTGTAATATTTGATCCCACCCTGGGAGAAAGGTTTCTTACATGATCATGATGATTTCTTGTTCTGCAATAATTGTGGCTTAGTATTATTATTAATAGTAATAATAATTTTGTTTTTAATTGTTGGGTCCTGCTCTGAGAGACAAGCAACTTACAGATGCAATAATGATGATGATGATGATTTATTTATTTTATTTACCTTACTTATATACCGCTGTTCTCAGCCCGAAGGTGACTCACAGCGGTTCACAACAAATACGAACAGCAAAAATTCAGTGCTACAGTATAGAAACAGTTAACAACCTAACACATTACACAATTAATAAACAGTTATTACAATACCCATTCACTGTCGTCTCGTCATCAAAAACATGTTCCAGATTCGTCATCCATTGTTCCATTCCAGTGTTCATTAACCAATCATTGCACTAATTATTGGAACGCCTGCTCAAACAGCCAGGTCTTCACTTTTTTGCGGAATACCATTAGAGATGGTGCTAGTCTAATGTCCGTAGGAAGGGCGTTCCACAGCAGAGGAGCCACCACCGAGAAGGCCCTATCTCATGATGGTGTTTACTGTGTGCTAATCTTGTTGTGTTTCAAATAATAATAATAGTAAGCTGAGACGATAAGAGGATTTAAATATTGAACTGAAAAACAGTATCTGTCTTTATGAAAAAACAACCCAGAGTCTTATTGAACCAATAACTTTTAATAGTATAAACAGAAAAAGTTACAAATATCTGAAATACTCCTTTTTAAAAGGCAGGACCTTGTTTTTTTTTCAAACATGAGAGAAACACAGAATAAACTTTATAAAACTTTTTTTTAGAAAAACAAAGGAATACTATAAACGTTTGAAAAAAAGCTGTAAAAGACTCAAAAACCATTTAGTCACCCAACAATATCCCAAGTTGGCCCAGGCCTAGACGAAAGCTTAACGGAGAGGATTGTATTGTTAAGTGCAGTCAGAAACCTCAGCTTGCAAGTTTGGAAACTTCCTTTTCACATGCACCCTAACAGCATGCAGGTATACAATGGGCACAGCAAGGCTCTTGCTAAAATATCACAACTTCTGAAGACATGGTATACTATTCCTTAAACAGAGGTGATACAATCCACACCGTTTTCCCACCTTGGGATTCTTCAGTGATTCCCAGTCTGCTGCTCAATGACAAGTCTTGACAAAGTTTGGTGATTCTTTGTCTCTTCCCCTAACTCACACCTTTTATAAATCCTCACTTGAGATGGCGCGAAAGGCTTTCAAAAATTCCAAAATGAGCTTGTAACACTATTATATAACCAACTTTACTCCTGAAGGCTTTATTTTGAGACCTTTTGGGAAAAAAGGGGGGATATAGGGTAGTGGGACGTTGTGAGTTTTCAGCTCTAACTTTGTCTCTTCCCTTTTATAAATCCTCGCTTGAGATGGTACAAAAGGCTTTAAAAAAATCCAAAATGAGAATATTCTTATATAACCAAGTGTACTTCTGAAGTCTTTATTTTGGGACCTCTTGGTGGGAAAAAGGGGGGATATAGGGTATTGGGTTGTTGTGAGTTTTCTGGGCTGTATGGCCATGTTCCAGAAGCATTCTCTCTTGATGTTTCGCCCACATCTATGACAGGCATCCTCAGAGGTTGTGAGGTCCTACCAACCTCTTGAGGATGCCTGCCATAGATGTGGGCAAAACGTCAGGAGAGAATGCTTCCAGAACATGGCCACACAGCCCGGAAAACTCACAACAACCAAGTGATTCCGGCCACGAAAGCCTTCGACATTTTGCATTACGTCAGGCACTTTGTTATGTAAACAAGGCTCTTCAATTGAATGTTTGGCCTACAACTCCCATCATCCGTAGCCATTATCAACCAATGGTGAGGGACGATGGAAGTGCCAGTCCAAACACACTTTGTCCACCTTAAGATGTCTTTGACACGGCACAATTATGGCACACCTTCATAACCATGGCTCCATCTTATGTGATCCTATATTTTGGTGACTTACTCTGGAAGTCCTTTGCACCTCATCATACAACAAACTCCAGGATTATGAAGGATGAAGCCATGGAAGTGATGAGCAGCATCCACAATTATGTAATTGGCATGGTGTGAAAAAGACTTGCATCACACCAAGATGTAACTTTTTGCAACGAATGGCAAAACTCAGGCATGGAGAACTATTTCCTTGTCATAATGAATATGTGAAATCCACACTGATATATTAATGCAGGCCTGGGCCAACTTGGGTCCTCCTGGTGTTTTGGACTCCTACCGGCTGTTAGGAATTGTGGGAGTTGGAGTCCAAAACACCAGGAGGGCTCAAGTTGGCCCAGGCCTGCATTACAGACTTTTGCTTCTCTGAAAACGCTGAAACAAAAACAGTAAAAAATGCACAAAACGGGGACCCTTTTGTTTTCCACGCAAATGACATTCACTGCAATCCAGAATGCTATTCTTCTTTCCCCAACATACAGAATACTTTCCCGTTATGTTCTTCCTCCTCCTCCCATCTGGATCACAGCCTCGCTCTGCCTCTTCGGTGGATCATCTCGTGCTTCACCCGCTTCCACTTGCGGTCAAAGCCCTCCCCGCAGAAGGGGCACTCGTGGGGCATCTTCCCCGTGTGGATGCACTCGTGGCGGACCAGATCCGAGCGCCAGATGAAGCCCTTCCCGCAGAAGCAGCACTCGTAGCGCTTCTCCCCGGTGTGGACCAAACGGTGCCGGGCGAAGCTCGCCACCCCGCTGAAATTCCGGCCGCAATCGGGACAATTCTTGATCTGACTTTTTGGCGGCTTTTGGAGGAGAGCGGGCTTCTTGTGTTTCGGAGAGGAAGGAGGAGGAGGAAGAGGAGGAGGAGCAGGAAGAGGCGAGGAGGGTGCCTTGACCTGCGGCAGCGAACGGTCTCCTCTCCGCAGCCTCTCCGAACGGCGGCTTTCCCGGGTGGTTTCAATCTTCTTCCTGTGGTAGGTGAGAGCCCTTTTAACTCTTCCAGGAAACCTGGCTTTCAGTTTTCTATCCCCAATCTGGACCCACTGGATGTAACCCATCTTCTTCTTCTTCACAATGCCTTTTTTGTAACCTATCGGGAGAGAAAACGACAATCTCATATAGGAAACCAAAAAGACACCAGAAAAGCAAAATCCTATGAGAATATGAATGAGTCCTGAGAACATGAACACAACAATTTGAGAAACAACTGGGGAGGCACAAGTAGGACAATCCAGACAAGCAGAATGCAAACTTCTCGGTTAAACAAAAAGTTGCTCTGACAAAGGTTTGGTCCCAAACGCACAGCTTAATATCCTTTGCAAAACATGAAGGCGGTTCTTTGGCCTCTGACCTCCTTCTTGTTAGCTATTCTCACACTCCTTCGAACTCTGAATTCCAAACGGTCAGCACCATCTAAGTTTCCCATTTCGTCAAGGTCAGTCTGTTCGTTAAGTGTTATCCAGTTTGCCTTCCTGCTCATTATCAGGCTGGGAACTGTCCTCCTTTTCTGAGTCAATTTGCACCTCCACCTGACTAGTGTCAGAATCAACAAACTCATCTCTTGCTGTGGGAAACTGAACTTCCACACCCTGTTCCTCATTGACTATAACAGGGACATTTTGAACCAGATTGTGAACCTGAATCCCATCATCCTCATCAGAGACACTCTGTGGTTCCAGCTGAGTCACAATACTTTCAAATATTTTTTCGGAAGCTTTTTTTCTTCTATCTTGACAGATTAGAGAGATGATTGGCCAAAGCTAACAAAATGAAGTTCAACAGAGGCAAATGCAAGATACTCCACTTAGGCAGAAAAAATGAAATGCAGAGATACAGAATGGGGGACGATGCCTGGCTCGGCAGCAGGACGTGTGAAAAAGATCTTGGAGTCCTCGTGGACAACAAGTTAAACATGAGCCAACAATGTCATGCAGTGGTAAAAAAAAATGTTGGTGAACAGGAAAAGAGATTGAAAGATGGGCTTAAAGGCAACCTTAAAAACTGTGACACCAAGAACTGGGAAGCCCTGGTCCTTGAGGTCAGCTGTGACCAGCAGTGCTGGAGAATTCGAAGAGGCATGAATGCAGGGTGAAAGGGAGAAACATGCCAAGAGAAAGGTATGTCAAGGCAAGCTTGTCCGGGACCACCTTTCCCCTGCGGGAGAACATGCAGATTGGGAATAGGGCTCCACAGCCACCTAAGGACCCACCAGCAAGACACTACACTTGGAGGATCATCATGTATGTAAGTAAGTGAATGTAAGTAAGTAAGTGAATGCGATTTTTCTGGTTCTTTGCAGGGTGTTGGACTGGATGGCCCACGAGCTCTCTTCCAACTCTAGGATTCTATGTTATTTTAAAATAAAACCTCAACCACTGCATTTCAAATTCAAAACACCACCCTTTTGTGGAACAAATGAGAAGATCTTGAACTCTTGGAAAATAAGAGGAGAAGGCTACTTGTGGCCCTTTGGCTTGCACTGAATTTTTACTTCTTCTTTTTCTTTAAAGCTTCCATTTGAAAAACTTGCAAATGCATAAAAAGTCTCTTTGTTTATAAAACACCGTTCTAACATATGGTGTTTATTTAAAATATTGTTTAAAATGGCTTTTATTTTCAAAATAGTTTTAACTGGCTTCTTTTCAATATATATATATGTGTGTGCAAATTATTTAATAATAGAAAACTACATATATGATAAACCATGTAGAATAATCAGAAACAACCAACAAACTTAAACATATAAACTTACATACATTATCTTCTCTCAACTAATTAAATGGAATCTACTTCTTAGAATCATAGAGTTGGAAGAGACCTCGTGGGCCATCCAGTCCAACCCCTGCGAAGAAGCAGGAAAATCACATTCAAAGCACTCCTGACAGATGGCCATCCAGCCTCTGCTTCAAAGCCTCCAAAGAAGGAGCCTCCACCACACTCCGGGGCAGAGAGTTCCACTGCTAAACAGCTCTCACAGTCAGGAAGTTCTTCCTAATGTTCAGGTAGAATCTCCTTTCTTGTAGTTTGAAGCCATTCTTTTGCGTCCTAGTCTCCAAGGAAGCATAAAACAAGCTTGCTCCTTCCTCCCTATGACTTCCTCTCACATATTTATACATGGCCCTCATCATGTCTCCTCTCAGCCTTCTCTTCTGCAAGCTAAACATACCCAGCTCTTCAAGCCGCTCCTCATAGGGCTTGTTCTCCACATATTTATCTTGTATGACATTTGACGCTCTAGATAGCAAAAATCCCCCATCAAGAAAAGGTGGCTCATGCGCTAAAAGGTCATCTCTGAAACACCCCTTACCTGGAACAGCTTTCGGTGGAAAGGCAGGCATCTCATCCACTTCTCTCTTTGCCACGGCCTTTTTGGCGAGGCTTTCCAGACGAACCTCCTGACTCTTGTGGCTCACCGTTGGCTCTTCTGGTTCCTAGAAGAGCAAAAGAAGAAAACAGCTTTGGGGGGAAATTCTCTACCAAGATGAATGCCTGCCCAAAATTCTCTTTGACCCAGCTCTCCGTTTTCTTCGGCACAGCATTGAGAAACTCCCCAGGAAAACTGGGAGGGTTCCTATAATAATATTAATTAATAAACTTTATTTATACCCTGCCACCATCTCCCCAAGGGGGACGTGGAGCAGGTTACATGAGGCCAAGCCCAGCGATACATTACAGCAAAATAAAATGTAAACAACAAAAATAACATCACAATAAAATAAATAAGCCATTTATGAAAAACCGCTGTTGACTTTTCCCGCTGTGCTATACAGTGTCCTAACCTACTCCATCTGCACATGGTTTGGTAACTACACAGTGGTAGATAGGAAACCGCTCCAAAGAGTTACCACTTCTGTATAGAGAATCATTGGTTGCCCTCTTTCTCCCCTCTTTGGAAGACCTTTATAGGTCCTGCAGCCTTAAGAAAGTTCAGGGATCCATCTCACTCGTCATATTCTTTTTTTTTTAATTATTGCCATCTGGCAGACAGTACAGGGTGACAAAGACAAGGACAAACAGACTGAGAAATGTGTTGTTGAAGGTTTCCATGGCCAGAATCTCTGGATTGTTGGGAGTTTTTCGGCCATGTTCTAGAAACATTCTCTCCTGACGTTTCGTCCACATCTATGGCAGGCATCCTCAGAGGTTGTGAGGTCTGTTGGAAACTAGGCAAGTGAGATTTAGATATCTGTGGAATTTCCAGGGTGGGAGAAAAAATTCTTGACTGCTTGAGGCAAGTGTGAATGTTGTAATTGGCCACCTTGATTAGCATTGAATGATCTGCAGTTTCAGGGCCTGGCTGGTTGCTGTCCAGGGGAAACCTTTTGTTGGGAAGTGTTAGCTGGCCCTGATTGATTCAAGAATATGGACAATTTCAACAAAAAGGGGGAAACCATGAAAATGAACAAAATCTGGCTACCAATATTTTAAAAAACCCTTTAAAATTAGAACAGTAAGTAAAGAGCAAAACTCTGGACAAGAATCAATCAGTGGAACTCTCTGCCCTGGAGTGTGGCAGAGGCTCCTTCTTTGGAGGCTTTTCAACAGAGACTGGATGGCAATCTGTTGGGGATGCTTTGGATGCGATTTTCTTGCTTCTTGGCAAGGGGTTGGACTGGATGGCCCTCCAGTTCTCTATGAGTCTATGTCACTATTTTAAACAAAAAACAAAAAACCTCGACCACTGCATTTTAAGTTCAAAACACCATCCTTTTGTGGAACAAATGAGAAGATCTTGAACTCTTTGAAAATAACAGAAGTCTGCTTGTGGCCCTTTGGCTTGAACTGAAGTTTTACTTCTTTTTCTTTAAAGCTTCCATTTGAAAAACTTGCAAATGCATAAAAAGTCTCTTTGTTTATAAAACAGCCTTCTAATGTATGGTGTTTATTTAAAATATTATTTTAATGGCTTTTATTTTCAAAAAGTGTCAACAGGCTTCAATTTCTTTTCAATTTTTTAAAATCAGCAAATGATTTAATAATAGATAGCTACGTATATGATAAACCACATATAATAATCAGAAACCATTAACAAAACTAGGGCCTCCCAACAAAGGATTCCTCCAGGTAGGATGCAGCCAGGCTTTGAAGCTGCAAGGACATTCAGTGCTAATCAAGGTGGCCTATTGCAACTTTCACACTTGCCTCAAGCAGACAAGAGGTTTTTTCCCACCTTCCACAAATATATAAACCCCACTTTCCTATTTTCCAACAGACCTCATAACCTCTGAGGATACCTACCATAGATGTGGGCAAAACATCAGGAGAGAATGCTTCTGGAACATGGCCAGACAGCCTGGAAAACTCACAGCAGCCAAGACTGAGAAGTGGCTTTTATCCTAGAGCTGTAGTTATATTGAACTCTGTAGTTTTGAATTGTTGTGGCCTTGGGGGCTGCGTGGTGGTGACATGATGTGTGATGGGAAAAGCATTTAATTTTATTGTACAATGACAATAAAGTAATTCTATTCTATGCCATCAGGAGCCTCCTGGTGGCACAGTGGATTAAAGTGCTGAGCTGCTGAACTTGCTGACCGAACGGTTGCAGGTTCAAATCTGGGGAGAGGGGGTGAGCTCCTGCTGTTAGCCCCAGCTTCTGCCAACCTAGAAGTCTCAGCATTAATGGCGCAGTGGGTTAAGGCGCTGAGTTTCTGAACTTGCTGACCGAAAGGTTGCAGGTTCGAATCCGGGGAGCGGGGTGAGCTCCCGTTGTTAGCCCCAGCTTCTGCCAACCTAGAAGTCTCAGCATTAATGAAATAATGGCTCAGCATTATTTCCAATTTTAACTTTACATTTGGCCTCCCCGCTGTTTTAACTATGTGTTGCTTTTTTGATAATGTTGTTTTTTATTGTCTATGTTTTTAATTGCTTGTACTGATGTTTTATTGCTTTTGTTGTTGTGTTTGGGCTCGGCCTCATGTAAGCTGCACCGAGTCCCTTGGGGAGATGGTAGCAGAGTACAAATAAAGTTAATAATAATAAGTAAGTCTGAAAACATGCAAATGTGAATAGATCAATAGGCAATGCTCCAGCGGGAAGGTAATAGCGCTCCATGCAGTCATGCCGGCCACATGACCTTGGAGGTGTTTATGGTCAAAGCTGGCTCTTGGGCTTAGAAACGGAGATGAGCACCAACCCCCAGAGTCAGACATGACTGGACTTAATGTCAAGGGGAAACCTTTACCTTTACCCTATTCTATGGCATCAGCTGGGACTGTTTACGATGAGAAACCAATACTTTCCTCTGCAACACTACCCTTAAAGGTACAGGAGCCTTTCCTAGTGTTCAGTATGGCAACCCTGATCCTACAGCAAGGATGGTGGATTGGGATGGCAGAAACTGTATGCCACCAACCCAAACAGTCCTCCTCACCAGCTCTTGTCCTCGTTCGGTTGTTTGCAGCTTTCGGAGGAAATTCTCCGCTAGAGCGACGGCCTTCTCGCTGCTCTCCGGAGACCGTTCCTTGACCCAGTTCTGCATCTCCTTGGGCAGGATGTTGAGGAACTGCTCCAGGATCAAGGCGTCGAAGAGCTGCTCCTTGCTGCTCTTCTCCAGGCTCAGCCACCGGCGGCCCAGTTCCCGCAGCCGAGCGTGGACTTCTTGGGGGCCGTTGGCCTCCTGGTAGCAGAAGCGCCGAAACTCCTGCCGCCTCCTTTCTTGGGCCGTCGCCTCCCTCTGCAAAATGGCCCCCTTGACCTTCCGGAAGTCACTCTGGTCTCGAGCCTCCAGGCCGAAGAAGGCCTTCTCCGCATCGTCGTTGAGGGAGGGCAGGAGCCGGATCACCCACTCTTTCCGGGGCCAGCGGCAAGCCAGGGCTACCTGCTCGAAGGCGGCCAGGAAAGCCCTGGCGTTGGCCCACGGGGTTATCTGCTCCAAGAGCCGCTCTTCCTGCACCGAGCCTTCCAGAAAGTCCTCGAACTCCGACTCCCAGAGGAGAGCGCTTGGGCGATCTTCTGAGTCGGGGACCTGGTGGGCATCTGGCGTGGTGTCCAAACCATCACAGGACTTCACTGGAGTGATTTCTGCAGAACCACAGTGGAGCTGCCGGCCAAAGCTCGCCTTCCTCTTTTGCAGAGTCGTGGCCATCTTTCACCTGCAAAACAGACCGTTGCAAATGTATACCGTTGCTACAAGGGGTGAGAAACCAAGAGAAAATTGCAGATTTTTGGAAAAGTCAGACAGCAATTCTACTAAAACGAATGGCACCTCTTCCTACAAAATAAACAGAAAGAAAAAGAAGGAAAGACGGATGGAAGGAAGCTAGGAAGGAGGAATAAAGAAGATAAGAAGTCGTGGCAAAACCCAATGCTCTGACTGTTGCTACTATAGGTTTACAACAGGCTTTTTCTAAGTAATGGAGGATCAGAACCTTTTCTGTTACAGCTGCAACAAGTTAATTGGGTGTGTTATCTGCTTTAGCATATAACAAGGCACAAGTTTTGCATTTGGCTTAGCTTGATGGCTGTTGCTGGGAGTGGTTCTGCAGCATTCTGAAGACTGAATCCATTTGGAGTGCCAAGGAAACTGCTTGTTTATGGCAAGATACGGACATCCTACTGATAACTAAGTAGAGAGACTGTTTTATTTTGCTATATGTTTGCATATTGTCGTGTAAAAAAGAAGACTCACCGAAGATATTGTTTGCTGCATATTGCTGAGAACAATTATTCTGTTTTTGCTTTGTGTTTTGTGACCTACAGTGAATAGAACTATATTTTTGTTTCTACTTAAGGCAACAGACTCATGTGTATTTTTTACGTTTTTATCACAGAGTAAAAGGGGCTGAGGCATTCTGTGGGCTGCTAGCACTATGCTGGTACAAGCTGTACCAGGAGCTCCAACTTCATTTTCTTTCTATTAAATGTCTGCATGCATTCCAAAGTTTCAGGCATTCTGCAAAGGTGACTTCCCTTGGTTTGAATGTATAGGGCCAAATGATCCATCAATCATTGTTAAGTTTTGGTTCCGCCCCTTTCCCCAGGGCCCTGGGAGGAGAGGGAGCCATTTTTAGTTCAGCCTTACAGAAGGAAATTAAGCTACAGGACGTGGACTAGCTCCACCTGCAGAAAAGCTTCATTCCCTACAGCTTGGGGAAAACAGCTTCGGGGGAGAAATAGTCCCAAAGCTCTGGCTGGGAATTTACAGCCTCTCAGCCTTACAGCATTCCGGGGAAACAATTTTGCAGACCTAAAGAACTCCAGCTGGAGAATCTACAAAGCCTTGACTGGTAGGTCTACTTGGGACCCACGACGTAGTTTGGAACCGGTAGTAGGACCCACATCAGCAAAGACTAGATAGTAGATTGCCTGGGAGAGGTTAAAAAAGGGTTTTCCTTTCAAAATAAAAGAAATAGTTCTCAAAGCCAGTTGCCTGTCCCTTGTGGACAAGGTAAAGAAAGCCACCAGTCATTTGTATGATTGTCAGTGAAGACTGGAGAAGTATTTGTCTAATTTGTTCAATAATTAAGGACTTTGTTAAACCTTTCAAGCCTCTAAAGACTCTTCCAGAGGAAAATCCTTAGGGCCTCTCTATCAAGGCACCCTGGCTTCCCGCTGGGAACAAAGTGCACGTCCTGTTCAAAAGACAATTATTACAGGCCCAGCGCGTGACAGCACAAGCACTATTCTGACACTGACTTCAACGTGATTCGAGTTGTTAACAACCAGCAAGTTAAACATGAGCCAACAATGTCAAGCGGCGGCAAAAAAAGCCAATGGATTTTGGTCTGCATCAACAGGAGTCTACTGCCTAGATCCAGGGAAGTCATGCCACCCATGCTCTATTCTGCCTTGGTCAGAATAGGATGGAGGAGTGGGAGTTGAAGTTAATCTCATATTGTGGGTAAGCAAAACGGGATATGAGATAAACTAAGTCAAGGGGATCAAAGTCTGATAAATCTCAACAATAATACACCAGTACAAACGTCAGGAGAGATTGCTTCTGGAACATGGCCATACAGCCCAGGAAACTCACAGCAACCCAGTGAGTCTGGCCATGAAAGCCTTCGACAACATACTCAATACACACTTTCTTGCTACCGTTGATTGCTACCACATCCCTTTGCAAAACGATCCTGGGTGCATCCACACTGCAGAATTAACACCATTGGGCACCGCTTGCAGTGGTTCAATGCTATGGAAGCATAAGACTTGTAGTTTGGTGAGTAACTTAACACTGGGTTGCTGCGAGTTTTCCAGGCTGTCAGGCCATGTTCCAGAAGCATTCTCTCCTGACGTTTCACCTGCATCTATGATAGGCACCCTCAGAGGTTGTGAGGTCTGTTGGAAACTAGGCAAGTGGGGTTTATTTATCTGAGGAATGTCCAGGGTGGAGGAAAGAATTATTGTCTGTTGGAGACAAGTGTGAATGTTTCAGTTGGCCACCTTGATTAGCACTGAATGGCCTTGCAGTTTCAAAGCCTGGCTGCTTCGTGCCAGGTGGATCCTTTGTTGGGAGATGTTAGCTGGCCCTGATTTATTCTTGTCCGGAATTCCCCTGCTTTTTGAGTTTTGCTCTTTATTTTATAGCATTGAGCCTTAGGAGTTAAAGTCATGTCAAAATGCAATAATTCTACAGTGAAGACACACACATACAAACACAGCCTATCTTTGGATAACCTGAACCAGTTTAGGGTGGTTCCTTGCCTCCCAGGCAAAGATTAAGACCTCTCCCTGGATCAATGACACCTTTAAATGGATTTGCGGATGATCCAGCTGTGAGTTCACAAGCAAAAGCTCCCTTTTGTCTCCCTAAGAACTCTTGATGTCCCAACTTCAAGAGGTCAATGTCAACCCTAATAAGCTAAACAAAGGCTTTCACAACAGATGTTAACAACTCTTTAGAGGAGATTTAGACCAAGTGCAGAACTGCCTTAGAGACAAAAGGGAAGCTTGCGTCCTTAACAGGAGCATAGTTTACTTGGAAACAAGGGATTGTGTTCTATAACTTACATTGCTACTGATTTTAAAGCTTATTCTTTGGATGCAGTGGAAATATTATTTTTAGTCTAAGTCAGGGTGTGTCTACTCTATGGAATTAACCCACTTTGATACCCTTTAAGGCTTTGGAAATATGTGAGCTGTCCTTTGAGGACACACACAAACTCTTTAGCAGTTGACCTTGTGAAACTATAAGTCCCAGGGCTCCATAGTGCAGATCAGCCCAGCTTTGGGGGAAGTCCTTTGAATTTAGCTCAAGGCAAAATGGAAAAAAAAGTATTATTATTATTATTTCAAAATTAGAATAAATAATAAATAATATTAATAAATAATATTTATTATCAACTACTTCAGAATTATAATAAATTATTATTTATTAATATCATTTCAGAATTATAATAAATAATTAATATTTATTAATAACCTTTGTTAATAACTACTTCAGAATTAGATGTAGTTATTAATAACTAATGTGGATTATCTGTTTAATAATATTAATAAATAATAATTTATTATAATTCTGAAGTAGTTAATAAATATTTATTATTAACCACTTCTGAATTATTATAAATTATTAATATTATTTCAGAATTAGAATAATTATAAATAATATAAATAATTATTACCTACTTCAGAATTAGAATAGTTATTTATTAGTATTATTTCAGAATTGAAATAAATAATAGCAAATAATATTAAAAATAATATTTGTTAGTAATATTAATAAATATTAATTAGTAATAAATATTATTTTTTTCTAATGCTGAAGTAGGTAATAATAATAATTACCTACTTCAGCATTAGAAAAAAATAATATTTATTACTACTAATAATATTTTGACCCCTTTTCCCTCCTAAGACTCAATGCGGCTCAAACTATTAAAATGCACAGCATACATGTGTGTGTATAATTCTGAAATAATATTAATAAATAATTATTTCTTCTAATTCTGAAGTAATTAATTTTATATAACTATAAACCCTGAAATACAGAATAGTTAAAAATAGTTAAAATCACAGAAAACCATTCAAAACTGTTAGAATGATTAAACCCTCACACTATTCTTGTAATATGTAGTATTTGCAGGAATATATCTTCATAAGAGCCTCAACTAAATGCAAAGGTATGTTCTCCACACATTTTCCTCCAGCCCTTTTTGTGCATTCAATTACAAGTTCAGCATCCCTTATCCTGGATTCTCACATCCAAAAATACCCCCCCCCAAAAAAAAAAAAATCTGAAACTGCCCACATGGCTAAGAATATAGGACTTTTGGCACAATCCCCAGCCCAATAAGGATACCTGAGTGTTTCCAAGAAGCTGGACAAAGCAACTCTCCAGCTTCAACAGCCATTTAAAGATATACTGCTCCTATCCATGGAGGCTTCATTGGGGTCATGCAGCTGAAAACCATTGCCCAAAGCAAGAGAGATCTGTGGCATCTTAAAGACGAACTCATAATGGATTAAAGCCCACCAAAAGCATTAAATAAAAGTATCTAAATGTTCATAGACCTCACTACCTCTGAGGGTGCTTGCCATAGATGCAGGCGAAACGTCAGGAGAGAATGACTCTACAACATGACCATATAGCCTGAAAAAACCTACAACAACCCAGTTCATAGAATTAATGCATCTCGGCACCAGCTTATCTGCCATGGCTCAATGCAATGAAATCCTGGGAGTTGTAGTTTTCCAAGGTCTCTGGCCTTCTCTGCCTGAGACCCAACAATTCAGGATTCCATAGCATGGAACCAATGTAGTTAAAGTGGTGCCAAGCTGCATTAATTCTACAGTGTAGATGCACCCTAAGAACAAGGATTGAAACCTCCATGAACAGTGGCATTATACTTGTGACTTATAGAGCCATTTTGAGTCTCCTTTGGGAAATTATATACACACACACACACACACATATATTCACACACATATATATAGTGTATATATATATATATATATATACACACACACAAACACATATATATTATTGTAATCTATGTGTATACACACATATACATATACACACATATACATATATGCACACATACACACACACATATATATTATACAATAACACATCTAATTAATAATAAAATACAATAATAAATTCCATAACATGCATACACACATATATATACACACATACACACGTATATATTGTATATTATTGTAATATATATACACACACACATATATATACACATATATATTTTATAATGTGCATTATTGTAATATATATATACATATACATATATACATATATATGCACACATATATATTCTACAATAACACAATTAATTAATAATAAAATAATAAAATAATACATCCCATAACATGCATACACACATATATACACACATACACACATATATATTGTATATTATTGTAATATATATACACACACATATATATTGTATATTATTGTAATATATATACATACACATATATACATATTCATATATATGCACACAGATACAATAACACATATAATTAATAAAATAATACAACAACAACAATAATATAATATACAAACAACACATATGGAAAAGCTTTTCCTCTATCTTACTCAAGAACTTCCAGAAAGTGCTTTTAGCCCACCTTCTCCTGTGATGCATCTACACTGCAGCAGTAATTCGGTTTGGCACCATAACAGGAATAGGATACCGGGGTTTGTAGTTTTCCAAGGACCTTAGCCTTCTCTGCCCAAACTACAATCCCAGGATTTCGTGACATTTAGATAAGGCGGTCAAAGAAGTATCCAACTGCATTGAATGCACACTATTGGAGATGCACCCTTCTTAGAAAGGGCCCACCTTTGCAGCATACACGTGTCTTGGTGTTCCCACAATCATGCCTCATTTGCAACTCACCTGCAAGGCGAAGACTCCCAAGTTGCAGCTTGCAAAGGGAATAAGTAACCCAGGATAACAGATTTATTATTTTTTTTTAGAAAGGGAGGGGTTTGCAATTTTGCAGGCTGACCCTCCTCTTTTCCAAGGCCTGGGAGCCAACTGGGAGGTTCCTTTGCAGGATTTGTCCTTCCAAGAAGTAGAAGGAATTAAGATCTGCCTTCTTCCTTCCAGCTGGACCTTTGCAAAGCCATTGAAAAGTGATCAGGAGGGAATGGCCATCCAAATGGGGGTATTTAGGGTTTGGGAAATGGGCCTGATAGGCTGATAAGGCTGGAAGAGTCAAAAGGGAAAGCACAGCCTCCAAGACACTCAATATGCCCAAATGTCAACACTGCTGGAGTTGGGGGGAAATAGACCTTGACATTTGGGAGTTGTAGTTGCTGGGATTTGTAGTTCACCTACAATCAAAGAGCTCTCTGAACCCAGCCCACAATAGGTCAGCACCAAACTTGGCACACTACCTACATGGCCAACAGAAAATTCTGAAAGGGCTTGGTAGGCATTGACCTTGAGTTTGGGAGTTATAGTTCCCCTACATACATACAGCACTGTGGACTCAAACAATGTTGGATCTGGACCTAACTTGGCACAAATACTCAATATGCCCAAATGTGAACATAACTCCCATGACCATACAGAAAATACTGAAAGGGTTTTGATGGGCATTGACCTTGAGTTTGGGAGTTGTAGTTCACCTACATCCAGAGAGCGCTGTGCACTCAAACAATGATGGATCTGGACCAAATTTGGCACAAATACTCGGCATGCCCAAAGTTGAACATTGGTGGAGTTTGGGGAAAATAAACCTTGACCTTTGGGAGTTGTAGTTGCTGGGATTTGTAGTTCACCTACAATCATAGAACACTCTGAACCCAGCCTACAATGAATCTGCATGAAACTTGGCACACTACCTACATGGCCAACAGAAAATTCTGGAAGGGGTTGGTGGGCATTGGCCTTGAGTTTGGGAGCTATAGTTCACCTACATCCATACAGCACTGTGGACTCAAACAATGTTGGATCTGGACCTAACTTGGCACAAATACTCAATATTCCCAAATGTGAACACTGGTGAAGTCTGAGGAACATAGACTTTGACATTTGGGAGTTGTAGTTGCTGGGATTTATAGTTCACCTACAATCAAAGAATGTTCTGAACTCCACCAATGACGAAATTGAACAAAACTTGGCACATAGAACTCCCATGACTAACAGAAAATATTAAAAGGGTTTTGATGGGTATTGACCTTGAGTTTGGGAGTTGTAGTTCACCTACATCCAGAGAGCGCTGTGCACTCAAACAATGATGGATCTAGACCAAATTTGGCACAAATACTCGGCATGCCCAAAGGTGAACACTGGTGGAGTTTGGGGAAAATAAACCTTAACCTTTGGGAGTTGTAGTTGCTGAGATTTATAGTTCACCCACAATCATAGAACATTCAGAAACCAGCCCACAATGAATCTGCATCAAACTTGGCACACTACCTACATGGCCAATAGAAAATACTGAAAGGGGTTGGTGGGCATTGACCTTGAGCTTGGGAGTTATAGTTCCCCTACATCCATACAGCACTGTGGACTCAAACAATGTTGGGTTTGGACCTAACTTGGCAAAATACTCAATATGCCCGAATGTGAACACTGGTGGAGTTTGAGGAAAATACACCTTGACATTTGGGAGTTGTAGTTGCTGGGATTTATAGTTCACCTACAATCAAAGAGCGCTCTGAACCCAGCCCACAATGGATCTGCACCAAACTTGGCACACTACCTACATGGCCAACATTGAATACTGGTGAGGTTGGGGGCCTGTTTTTGAATTCTGGGAGTTGTAATTCACCAACACCAAAAAGGAAGAGATGGACCACTGGAGAGATCTTCAGCTTTCTTTGCCAAAGGGGTTCCTAAGACCATCAGAAATATGTGTTTTATTATGGTCTTTGGTGACCCCTCTGAAACCCCCCTCGTGACCCCCCCTAGGAGTCCCGACTGCCAGCTTGATGAATGCTGTCCTAGAGTCTCAACCAATTCATTGGCTTGTAAATCGAACTGTTTTAATGTATCTATAATTGTTTTTAATGTAGCTTGTATATTATGCTTGTTTTATTGTTTGGCAACGCATGGTGCCTGTTAGTAGCTGTCCTGAGTCCCTCTTCAGAGGCGAGAAAGGACGGGATAGAAATTATCCTAATAAATACAAAAATAAATAGGTCTTATTATAGTAAAGATGCTATGAGTCCCTTTGGGAAGATGGGGCGTGGATACAAATAAAATTTATTATTATTTATTATTCCGAATGGGCACAGATTACCTTATCATCAGCATATTGGAATTCTATAGCAGATGTCTTTGCAGGATACAATGGGACAATTACTTTTCCCATTCTCAACACTCTACTGTTGACATAGCTGAGAATCCCATTGGCTTGCATAGGTTTTCTAGTCTTATTTATTTGGCTCTAAAATTAATGCAAATTAGGAAGGCAGTCATCAAGGAATCAATTCTTATCCCCCCTCTGCATTTAGTTTGTTCCCTTTCTTTCACCTTAAGTTTTCTTTTGCTAATTAAATAATTACATTGCCCTGAGGTCATAACATTCATTAATTCATTCATTCACATTTACCTAGGTGGTAACTGCAGGTTATTGAGAGGGTAAAGTCTGGGTTTCACATGGCTCACCCTAGTTCAATTGCACTGCAACTCCCACCATGCTTAGCCATTGACTTTGCAGCCTAGGGGTGGTGAGAGCTGCAATGTCACACAATAGTTGGAGGTGTTAAAGAGTTCGAGTTCTGCTTAAAGAGAACAGACTTTCCCGTTATTTATTTCTTATTTTATTATTTTTATTTTCATTATTATTATAATATTTTAATTTAATTGCAACTGTATTGTCGAAGGCAATACAGTTAATTGCAACTCCCATCTTCCCTTACCCAACCCAGAGGGGTGATGGGAGTGCAGTCCAACAATACTCTTATAAGCTCTACGTAGAGTCTTCTACCTGGCCAAATTGCAATTCTCATCACCCTTCACCCAACCCAGGGGGATGATGGGAGTTGCAGTCTACCACCAAGTTGCCCCTGTTGAATTTCAGCTTGATTTGGGGAGGAAAAAAACTAATCAGATTCTTCCATTGGTAAAACTGCAGCTCCCACCATCCCCAGTAACTCAGGTGGGATGATGGGAGTTGCAGTTCTGCGAGGCATGAAAGAAACCTCTGTCCCCATAGAGTGTCAATGTGCTTTGCAAAAATGCCTAAACAGACCCATGATTGGGTTGCTTGCAACTCCCAGCATCCCCAGACAACCCAGAAGGCTCATGAGAGTTGCAGTGGAGTGATGCACAAGGGCTCTCATTATCACCCCTAGGTCACACAGAGGGATGATGGGAATTGCAGTCAGGTGATACATTAAGGCACTTATCACCCTAACAGAGGGATGATGGGAGTTGCAGTCCGACAAGGAATGAAGGCCACTGTTGCACTCATTAAATTTCAACCTGTTTTGCAAAATCTCCAAACAGATTCTCCAATCTGGCCAGACTGCAACATTAATTATCCCCAGCCTACCAATAGGGATGATGGGAATTGCAATCCAGTAACGCATAAAGGCTCCTATCATCTCCAGCCAAGCCAGAAGGCTCATTGGTGCTGCAGCACAGTGGTGCATAAAGATTGCAACTCCCATCTATTTCTAGCTTGTCTAGGGATGGTGGGACTTGCAATCCAATAATGCACAAAGGCGCCTATAATCTGCACTCAACCTAGAAGGCTCAGTAGAATTGCAGCATTGTGTTACATGAAGGTTGCAACTCCCATCATATTTCTAGCTTGTCTGGGGATGATGGGAGTTCCAATCCAATAAAGCATGAAGGCCCCTATAACCTGCACCCAACCTAGAAGGCTCGGTGAAATTGCAGCACAGTAGTGCACGAAGGTTGCAACTCCCATCATCTTTCTGTGTTACTTGGGGATGATGGGAGTTGCAATCCAATAACGCATGGAGGATCCTATAATCTGCACCCAACCTAGAAAGCTCGAGGGAATTGCAGCACAGTGTTGCATGAAGGTTGCAATTCCCATGATTTTAGTGAGTTGTCAGGGGATGATGGGAGTTGCAATCCAATAATGCACGGAGGCTCCTATAATCCCCAGCCAAACTAGAAGGTTAAGTGGAATTGCAGCATAACGGTGATGAAGGTTGCAACTCCCATGATTTTAGCGCGTTGTCTGGGGATTATGGGAGTTGCAGTCCAGTAATGCACGATGGCTCCTTTCACCTCCAGCCAATTCAGAAAGCTCATTGGTGCTGCAGCACAGTGGTGCATTAAGGTTGTAACTCCCATAATATTTCTAGCTTCTCTGGGGATGATGGGAGTTGCAATCCAATAATGCACGAAGGCTCCTATTAGAAGACTCAGTGGAGTTGCAGCACAGTAGTGCATGAAGGTTGCAATTCCCATCATAGTTCTGTGTTGCTTGGGGATGATGGGAGTTGTAGTCCAATAATGCACAAAGGCTCCTATAATCTACACCCAATTTAGAAAGCTCAGTGGAATTGCAGCATAGTGTTGCATGAAGGTTGCAAATCCCATCATATTTCTAGCTTGTTTGGGGATGATAGGAGTTGCAATCCAATAATGCACAAAGGCTCCTATAATCTATACCCAATTTAGGAAGCTCAGTGGAATTGCAGCATAGTGTTGCATGAAGGTTGCAAATCCCATGATTTTAGTGGGTTGCCTGGGGATGATGGGTGTTGCAGTCCGGCATGGCTTGAAGGGCAAAAGCACCCCTTTCCTGCAAAAAGAAGGAAGGGGGGATATGTATCTGGGGAGAATGTGGGGCTCTCAAAGGGTTAAGCCTATAGAGATGCCAGAGATGTGTAGAGAGGCCTTTTGGGGGGAGGAAGGGAGAAAGCAGGGGGGAGCCTGCCAAGGGAGCAAAGTCCCCCCCCCCTTTCCTTCCTTCCTTGCTTCCTTTCCTCTTCCGCCTTCAGTCACCATTCCTTCTCTCCCTTTTTGCAGAAAGTGGGCTCCTTCTTTCCTTCCTTCTTTCTTCCATTCTTTCCCTTTTCATCTCCAAAGGCCTCCCTTTTGGTGGTGCAGCTGCAGCCAAAGGTGCAGGAGACCCATATTGAAGTGAGTAGAAAAGAATAATTCCCAACCTAATACTAAAGAATAATAATAATGCAAAAATAGTATTTATCATGATGTTTTTCTAAATATATATATTGCATGCAATGCCAATGATGGAGAGAAGGGAGAAAGGCTCCCAAGGGTTGCATCTACACTGCAGAATGAATGCAGTTTGACACTCAATGCTAGGAAATCCTGCAAGGTCTTCTCAGCCAAAGAGTCCCAAACTACAAATCCCAGAATTCCGTAGTACTGGTAAAGGTAAAGTTTTTCCCCTGACATTAAGTCCAGTCATATCCGACTCTGGAGATTGGTGCTCATCTCCATTTCTAAGCTGAAGAGCCGGTGTTGTCCGTAGACACCTCCAAGGTCATGTGGCCTGCATGACTGCCTAAAGAGCCATTACGTTCCTGCCGGAGTGATCCCTATTGATCTATGTACATTTGCATGATTTCGAACTGCTAGGTTGGCAGAAGCTGGGGCTGACAGTGGGAGCTCATCCTGCTCCTCAGATTTGAACCTGCAATCTTTCAGTCAAGAAGTTTAACAACAAGTTTAACCCACTGTGCCAGGGACTCCATAGTATTGAACCACTTGCAGTTCAAATGGTGTCAATAATAATCTAGGGCCCTTCCACACAGCCTTGATATCAAGGCAGGAAATCCCACATTATCTGAGTGTGGACTCCGATAACCCAGTTCGAAGCAGATATTGTGGGATTTTCTGCCTTGATATTTTGGGGTGTGTGGAAGGGCCCTTCCAGGCAGGCCCTATATCCCAGGATCTGATTCCAGGTTTTCTGTTTATCCCAGATTATCCCGCAGTGCGGACTCATATAATCCAGGTCAAAGCAGAAAAACCTGGGATCAGATCTTGGGATATAAGGCTTGTCTGGAAGGATCCTAAGACTGGATCTATACTGCTTTCCTGTTTTTATGTGTGTAAGGGATGGGTTGCCTTTGCTTCCCTCTGAAGCTGAGAGAGTGTGAATTGCTCAATATCACCCTTTGCTTTTCCACAGCAGAGCAGGGATTCGAAATCTGGTCCTGGAGTCATGGCCCAATGGTCAGACCACGAGACCCCGGGGGGCGGGACCCTTGGGGGGGAACAAGGGGTGTCAGAGGGGTCACCAAAGACCATCAGAAAATACAGTATTTTCTGTTTGTCATGGGGGTTTTGTGTGGGAAGTTTGGCCCAATTCTATTGTTGCTGGGGTTCAGAATGCTCTTCAATTGTAGGTGAACTATAAATTCCAGCAAGTACAACTCCCAAATGTCTACAAACTCCACCAGTGTTCACATTTGGACACATTAAGTATTTGTGCCAAATTTGGTTCTGATCCATAATTGTTTGAGTCCACGGTGCTCTCAGGTTGTAGGTGAACTACAACTCCCAAAGTCATGGTCAATGTCCACCAAACCCTTCCAGTATTTTCTGATGGTCATGGGAGTTATGAGTGCCAAGTTTGGTTAAATTTCATTGTTGGCGGAGTTCAGAATGCTTTTTATTGTAGATGAACTATATATCCCATCAACGACAACTCCCAAATGTCAAGGGTTATTCCCCCCCAAATTCCACCAGCATCCACCTTTGGGCATATTGAGTCTTTCTGTCAAGTTTGGTCCAGATCCATCATCGTGTCCACAGTGCTTTTTAGATGTAGGTGAACTACAACTCCAAAACTCAAAGGTCAATGCCCACCAAACCCTTCCAGTATTTTCTGTTGGTCATGGGAGTTCTGTGTGCCAAGTTTGGTTCAATTGGTGGGGTTCAGAATACTCTTTGATCGTAGGTGAACTATAAATCCCAGCAACTACAACTCCCAAATGACAAAATCAATCCCCCTTCCAACCTCACTAGTATTCAGATTTGGGTGTATTGGGTATTTGTGCCAAATTTAGTCCAATGAATGAAAATACATCCTGCATTTCAGATGTTTACATGACGATTCATAACAGTAGCAAAATTGCGGTTAGAAAGTAGCAACAGAAATAATGTTATAGTTGGGCTTCACCACAACTGGAGGAACTGTATTAAGGGGTTGCGGTATTTGGAAGGTTGAGAAACACTGTAATAGAGCCTCCCTTGTATAAAATGCTTGGAAGTGGAAGGAGTGTTTAGGATTTTGGATACTATTTTTCTCCTGATTTTGGAATCCCTGTATTTGTTGCATAGATAACCATAATGGGGGTGGGTCCCAAATCTGAACAGCTATATTCATCCAGGTTTATGGTGACCCTATCCCTGGATTTTCGTGTCTAGATTTGTGCAGAGGAGAAAATAATAGTAATGATTATTACTATTTGAGACATAATTTATATCTTTTATAGAAGTACGTTTTAATATGTGTATTTGTGGTATTTTTACAATGATTATGTGTTTTGATTATGTTGTAACCTCCCTTGAGCCACGAGAAGAAGTGGGTAAGAAATAAAAATGTTGTTGTTGTTGTTGGGTTGTTGTAAAATTTCCAGTCTCTATGGCCATATTCCAGAAGCATTCTCTCCTGACGTTTTGCCTGCATCTATGGCAGGCATACTTAGAGGTTGTGAAGTCTGTTGGAAGCTTGGAAAATTGTGTTTATATATCTGTGGAATGTCCAGAGTGGGAGAACGAACCCTTGTATGTTTGAAACAATTAAGAATGTTGCAATTGGCCACCTTGATTAGCATTGAATGGCCTTGGTGAAAGGACCAAGGCAGTGACATCCTCCGGCCCATCCTCGGGTATCAGCCAGCATGCCAACGGCTTAAATCAAGAAATAGTTTTCTAAGATCTTCAGAGACACTCGCTGGAACACCTCAGCAAGTGAGAGTCCAAAAGTGGCAGGCTCAAACCCAGAACCTCAATCAATGGCTGATATCAAATGAGAGAGTTCCCCCTGGGCACACAGAAAACTGGGCGACTTGGAAGGCACTGAACAGACTGCGCTCTGGCAGGACGAGGTGCAGAGCCAATCTTAATGGGGCTACAATCTGAAATGGGGCTACAAAGTGGAATCCATGACATGCGAATGTGGAGAAGAGCAACCCACAGACCACCTACTGCAATGCAACCTCCTTGCAGCAACACCAGAGTGGCCAGCTACTGGTCAAAGGACATTTAATAGAATACCAAGTCTGCAAACTTTGTGTTTTGTTTGTTTGTTTTAATGCAATACAACTGTTTTGGTTCGTTCCTGACACGATAAATAAAATGAACTGCAGCGAGAGTCATGCTGTATTCCAGATGTTATTGGCTCCTAGCATTTTCTCAACTTTGGCTGTGCTGTCTCTGCTCTGCTGGGAAGTGGAGGCCAACACATTTTCAAAGGGCATGCAGTTCCCATTGTTGCTCTGATCGCTACACAGTACTGCCTTTCCTTACTGTTGTTTACCTGTTTTGTTAATTTGAGAGGAAGCCAGAATGTAGTTCTTTAATTTTATTTCTTTTTCTTCCATGTTGTTGTCTATCTTCTAGTCCTCCCTTCTTCCACTACCTCCCTCCCTCCCTTTCTTTCCAATCCTTCTTCCCTCCATCCCTCCCTTCCCTCCTTCTTCCGGCCCAGTTTACCTGTATGAACATATCTCCCCCTATAAACCATCTAGGACCTTAAGATCATCCGGAAAGGCCCTGCGCTCGGTCCCACCGCCATCGCAGTTGCGTTTGGTGGGAATGAGAGACAGGGCCTTCTCTGTGGTGGCCCCATGGTTGTGGAACTCCCTCCCCAATGAAGTTAGATCCGCTCCCTCCCTCCTGATCTTCCGGAAAAAAACTTAAATCCTGGTTATGGGATCAGGCGTTCACAGAATAGTTTGTTTACTGGGAAAGACAAGATTTATTGGACCGGACTTGGACTGCTTTGGATGACGATTTAATTCTGGTGATTTTAATCTGGCAAGCTGATTTTAATGTATATTTATAATTGGGTTGTTGTAGTTTTTTTCGGGCTATATGGCCATGGTCTAGAGGCATTCTCTCCTGACGTTTTGCCTGCATCTATGGCAAGCATCCTCAGAGGTAGTGAGGTCTGTTGGAACTAGGAACATTCACACCTAGCTCCAGCAGACAAGAGTCCTTTGTCCCACCCTGGTCCTTCCACAGATATATAAACCCTTTTTCCTATTTCCAACAGACCTCACTACCTCTGAGGATGCTTGCCATAGGTATGCAGGCGAAACGTCAGGAGAGAATGCCTCTAGACCATGACCATATAGCCTGAAAAAACCTACAACAACCCAGTGATTCTGGCCATGAAAGCCTTCGACAATATATTTATAATTGTTTTATTTGTATCTATGTAGTAAATAAATATTTCCTTTTCTCCCTCTGTTCTCCCTCTCTTTGTCTTTTCTTTCTTTTCATAGTGGACAGATCTTCGTGTTTGTCGGAGAAGCTCTTTGGTGAACACGTACTTACTTCTGGCACTGGTAAAAAATTGTAACTTTCCAGATTTACACTCCGCCACACTTGTGTTGAACACAACTAGAAATCCACCTGCAACTCGGAAGCCGAACAGAACTTAGTCTTCTGGAGTGACAACCATCCGGCCAAGGAGAAACTTGGATCCAGGCCTGAGATGGGATAAGGCCACTCTATGGCCTCCAAGAAAGCGCTTTTCAAAGAGGGCTGTTCGCCGCCGGGCCTTCGTCTCCACTTCCAAGCCGCCCGGGAGCCGAGGTTGAAAATGGAGGAGAAGAGCTCCATGTGTGCCAAACCCTCCGAAGGGGCAAGGAAGGTCCCGCGGGGTGTTCAGGCCGATGGTGCCAAGGAGATCCTAAGGTTGATGGCACCGGAGCAGATTAAGCAGGAGCCGGACGAAGGCTTGGCGCAGCGCTGGGAGGCCCAGTGGCAGGAGTTCCTGAAGGTAGTCCAGTCCCCACATACCGGCTGGGGGAACCCCGAGTTGGTGGCTTTCAGTAGCCCAAAGGGGCTCCACGTCTCGGGCAAGTCGGCTCAGTCGCCGGCCCTTGCCTGGAAGGTGAAAGAGGAGGTCCTGGAAGAAGAGGCCACCGGCCCGGAGACTCAGCGCCAGCGCTTCCGGCATTTCTGCTACCAGGAGGTCGAGGGGCCCCGGGAGGTCTGCAGCCGGCTCCGGGAGCTCTGCCACCAGTGGCTCAAGCCCGAGCGGCACACCAAGGAGCAGATCCTGGAGCTGCTGATCCTGGAGCAGTTCCTGGCCGTCTTGCCACCAGAGATCCAGGGCTGCGTCCGGGAACGAGGCCCAGAGACCTGTGCCCAGGCGGTGGCCCTGGCAGAGGGCTTTCTGCTCCGGCAGCAGGAGGCCGAGAGGCCGCGGCAGCTGGTAAGGATGCTTTGTAGTTTGCTTAACTTGGAAGGGATGGTTCAGACATGGGCAAACTTGGGCCTTCCAGGTGTTTTGGACTCCAACTCCCACAATGTCTAACAGCCAAAACACCTGGAAGGAGGGATGAAGTTTTCATATATATATATATACATATATTGAATGACACTGCCACTCTTCTTGTGCCGCTCCAGATTCTGGATTCCTTCGAAGAGATGGCGGTGAATTTCCCGCGGGTGCAGCAGGTCTGCCTGGGTGCTTCTCGGAAGCAAGGTAAAGGAGAGCTTATGTCGTATTTTTATTGCCTCGGTGGATTTGTCTGCTCCTTTTGCACTGACTCCTGTTCAGGGAAGAGCAACATCAGTCAGGGGTCTCCAGAAAATATAAAAAGTAAAGGTTTCTCCTTGACATGAAGTCCAGTCGTGTCTGACTCTGAGGGGCGGTGCTGAACTCAATTTCTAAACCAAAGAGCTGGCGTTGTCCGTAGACACCTCCAAGGTCATGTGGCCGGCATGACTGCATGGAGTATCGTTATTTCCCAATGAAGCAGTACCTATTGATCTACTCACATTTGCATGTTTACAAACTGCTAGGTTGGCAGGAGCTGGGGCTAACACCTGGAGCTCACCCTGATCCCCAGATTCGATCTGCCAATCTTTCAGTCAGCAAGTTAAGCGGCTCTGTTATAATAAACTATTGTGTAGGGCGCAGACACCCGTGATAATGCGGTATGTCTCATTAAGAGCCACACCTACTGTTTTAGCGTGGTGAGATGTGTTCCACACCAGGCATGCATACTCAGCAGCAGAATAGCATAGCGCAAGGGTGGATGTCTTCACTGGCTGCAAGTTGCTTCTGGTTGCTTCTGGAGTGAGAGAATCAGCCGTCTACAAAGATGTTGCCCAGGGGACGCCCGGATGTCTTGCAATCCTGCGAGGAGGCTTCCTTCATGTCCCCCTCATGTTAGTAGTAGATTTATGATTTGGTTTATTGAATTTGGCCATTATTTTTTGTAAACTGGCGTTGGCCTTTAAAGCCCTAAACGGTTCTGGCCCAAGCTACCTATCCGAATGTATCTCTGCCTATCAGCCCGCCAGGACCCTGAGATCTTCTGGGGAGGCCCTGCTCTCTATCCCGCCTGCTTCACAGGTGCGGCTGGCGGGAACGAGAGACAGGGCCTTTTCTGTGGTGGCCCCCCGGCTGTGGAACGCCCTTCCCATGGAGGTAAGATCAACTCCCTCGCTAATGGTGTTCCGTAGAAGATTAAAAACTTGGATGTTCGAACAGGCCTTTGGTTAATCAGTGCAATGAATGTAACGATCACAGGAATTGAAATATGGACGACGAATTTTGGATCACGACTCTAGTTATGAGATGCATTGGGTTCTTGCTGTTGTGTAATATTGTATACTGTGCTCTTTTGTTTTGAATTGTATATTGTTGACTGTTTTTATCCTGTTGTAAACAGCGTTGAGTCGCCGGTTAGGCTGAGAAACGGCGGTATACAAGTAAAGTAAATAAATAAAAATAAATAAACTGCTTTGAGTTTTCCCTGGGGTGAAAAAAGCATTATACAAATAGTGTAAATAAATAAATGAATAAATAAATACAACAACAACAATAATAATACTGGTAATCTCTTGTTTCAGCAGGGAGCAGGCTGCTGAATGACTCAGAGAGGCATGTTTTGGGGCATCAGGAATATCTCGAACGAGACCCACCTGGGAGGATGTTGCTCCCCAAACCACGGGAGAATCTCTCCCAGCACCGCGAGTCAGGCAAGTCCTCTGAAAACCAGCCTCGGGCGGAGCGTCTGCAGGGGATCCTCCCCTCGAAGAGAGCCCCAGAGCCTGTCCCGTGCCGCGTGGACTACGCGAACCTTGGCGAGATCCTCTTCCAAGGGCGGACGCCGGAGGGGCAGCGCCCGAAGCGTTGCGTGGTCCTCCGCCGGCGGATCCACTCCGAGGAGCGTCTCTACAAGTGCCAGGACTGCCGGAAGAGCTTCGACCACCGCTCCCACTTCATCCGCCACAAGAAGATCCACACGGGAGAGAAGCCCTTCCAGTGCGCCGACTGCGGCAAGAGCTTCAATCGCAACTCGAACCTTACTACCCACATGCGGACCCACACAGGGGAGAAGCCCTACACCTGCGCCGACTGTGGGAAGAGCTTCCGCTGGAGCTCAGATTTCATTGTCCATGAGCGGACCCACACGGGGGAGAAGCCCTACACCTGCGCCGACTGCGGCAAGGCCTTCCGGCGCAGCTCCAACCTGACGGCGCACGAACGCACCCACCGGGGGGAGAAGCCCTACAAGTGCTTTGACTGTGGGAAGAGCTTCACCCGGGGCCTCTACCTAGTTGCCCACAAGAAAACCCACATCATAGGGGAATGAACAAGGGGAACGATAGAATTGGGGAAGGTAAAGACTGTCCAGGTTTGTGACCATCGCCTTTCTCAATTGGGGTACTTTTGGAATAGAGGCAGAGTCTCCATCCAATCTCCTGATATCTCAGCTGTATCCTCTATATTTCACCATCAGTGAGTAGCTTGGGAAAGTTACATCTCTCACATCACACTTATGGGCTTTCCAGGAGCATTGGATCAGCCACTGCGAAGAAGACGCAGGAGGCTAGACTGGAAACGTCTGATCCAATGTTTACGTCCGGTGTTTGTCTGCACATCTGAGAGACAAGAAGTGCACCGGAGAGTGACCATCCTGGATGGACACAACCTCCTTTCTCTTCCTGCGAAGACTCCTCACTGCTGGGTTCGGAGGCAGATGCACCTGGCTCTTCCAGTTGGGATTGATAGGTGAACTATCAATCCCAGCAACTACAACTCTTCCAGTTGGCCTACAACTGATTTGTTGTAGCTCAGCAAAGATTTCTCCCTTTCCGATGCATATAAATAACAGCATCCTGCCCAAATGATGTACTGCTGGAAAGGAAAAAAGTCTAGGGATTTTCAGGGATAGGATTTTTTGGTTTTGAAACGGAAAGCTTGCGAGTTCAATTTTGTTTTGCTGTGCTTGTGCAGTCAAGTCATTCCCAGCTTATGGTGATCCTATCATTGCTCAGAGAGGTTTGCCTTAATCTCCATCTGAAGCTGAAAGAGTGAGACTTGCCCAAAGTCGCCCACTAGGTTTCCACGGCTGAGTCGAACCCTGGTCTCTAGAGTTGTAGTCAAACCACGCTAACTTCTTAAAACCTTTACTTTTTGTTTACGATTTAATGGGCCACCCAAGGCTTTCTGCTTTGTATGTGATTTTTCTGCTTCTTGGCAGTGGGTTGGACTGGATGCCCAACGAGGTCTCTTCCAACTCTATGATTCTATCTCGGGATTTTGTCGGACGGAGAGCCTGTGACCACTCAAAAGTTACCCTGTGGGTTTTCATGGCTGAAGAAGGATTTAAATCAGTGTTTCTCAATCTGGGGGTCCGGTTCCCTAAAAGTAGATCTTTTCCCACCTAGATCCAATTGGGTAACTTCTGATTTAGTGGTTTGGTTTAAAAAAGGAGAACGGAGAGACAGAGATTGGACCTGATACAACAGTATTTTGGTGTTTTCCCTACTCCAAGAAACTTGAATGCCTAAAATTTGAATTATGGAGGAGGTAAGAGGGACTAAAAGGGAATGGAGATGCCTTCGTTTCCACCTATAACTGTGGTTTTCCCCAGTTGTGAAATACAATGTCTCTATTGTAGAATTGATGCAGTTTGGCTCAGTGCTAAGGAATCTTGGAAATTGTAGTTCTGCAAGGTTTATTATTATTACCCTTTTCTGCTAAAGAGTGCAAGTGCTTCTCCAAATTACAAATCCCAGGAATCCATAGCATTAAGGTGGTGTCAAATGGCATTAATTCTAGTGTAAGGCTCTTTCTGCACTGCCATATAAAATCCAGATTGTCTGCTTTGAACTGGATTATATGACAGTGTAGACTCATATAATCCAGGTCAAAGCGGATAATGTGAATTGTCTGATTTGATAATCTGGATTATATGGCAGTGTAGAAGCAGCCTAAGAGGTAAAGGTAGACAAGGGAATAAAGCAGAGGACTTGCGGCATACATTATAGAATTAATGCAGTTAGGCACCAGCACTCTCTGGCAGAGAAAGCTAAAAACCTTGGAAAACCACAACTCCCAGATTCCATAGCATCGAGGTGTAGCACTTAAAGTGGAGTCAAACTGCATTAATTCTTCTGTGTAGATACATTGTTGGAAAAGTCATTCTATCCATCTCTGGCCTAATATTCCTCCTATTTCTGATGTTCAGAATGCTCCCCTAAAAGGGATATTGACCCTGTAAAAAGTAACTTTTCCAAGTCATGAGGATCAAGGCTTTGGCCAACTTCTGCAAACTCACTTCTTTTGACTGCAAGCTGAGAGTGTCTCTGAATTTTGGGCTTGTTTTTGTATAAGAACTTTGGCTTATTTCCCTTCCGCCGCATTCCGAAGTAGCTCTATCTGTATGTAAAACCCACGTAGATGATATTTATATATTGCATTTCGAAGCACTTGCTCCCTCTTTCTTTCGTTTTCTTCCTTGTTCCTCACTTGTTTTCTCCCAGCAGTAAAAGCTCACTTAGTTGGTCTTGTACTAAACGATCTCTTACTCTATGACAACCAATATATATGTATATGCATATATATATCTCATTGGAAAATTGAGGTCTCAATGTATTTTCTGCCCTTTCTCTCTCTCTCTCTCTCTCTCTTTTTTTAAAGAAAGTATAATTCGACATGAAATTGTCTCATTTTCCTCTGTTTGTGTTTGTTTTCTACTTCTCCAGAAATGAGACCAGGAAGCAGTTAGTTCAATTTGCCGCTTTGAGTCTCCTTCAGAAGAGATAAAGCGGAATATAAATAAGCATCATTATTATTATTATTATTATTATTATTATTATTATTATTATTATTATTTGATACACAACAAGATTAGTACACAGCAAACAAGGTCACTCTGCTGGTTGTTGTATTGGATCACACGTCAGGCATTTCCAAGTGTCTAGGACTGTGTGATGTATCGGCGAATAATGCATGTAGATCCGAGTAGGGTGGCCTTTTGCAGCTGACAGATGATAATTTTGTCAGCTCCAATTGTTTTTAAGTGCAGGCTAAAGTCTTTTACTATAATTTAATAAAAACTATATTAAAAAAAAGTCTTCAGGCACTGCACCCAGTGTGCCGATCACCACTGGGATTACCTTGATTGGCTTGTGCCAGTCTTTGCAGTTCGATCTTTAAATCACTATATTGTGTAAGCTTTTCCAGTTGAATGTATTGTCGAAAAAAAGAAGCACCATTAAAGCCTTGGCAGACCATGCAAAAAGAATCTGCGAACCCCACCTCCTCCAAGATGAAATGAACCACCTAAACTGGGCTCTACAGGTGAATGGAGACTCCACCTCAGACATCAGAAGAGCTGCAAGACCGAGAACAAGCCACGAGAGTCAAGACCAAGATCCACCCAGAGGAAAAGTGTTCTTGCCATACATCAAGGGAACCACTGACCGCATAGGGAAGCTGATGAGGAAACACAACAC
The DNA here is from genome assembly GCF_025583915.1 of Anolis sagrei ordinatus. Taxonomy (NCBI): domain Eukaryota; kingdom Metazoa; phylum Chordata; class Lepidosauria; order Squamata; family Anolidae; genus Anolis; species Anolis sagrei. Next base: position 300,043,209 of record NW_026845477.1, read on the forward strand.
ACAAACAATCTACAAACCCACCAAGAAAATCCAACAAATGCTACGTTCAGCAAAGGACAAGAAGGATCCTCTCACCTCTGCAGGAGTCTATCGTATACCATGCAGCTGTGGACAAGTCTACATAGGGACCACCAAACGCAGCAATGCCCAAACACGCATCAATGAAACTGTGCTGGTCAATGACCGAAATAAATGATTTGATTTGAATCAGTGAAAGGCATGCAGACTACTCCAACCAGAGAAGTCAGCCATAGCAGAGCACCTGATAAACCAACCTGGACACAGCATATTATTTGAGAACACAGAAATGCTGGACCACACCAACAACCACCATGTCAGACTACACAGAGAAGCCATTGAAATCCACAAGAAGCATTTGGACAATTTCAACAGAAAGGAGGAAACCATGAAAATGAACAAAATTTGGCTACCAGTATGAAAAAAACTCAAAACTTACAACAGCAAAACAACAGAGAGTAAACAATCAGGCACATCAAATCACCTCTCAAAGAAAGATTCCCCCAGGCACTTCCAAGCCATTAAATGCTAATCAAGGTGGTCAGTTGAAACATTCACACCTAGCTCCAGCAGACAAAAGTCCTTTGTCCCACCCTGGTCTTTCCACAGATATATAAACCCATTTTCCTACTTCGAACAGACCTCACTACCTCTGAGGATGCTTGCCATAGATGCAGGCGAAATGTCAGGAGAGAATGCCTCTAGAGCATGGCCATATAGCCCGGAAAACCTACACAAACCACTTTTCCAGTTGCTTCTTGTAAATCCTTCTTTCGCCTGGGATTGCAACATTGACGATCCATACTTGTTTTTTTCCCATGATCGTAAGATCTGGGGTATTGTATTGGGTATTGTATCGGCTCCAAAACTGTCAGTCTGAATTCCGAAGTCCCAGAGTATTATTATTATTATTCTGACACAAAAATACAGTATGACACAGCAAACAAGATCTGTATGCTGGATTTCATATTACAAAATCACAAGTTGAACACTTCCCAAGAGTCTAGGACTGTGATGTATTTTTGAATGATGCGCACAGATTCTAGTAAGGTGGCCTTTTGCAGTTTTTGTCAATGTTTATTGTTTCCAAATGCCGGCTGAGATCTTTTGGCACCGCACCCAGTGTGCTGATGACCACTGGGACCACCTGTGCTGGTTTATGCCAGAGCCTTTGCATTTCAATTTTGAGGTCCTGATAATGCAGTTTTTCCTGTTGTTTTTCTTCAATGCGACTGTCACCTGGTATGGCGACATCAATAATCCAAACTTTTTTCTTTTCCACAATCGTGATGTCTGGTGTATTGTGTTCCAAAACTTTGTCAGTCTGGATCCGAAAGTCCCACAGTATTTGTGCGTGTTCATTTTCCACTACCTTTGCAGGTTTATGATCCCATCAGTTCTTTGCTGCTGGCAGGTGGTACTTGTGACATAAGTTCCAATGAATCATTTGGGCCACAGAGTTGTGCCTCTGTTTGTAGTCCGTCTATGCGATTTCCTTTCAGCAGCTGAGGAGATGTTCCATGGTTTCATCAGCTTCCTTACACAGTCTGCATTTTGGGTCATCCGCTGAGTTTTCATGGTTGAGAAACACTGCTCTAAAATCAGGACAAAGAACAACACTCAGAAAACAGGGGAATTCCCGACAGGAAACAATCAGGGACAGCTAACACCTTCCAACAAAAGGATCTCCCCCTGGCAGGAAGCAGCCAGGCTTTGAAGCTGCAAGGCTATTGAATAAAACATTCACACTTGCCATGAGCAGACAAGAGTCCTTTCTCCCTCCCTGGACATTATTCCACAGGTATATAAACCCCATTTTCCCTAGTTTTCAGCCTCTGAGGATACCTGCCATCGATGTGGGCGAAATGGCAGGAGAGAATGCTTCTGGAACATAGCCAAACTCAAAGCAACCCAATAATTAGGTGGTTTTTTGCTGCTGAAAAGTACCACGGCAGGGATGGGCAAACCTGGACCCTCTGAGTGTTTTGGACTCTAACTCCCACCATTCCTCACAGCTTCAGGCCTCTTTCTTTTCCTGAAGAAAAGAGGCCTGAAGCTGTGAGGAATGGTGGGAGTTGGAGTCCAAAACACCCAGAGGGCCCAAAGAGGCCTGAAGCTGTAAGTGGCTGAGGGGGGGAAGGAAAGAGGCCTGAAGCTGTGAGGAATGGTGGGAGTTGGGAGTCCAAAACACCCAGAGGGCCCAAGTTTGCCTACCTTGTACTAGGCCCTCACCAAACTACAACTCCCAGTATTCCCCAGCCAATTAGCTGATATTTATTTATTTATTTATTTATTTATTTATTTGTCTTGTCAGAGCAGCCAGTCAATTATATTACATTTCTAACAGGACAAAGCAAACAAACAGAAAAATACACAACTTGTGAGTTTGGTAGCTGGTTAAATGTCCTTTGACCAGTATCTGGCCACTTGGAGTGCTTCTGGTGTTGCTGCAAGAAGGTCCTCCATTGTGCATGTGGCAGGGCTCAGGTTGCATTGCAGCAGGTGGTCAGTCGTTTGCTCTTCTCCACACTCTCACGTCGAGGATTCTACTTTGTGGCCCCATTTCTGAAGGTTGGCTCTGCATCTCGTGGTGCCAGAGCGCAGTCTGTTCAGCGCCTTCCAGGTCGCCCAGTCCTCTGTGTGCCCGGGGGGAGTCTCTCATTTGGTATCAGCCATTGGTTGAGGTTCTGGGTTTGAGCCTGCCACTTTTGGACTCTTGCTTGCTGAGGTGTTCCAGCGAGTGTCTCTGTAGATCTTAGAAAACTATTTCTAGATTTAAGTCGTTGGCATGCTGGCTGATACCCAAACAGGGGATGAGCTGGAGATGTCTCTGCCTTGGTCCTTTCACTATTGGCTGCTACTTCCCGGCGGATGTCAGGTGGTGCAATACTGGCTAAACAGTGTAATTTCTCCAGTGGTGTAGGGCACAGACACCCCGTGATAATGCGGCATGTCTCATTAATAGCCTCATCCACTGTAGTTGCTGGCATGCAACTGGTAATCGCATGCTAGGTGTCCATGTGGAGTCAGAAGGAGCCAGAAGACTCCTTCTCACTGTATCTGGTTGTGATCCCCAGGTTGTGCCAGTCAGCTTTCGTATGATATGATATTGTTGTATGATATTGTTAGGTGATGCGGCCTAGGAAAGGAAGGGCCTTTCTGGCGCCTGAAACCTCCAAAGCACTTCAAAGACCATAGAGTTGTAGGAAAAGGCCATAGAGTTGGAGAGGGGGGAGGAAGGGAGCTTCCTTCCGCTTCCGCACTTCCTGTTTGGCGTTCGAATGCTCCTTCCTTCCCTCCCTTCAGGCCAGGTTTCCGGAAGGGAGTCTGGCTTTTGTGCGCCATTGAGGGAAGAGGGCGGCCACGATGGAGGAGCGGGTGAGTTGGTCCCAAGGCCGAGGAAAGGCCCGTTTGAGCGGGGGAAATGGGAAAAGAGAGAGGGAAGGCACGGGTGGGCCTCTCCCCTGCTGCACGAGGTCTGGAAAAACCGTTTAGTTCCGTTCCCAGGAAGGCTTTCTGACCCGGATGCAAGCAGGCCTCTCCTGAGCTGCTTGGCAGCCATTACGCGCGCAAAACAACCTCTCTCCAAATTTTGTCCCATCCAGGCGCAGATCCTAAAGATATTGCCTGGGAAACTATCTTCAAGGGAGGCCCCTGGTTGGGCTTGACCTTGTGGGCTAAGCAGGGCCTGCCCTGGTTAATATTTGAATGGGAGACCAGGCATTGAAGGCTCCTTTCCAGAGGAAAGAGCTGGCCAAGCCGCCTTGGAGTGTTCCTTCTTTTAAAAAACAAAGGATCATCATCATTATGACCATTTTTTTTTTGCTTTTTTTCCTCACAAAAACTTATTATTATCTGTATTTATTTATTATTTTATTTATTTACATCACTTATATCCCACCCATATCAGCCCGCAGGCGACTCGGGGCGGTCTACATATCGGCACAATTCGATGCCATCAATACAATACAAAAGCAAAAACAAATTAAGTGCATTTAGACAAAAAAGACAGTGCAATAACAATGTAAAAAGAGCTATATCCTCTCATTCCAATCCTCATCCGTTTCATCGTCTTGGCCGTTCCTGGGTCATTCTCCATCTCAAGCTTGACTATCTATTCCAGGGTTCCGAATGCCTACTCGAAGAGCCAGGTTTTCACTCTCTTACGAAAGGTCAGGAGGGAGGGGGCTGATCTAATATCCCTAGGCAGGGAGTTCCACAGCCGAGGGGCCACCACAGAGAAGGCCCTGTCTCTCGTCCCCGCCAAGCGTGCTTGCGAAGCAGATGGGATTGAGAGCAGGGCCTCCTCAGATGATCTTAACTTCCTGGAGGGTTCGTAGGAAGAAATGCGTTCGGATAGGTAGGCTGGGCCAGAACCGTTTAGGGCTTTATAGGCCTTTATATATATTTTCTCTCTAAAAAAGACCGCAAAATTGGCTAAACCTGAAAACTATCTATTTATCTGTCTAAATGCTCTGTGCATAATGAGTACCTTAAAAACAAAATAACCAATGAACAAAACCACATCAAATTTGGCAACAAAACATCTCACAACACAAGGAGTGACCATCACTCAAAAATTATGATTTTGTCATTTGGGAGTTGTAGTTGCTGGGATTTATAGTTCACCTACAATCAAAGAACATTCTGAACTCCCATCAACGATGGAATTGAACCAAACTTGGCACACACAAATCCCATGACCAACAGAAAATACTGGAAGGGTTTTGGAGTTGTAGTTCACCTATATCCAGAGAGCACTGTGGACTCAAACAATGATGGATCTGGACCAAACTTGGCACAAGCACTCAATACGCCCAAATATGAACACAGATGGAGTTTGGGGGAAATAGACCTTGACATTTGGGAGTTGTAGTCACTGGGATTCACAGTTCACATACAATCAAAGAGCATTCTGAATCCCACCAGCAATAGAATTGGGCTAAACTTCCCACACAGAACCCCCATGACTAACAGAAAACACTTAAGGCCATCCACTCCAACTCCCTTCACCAGAGCGAGAAAACGTAAACAAAGCTCTCCTGACAAAGAGCCATCTAGCCATAGATATAGTTATATATGATTCACACACACACACAGATATAGTATCATAGATTTGAAAAGGATTCTTAAAGAAGGACAATGATATGTTGCATGTTCAAGGGTGGGCAAACCAGACACTCTCCACGTCAACGCTGACAAAGAAACAGCAAGAAATACTGTTTACCCACAAGCATAAAGAAATTTCATATACTAGAAACCAACACTTTCTCATTACTTTATTTTCCAGAACAACAGACTGGGCCACAGCAACGTGTGGCTGGGGACAGCTAGTCTTATATAAATAAAAATGTAATGTTCGTTTATGGGATTAATATAACTCAAAAACCATGCTTCATGGAGGGAGATAAGGTCATGAAGGTAGGCGGGTCCCAAACTGTCTAGGGCTTTATAGGTGATAACCTGCACCTTGAATTGGGACCAGAAAATATTGTTGTTGCTATTATTATAATATTTTCTTTTTCTCTCTCTAAAAAGAGACCTAAAGTAACTCATGCTAAAAACAACACTGTATAAAAATAATAATATAACATTATTTTACTGATGCAGAGCCACAGTATGTCACAGCACATGAGATCTATATGCTGGATTTTGTATCACAGAATCACAAGTCGAACACTTCCCAAGCGTCTAGAACTGTGTGATGTATTGGCAAATTATTATTATTATTATTATTATTATTATTATTATTATTATTTTACTGACACAAAAAAACAGTATGTCACAGCAAACGAGATCTATATGCTGGATTTCGTATCACAAAATCACAAGTTGAACACTTCCCAAGCATCTAGGACTGTGTGATTTATTATTATTATTATTATTATTATTATTATTATTATTATTATTATTATTATTATGATGTTGTTGTTGTTGTTGTTGTTGTTTTACTATTATTATTATTATTATTATATTTGCCTTCTGTGTTTTCTCTCTCTAAAAAGAGACCTAAAGTAACTACTACTAAAAACAACACATTATATATTACTATTATTCTTTCCTGCCTTTTCTTCTAAAAGGAACCCAAAAGTGGCTAACACCAAAGACAATATACCATGATGATTATTGTTGTTGTTGTATTATTCTGTTTGTGTTCTGCTTTTTCTCTTTCTACAAAGAGACCTTAAAGTAATTAACACGAATAACAACACAGTACAATAATAAAACAATATACCATGATTATTATTATTATTATTATTATTCTGTTATTAGTATATTTGTATTCTGCTGTTTCTCTCTTTACAAAGAGAACCTTAAAGTAACACTAAACAACATAGTTTATTGTTGATGTTGTTATTTTCTGCTTTTTCTTCTAAAAGGAACCTAAAACTGACCAACAACACCAAAAACAAAAATCAAGAACAATTTTAACAAATATAAACTTATTAGTATTTCAGTGGGAAGTGTGGGCCTACTTTTGGCTGATGAGATAAGATTGTTGTTGTTGTGTGCTTTCAAGTAGTTTCAGACATAGGTTGACCCTGAGCGAGGGCCGAGTAAATGACCTTGGAGGGCCGCATCTAGCCCCCGGGCCTTAGTTTGAGGGGCCCTGTGGTAAAGGGACCCAAAAGTGACTAACAACACCAAAAACAATTGTATTATTATTATTATTATTATTATTATTATTATTATTATATTTGTGTTTTGCTTTTTCTCTCTTTACAAAGAGTCCTTAAAGTAACTAACACTAAAAACAACATAGTATAATAAACCATTATTGTTGTTTTGTTATTGTATATAATTGTATTCTACTTTATTTCTCTCTAAAAAGAAATGTAAACTAACTAACACTAGAAACAACACAGTATAGGAATAATAATAAACACTATGCCATTGTTGTTTAAATCCCCTGGTGGTGCAGTGGGTTAAACCGCAGATTTGCTGAACTTGCTGACAGAAAGGTCAGCGGTTCGAATCCAGGGAGCATGATGAACTCCCGCTGTTAGGCCCAGCTTCTGACAGCGTAGCAGTTTGAAAACATGCAAATGTTGATAGATCAATAGGTGTCACTTTGGTGGGAAAGCGCTCCATGTAATCATACCGGTCACATGACCTTGAAGACGTCTCTGGATAACGCCGACACTTCAGCTTAGATATGGAGATGAGCACCACCCCCCAGCGTTGGAAATGACTAGACTTAATATCAAGAGGAAATCTTTACCTAGCATTGTTGTTATTGAATAATAATAATAATAATAATAATAATAATATAATAGGCTTTATTTGTATCTCGCCCCCTCTCCTTGAAGGGACTCAGGGCAGCTTACAACAAACAAATAAATACAGTAAATATAACCCAGGCAATAATCACATATCAATACCATTGTTCTTGTTATATTATTAATATTATTATCATCTATATTCTGCTTTTTTCTTCTCCAAAAAAAAGATCTAAAGTAACTAACACTAAAATCAACACAGTGTAATAATAATAATAGCAATATACTGTTGTTATTGTATTATATTTGCATTTTGCTTTTCTCTCTCTAGGAAGAGAGCTAAAATAACTAAAAATAAAAACAACACAGTATATTAATATATTATTATGAGTCACCTTCGGTTTCGAGAAGAGCGGGGTAGAAATATCGTAAATAAATAAATAAATTCCCCCCCCCCCGCCTTTTCTCTCTAAAAGGACCTAAAAGTGGCTAACACTAAAAACAATACAATATACCACTATTCTTGTTATATCAGTTTTATATTGTATTCTGCTTTTTCTCTTTCCAAAAAGAGACCTAATAAAATAATAATAAAAACTTTATTTGTATACTGTGCCATCTCCCTGAGGGAACTCGAGCAGCGTACCACACAGTATATTATTATTGTTATTGCTATTATTTTCTGACTTCTCTCTCTAAAACAGTGGTTCTCAACCTGGGGTCCCCAGATGTTTTTGGCCTTCATCTCCCAGAAATCCTAACAGCTGGTAAACTGGCTGGGATTTCTGGGAGTTGTTGGCCAAAAACATCTGGGGACCCCAGGTTGAGAACCACTGCTCTAAAAGGACCTAAAAGTGGCAACACTGAAAACAATATAATATACTATGATTGTTGTTATTGTATTTTTATATTTCTATTCTTCTTTTCTCTCTCTAAAAAGAGACCTAATGTAACAAGCACTACAAACAATACAGTATATTAATATTTTTATTATTCTTATTTTCTGCCTTTTCTCTCTAAAAGTGGCTAACACTGAAAACAATTCATGTAGCTTTAATCATCTAACTTTTTTCACTATCGGAAATTTCTAGGTGAGAAAAGGTAACAGCCATTTTTCTACCTGCGGTGGCATCTCAATTGGAAAGGCTGCGCTGAATGGAAAATGTGGGTCCCTGACATCGCCTTGTAAGGGCCCTTGTACTGAGTGCATGACAGATCCAACGATAAGAGGTAATATTTTCACCAGATAGGTCTTTGGTCAAGAGGTAAAATCTTTACCTGTTGAATGTGGGCAAAATCATAATACAGTCGACCTTCCAGATGTGATTATTTTCAGATTCCATTAAAAATGTTCTTTCTAAGATTCTAGGTCCCTGGTTCCCAACGTGGGGCAATTTGGTTTTTAAAGCAATTTGAGAATGAATTTTAACAGTGACTTTTCTGCATTTCTTATAGTTCTAGGGGCGTCCTGTGCAGTGTATAAATATATATTGTGGCATACATATTTTTTTAAAATTAAAATCAGATTGTACAGGAGGTCGGTCATCTGGTGACAATGGAGAGGAGGAAAGCCGCTTATAGAGAGGAGGATGAAGATATCTTTTGACTGAAGGTATCCTGTCTGAATGTTCATCTCGGCCACCTCCGGTCCTTTCACAATCCATTCTTCCAATTCTGGTGTTTTTCCTCCAATTTCCAAGCCTGCGCATAAACTATTCTTGCAGCAGTTGTCATCCTTCAGTCAAAAGACCCTTCAGAGTTTGGGAAGGACTGGGAACCCTTTTAAAAGTTTCTAGAATTTATTCATTTATATATTTATTTACTCTATTTATACCCTGCCTTTCTCTACCCTGAAAGGGACTCAGTGTGGCTTTACATATAGGCAACTATTCAGGGCCTTTGAACAATGTACAATTAAAATACGTTTAATTTAAAATTTAAATAGATTAAAAAATATAAAAACATTGCATTCACTATTGAAATCACGCCATCCACAATTGTAATCTGGGGCCATTCCAAAATCATTGCACATGTTTAAATATAACTTATTTTAGTATTTGTGTATATTTATAGTTATTTTATGTCCTGGCATGGAACGCTTGCTGTATCTATGTTGTGCTCCGCCCTGAGTCCCCTTCAGGGTGAAAAACGTGGAATACAAATGTTTCAAATAAATAAAGAAATAAATATTTTTAAGCTGTTACTGTACTACAGTTAATCTCCAAAGCCTTGACCCCAGAGCCAGGTTTTCACTTTCCTTCTGAAGGCCAAGATGGAGGGAGCCGCTCTAATATCACTGAGGAGTTCCAAAGCCGAGGGGCTACCACTGAGAAGACCCTGTCTCTTGTTTCCACCAATTGTGCCTGTGAAGGAGGTGGAACCGGGAGCAGGACCTCCTTGGGCAATCTTAACCTCTGAGGTGGTTCATAGCAGGAGATACATTTGGAGAAGTAAGCTGGGCCAGAACTGTTTGGAGCTTTATAGGCTAAAGTCAGCACTTTGAATTGTGCTCGGTAGCAGACGGGCAGCCTGTGGAGCTGATGCAACAGGGGTCTTGTGTGCTCCTTGTATGCCGTTCCAGTGAGCAACCTGGCTGCAGTCTGTTGGACCATTTGAAGTTTCCAAACAGTCTTCAAAGGCAACCCCATGCAGGGCATGTTGCAGTAGTCTATTTGGGATGTAACCACAGGATGGGCTACCGTGGCCAAGTCTGGCTTCTCAAGGCACGGGCACAGCTGGTGCACAGGTTTTAGTTGCATGAATGCTCCCCTGGTCACCGCTGAGACCTGGGTTCTAGGCTCAGCAATGAGTTCAGGATGACTCCCAAGCTGCGAGCCTTTGTCTTCAGGGTGAGTGTAGCCCCATCCAGCACAGACTGTTTAGCCTTTCGACTGACCAGGAGGACCTCTGACTTGTCTGGTTTGTCCACATTTCACAGAGTGTCTGTCCACCACGACAATTTTTCAAAACCAGAACTGGACTTCACGCTTCTGAATCAGGGGATTTAGGACAGTATTTGAAAACCCCCAAAAAGCTCAAGGAATACAACATTTGTACACTTGCCTACCACTGTGTAATAGCTTCAATTAGTCCAACAGGCGACAGCCAGATTTCTAACAGGAGCGGCGTACAGTGAGCATCCAACTCGGCTGTTGCGTCAGCTCTCCTGGCTGCCGATTTGCTACTGAGCCCAGTTTAAAGTGCTGGTCTTGACCTAAAAAGTCTTAAACGGTTCTGGACAAACTTACCTGTCTGAATGTATCTCCGCTTAAGAACCTACGAGGACTTTAAGATCGTCTGGGGAGGTTCTGCTCTCAGTCTCACCCTCTTCGCAAATGTGATTGATGGGGATGAGAGACAGAGCCTTCTCAGTGGTGGCCCCTCATCTGTCAAACTCCCTCCCCAGTGACATCAGGCAGGACTCATCCCTTATAGTTTTTAGAAAAAGTTAGATATGGCTTTGCACACAAGTGTTTGAAGAATAAGTGACAACGGGCTTCAAGATGGTTTGAATATGGATTATGAACAAGGATCTTGGACGAATGAAGCTATGTACTTTATATGTTTTAATCTGTTTACTGTTTTAATGTGTTTGTTGACTAATTATTGACCGTTTCAATGCCAGGGGGTTTGTTATTGTTTTTACTGTTGATTCTACCAGTATTGAATTGTGCTGGTGTTGCAAACCGCCTAAAGGAAGTAAATAATAAATAAACAACGGAGCAAATGTGTTTGTGTTGTTAGGTACGCTGATGGTACAGTCTGAGGATGAAGATGGGGGCAGTCAACCCCCCACAGTAGTCCATTTTGGGGGTCCGGAGGGAACTATCAAATACTGTGGAAATTGCCCCGTAGTGAAGGAAGAACCTGAAGAAGCCACGGCCCAGCAATGGGAAACGAAATGGCAGGAGTTTCTGACTTCAGTGGAGGATTCTTCTTCCCTGCCGGAAACCCCCCACTTTCCGCAGGAGCCGGCCCCCTGGGATGACACCCCGGCCTTCCTGGCCTCCTTTGAACAAGTGGCCAAAGCCTCTCAGTGGCCCGAGGAAGAGTGGGCAAGCCGCCTCCTCCCGACTCTCAAGGGGGAAGCCGAGCTGGCCTTCAGCAGCCTGGAGGATGAAGAAAGAGAGGATTATCGGAAAGTGAAGGCGGCCATCCTGAGAGGAGACACCCTGAACCAAGAGAAGAGCCGCCAGTGCTTCCGGCGTTTCTGCTACCAGCAAGCGGATGGGCCGAGGGGCGCTTACAACCAGCTCCAGGAGTTTTGCCGGCAGTGGCTGAAGGCCGAGAGAAACTCCAAGGAGCAGATCCTGGAGCTGCTGATCCTGGAGCAGTTCCTGACCGTTCTGCCCCCGGAAATCCGGGGCTGGGTCAAAAAACATCACCTGGAGAGTGGTGCCCAGGCCGTTTCCCTGGCAGAGGATTACTTGGTGTGTTGGAAGGCTGCGGTGAAAGAAGAGCAGGTAGGAAGGAATATCATCTTCCGCCCAGCTTTACTTCCGTCTTTGGCGCAAACTATCTGTCAAGGGTGCTTTGATTCTATGTTCCTGCGTCGTTGGAGGTTGAACTGGATGACCTTTGGGGTCTTTTGCAATACCGTGATTCTATATCTATCTATTTATTTATTTACGACATTTATATGCCGCCCTTCTCACCCTGAAGGGGACTCAGAGTGGCTTACAAGATATATATGCATACAATATATTATATTATGAGCATAGTACAGTATCAGTGTTATATATTATTATATTGTACTATACCACTATATTGTAATATTATTAGTAATATAACATGTAATATGAAATATCTAATTATTATATATTATCATAGCTTGAGTCCACAGTGGTCTCTTGATGTAGGTGAACTACAACTCCAGAACTCAAGGTCAATGACTACCACCCTTCCAGTTGGTGGAGTTCAGAATGCTCTTTGATTGTAGGTGAACTATATATCCCAGCAACTACAACTCCCAAATGACAAAATCACTCCCCCCAACCCCACCAGTATTCAAATTTGAAATGCTCTCTGAACTTCAGGATTCAAAGCCAGCAGATAGAGATAAATAAGAGATTGCATCTTTTTTTGCAGACATCCGAGTCCCAAGTAGAAGGATCCCCTCATTTGTCACAGCTGGAGAAAACCCCGTCGGACGCTGGACAGAGATTACCGCCATCCTGGGAATCCGAGATGGAGGAAGACACAGACCTCTCTGATACTGACTGGTCGGGTAAGGATTCCTTGAAATGGGAATGTGTAATAAGAGCAAGCAAGGGCTGTAACAATATGTTCTAGAAATGAGTGACCCTTTTGATAGTGCGTGAGTCGGATTCATGAGATCCTCTAGATCAGGCATGGGGAAACTTTGGCCCTCCGTCCAGGTGTTTTGAGCTTCAACTCCCACAATTCCTAGCAGTCTACTGGCTGTTAGGAATTGTGAGAGTTGTAGTCCAAAACACCTGGAGAGAAGGCTAAAGTTTCTCCATGCCTGATGTACATAGCAGATGCCATGTGTCAGAGAGTTAAGATCAAGCTCACAACACTGGAGACAAGTGGTCTATTCCTTCTTTCCACAATCCTAAAAAGACAGTTCTAAAGTTTTCCCGCTCACCTATCAGCCCCAGCTCCCATTCGCCTCCTAGTGGGTTAACACTGTGCCCACAGTCTGCTAACTGCCTTTTCAATTTCAAAACAGATGTCTGGTCTACACTTCCTTCTGCAACTGTACACAGCCTCCTCTCCCCCCCCCCCCCCCCCCCCCCCCCCCCACCTCCCTTCTTTATGGCAGAGAACCAAAGCACAATATGAATGGGTTCCTGAGTTAATACATACAACACAATAGCCCACTTGTACACAGAAAGAAAAATAAATCAATTCAGGCAATAATGTGACTGGTGAAACTTATTCTACAGTTCCAAATCATAGCATTCCGTAGTCCACGACCGGTTTCGGCCTCACTCCAGGCCTTCTTCTGGTGGACTAAAATTATATATATATCAATATTTACTACAAATAAATTCATAGACAATTATGTTGAAATATATGATGCTGAATAGATGTATTTACAACAAACATTGATGTGTATGATAAATATTAAGTTCATAACTCTGTTAGTATTCTTATATGTATCTTTATATATGTTTATGTACATGATTGTCTATGAATTTAGAGAAGCAAAACTTGGCCATGAATCTTGGGTCTTGAACTAAGGCACAAACCAGGAACAAGACATGAGTTCCAGCTGTTTCCCTAATTTAAGAACTGCAAAACATGAACACATTCCTTTGACCTTGAGAGGCCTGCCTCTCGGGTTTTCTTGCGCCTTCTCAGAAGCAGCCTGGTATCTCTGTCTAAGCCAGTCACTCTTATTACTACGTGGTTTCAAGGCAATGGTGGAGTAATGATGAGGCTGTGGACCATATTTTCGTTCTAGTGGACCACTGGTGGTCCGTGGACCACAGGTTGGGAGCCACTGATTCTAGATGGGTGAAATTTATTTTTTTAAGCCCAACAGCTTTTGGCTCATGCACAAATGAATTATCCTTTTTCAGGGGCTATGTCAAGGTAATGTTATGTAATTATATTTATTTATTATTTATTTACCACACTTTTATTATCCCGCCCTTTTCAGCCCAAGGCGACTTTGGGCGGTGTACAGACTGGCAACAATTAGATGCCGAACTCACATAAATACATAATTTAAAACAAGTTAAATCACATAATAAAATTCATATAAAAACAATTTAAAACTATAAAAATCAATGATTTCCGGGTTTATACAGCAGGTTATAAATAAAGTATTATTATTGACACAAAAGCACAGTATGTCACAGCAAACGAGATCTATATGCTGGATTTTGTTATTATTATGTACTTTCCCCTGACTTACTCCCAAATTGTCTGTTGGTATAGGTAAACTTACTTGCTTGACCAAGGCAAATACTAAATTGGGAAATTATTTTCTACAGATGGTGGGATTTCGAAACAAATGGAGTTGCAAGGTGTGTCTCCAGAAAAAGGCGATGGGTTTTCTCCCCAGGAAGAAGTCTCTCAGAGCTGGGATGGAGAGGAAAGCAAGAAGGGCAGCATGAAAGCTAACCAAGCTGGAGTCAATCAGCAAACACCCAAGAGACAGAGCTGTTGTTATGTATGTGGGAAGACTCACAACTTGCCACTTCACTTGTATAAAAGAGCCCACAAAAGGGGGAAACTGTACAGATGCTCCCAGTGTCAGAAAGGCTCAGTGCCCCTTCAGCAGTCTAGTTCATCAGGGAAGCTCCTCAAATGTTTGGTGTGTGAGAAGGTTTTCAATAACAAGAAGAACCTCAAAAAGCACCAGAAGGCTCATAGAGGAGCTAAACCGAATATTGGTTCTGGAGTCAGCTTCATGACAAAATCTTCACATCAGAAAAACCACGGGGACAGCAAATTATCTCTGCCGCCCCCTGAAATAACGGTGTATTTGTGCGGTATTTGTGAGGCAAGCTTCAACAGCGCCTTGGATCTTGATGCACACCAGAGAATCCACAGAGGACAAAATCATTCTGAGCATGGAAAAAATTCCAGTCAAGAGACAGACCTGAGAAAGCATCCGGAAACACACTCTCTGGACAAGCCCTTTGAATGCACCGACTGTGGAAAACGTTTTGTATGGATGACATCGTGTAATAAACATCGGAAGATGCATTGTAGTAAAAAGACCAACACCGGCGCTCTGCTTTCAGATATAAGTATCCAAAAAGAAGTGAGAAAAAATTCCTTCCCTAGCCCAGGGAAAGTTAAAGATATCCACAAGGGAGAAAAAACCCATCAATGCACTTTCTGCAAAGAGAGGTTCATGGACAGTTTGACACTTGAAGAACATAAAAAGAAGATCCATAAGGGAAAGAACTCGGCACCTCTTCTCCAATCACATATAAGTCAGGATGGGCGTGTCCACACTGGAGAAAGACCGAGTGGGTCTGTTGATATTGGGGAGAGTTTCATGTTGAGTTTGTCCTTCGAAAGTCAAAAACCAAACCATGAGAAAAAGAAACAAGGACGTCTTCTGAAAAACCTATCAGATGATCCGCTCAAGCGGCACATGTGCTTAGAGTGTGGAAGAAAGTTTGACCGGCCCTCACGCTTAAAGAAGCACCAATTCATCCATACGGGAGAGAGACCCTATCAGTGCACTGACTGTGGAGAAAAGTTCCTTTGGAGTTCATCACTTGATGTTCACAGAAAGAAGTTCCATAAACAAAATAAAATGTCTAATAAGGGCAAATCCTGTGTGTGTTCTGAGTGTGGGAAGACATTCAGCGGGCCAACCTATCTGGCCCAGCACCAGCGTGTCCACACCAGAGAGAAACCCGATCAAGATGACGACCCTGGAGAAAGTCTCACGGGGGGTTCATCACTTGATTTGCACAGTACGAAGGCCCATGATGGGAAGAAACCGGTTCCTCCTTTCTCCAAAGTGAGCCACAAGGGCAAGAAATCCTTTGCATGTAACATATGCGGGAAGAAGTTCACTCAGGCATCCAACATAAGTAAGCACCAACGCCTCCACACAGGCGAGCAACCCCATCAGTGCACTGACTGTGGGGAGCGATTCATGTGGAGCTCGTCACTTAACGCTCACAGAAGGAATATCCATGATCAAACAAAAGTATCTGCTAAGAAGTCGAAATCTTGTGAGTGTCCTGAGTGTGGGAGGGCATTCAGTGGGCCAACCTATCTGGCCCAGCACCAGCAGGTCCACCTCAGACAAAAACCCGATCAAGATGTCGACCCTGGAGATGGGGGTTCGTCACTTAATTCCACTACATGTCCCACATGCGGAAAAAACTTCAATCAGGCATCTGACCTAAAAAAGCACCAACGCATCCACACGGGCGAGAAACCCTATCAATGTACTGATTGCGGGGAGCAATTCATGTGGAATCGGTCCTTTGGTTTGCATAGAAAGAACTTCCATAAGGGGAAGAAACTGGTCCCTGTTTTGCAAAGAATAGCTCTCCTTCCAGGAGAATTCCTTCTATGGTCTGAGCTGGAGAAAAAAACCAACCAGGGAAAACGCATAACAAGAAATCCAGAGGGGTGCATCAAAGAGAAACCATATAAACACACCGACTCTGAGGAGAGTTTGATATCGCTTTCGTCTCTGAGAAAGGGCGATGAGAGAAAGAAAGCAGAGCTGTCCCTTCTAAGGAGCCCTAATGGGAAGAAGGAAGCCCACACGTGTTCTAAATGCAAGAAGAGTTTTGAGTGGGCCTCGCAACTGCGGCGACACCTGTGTGTCCACAGCGGAAATATGCCCTTTCAGTGCCCTGACTGTGAGGAGTGTTTTGCGTTGAGGTCATCGCTTGAGAGCCACAGAATGAAGGCTCATACTGGAAATAAGCCCCATGCCTGTTCAGAGTGTGGGAAAAGCTTTGATTATCCATCACAACTGAAAAAACACCAAAAAACCCACGCCAGAGAGAAATCCGATCCGTCTGCTAATAGTGAAGAGACGTCCGAAGAGTCCAATACTGGGAAAGCAGGAGGCGCCGATAAGCAGGAGGCAAAATATGCATGTGACGAGTGTGGGAAAAGCTACAACAAAGTTGCAAAACTAAAAATGCACAGCCGCCTCCACTCTGGAGATAAACCATATCAATGCTCTGAATGTGGGGAAAGATTCATGTGGCATTCAGGACTTTATCGACATGCAATGAAGAGTCATAAAAGAACACAACAGCCACTTATGCAAAGGGGGTCAGCTGATGAGAAGGAACCCCACAAAGGTTCCAGGTCTGAAAAACTCATCGAAGGGAAATCGTATCTACTAAAGCAGCTGGGCATATATGACCAGGAGAAAACCCATCGTTGCTCTGAGTGTGGAAAATGTTTCTGGAAGGAAGTGAATCTTACAAGACACCGACAAAACCACCTCAGGGCAAAGATGTGCAAATACGAATACCAAAAGAGTTCCATTGTTAAGGAAAATCTTGAGAAAGATGAGAGCCCTCACTCTGTGCAGATGCCTGAAGAGAAGCCTCTACAACCCTTGAGTCACCAGGATGAAAGCGAGCAGATGTCCGAAGAGGAGTCTCTACAACCCTTGAGGCACCTGGAGGACGGTGAGCAGATGCCCAAAGAGAAGTCTCTACAACCCTTAAGTCACATGGATGAAAGCGAGCAGATGTCTGAAGAGGAGTCTCTACAACCCTTGAGGCACCTGGATGATGGTGAGCAGATGTCCAAAGAGAAGTCTCTACATCCTTTGAGTCACCTGGATGATGGTGAGCAGATGTCCAAAGAGAAGTCTCTACAACCCTTGACGCGCCTGGATGAAAGCGAGCAGATGTCCGAAGAGAAGATTCTACAACTCTTGAGTCACCTGGATGAAGGCGAGCAGATGTCTGAAGAGAAGTCTCTACCACCCTTGAGTCACCTGGATGAAAGCGAGCAGATGTCTGAAGAGAAAATTCTACAACTCTTGAGTCACCTGGATGAAAGGAAGCAGATGTCTGGAGAGAAGTCTCTACCACCCTTGAGTCACCTGGATGATGGTGAGCAGATGTCTGAAGAGAAAATTTTACAACTCTTGAGTCACTTGGATGAAAGCGGGTAGATGTCCGAAGAGACATCCCAGGTGAAGGCGAGCCGAAATCAATCAATCCTGAAGACCCAGGAGAAGTTTTAGTAAAACTTAAAAAAAAAAAAAGAAAGAAAATAAATAAATGATTCCAGATTCTATACTGTGGAAAATATTTGAAAGATTTTATACCTTTAAGAAATACTAATACTATTGCTTTAGAGTTGGCATTAGGTAATGATTTTAAATAGATGTACGTATTTTCCCCAAAGTTCGATAGGAATGTCTGTAGCTTTCATTTTTTTATATTGCTTGTTTAAAACTTAAAGAAAATTCCAGGAGAACAAAATGTATCTGTCCCCAGATAAATGTGAAGTAATGCGTTCATCAAGATAAGTTACATATTGCTGTTAATTATTGTCAAACTCCCACATAGTGTGTAAAGTTAATGGGTGGGATTACTTACCAAGTTTTACTTAATAGTGTAATGTACTGTCCCATTCCCTCCGTGGATATGATTATCGCTTGCTGTTTTAATGTAGTTCAGTGGGGACAACACTAATAAAATACATTTTATCCAAAAGTGCATATTTCATTTATTCTTTGCAACCCTCGTCCATGACTAAAATTAAACTGTAGAAGTTGATGGGAAGTTATTGAAAGCTTGCAAGAAGCAACCTTGAACTCCAAGGTGAATTTTCTCCGAATTTCTCAAACTATCATTTACTTACTGTGTATACCAGGTATGGGCAAACCCAGGCCCGGGGTCCAGATGTGGCTTCTTGGGATCTTTTCTCAGGCCCTCCTCTCTCTCACCACGCTATCTTTCCTTCCTCCTTCCCTCCCTTCTTTCCTTACCTCCCTCTTCCTCCCTCCCTCCTTCCCTCCTTCCCCTTCCATCCTCTCACCCTTCCTTTTTTTACCCTCTTTCCTCCCTCCCTCCCTCTCTCCATTTTCTTCCACCCTTCCTTCTCTTTTTCCTTCTTCCTTTCCTCTTGGGGGATGTTTAGCTGGGAGAAGAGAAAGCTGAGAGGGAATACGAGAGGACGTTTCAAGATTGCAAAGGGTGTCCCATGGAGGAGGAGGAGGAGGAGGAGGGCTGACTTTCTGCTGCTCTAGAGACCAGGACACAAGGGAGCAATAGTGGCAAGGAAAGAGATTAGACTGAAGAGATTAGGAAGAACTTCCTGAGAGTAAGAGCTGTTGGAGAGGGGCATAGGCCGCCTGGGAGTGTGGCGGAGTCTCTCTCTGGAAGCTCTTCCTCAGAGGCCATCTATTGGGAGTGCTTTGATTGTGCCTTCGTGCATGGCAGGGGGTTGGACTGGATGGCCCTTGCGGGTCTCATCCAGCTCTGGGATTCTATATCGGGTCCAATTGATACACTTTTTCTCTCCCGTCTACCATTTCATCCTGACCAAGGCCAACCTTTTTGGGATCCAAATGGTTCCCGTCTTTCCTTCACTTTCTGCCTCCGAAAGAGAAGAAGAAGGGAAGGAAAGGGTAGGGGCGGGACTCGTGGAGAATCCCCTCCCTTCCTCCCGGCCTGTCCACCTCGCTCCGGCCCACTATGCGGTCCCCAGGTTAGAAAGTTTTGTCAGTATAATGGTTTTACTAGGGTGAAATATAGTTTTTAGGTTTTGAACTCTGTCTGTGTCCAATAGGGAACGGCATGCTGTGCAGGGGTTAAAGGCATAGATGCGATTTATTGCCTAGAGCGTGAACTGTGAACAGTTGCGGTATAAGTCACACATTCCAATGATGTGGATTTGAGATAACAGGCTGCTGGGTGTTCTCTTCCAGCCATGCCTGGGAACGAGCAGGACGAGTGTATGATTTCTTCTGTATTTATTTTATTTATTTCGAACATTTTTGCCCCACCCTTCTCAACCCGTGGGGGGACTCAAGGCGGCTTCCAATTGGCAATAATTCAATGCCACATCACAAAATACAGAATAACAAATATAACAATTAAACATGAACATTAATAAATAAAGATTAAAACAGTATACTTACACTCTGATTAGCTATTGCCCGTCCGGAGGCTGTTTAGCTAGCCATCTACTAATGATTACTCTGCTTAACTTATCCAAATCCTCTTCCATGCCATAGTCAAACATTATCAATTGTCCTTTAACCTGATTGCCCGAAGGCCTGGTTCCACAGCCACGTTTTAACCTTTTTTCTAAAGGTGAGGAAGGATGATGATGACCTAATTTCCCCGGGGAGCAAATTCCACAGGCGGGGGGCCACCACCGAGAAGGCCCTGTCCCTCGTCCCCACCAAGCATGTTTGAGACAAAGGCGGGGCCGAGAGCAGGGCCTCCCCAGATGATCTTAAGCTCTGAGGTGGGACGTAGAAGGAGATACGTTTGGACAGGTACACTGGACCGGAGCCGTATAGGGTTTTATAGGTCAAGACCAGCACTTTATTTGCTTTATTTCTATATTTATTTGCTTTATTTCTATACCGCATTTTTCAGCCCTTAACAGGCGACTCAATGCGGTTTGAATTGTGCTCAGAATTGGATCGGCAGCCAGTGGAGCTGGCACAGCAGGGGGGTGGTATGCTCCCTGTATGACGCTCCGGTGAGTAATCTAGCTGCTGCCCGTTGGACTAATTGCAGTTTCTGAACAGTCTTCAAAGGCAACCCCATGTAGAGCGCATTGCAGTAATCTATTCGGGATGTGACCAGAGCGTGGACCACCGTAGCCAGATCTGACTTCCCAAGGTACAGGCGCAGCTGTACATAGTTATGTTTGTTATTTTCTGTAGCTTTTAGGAAGTAACTAAATAAAGTACCATTTCAAGGATTTGAAGTTGATAAAGGACTATGCACTCGGTTTTCCTTGCGTGCCTCATTGCAGTTGCACTGAGGCCGAATTTTCTGACAAGTTTGCCCATGCCTGGCGTATACTCATGTATAAGTCTAGAAATTTTAGTCAAATTTGAGCCCAAAGCCTCTGGCTGGACTTATCCAGAGGTTAGTGTGAGTACTAAACCAAGTCCCTCTTTGGCCGTTGGTGAGATTTGCCCCTAATCACAACACACAACCCTCTCATGAAAAACCATTTTGTGGTAGACCCTGAAAAGACTCACAGACCAAGTATATAATGTGGGTGTATACTTATATCTGACTATGAATAAAATACATTATACACCCCTCACAATGAATATTAATTGATTGTTGGAGCTATATGTCAGGAAAAAATCATTCCCAAGACATGTGCCTGGTAGCATGTGTAAATGGGGGCTTAAAATCACTCGGTGCTTAGAGAGGCCGGACCAGAATGACACCTCTGGCCAAGTGAGACGGATGTAATGTCAGGGGTGTCAACACAGAGATAAACATGCATGACAAAAAGATAAAAGGCTTGACTGTGCACTTGATCTCTCCCACCATGACCATGAGTGACTTCGTTGTTTATTCGTTCAGTCGCTTCCGACTCTTCGTGACCTGGACCAGCCCACGCCAGAGCTCCCTGTCGGCCGTAACCACCCCCAGCTCCTTCAAGGTCAAGCCAGTCATTTCAAGGATGCCATCCATCCACCTTGCCCTTGGTTGGCTCTTCTTCCTTTTTCCTTCCATTTTCCCCAGCATCGTTGTCTTCTCTAAGCTTTCCTTTCTTCTCATGATGTGGCCAAAGAGCTTCATCTTGGCCTCTACTATTCTTCCCTCCAATGAGCAGTCAGGCTTTATTTCCTGACTGCTCATTGGAGTATGAAGTATGGACTGGTGGATCTTCTCGCGGGCCAAGGCACTCTCAGAACTTTCCTCCAACACCAGTTCAAAAGCATCTCTCTTCCTTCGCTCAGCCTTCCCTATGGTCCAGCTCTCACACCCATAGGTCACTATGGGGAATACCATTGCGGATCTTGGTTGCTAGTGTGATGTCTCTACTCTTCACTATTTTATCGAGATTGGCCATTGCTCTCTTCTGAGTGTGAGTAACTGTAAATAATTTGGAACAATAATAAACAGTGAACCTCCAAGGGCTCTTGGGAGAGATACAGATTTCCAGTGTGCTTGATTTAAGAAGCACAGAGGCAGGGGAAGAGCAGAGAGGTGCAGCTGCTTCAAAAAGTGCATGTCTCAGATCCAACTGTTCAGGATCAGGAGGATGCAGATTCCAGGGGAAGGGAGAACCCAAGCTGCTTTTTTTGGAACCCCTGACAAACATGAGGTGCATAAATTGAAAGAGTTTAACTGGATCATTGAGCCCACCCAGTGATTTCATGCCCCAGTGGGGATTTCGAAGAAAAGGGTTCTCCTAAGTCAAGCCTGCACAACATATGGCACGCAAGCCACATTCGGCCCGCAGAAGCCTTTGGTGCAGCCCTATTGTGAAATTTGCTGGTTGTGAAGTAATTTATAGTATCCAAATCGTTACCTCCCTGAACCGCTACAAGCTGGATAGCAAGTGTCCCAGAAGCAAGAAACTACAGCAGAGTCCTTTCACAGGTAAAACATGTGCTTCACCCCATCTTATCAGCAGAGTCCAACTATCAGCATCTGATCTTGTCTACACATTGTTTTAGTAAAGTCACGGATTCACATTTTCATCCAAAATATCCGGAGGATTTAATCTTCACTGTTGCATTGTATACAAATGTACAAACAGGATTCGCACGTCCGCTTTCCATGTACTTGCAAACAGCCAGTCATCAAATAGTCATAGACAGATGCTCACACAGAGTCACACAGGACAGAGAAAGATGGATTCTTTTATTTTCCTTATATAGTCACTAGCTGATCAGTGAAGAACATCAGTGAAGAACATTGGCTCACGCACCCCTTTTGCAAAATACCTCACCTCACATGGTATCTCAAGCATAATGACATTCACAGTCATTAGCCATGTGCTTTCAATGTTTCCCAAACTATTTTATGTGATTAGAAATGCTGTGCCATTTCTATCTAACGGGCCCACTGAGCCCCTAATCCCCTGGTCACTGCTTTTACTTGCCCACAATCCTATTCACTGCCTTTGTGCATCTGTTTGCTGCTTCCTCTACATCAGGGAAGGAAGGGAGGAAGGGAGAGGAAGGGAAGGGAAGGGAAGAAGATGAGGGAAGAGGGGGGAAAGAAAGAATGGAAAAAGCCTTGGAGGAAGACAAAGGCAAATCCCCTTTGAATATATCTTGACAAAAAAACTGATAAATCTAAAACGTGTTGAAAGCACACAACAAACCTAATTCAGCATTAATTATATCTTACTTGGGAAATGAGGTAAAATGAGGTCTTTAATATTATTGGAAGGATACATAAGCACATTTACATTGACAAGCGGTGTTGGACAGACTTATCTTAAACTAGTTTTATATAAATATTTCAAAACAGTTAACCTAACGTCGAAGGCTTTCATGGCCGGAATCACTGGGTTGTTGTAAGTTTTCTAGACTGTATGACCATGTTCCAGAAGCAGCCTCTCCTGACGTAAAACAGGGGAATTCCAGACAAGAAACAATCTGGGCCAGCTAATTACGCCCCAACAAAGGATTCCCCCCCCCCCCCCGGCAGTAAGAAACCACACTTTGAAACTGCTAGGCCATTAAATGTTAATCAAGGAGGCGAATTGAAACATTCACAGCTACCTCAAACATGAGAGTTCTTTCCACAGATATATCAACCCAAACCCAATTTTCCTAGTTTCTAACAGACCTCACAACCTCTGAGGATTCCTACCATAGATGTAGGCGAAACATCAGGAGAGAATGTTTCTGGAACATGACCATACAGCCCGGAAAACTCACAACAACCCACTTAACCTACTGATGCATCAATTAATGTAATTTTATTGGCATCTACAGTATTTTGATTTTGAAATTTACCAGTTGCTGCTGCATTTCCCACCTTCCGCTTATACTCACATCAATATGTTTTCCCAGTTTTTTTGTGGTAAAATTAGGTGCATCGGCTTATATTTGGGTTGAATTATACTCACGTATATACAATAATACCAGCTCCCCTAAAAACCCCAGAATTGATATTTTTGGGGCCCCTAATTCCTAGAATATTTCCCCAAAGCAACCAAAATGCATTACTAGGTATACCTACCTGAGGCTGCTTTTAATGCCTTTTCTGCTGGCAAGCAGATTAAAGAAGGAATTGACATTTAAGAAAACAAACATATTTTTATTGAGAAATTCCAAAAAAAACAACAGACATTACAAGTATGTAAAAAAAAACTTTAAAAAAGGAAGTGGAAAGGATAACAAAAATCGAGGGAAGTATAGAAAATGACACATAGAAAGTGGCTTGGACTTAATGTCTTACAGATACATATAATGGTACATCTCAACTCTTCTAAAATGGCACCATACAACTCTCCATATATTCCTTGCAAAACATCTCAAGTCTTAAGTTTTGTACAGTCCCCTATTCCATTTATAGGGAATGGGAGGTCTATGGTTGGGGGAAATATAGGGAAGGAGAAATTTGCCTCCACCAGCTGAGATGGAGACATTTATTATTTAGATCCAATCCAGTGTTTTCTAACGGAGGTGGGCTGCCTTGGCCTTCAGACACAACAATATTTTCTTTCCACCAAATACAAGCCAATATCTGATTTAGTAAGCTAAAGATTTCGCCCCACATTAAGCTAAGGAGGCCTCACATTATGTCCAGTCATGTCTAATTCTGGGGGGTGGTTCTTATTTCCACTTCTAAGCCGAAGAGCCGGTGTTGTCCATAGACACTTCCAAGGTCATGTGGCTATCATGACTGCATGGAGCGCTGTTACCTTCCTGCAGAAACGGTACTTACTGATCTACTCACATTTGCATGTTTTCGAACATCTAGGTTGGCAGAAGTTGGGGATAACAGCAGAAGCTTACCCCACTCCCCGGATTCGAATTGCCAACCTTTCGGTCAGCTCAGTGGTTTAACCCGCTGCACATTGAGTGGGGGGGAGCAATATTTAATCATGTTCCAGGCCCTTTGGAAGCCATTTTCCACCTGGAAGTGGTCAGGTCAATTTCTGGATCACTTAGAACAGGCATCCTCAAACTGCAGCCCTCCAGTTGTTTGGGCCTTCAAGTCCCAGAATTCCTGACAATTGAACAAGTTTGTTAGGGCTTCTGGGAGTTGGAGGCCCAAACAGCTGGAGGTCCGCAGGATGCCTGACTTAGAATCAGAGTTGGAAGGGACCTTGTTGACCAATCCAACTCCCAGAAGCCCTAAAAAACTTGTTCAAACCACCTGCCAAGAAGCAGGAAAATTACATTCAAAGCACCCCCAGCAGATGGCCATCCCAGCCTCTGTTTGAAAGCCTCCAAAGGAGCCTTTACTACCCTGTTTCCCCAAAAATAAGACCTCTTTAGCATGACTTTTTCTCAGGATTGTTGAGGTTGCTTGAAATATAAGCCCTTCTTCAAAAATAAGTCCTAGTTAGACGTCACTATTTAAAAAGTCAATTTAAATAGTGTCCAGACAGCTCTACATAAGCCCCAACACATGTTTTGGGGCAAAAGCAATATAAGACCCTGTCTTACTTTCGAGGAAACAGGATAGCA
Source organism: Anolis sagrei ordinatus (assembly GCF_025583915.1). Lineage (NCBI taxonomy): Eukaryota > Metazoa > Chordata > Lepidosauria > Squamata > Anolidae > Anolis > Anolis sagrei. The sequence goes on from NW_026845477.1 coordinate 300,068,520, forward strand.
AGTTAGTAAAGAAAAAAAGGAATGTCCCCACGCCCCTAAAAGGCATTTGGGGACAAAAATTTGATGAAAAGCATCATATTTTCAATTAATAATATTCAAGTTACCTTGTGTGGGGTCTGCCTAGCACTGGGCTTCCTTTCCTTGTCTTTGTCCTGAGGCCAAATATCAACAACTCTTTGAATCCCCCCCTGCCTCATCAGCATTATACACATTTTTTGGAACGATGTGTTCATTTCTTTCCGCTCCGGAGTCCAACGATGGCTTCCTCTCCTGAGATCCCAACTTTGCGATTCCTGAGCTGCATGTGGGACTTTCCCTGGGTTTCCCCATAGCCATCAATGCCAAAATTGTTCCCAACGATCCCCTCCAGGAGCCATAATGATCCCATTTTTCACGTGCCCGTTATGCCGGCCTGTATTGGGCATGCACTGCTCTTGGTGACTTCGCCACAACTATTAGAGCCCAGCATGGCGCTTCATGTGTTTTGCAAGGTACTCCTTGAGCGTGAACTTCTTCCCACACAGGTGGCAATGGAACAGCTTCATTGGAAGATGGACATACTGGTGCCTCCAAAGGCTCGATGGATAAGCGAAGCCTTTCCCACACAGGTTACAGATGTAGCTTTTGCTGTCATTTGGGGTGGGTTTCTGCCTTAGTCCTTCTATCTCCTGATGGCGCTTTTTGCCAGCTTTGAAAGACATCTCGTACGGTGTACTGGGGATCCTTTCCAAAACGGGGACCAGTTTCTTCCCCATGTGGTCCGTCATCTGATGCAAGTCGAGAGCTGCGAGACCCAAAAAACTCTCCCCACAGTCTGAGCATTTGTAAGATTTCATACCCGTCTTTTCCGCACCAGATAATTTCTGAATCAGCTTGCCCGGTTTGCGATGTTTGTGAATCTTTCGGTGGTTGATAAAAGATGTACGCCAGCGGAAGCATTGCTGGCAGTCAGAGCATTGATAGGGTTGCTTCCCAGTGTGGACGCGCTGATGTTTTGCTACGTAGGATGGGTCGCTAAAAGTTTTCCCACACACTTTACACATGTTTTTGGAGTCACCGGACAGCCTTTCCGAAGGAGGCCCCGTTTCCTTTTTCTTGTGATTGGGGGTTGCATTCTCTCTCCCGGGGTCCTTCGCGTGTCTTTCAAAAGTGGGATTCTTCCCACAGACACTGCACTTCCCCTTCAGACATGGCGTCGCTCTCATAAGACGCGCAATCCCTTGATGCGTATGCCTCCTGTGGCTGTAAAAAGAGGGCCTCCACATGAAACGCTCTCCACAGCTTCCACACTGGTAGGGTTCCTCTCCCGTGTGGACGTGCTGGTGCGCGTTGAGGTGATTTTCTCGGGCAAACTTCTTCTTACACACCGGACACGAAAAACCTTTTGTTACGGCACCGGATACCGGAGAGTTGTGTGTTTCCGTTGCCACGGGGTTGCACCGATGGGCGGCGAGGCGCCAGGGCCGATTGAAGCTCCTCCCGCACTTTTTGCATGTGTGGATTTTGTCCTGCCCGGCTGGTCTCGTTTGCAAAAGCGGGGGAAACGTCGTCCATTTGTGGACCTGCTTTCTGTGCCGATAGAGGGATACCCCCCACTGGAAACAATCCCCGCAGATAGCACACACATAGGGTTTCTTTTTCGCACGAACACAGCGATGGGAGTTGAGAAGCCCCTGGTGTTTAAAGCTTTCTCCGCAATCTTGACACACGTGGCGCTTCCCCTGGATACCAGGCACCTTTGCTAAGATTGATTTCTTCCCTCTGTGGAACTTTTTCCGATGCCTTTTAAGAGACACAGCCCACAGGAAACTCTGCCCACAGTCGTTGCACTGGAAAGGCTTCTCTCTGCTTTGGAGGCTCTGGTGCCTGTTGAGAGTTGAGGCTCTGGGGAAACCCTTTGTCTTCGCCACCATCTCCCTCTGCAGAGGAGCGTTGAATGGCTCCCTTTTATGCACATTCACTCTATGCCTGCTGAGGTTGCTTTTCCACAGAAAGGTCACAGGACAGTCTGGGCATTTAAAGGGTTTCTCCCCAGTACGCAGGCACTGATGGATGCTGAGGGTGATCTCACTGGCAAAACATTTCTGACACTTGGAGCACTTGTGGGAATTCCTTCGTACGCGGCGGACATTCTCATGGGATCTACTTCTTAGATGCAATCGAAGCTTCCATGGGCAAGTACAGACTTCCCCACACCTTGGGCAGGTTTTCTTCTTTGTTTGGCTTTCTTTGCGCAAAGTCGGAGTGTTATTACTTCCACTACGCATATCTCTATGGTTTGGATGAGACGAAACCCACGTCTCCCCAGAACCAGGCATTTTGAAACCACGCTCTCCACTGTGGGTTCTCTGGTGTTTTCTCAGGTCCAACATCTGGGAGAAACTTTCCCCGCACTCGTTGCATGTGCAAGACTTCTGTCCCGCATGGATTCTCTCATGTGCGCTAAGGTCCAATGTACTGTTGAAGGTTTCCCCACACTCGCCACAGATATAGACTGTGACTTCGGGAGGAGCCAAAGACGACTTCTGCCCCATATGCACCCTCTGGTGTGCCTCCAGTGATAGTCTTGACAAGAAACCTTCCCCACAATCAGAACATATATATGGGGGCTCTCTCGTGCGCATTCTCTGATGTTCAGGGTTTTCTTGTAGGCGATTCTCCTCATCTTCACCATCTGCTGAAATGACAAGCAGTTCTCCAATTTAGAATTTGCCTTAGTAATTAGTCATTAGTTCAATTGGCAGTACAAAAAAGCCAATGGGATTTTGGCCTGCATTAATAGGAGCATAATGTCTAGGTCCAGGGAAGTAATGCTACCCCTCTATTCTGCTTTGGTTAGACCACACTTGGAATATTGTGTCCAACTCTGGGCACCACAATTCAAGAGAGATATTGACAAGCTGGAATGTGTCCAGAGGAGGGCGACTCAAATGATCAAGGGTCTGGAGAACAAGCCCTATGAGGAGTGGCTTAAGGAGCTGGGCATGTTTAGCCTGAAGAAGAGAAGGCTGAGAGGAGATATGATAGCAATGTATAAATATGTGAGAGGAAGCCACAGGGAGGAGGGAGCAAGCTTGTTTTCTGCTTCCCTGGAGACTAGGACACGGAACAATGGCTTCAAACTACAAGAAAGAAGATTCCACCTGAACATGAGGAAGAACTTCCTGACTGTGAGAGCCGTTCAGCAGCGGAACTCTCTGCTTCTTTGGAAGCTTTTAAACAGAGGCTGGATGGCCTTCTGTCAGGGGTGATTTGAATGCAATATTCCTACTTCTTGGCAGGTTGGGCTGTATGGCCCAAGAGGTCTCTTCCAACTCTTTGATTCTATTATTCTATGATTTTTAAAGGGGGCAAACTCTATATGTTTTATTATGGCAAATATCTGATTGTTATGACCCACAAAGCTATTCAGCATAAATCAATCCCAATTGGATCAAGTATATAGATTAAGCAATGACCGGGCTGTGGCGCAACTAGTAAGTAGCCAGCTGCATCAAACCACTACTCAGTTCGAAGCCAGCCTAGGTCAGAGTTAGCTCCCAATCATTAATAGTCTAGCTTGCTGTTTACCTATGCAGCCCGAAAGACAGTTGCATCTGTCAAGTAGGAAATTTAGGTACTGCTTTATGCGGGGAGGCTAATTTAACTAATTTACGACACCATAAAAACTTCCAGCAGCATGCAGAAGAATGAGGAAGTACTCCATCAAAGTGGACGGTGAAGCGGAAGCTCCCCCTGGGGCCAGAACCGAGCGTACTTCCATGAAGCCAGAAAAAGCTGGAATGTTAAAATTGCCTCTGTGTCTGTCTATATATGTTGTATGTCTAAATGGCATTGAATGTTTGCCATGTATATGTGCATTGTAATCTGCCCTAAGTCCCCTGCGGGATGAGAAGGGCGGAATATAAATACTGCAAATTAATTAAATAAATGAATTAAGCATATAGTACTGCATGTCAATGGTGAACGCTAAAAAGTAATGGGGTTCTAGGATGCATCAATAGGAATACAGTAATGAGTGATATCTAAACTCTAGTCCTCCAAGTGTTTTGGACTTCAGCTCCCAGAATCCTCAGCTTTTGGGCAATGATCGGGGATTTTGGGAATCAAAACACCTGTATGGCCAGAGTTTGTGACACACGGGTCTAGATTAGTCCCACTCTCCTCATGACCAGCAGTTTGGTTTTTTTTAGTATAGCTGCTGGAGAACTGTTGGAAGGGGTTAATCTAGTCAAAGATATCATCAGGATTATGCAAGTGTCATGATTTTATTTCTTGGTTTTGTGTGAAGCCAGGAAATTAGACTATGCCTTAGACCTGGCCTGTGTAGATCTGAAACAAAGGAGAGTGTTTCCATGGAAATGGGACCAATGAAGGGGAGAGGCCAGGGTGAGGGATAGGGGGCATGAGGGAAATAAACTGTCAGTTGGAATTTTGTTTCGTACCCCAAAGTATGCTTTTAGAAATAAATCCTGCCCACTTATTTGTGAGGTAATTTCTTTGCCAGAAAGCTACAGATTCGGACAGCGAGGCCTAAATATTTTATGTATTGTCTGACTGTTGCCATATATTTTTTATAATTTTAATGGTTTTATTCTATTGTCATTGTTGTTGTTTTGATATGTGTTGTTTTATACATGTAAGGGATTGAATTTTGCCATTGATTATGTTGGGAACCACTTTTGAGTCCCCCTAGGGATGAGAAAAGCAGTATATAAGTGCAATAAATAAATAAAATAAAATAATCTCCCTCATGTTTGTAAGTGGTCAAGTTGACTTCCCCTTTCAAGTAATTATTCACAAGCTGTAGTGACCATTTGGGAGGCCTGCTGAAATGGGGTGCAGTGTAAAGAGCAGCATAAAAGGATGCTGTAATACACTGTACTTTGGATAACAGTATCTGGGATGTGTTTGTCCTCTGGGTTAGAAGTGATGCCATGTCCTGGTAGCCTGTGTGTATCCTGGGGAATCCTGAAACTGAGCCATGAACCTTGGAACTTTGTATAAATATTTGGACTGAGTTCTTGGCATGACTTCTGGAAACACTGGTTTGAATCTTAGATTGATGGATATTACTTTGCCTGGACAGAGACCCCGGTAATGCAATGGTTTAAACCCTTGTCCCAGGACTGCTGACCAAAAGGTCAGCGATTTGAATCCAGGGAGCGGGGTGAGCTCCTCTCTGTCAGCTCCAGCTTCCCATGTGGGGACATGAGAGAAGCCTCCCACAGGATAGCAGTAAAACACTGTCCCCTGAGCAATATCCTTGCATACAGCCAATTCTCTCACACCAGAAGCAACTAGCAGTTTCTCAAGTCGCTCCTGACACACACAAAAAACCAACTTTGCCTCAGACCCCACCTGGAATAATGCCGTGTCCAGCTCTGTGCGCCACAATTCAAGAGGAATTTTGACAAGCTGGAAGGTGTCTAAAGAAGAGCAACCAAAATGATTGAATGTTTGGAAGCCAAGCCCTAAGAGGAATGGGGCTGGGCATGTGTAGCTTGGAGAAGAGAAGGCTGAGAAGGGACATGATAGCTATGATTAAATAATTGAAAGGAAGTCACAGTGAGGAGGGGGAAAGCTTGTTGTCTACTACTCTAGAGACTTGGGAGTGCTGCTACCTTGTAGAATTAATGCATGTTGACACCACCTGAAAGGTGTTGTCTGAATGCTATAGGATCATGGGAGAAGTAGTTTTACAATGACTTTAGTTTTCTCTGCTAAACAACGTTGTTGGTTGAGCATCATGGAGTGTACTTACACCAGGGGTCCTCAAACTAAGGCTCGGGGGCTGGATGCAGCCCTCCAAGGTCATTTACCCGGCCCTCGCTCAGGGTCAACCTAAGTCTGAAGACTTGAAAGCACACAACAACAACAACAACAATCCTATCTCATCAGCCAAAAGCAGGCCCACACTTCCCATTGAAATACTAATAAGTTTATATTTGCTAAAATTGTTCTTCATTTTAATTAATGTATTGTTTTAAGTGGTTTTGCACCACAAATAAGATATGTGCAGTGTGCATAGGAATTCATTCATTTGTTTTCAAATTATAATCTGGCCCTCCAACAGTTTGAGAGACTGTGACCTGGCCCTCTGTTTAAAAACTTTGAGGATCCCTGACTTACACAGTCTGCAAATGACACATGGGCCAAGAAATGTGATGTATGTTTTGTGATTTCCATACTACAGAAATGTATAAAGAATTAGTCCTTTCATCTCACTCAGTCTATTTGAAGGACCTGAAACCCTAGACCGGGGTCCTCAAACTAAGGCCTGAGGGCTGGATACGGCCCTCCAAGGTCATTTACCCGGCCCTCACTCAGAGTCAACCTAAGTCTGAAATGACTTGAAAGCACACAACAACAATCCTATCTCATCAGCCAAAAGCAGGCCCACACTTCCCACTGAAATACTAAGTTTATATTTGTTAAAAATGTTCTTCGTTTTAGTTATTGTATTGTTTAAAGTGTTTTTTTTTTGCAATACAAATAAGATATGTGCATTGTGCAAAGGAATTCATTCATGCTTTTTTCAAATTATAATCCAGCCCTCCAACAGTTTGAGGGACTATGACCTGACCCTCTGTTTAAAACGTTTGAGGACCCTTGCCCTAGACATTTCTTTGCTGCAGCTAAAATATACTTTTGTGCTCTCCCACTTCGTGATCTTCTCTTGCTGAAGAACTCTAAGGATCAGATCCCTCATTTAAATATAACATTAAGGCAACCTTACTACAATGCAACCTGAGTCCTGCCACATGCACAATGGAGGATCTTCTTACAGCGACATTAGAGGCACTCCAAGTGGACAGCTTTTGGTCAAAGGAAATTTACTATAAAGTTTTTGTATCTTTGTGGTTTTTTGAAATACATTATAACTATATTCTCAATTTGCTCCTGGCACAATAAGAAAACAAATTAAGGCAACTTTATCACATGGGAGGTTTGTCATTTATTTCCTTTGACGCTGAGAGTGCATGATTTAGGTTTCCGAGGCAGAGGAGGACTCAAACCCTGTTGTCTAGACTCATGGTTCAACACTCAAGCTGGTCATATAAGATGTACTCCATGCTACAAGAGTGTATTGCAAGGCCCTGCTTTTAAGGCCATCATATCTTTAAGTTTCAAATAATTCTTACCCAACAAGTCAGCATCAGAGAAGTCTGTGTCTTCCTCCATTTCCAATTCCTTGCACAGTTGTGGCCTTGGCCCGGTATCTGACAAGTTTTCCTCCAACTCTGATCCTTCCCCTTGGGACCAAGTTGACTACAAGAACAACAGAAGGTTATTTCTTGGGGATGTCAGACAATCAACTAGAAAGGAAACTTCCAAGATACAATATCTGTAGGGAAAATTGTCTATAAGTGGAGATGGAAGGGACTACTTATTCCAACGCAAGAAGAATAGCTGATGAAGATGTATGAATTAGCAGAAATAGACAAACTTACTATTATGTATGACTAGCTTAGATACCCAGCGACGATTGGGTTACTTAATTTGTAATGCTTTTTATAACAATTTATTACAATTATTATAACATTACAGAAGCAGAAGTGTGACATACAGTTCTCTTATTTATTTATTTACTTTCTTACAAGATTCACCCCGAAGGGGACTCAGAGAGGCTTACAAGATATATATACATACAATATATTATATTATTAGCATAGTACAATATCAGTATTAAATATTGCTATATTGTACTATACCATTATATTGTAATAGTTAGTAATAATACATGTAGTATAAATATATAATTATAATATCATAATATTATTAGCATTATATTGCATTACATTATAATATTATAAATATTATCTTATATAAATAAAAATGTAATGTTCGTTTGTGGGATTAACAGAACTCAAAAACCACTGGACAAATTGACACCAAATTTGGACAAAAGACACCTAACAACCCAATGTATGTCCTTCCCTAAAAAAATTATTTTGTCATTTGGGAGTTGTAGTTGCTGGGTTTTATAGTTCACCTACAATCAAAGAGCATTCTGAACCCCACCAATGATGGAATTGAACCAAACTTGGCACACAGAATTCCCGTGACCAACATAAAATACTGGAAGGGTTTGGTGGGCAGTGTCCTTTGGTTTTGGAGTTGTAGTTCACCTACATCCAGAGATCACTGTGGACTCAAACAATGATGGATCTGGACCAAACTCTACACAAATACTCAATATGCCCACATGTGAATACAGGTGGAATTTGGGGAAAATAGAATCTTGACATTTGGGAGTTGTAGTTGCTGGGATTTATAGTTCACCTACAATCACAGAGCATTCTGAATCCCGCCAACGATAGAATTGGGCCAAACCTTCCACACAGTACCCCCATGTGGGCCACAGCAACGCGTGGCAGGGTACGGCTAGTATGTATATACAATATATTATATTATATTATTAGAATAGCACAGGAGACAAGGTGGAACTATCTATCTAAAGCAGTGGCTCCCAACCTTTTTTTGTCCAGGGACCACTCTCCAAAATTAGTACCAAAAGGGTTACGAATCTGTTTTTGGTCAACTTTAGATTTGGTTTGGTTAATTGGGATGCTGATTCAGAAAATTGCCTTACACAGACCACATCAGCTCTAATTTCTGATACAGAACATATGCCATCCAGTAGTCGCCAAATGCTTGCCCACAGAAAACCATATTTAATAACCATCGGCACTATAAGAGGGTTTCGCGAGATCAGTTGCTCTTGTTGCAATGGTGTAGTAACAGTGAGGCTGCGGACCATATTTTAGTTCCTGCAGACCATTGGTGGTCCATGGGCCATAGGTTGGGAACCACTGATCTAAAGGGAGTGGGAAAATAAGAAGTAAAATTCAGCAGACAATGAGTGTGGGGCTCGTAGATTAGTCCTAGCATTTTATGTCTAGAATGGACTTATTAGTATAGATCTCTCTGATGTTGGGGTGATTGTCATAGATGCAGTGGTACTATTTTTTTTTGAAAGACCAACAGAAGGCTTTAGCAATTTCGGCAGACTCTGACTTATCCTTGTCTTCTATCGATATGTTTAGCAACTATTATGAATCCTAGAGTGGGAAGAGACCCCGTGGGCCATCCAGTCCAACCTCATTCTGCCAAGAAGAAGGAAAATTGCATTCAAAGCACCCCAGACAGATGGCCATCCAGCCTCTGCTTAAAAGCCTCCAAAGAAGGAGCCTCCACCACACTCCGGGGCAGAGAGTTCCACTGCTGAACAGCTCTCACAGTCAGGAAGTTCTTCCTCATGTTCAGATGGAATCTCATTTCCTGTAGTTTGAAGCCATTGTTTTGTGTCCTAGTCTCCAGGGCAGCAGAAAACAAGCTTGATCCCTCCTCCTCATGATTTCCCCTCACATATTTATACATGGCCCTCATCATGTCTCCTCTCAGCCTTCTTTTATAGAGGCTAAACATGCCCAGCTCTTTAAGCCGCTCCTCATAGGACGTGTTCTCCAGACCCTTGATCATTTTGGTCGCCCTCTGAAACATTACACTATGTTTAGAATCAACAACCTTAATTTGTAACAAAGAAAACTGGAAGACAAGGTTCCATATGCCATAGTAGATAATTTTGTGCAACAGTCCAGAACTGAAACAAGAGTGATTTTTAAGACTTGGAAATTATCCCAGTGGCCATTTCTTCTTAAAAGACGGACAGGCGATTATAAACAGGTAAGGGGATGAATTTTCCAACTCTGGGATCTTTGGGAGGCATGTGGAGCTGAAACTTCCCAAATGAAGCAGAAACTGTTCAAAATGAATGTGCCAAAAAGCACAACAGAAATAAAAATGAGAATGATTTATTATTATTTATTTACTTTTATCCTGCTTTGAGACTCAAAGCGGATGGGAATGACCACTAAGTGATTTTTAAAAAATAGAACCCACCAAATCTCTGTACGTTTTCAGATCACTCAAATGGGATCTCTTTGCAAAAATAAATGTTTCAAAGGGAGGTATGTACCTCTCTCAGAAAGGCTATCTCTTTCCCACAAGGGCCAGCAAAGATGACAAAATACATTCCTCTCTTCTGACATGTCTATTCTGCATTCCCACAAATCCTGTGAGTAGGATAAGGCATGAATGAGTGCCGTCACTTTAGGAGCAGAGATTTCAACTTAAATCTCAACAGCTTTACACAGACCTTATTACTATATAGACCAGGCATGGGCAAAGCTTGGCCCTCCAGGTGTTCTGGATTTCAACTCTCACAATTCCTAACAGCCTACTGGGTGTTAGGAATCGTTGAAGTCCAAAACAGCTGGAGGGTCAAAGTTTGTCCATGTCTTATATAGACAGTCAAAATCATTCAAAATTTCCAAAAAAAAAAAAGACCTCAGTTGAAACATCAAAGTCAACAGAAATTGGTTGGGAGCTCTCTATAGAATATGAATTCATATGCTCACAATTCTAAGCAACCTTTTGCTTCCGATCGCAGCCCAGAACTAAGATTGAAGAGCAGATGCAACAAGAATAATATTTCTCCTTACCTGTTCCTCCTTCACCAGAGACAATCCTTGCTGGAGTACAAAATCCTCCGCCAGGGAAACGGCCTGAGCGCTGCTCTCCAAGTGATGTTTCTTGACCCAGCCCCGGATTTCTGGGGGCAGAACGGTCAGGAACTGCTCCAGGATCAGCAGCTCCAGGATCTGCTCCTTGGAGTTTCTTTCGGCCTTCAGCCACTTCCGGCAAAACTCCTGGAGCTGGTTGTAAGTGCCCCTCGGCCCGTCCGCTTGCTGGTAGCAGAAACGCCGGAAGCACTGGCGGCTCTTCTCTTGGTTCAGGGTGTCTCCTCTCAGGATGGCCGCCTTCACTTTCCGATAATCCTCTCTTTCCTCATCCTCCAGGCTGCTGAAGGCCAGCTCGGCTTCCCCCTTGAGAGTCGGGAGGAGGCGGCTTGCCCACTCTTCCTCGGGCCACTGAGAGGCTTTGGCCACTTGTTCAAAGGAGGCCAGGAAGGCCGGGGTGTCATCCCAGGGGGCTGGCTCCTGTGGAAAGTGGGGGGCCTCCGGCAGGGAAGCAGAATCATCCACTGAACTCAGGTACTCCTGCCACTGCGCTTCCCATTGCTGGGTTGTGGCTTCTTCAGGTTCCTCCTTCACTACAGGGCAATTTCCAAAGTATTTGGCGGTTCCTTCAGGAGCCTTGTGATGTACTGCTGCAGGGAACGGACTGCCTCTACCTTCATCCTGGGATTGTTCTATCAGTGTATCTAAGGACATAAACATATCCATCACAGCTAAATCTAGTCTACATTGCTGTTATTCCCAAATTGTCAACCAGAAATGTTTGGGGTGCTTACAAGCAGGAGGAAAGAAAGTGTATGGCCTAACATATAGATTAGGAATGGGCAAATCCAGGCCTGGGTTTGCCTTGGGCTCTTTTTCTCAGGTTCTTCTCTCACCATCCTATCCATCCTTCCTCCTTCCCTTACCTCCCCCTTTCTCCCTCCCTCCTTCCTTCCCTTCCAACCTTTCCTTTACATTGTAGAATGAATGCAGTTGAATACCTAAGGGTTGAGAAAGGTGGTAAACAAATATAGTAAATAAATACATACCATGTTAATGGAAGTGTAGTTTTACAAGGCCTTTGGCCTACTCTATGAAAGAAATATGGTGTGTCACCAAACTACAAATCCCAGGATTCCGTAGCACTGTGTCATGGCAGTTAAAGTGGTCCCGCCCTAGAGAGGCCAGGGTGGCCCTGTCCCTATTTGCCTTTTGCAGTCAGGTGAAAACATACTTCTGCCGTTAGGCATTTTAGGAATTATGAGAGGCCAGATATGTTACATATTTTAACATTTTTATGTCTCAAGACACAAAATATTTAATTTTTAAATTCACATTTTAATGTACTTTCTATGTCTTAATTGTATTGAGGTATTGCCCCTGTTGAAGCCTTCTAGAAGATGCTAAACTGCAATTACCTGAAGCCTTAGGATACATCTACATTGTAGAATGAACACAGTTTTTAACCACTTTAACTGCCATGACCATGGTAATGGGAACTGAAGGTGGTGAGACACCAGCACTCTTGGGCAATGAAAGCAAAAGATCTTACAAAACTACAATTCCTATTATTCCATGCCACTGGGCCATGGCGGTTAAAGTGGTGCCAAACTACATTCATTTGAACCCTACATCTGATTTAACGCTTGTAAGCTGCTTGAATCCCATATTGGGAGAAAGGTGAAATGTAACAGCAAGAGGCTCACCTTTTTGACTTGACATAGTTTTCTCAACGGCACAGTTGTCAAGATGATCTGTTTGTTTACTTTCCTGGAAAACAAGGAAACACACAATCAATAAAGCAAAGAAGTAATAAATAAATTTATTTGGGGAGAAAGGAAGGAAAAAATATTCATGGCAAATGTCGAAGGCTTTCATGGCCAGAATCACTTGGGTTGATGCAACTGTCTTTCGGGCTGCAAAGGTCGACTGCAAGCTAGACTAATGGCCAGAAGCTCACTCCGACCCGGGCTGGCTTCATGACCTCTCAATCAGTAGAGCTCGGTCCTTGCAGCTTCAAAGCCTGACTGGTTGTTGCCTGGGGGAATCCTTTGTTGGCCATGATTGATTCAGATCTGGAATCCCCTTAGTTTGAGGACTCCTGAATTAAACAATTTCAATCAATTAAACTCAAAGGTGCAAGAATACAGGAAAGCATATTATTTATTTATTTATATACTTATTTAAAGCTTTTATATCCCGATCTTCTCTACCTCAGAAGAGGGACTCGGACGGGCTGATAGCAAAGATTCAATGCTAACATTAAACATCTAAAACATGATAAACAACATTAAATTACTGGGTTGTTGTAGGGTTTTTTGGGCTATATGGCCATGGTCTAGAGGCATTCTCTCCTGACGTTTCGCCTGCATCTATGGCAAACATCCTCAGAGGTAGTGAGGTCTGTTGGAACTAGGAAAAAAGGTTTATATATCTGTGGAATGACCAGGGTGAGACAAAGGACTCTTGTCTGCTAGAGCTAGGTGTGAATATTTCAACTGACCACCTTGATTAGCATACAATGGCCTGACTGTGCCTGGAGCAAACTTTTGTTGAGAGGTGATTAGATGTCCCTGATTATTTCCTCTCTGTTGTTTTGCTGTTGTAAGTTTAGAGTTTTTTAAATACTGGTAGCCAGATTTTGTTCATTTTCATGGTTTCCTCCTTTCTGTTGAAATTGTCCACATGCTTGTGTATTTCAATGGCTTCTCTGTGTAGTCTGACATGGTGGTTGTGAGAGTGGTCCAGCATTTCTGTGTTCTCAAATAAAAAGCTGTGTCCAGGTTGGTTCATCAGGTGCTCTGCTATGGATGATTTTTCTGGTTGAAGTAGTCTGCAGTGCCTTTCATGTTCCTTGATTTGTGTTTGGGCGCTGCGTTTGGTCTCAACAAAAGTTTGCTCCAGGCACAGTCAGCCCACTGTATGCTAATCAAGGTGGTCAGTTGAAACATTCACACCTAGCTCCAGCAGACAAGAGTCCTTTGTTCCACCCTGGTCATTCCACAGATATATTATCCGCTTTTCCTAGTTCCAACAGACCTCACTACCTCTGAGGATGCTTGACATAGATGCAGGCGAAACGTCAGGAGAGAATGCCTCTAGACCATGGCCTTATAGCCCGAAAAAAACCTACAACAACCCAGTGATTCCGGCCATGAAAGCCTTCGACAATACATTGAACATTAAACTACCAAATAAAAATAAAATAAATTACATAAAAGCCGTTCGCCAAGATAAAATTGTATCCAGTTTACTTCGTATAATCATAGAATCATAGAGTTGGAAGAGACCTTGTGGGCCATCCAGTCCAACCCCCTGCCAAGAAGCAGGAATATTGCATTCAAAGCACCCCTGACAGATGGCCATCCAGCCTCTGTTTAAAAGCTTCCAAAGAAGGAGCCTCCACCATACTCCGGGGCAGAGAGTTCCACTGCTGAACGGCTCTCACAGTCAGGAAGTTCTTCCTCATGTTCAGATGGAATCTCCTCTCTTGTAGTTTGAAGCCATTGTTCCGCGTCCTAGTCTCCAGGAAGCAGAAAACAAGCTTGCTCCCTCCTCCCTGTGGCTTCCTCTCACATATTTATATATGGCTATCATATCCCCGATGGCGCAGTGGGTTAAAGCACTGAGCTGCTGAGCTTGTTGATCGAAAGGTCGCAGGTTCGATTCCGGGGAGCGGCGTGAGCTTCCCGTCAGCCCTAGCTTCTGCCAACCTAGCAGTTCGAAAACATGCAAATGTGAGTAGATCAATAGGTACCGCTCCGGCGGGAAGGTAACGGCGCTCCATGCAGTGATGCCGGCCACATGACCTTGGAGGTGTCTACGGACAACGCTGGCTCTTCGGCTTAGAAATGGAGATGAGCACCACACCCCAGAGTCAGACATGACTGGACTTAATGTCAGGGGACTACCTTTACCTTATCATATCCCCTCTCTGCCTTCTCTAATCAGTCCATATATTGTGATCAGTAACTTTGTTAAATTGTTTCAGACATTATTCTGCAAAAGCTTTGTTCCACAGCCAGGTTTTCACTAGCTTCCTAAAGGTCAGGAGGGAGGAGGCAGATCTAATTTCATTTGTGCATGAGGGGGAAAGAAGGGAACCTTTGAAAAAGATATATTTAAATATTAATGGTTCCCAATCTTTTATCCTTCAGGGGTTTTGGAGTTCAGCTCCCTGAATCTCTGACCAAAACCCAAAGTGGTTGGGGCTACTGGGAGTTGAAATCCAAAACCACTGGAGGACCACAGTTTGGGAAACCGACCGAGTCACTTTAGGCCCTTTCAGACAGGCCCTATATCCCAGGTTTTCTGTTTTAAACTGGGTTATATGAGTCTGTACTGCCAGATAACCTGGGATCACATTCTGGAATATAGTGGCAGTGTGGAAAGACCTTTGGTTATTGGCTAGACATTGATAACCCTGGAACAGAGTCACATTGGAAGCTCTAGAGCAGGCCTGGGCCAACTTGGGCCCTCCAGGTGTTTTGGACTCCAACTCCCACAATTCCTAACAGCCTCAGGCCCCTTCCTTTTGCCCCTCAGCCGCTTAAGGAAAGGGCCTGAGGCTGTTAGGAATTGTGGGAGTTGGAGTCCAAAACACCTGGAGGGCCCCAGTTGGCCCAGGCCTGCTCTACACCATTCAAGTGATGGAAACAAGGCCTTTCTTTCTCCCAACAAAGGCTTTGAGGCCTCCTTTGAGGGAAAACAAAGCCTCCCATTATAGTTTAGTGTTAGGATACTCGCCTCCTTCTCCCCATCGTCGCTCCCGGTTCCTGTCATGGCGGCCTCCTTCCTGAGGGAACTCTGAGGCTCGACAGCCATCTCTGGCGCAGGCATGACGACCTCCACAGCCTCCCTCACGCGGGAAAACAGTCAACCCGGAAGCGCTCGCTCTCTAGTACGCGCATGCGCACATCTCACTTCTTTCCCAGTCTCCCGAGCCGAGACCTCGTGACGTTCCAAGCGCGAGAGTAGTGTTGTTTTTTTTTTGTTGGACTCCATCTCCCAGAAGCCTCCGCCGCTTGTGCCTACGGCTAGGCATTCTGGGAAATGAAGTCCCAAGCTTTTAAAAGGCCAGTGCTCGCAATTAAACAGGCTTTTTTGTCCAAAGGCTGTAACAAAGTGGTTCCCAACCTGCCTAATACATTTTTCTCATGTTGAGGTGACTCCCCAGTCGTAACATTAGGAAAAGCAACAGTGTTTCCCAAGCAATGGCCTTCCAAGCAGTTTTGGACTTCATTTCCCAGAGTTCCTGATGATTGCCCAAAGAAGAGGCTTCTGGGAGTTGAAGTCCAAAAGCCTGGAGGACCAAAGGCCGCCTTAAGGGAAACCTTCGAGATCTGGAACTACAGGTGGCTAGAGAGGACTTTGTTATTTTGTGTCTTCCTCTACCTGGCTTGGCTCCTTCTCTAGAAAGTGTGTTTTTGGAAAACGGATATACACATAAGAATATATATATATATATATATATATAGAGAGAGAGAGAGAGAGAGAGAGAGAGAGAGAGATTTGGAAGAATAGGAGAAATATCTGAGCCGGAGTTCGTGGATTGAGATGGAAGAAACTGGAGGGATGAAGGTGAGTGAAGACTGAGGAAGGGAAAGAAAGGAAAGGAAGGGGGAAAGGAAAGGAGAAATAAGACAAAAGAAAGAAAAGGGGAAAGAAAAAAGGAAAGGGAGAGGAAAGGGGAAAGAAGGAAAGGAAAAAGGGAAGGGAAAGGAAAGGGGAAAGATAAAAGGAAGGGAAAGGAAAAAGGAAGGGAAAGAAAAAAGGAAAGAAAGGGGAAAGGAAAAAGGAAAGGGTAAGGAAAAGGAAAGGAAAAGAAAGGGGGAAAGGAAAAAGGAAATGAAAGGAAAGGGGAAAGAAAGGGGAAATTAAAAAGGAAGGGAAAAGAAAGGGGAAATTAAAAAGGAAGGGAAAGCAAGGGGAAAGGAAAAGGAAAGGGAAAGGAGAGGAAAGGGGAAACGAAAGGATAGGATAGGGGAAAGGAAAGTCTAATGGGAAATGCTGCCCCTCCTCCTTTGGGAGCAGAATGAGAAACAGCAGAGCTACTTCATCATAGAATCCACTTTAAATCCGGTTTCTGCCTCTTGCAGAATTTTGGTGTTTGTAGTTTAGTGAGGGTGTTAAAGCCTCCTCCCTAAACTATAAACTCCAGAATTCTGCAGGAGGCAGAAAACAGATTCAAAGTGGATTAATTCTCTAGTGTGACGAGGACACAGGAGGGTTGTAACTGGAGTGTTCTGGGTTGCATCTCCACTGGAGAGGGAGTGCAGTTCACACCCCTGTCACTGCCATGGATCAATGCTGGGGGATCCTGGGAATTGCAGTTTTCCAAGGTATTGCCAAAGAGTGCTGGTGCCTCCCCAAACTACAGCTGCCCCCCTTTTTTTTGTCATATCAGGAGCGACTTGAGAAACTGCAAGTCGCTTCTGGTGTGAGAGAATTGGCCGTCTGCAAGGACGTTGCCCAGGGGATGCCTGGATGATTTGATGTTTTTATCATCCTTGTGGGAGGCTTCTCTCATGTCCCCGCATGAGGAGCTGGAGCTGATAGAGGGAGCTCATCCGCATCTCCCCGGATTCGAACAGCTGCCCTGATCCTATAGCATTGACCCTGACAGTTAAAAGCGATACCAAACTGCATTTATTCAGCAGTGGAGATGCACCCTCAATTATTGTGACCAGTTTAATTCCATTTTAATGAGTACTTTTTGCATGCTTTTAGTTATCTGGCTTTTTAAAGTTGTGAGCTGCTTTGGGTCTCAATTATAGGAGGAAAAGAGGGATGATACGAGGGTTATCTGGAAAGTAAGGTTACAAGGGATGGAGCTCATGTGCGGAATTTTCTAGGGGGAAGTTGGTACCACTGCCGTGTAGCGGGAAGCCAGTGGAAGCGAACGAGCAGTGCCAGTCATCAGTAGCTCATCAACTGGTGTGGTAGTGAAGGTTACAGATAGATCCGGCCAGCTCCCAGCATCCAGCCAATCAAGGATGGGGGTGGGAAAATCAAATTTGACAATGTTAGTGCATGGATCTTTGGCTGTATAAAGATCGTTGTACATTCCCGTATGCTTTATGCATGTACATTTTCGCATCCTTTGATGTACACTGCATCCAATTAGCAGATTGAATAAAGCCCCTATCGTTTGCCTTCAACTGGTGAGCCCTAACGTCTTTCTGGAACTTTGGTGGTTAGAGGGCCCCACCAAATTGTAGCCTAAAATGTGGGTCTGCCTGCAATAAAGCCCCAGTGTGATAACTTAGTGAAGAATGTAGAGTCTCTAAGGAGGAAGAAGGGTGCTGGAGTAGTTCATTCGCCGGTAGTCAGAGAGAAGACATTCCTTGTCTAGGTTCTCCAGTGCAACTGTATGCTAGCTGAGTTGTTCATTTCAATGTTTCCTTATTATCCATGGTTTCCTGTTTTTTCAGTAAATTCAGGATGGTTTCCTCCATGGACACAAGGGTCAGAGTATACTTTATTTATTTACCTTACTTATATACCGCTGTTCTCAGCCCGAAGGCGACTCACAGCGGTTCTCACATACTGTTTTTATCTTTTCACAATTAGTTATTCAATGTCCAGGTTCATTCCAGCCCTTCGTCTATGCTTTGGTCACTCATCCTCTTTAACATGTGAATGTCATGCAATATTCTTATTTTCTTCCAGTTTTCCAGACAGAAAGCTGAATGCAAATGTCTTGACTCCTGTGGTAAAGTCTAGCGTTTCCCACCGTTTCAGGCTAGTATTGACCAAGGATGAAAATGGAGACTCGAGAAGACATTCGAAGTCTTATACCAGGGCAGGTGTCACGGGAAGTGAGAGGGAGCTGCCATTTTGGTAGGATGGAGGCATTCCTGCAAAGGAGACCAACAGAAGTGAAACAGGAACTCGACAAAGATTCGCTTCAGCAGTGGGAAACCCAATGGCAGGAGTTCTTAAAAAGCGTGGAAGGTCCTCACCCAAATTGGGGGGCCTCTCGGTCGAGGGAGGAGCCGTGGGACGATGCCAAAGCCTTCCTGGCCTCCTTTGAGCAAGTGGCCCAAGCCTGCCGGTGGCCCAAGGAAGAGTGGGTGCCCCGGCTCCTGCCAGCATTGAGCGGAGAGGCCAAGCAGGCCTTCACCGGCTTGGAGGTTGAAAGCAGGGAGGATTATGGGAAAGTGAAGGCCGCCATCTTGCATGGGGATACCATGCGTCGGGAGGAGCAACGGATATGTTTCCGGCGTTTCCGCTACCGGGAGTCCGAGGGGCCAAGAGGGGCTTATGGCCAGCTTCAGGAACTGTGTTGCCGGTGGCTGAAAGCTGAAAGGCATTCGAAGGAGCAGATCCTGGAGCTCCTAATCTTGGAGCAGTTCTTGGCTGTCCTGCCTCCAGAGATAGTGGCCTGGGTCAAGGAATGTGGTCCAGAGACTTGCTCCCAGGCGGTGGCCTTGGCGGAGGACTTCCTCCAGAAGCAGGGAGAGGCCAGGAAGCAGGCAAACCAGGTGAGGACCATTCATTGTCTCAGTGTTGTGTAGCTCACACTGTTTTGATCCTGTGGCTCAGGCCCTTTTCACACAGCTGAATAAAATCCCACATTTCTGCTTTTAACTGGCAACGTGGACTCAGATAATCCAGTTCAAAACAAATATTGTGGGATTTTCCACCTTCATATTCTGGGTTATATGGAAGGGCCCCATTATGGGCTGGGATTTGAACCAGTTGAAAATTTTAATTCTGGAAACTATTTTTTTATTTTTGCTTTCCCCACATCTAGTATAGTCATTGAGCCAGAATAATTGAGTGCTTTTAATTTGGCTTCAACTCTAAAAGATTCTAAAACATTGCTATATGTTCTTAGGTCCCAGACTTCCCAAAGGGCTACTTAGTGTGAGGTTTCAAAAGCTCTCCTTTCACTATCAAGCCAGGGTGGCATCATGGTTAGGTTTCGAGTGAGCAATATAAGGTTGATGTGTGGCTGTTTTTGGACCCTCTGAGGGCTCCCATCCTTCTCCTTGGTTCAATAACGTCTTTCTCAAACAACCCTGTAGGGGAAAAACATGGTAAAATTGCCTCCTAAACGCCAGTGAGGAGTTGGGCATACTTATCTTTGAATTTTATAAAACCTTGGAACATAGTGAGAATGAGCGGTGTCCTGCAAATGGCTAATGCAACCTACATCAAGTGCCCAGTGAGCAAGTTGAGTGTAGGATTATGACTTGGGAAATTTGGGTTCAAGTCCCTACTGGACTATTAAGGTGACAGTCATTGTTTCTTGCCTTGTCCTGCCTTACAAATATTTTGAGGACAATGTAGAGCAGAGGAAAGCCATATACATGGGATATACATTTGGCTAACAAGTGATAAACATTATAGGTGCAATCTGACGGAGAGGAGACGGTGGATTCCCCTGAAGGTGACCAAGTCCTGTCTGAGATGGAGCAGAAGAAGATTAGTGTGGAGACCAAACAGGAAGATGACGGCAGGGATGCTGGACCCTTGGGTAAGAAGAATGGGCTGTTTCTGTCCTTAGATGTTGGGGATGTTCTTGCTAGACTAACCACAGCACTGTGGCTGCTTCTCCCCTGCGTAGGACCTTCTCTAGACCAGATTGTTGTAGGTTTTTTAGGCTATATGGCCATGTTCTAGAAGCATTCTCTCCTGACGTATTCCCTGCATCTATGGCAGGCATCCTTAGAGGTTGGAAATAGACCTCACAACCTCTGAGGGTTGTATACTGTCACCCAACTTATTCAAGTTGTATGCAGAACACGTCATGCGATATGCAGGGCTTGACGAATCTAAGGCTGAAGTTAAAATTGCCAGAAGAAACATTAACAACTTAGATATGCAGATGATAACACTTTGATGGCCAAAAGTGAGGAGGAGCTGAGGAGCCTTCTAATCAAGGTGAAAGAAGAAAGTGCAAAAGCAGGGCTGCAGTTAAACATCAAAAATACCAAGATGATGGCAACCAGACTGATTGATAACTGGCAAATAGAAAAAGAAAATGTGGAGGCAGTGACAGGGTTTGTATTTCTAGGTGCAAAGATGACTGCAGACAGAGATTGCAGCCAGGATATCAGAAGACACTTACTTCTTGGGAGGAGAGGAATGACCAATCTCGATAAAATAGTGAAGAGTAGAGACATCACACTGGCAACAAAGATCCACATAGTCAAAGCCATGGTATTCCCTGTAGTAACCTATGGATGTGAGAGCTGGACCTTAGGGAAGGCTGAGCGAAGGAAGATAGACACTTTTGAACTGTGGTGTTGGAGGAAAATTCTGAGAGTGCCTTGGACCACAAAAAGATCCAACCAGTCCATACTTGAGGAAAGAAGGCCCAATTGCTCACTGGAGGGAAGGATATTAGAGACAGTTGAAGTACGTTGGCCATATCATGAGGAGACAGGAAAGGTTAGAGAAGACAATGATGCTTGGGAAAATGGAAGGAAAAAGGGAGAGGGGCCGACCAAGGGAGGGCCTTTGCACAACTTAAACTCATGCGCCAGCTGTGACCATACCTTGTGAGGTCTGCCTTGGCCAGCATGGTCCATGCCTTGGTTACATCCAGATTGGACTATTGCAATGCGCTCTACGTGGGCCTGCCCTTGAAGACGGCCCGGAAGTTCCAACTAGTACAACGGGCAGCAGCCAGGCTCCTTACTGGAGCAAACTATAGGGAGCATACAACGCCCCTTTTAAAACAGTTTCACTGGCTGCCGATAAGTTGCTGAGCCAAATTCAAGGTGCATGTTATGACCTATAAAGCCCTAAATGGTTTGGGCACCGCCTATCTTCGTGATCGCATCTCCCTCTAGGAACCGGCATGAACTTTAAGATCTTCCGGGGAGGTCCTCCTCTCGCTCCCACCACTGTCACAAGCACGGTTGGTGGGGACGAGAGAGAGGGTCTTCTCGGTGGTGCCTCCCCTCCTCTGGAACACCCTTCCTGGACAAATAAGACAGGCCCCATCCTTCCCCTCCTTCCATAAGAGCCTGAAGACCTGGTGGTTTAAACAAACCTTTGAGAATGACTAGTTCTAGCTCTGCCCCAGATACTGTTGAAATTGGCCATATCTTCTTCTACCAATTACCCAGGTCACTTTCTTCTCTTAGGCCCTGGAAATGTACAGCCATAGACTCTACCTAATTTCCTGGCACCAGCCCGGCCCGGCCTTTTAAACTGCCTTGATCAGGCAGGATTATTTTTAAATATATGTGCTATTGTGGCTTTTAATGCTTATATTGTCTTGTTAATTTTATGTTTATGCTGTTTTCTTTGTATGTATTGATTATGTTACTTGGAAACCGCTCTGAGTCCCCCTGGGGAGATAGAGCAGTATATAAATAAAGTTTTGTTGTTGTTGTTGTGTCTTGCTTCTCCTTAGTCTTTCTGGGAAATTGGTGACATTCAGAGAATGGGTTTTACTATTCCGTCTGTTTTGTTTCCAACAGGTGATGAATGGAAAGGTGAGAATGAGGGGCAATTGTGTGAGGATTCCTCAGAAAGAATAGAGTGTGAAGCAATGAAGGGAAATGTTTGGAGTCAAGATGGGCCAGCAAGCAAAGATGGAAATCACACGGAAGAGGTGGAAGCCAAATCCTTCCCATTTCAGGTGGGAGACTTCAACGAAATCTCAGTCCAACAAGAAAAAGAAAAGAAGGAGATTGCTTTCCCCAGTGTCAACTGGAGAATTCACCCTGAGGATGAACCAGATTTAATGTTTGCAAAGAACTTCAGTCAGAGAGGAAACCTCACTGAATGTGAAACTCTTTATGAAGGGACGAGTTCGTACCTATACCTGAATCGAAGTATTTCTGCAGATGAGAGACAGCATGCATGTTCAGATCTGGGCAAGATGAAGGATCTAAGGGTCCAAAAAGGGGAGAAGCTGTATAAATGTTTGGAGTGTGGGAAATGCTTTGGTCGGAGTGCACACCTGACTTCACATCAGATAATTCACACCGGGGAGAAGCCATATCAGTGCTTGGAGTGTGGGAAAAGTTTCGTCCAGAGCGCCCACCTCACATCACACCAAATCATCCACACGGGAGAGAAGCCGTACCAATGCTCCGAATGTGGGAAAAGCTTCAACAAGAGCACCAACTTCCTTCGGCATCAGAAGATCCACAAAGGAGAGAAACCACACCGCTGTCCGGATTGCAGCAAAAGCTTTGCGGACAAGCCGAGCCTCATTCAACACCAAAGAGTGCACACGGGGGAGAAACCCTATAAATGTACAGAGTGTGGGAAGAGTTTCAGCCACCGAGGAAGCCTTAACGCCCATCAACGGATGCACACAGGGGAGAGGCCGTATACTTGCTCTGAATGTGGCAAGAGCTTCCGTGACCAGTCAAGTCTTATCAGACATAAAAGAATTCACACCGGAGAGAAACCGTACACCTGTTCAGAGTGCGGGAAGAGCTTCAGTCAAAGTACCAATCTGACTTTACATCAGAGAATCCACGCCGAGGGAAAGCTGTCACATGGACCTCAGCATGTGCTGGATGCCGGCATGGCTGTGTTAGTCTATTCACCCAATCCAACAAACAGTCTAATGACATCTTAAAAATAAATATACCCTGTATACTTATGAATAAGTCTAGAAATACTAGTCAAAAAATCAGACCAAATATCCTGGATTGACTTATCTATCCACAGGTCAGTGTAAGTCAGTGTTTCTCAACCTGGGGGTCAGGACCCCAAGAGGGGGAGGTTTCAGAGGGGTTGGCAAAGGCCACCAGAAAAAATATATTTCTGACGGTCTTAGGAACCATTAATATAATACATTATATTAATCTTGTAAGCCACTGTGAGTCCCCTTTGGGTGAGAAGGGCAGCATATAAATGCCGTAAATAAATCTATATAAATAAAAATGTAATGTTCGTTTGTGGGATTAACATAACTCAAAAACCACGGGACGAATTGATGCCAAATTTGGACACGACACCTATCAGATCAACAAATGACGATCACTCAAAAGCACTGAAAAACATAGCGGAAGGGACTTAAAAATCCAAAAAAGCAAAAAGACGCTACAGTGCATGTGCAAAAATGACTCCCCCGGCAAACAAAACACACAACAGCATATCCATACTCTCTTTCGGACTACAGCTCTCAGCATCCCCTAGACTAGGCCCTTGAGGAGAGGAGGATGAGCCAAAAACACTGCTTCAAAGCTCTCTTCTCCTTGGATTTCTTTGAGAACATCCCAATTCCTGCATATTTCCAATTTCCTATTCCTGAACTGCAACTCCCAGCAATCCTCCAGATAGATAGATTAGATAGAGATAGGTAGGTAGATGGATCAGGAGGACTGCTGGGAGTTGCAGTCCAAGAATAGGTAGAGAAGGAAGAAAGAGGAAGAGAAAGAAAACGCGGGGGAAGGAAGGGAAGAGAAGGAAAGAAAGAAAGAAAGAAAGAAAGAAAGGGAAGGAAGGAAAGAGGGAGGGAAGCAAGGAAGGAGAGAGGAAGGAAGGAAGGAAGGAAGGAAGGAAGGAAGGGGGGAGGGAAGGTTGACCACAGTAACGCATGGCGGGTACAGCTAGTAAATAAATAAACCCATTTGGTAGAGAAGCCTGAAGATCTCTCTGCTTGTCCTTCTCTTCCTTTTTGGAAACAGACGGCGGATCCTCCCAACAAAAACCCTCCTGCTCTGATTGTAGGTGAGCTATAAATCCCAGCAACTACAACTCCCAAATGTCAAGGTTATTTTCCCCAAACTCCATCAGTGTTCAAAATTGGGCATATTGAGTAGTCATGCCAAGTTTGGTCCAGATCCATCATTGTTTGAGTCCACAGTGCTCTCTGGATGTAGGTGAACTACAACTCCCAAACTCAAGGTTACTGTCCACCAGACCTTTCCAGTATTTTCTCTTGATCATGGGAGTTCTGTGTGCCAAATTTGGTTCAATTCTATCATTGGTGGAGTTCAGAATGCTCTTTAATAGTAGGTGAACTATAAATCCCAGCAGCTACAACTCCCAAATGACAAAATCAACCCCACCCCCAACCCTACCAATATTCAGATTTTGGCGTATCTGGTATTTGTGCCAAATTTGGTCCAGTAAATGAAAATACATCCTGCATATCAGATATTTACATTATGATTCATAGCAGTAGTAAAATGACAGTTATGAAGTAGCAACGAAAATAATGTTATGGTTGGGGGTCACCACAACATGAGGAACTATATTAAGGGGTCATGGCATTAGGAAGGTCGAGAAACACTGATGTAAGTACTGTACCCTAATTCTTATTCAAAGGGAACCGTCTCCTCTGCTTAGAGTGTCGAAAGGCATCCATCATTTTGGCTCCAAAACATGCCAACGAATTATATATTAACTTGACTTATGCATGAGTATATACAGTATCCTTCTTGTGCACATAAGATGCCTTAGGGTCCAACTACACTGTGGAATTAATGCAGTTTAACAGCATGGTTCAATGATATGGAGCCTTGGGATTTGTAGTTTGGTGAGGCAACAAACTCTGACAGAGGTGGCTAGGGGCCATGTAAAACTACAGCTCCCATTATTCCATAGCCATGAGCCAAAATGGGGTCAAACAGTATTAATTCTACAGCGTGGATGCACCCATAGCCTCCAGCCTCTTTTTGTGAAATGCACACCTGTGGTACTACAGCTCTTTTTTCAAGGGCCCCCCTTTGCCATTACAAGATAATTATAAATGGCTTGGAATCCTTCAAGCAGTTGCTTCATTCTCTCCAGTACGTCCAATCTAATTATTGTTCCTATGTGTTCCTACCTTAACTGTATGTTTTAGTGCAGTGTTTCTCAACCTGGGGGTCGGGACCCCTGTGGAGGTCGCGAGGGGGTGTCAGAGGGGTCACCAAAGACCATCAGAAAACATAGTATTTTCTGTTGGTCATGGGGGTTCTGTGTGGAAAGTTTGGTCCAATTCTATCAGTAGGATTCAGAACGCTATTTCATCGTGGGTGAACTATAAATCCCAACAACTTCAACAACTCCCAAATGGCAAGGTCTGTTTTCTCCAAACTCACATTTGACCATATTGAGTATTTGTGCCAAGTTTGATCCAGATCCATCATTGCTCGAGTCCATAGTGTTCTCTGGATGTAGGTGAACTACAACTCCCAAACTCAAGATCAATTTCCAGTATTTTTCCTTGGTCATGGGAGTTCTATGTGCCAAGTTTGGTTCAATTCTATCATTGGTGGAGTTCAGAATGCTCTTGGATTGTAGATGAACTATAAATCCCAGGAACTACAACTCCCAAATGATAAAATCAAACTCCCACCCCACCAGTATTTAAATTTGGGCGTATTGGGTCTTTGTGCCAAATTTGGTCCAGTGAATGAAAATGCATTTTGCATATCAGATATTTACATGATGATTCATAACCGTTGCAAAATGACAGTTATGAAGTAGCAACGCAAATAATGTTATGGTTGGGGGTCACCACAACATGAGGAATTGCATTAAGGGGTCACGGCATTAGGAAGGTTGAGAAACACTGTTTTAGTGGGATGCTTTGCGTATTTTAGTTGCAATCGTATTCTTGTATGTCAAGGATTTCTGTAAAAAAAATAAAATTATATTGAAATGTGTGTGAGAAAAGGCCCCAGTTGAAGGGTATTCAGAAATATTTATTTACTGTATTTATATACCGCCCTTCTCTACCCGCAGGCGACTCAAGGCGGTTTACAGAGGCAACCATTAATTGCCCAACAACACCATAAAATGCATTTAAAAACAGTAACGTATAATATAAAACCATAACAAACACCAATTGTTAGCGTTTCCTAGTTAAAACCATGTCCAGTCTCATCATCCAGTCGTTCCATTTTCCTATGGCTGTTACACTTCATTTGCAAATGCTTGATCAGTTTTGACTTTTTTCCGGAATGTTAAAAGGGAGGGGGCCAATCTAATGTCCCTAGGAAGGGTGTTCCATAGCCAAGGGGCCACCACTGAGAAGGCCCTGTCTCTCGTCCCCGCCAAACGTACTTGTGGCAAAGGCGGTAACGAGAGTATTTATTTATGTATTTGTTTACAGCTTTTATATTCCGCCCTTCTCACCCCGCTGGGGACTCAGGGCGGATTACAGTGTACACATATATGGCAAACATTCAATGCCAATTTTTAACATACAAACATATACAGACTTAACTTTTTTTCTGGCCGCCAGGGGAGCTGTCGCTTTCATCGTCCATCTGTGATGCTGATGAAGCACTTCCGCATTCCCTGCGTGCTTCCCTGCTGGAATGCTTTGCTGGAGTCTTCTTTATGGCCTCATAAATCAGTTAATTTAGCCTCCCCACACTTTAAGGTGGTACCTAATTTTCCTACTTGACAGATGCAACTGTCTTTCGGGTTGCAAAGGTCGACAACAGGCTACACACAATTGGTTGGAAACCCACTCCAACCCGGGCTGGCTTCGAACTCATGACTCCCCAGACGATCTTTAATGTTTAAAAAGTTTTTCCAGCCTGGAGAGAAGTATAAGAGGGTTTCCCCTGACATTAAGTCCAGTCGTGTCCGACTCTGAGGGTTGGTGCTCATCTCCATTTCTAAGCCGAAGAGACGGCGTTGTCCATAGACACCTCCAAGGTCATGTGGCCAGCATGACTGCATGGAGTGCCATTACTGTTGATCTACTCACATTTGCATGTTTTCGAAGTGCTAGGTTGGCAGAAGCTGGGGCTGACAGCAGGAGCTCATGCTGCTCCCTGGATTCGAACCTTCACCCTTTCGGTCAGCAAGTTCAGCAGCTCAGCGGTTTAACCCACTATGCCATTGAAGGCTCCCAAGTGTAAGAACATGGAAAAAAACACAAAAAACAAGGATCTCAGCTGCCTGGCTTCAGCAAAAAGGAAAAGGAGAGAATGAGAGAGGATAAAAATATAATTTTGCAGAGAAAGGAGAGAAAAAAAACCTTTAGTTATAGTAAGGTCTATGAGCAGGACTATAAAATGAGTAAAACATACTGAAAAGTGTGGGGGAATATATAGGACCTGAAACTTGCAGATGGTCCCTCAGGCCATGGAAAAATAATTCCTTTCTTGTTGGTATTTGGGAACCTTTCGAAGGTTACTTGGGAACCTATCCACCTTTTCCAAAACAAAGGGATTTGGGGAGAGCAAAACAGTTTTATTTAGCAGACAGTTTTAAAAATTGATGTACAATCTAATTGAAGCAACAATTCTGATTGAACCTCATAAAGGTGAAAACGTACCACTTCCATGAATACCACTCATTCCGACCAACATGGTGTTCCGAGTTCAAACGACTTCAATGATCAATAGGTCTTGCATTTGCTATGACTATCAATAAAGAGTAAAATTACTTCTAGGGAAGTCATGCGACCCCTCTATTCCGCCTTGGTTAGACCACACTTGGAATATTGTGTCCGATTCCGGGCACCACAATTGAAGAGAGATGTTGACAAGCTGGAATGTGTCCAAAGGAGGGCGACTACAATGATCCAGGGTCTGGAGAACAAGCCCTATGAGGAGTGGCTAAAGGAGCTGGGCATGTTTAGCCTGAAGATGAGAAGGCTGAGAGGAGACATGATAGCCATGTATAAATATGTGAGGGGAAGTCACGAGGAGGAGGGAGCAAGCTTGTTTTCTGCTGCCCTGGAGACTAGGACACAAAACAATGGCTTCAAACTACAGGAAATGAGATTCCACCTGAATATGAGGAAGAACTTCCTGACGATGAGAGATGTTCATCAGTGGAACTCTCTACCTATGTACAGGACATGTGTAAAGCTTCCCCTGTACAAAAGCTTCAACTTTTAAGAATTTCCAGGGAAGCATCCCCACAGCTTTAAGAATTTCCAGGGTTACAGAAATTCCAACAGAAACAGAAGAAAAAGAGTCTCCAAAGACTTTCTGGGAGAGAACAGCCCTAAAGATCAAAGAACTCCAGCTGAAGAGACTACAGGCCTTGCTGGTAGGTCCACTCGGTACTTGAGACGCAGTTCAACCCGGTAGTGGTGCCCACATCAGTTAGGTTTAAGTTTACAGTCAGCCTGGGAGAAGTTAAAAAGGGGATTTTCCTTTAAAGAAGAAGTTATTGAAGATAGTTGCCTGTCCTACAACAGAGTAATACCGAAAACGCAAACCAAAAATGCAAACAATAAACAACATCATAATTACATAAAACATGTGAATACATAACAATATAAAATTATGATAAGCACAAACACAATAACAATGGATGGGCTACATGTAATGATTAAAAGAAAAACTAATTAAAAACTCGGGCGAGATAAAAGAAAAGCAGGTTATTTGTGGAGGGCTCATTATTTATTAGGTGAATCTTTGCTGCTATACTTTTATTTACTTTCATATCCATTCCATATCAGACTGAGCCACAGCGAAGCATGGCTGGGTTTCGCTAGTAGTGTATAAAATGTTTTTAAAATGATTTTTACATTGTCAGTTCAATATCCAGGTTTTCTTTCTGTCCGTTCTTTATAAAATGTGTGCTGCTAAAATTGCCTGTAGATTGAGGATGTCCCCCTGAATAGTTAATGGTTTTCTTGGGCAAAGAAGGTGGTTTCCCTCCACACGAAACCCTCCAGCACTTTGGACTCCTGGTTGGTCTCCCACCCAATTGCAAACCATGGCTGACCCTGCTTAGCTTTCAAGATTAGAACAATTGCCTTTGGGATATTTAGTATTAAGATGCACTGAGTGCCTTCAATTCACTTGTGGGTTATGTGGCCCCATGAATTACAAGGGGTCTTCTTAGGGAAGGTGTAATTGAGAGGTGGTTTTGCCAGTTCCCCCTCTGAAATAGAGCCTGGGACACTTGGGGGGTGTTGCTAGTCTCCCATCCAAGAACCGACCCTGTTTCGCTTCTAGGGTTAGGTGGGATCTGGTGCTTTAGGATATTAGTATTTTTTTAAATGGTTGAAAAGTTGTTTCTGACTTTTGGCAGTCCTAAGGTGAATCTATCGTTGAGTTTCCGGGCATTTCCCTTGAGTTTCCTGGCCCTGCCTTCTACAAGGCAGTGACTTACCCAAGGTCACAGAGTTATCACAGCTGAGTGGAGATTTCAACCCTGACCCTTCAGTCTCACTTCTGAAATCCTGCCCAAATATTCACTCCCAACACATTTGTCCCAGCTGGAGGCTCCCAATACTATAGCATTTAACATTTTGAGGATCACACACTTCTTACCCTAGACTTACAGCAAGAGCTTTGGAGTTAATGTGGCGAGGAACTTGGGTCTGAATCCCTGCTCAGGCATTCACACTAAAGAACATTTGCACACGTTGGGGGGGGGGGGGGGGGGGGGGGGAGCAGGTGGATCTCCAGTTTCTCAGTATAGATGTGAAAAGCTGAGACTTCAGAAAAGTGACAAGAACTACAAATCACTGGGTTGTTGTAGGTTTTTTCGGGCTATATGGCCATGTTCTAGAGGCATTTTCTCCTGATGTTTCGCCTGCATCTATGACAAGCATCCTCAGAGGTAGTGAGGTCTACCTCACTACCTCTGTGGATGCTTGCCATAGATGCAGGCGAAACGTCAGGAGAAAATGCCTCTAGAACATGGCCATATAGCACAAAAAAACCTACAACAACCCAGAGATTCCAGCCATGAAAGCCTTTGACAATACAACTACAAATCAACTCATTTGAAATGTGACACTGGTTTGGGTATATTACAGACTTGCTCTTGGAGACATGAGCCCAAAGGCAAATCCAGCGTCAACTATCACTAAAAGTCCAAAAGGCTATCGTGGATTTTTAAAATTATACATGACTATATAGAGGAAGGTTTCCCAAACTAAGTCCTGGGGGATGGATGCAGCCCTTCGAGGTCAGTTACCCAGCCCCTGCCCTAAACTTTAGTCTCAATCTGAAATAACTTGAAGGTAAACAACAATCCTAATGAACTTGACTTTCTCATCAGTCCAAGGCAGGTCCACACTTCCCATTGAAATACTGGTAAGTTTATGTTGATGAAAATTGTTCTTCATTTTAAATATTGTTCTTTCATGTTTTTTTCCACCACAAATAAGATATATGCAGTATCCGTAAGATTTTCAAAATATAGGTCTGTCTCCCAACAGTCTGAGGGACCGTGAACCCAGCCCTCTGTTTAAAAATGTTATGGATGCCTGTTAAAGGGTATTTATTTTTAAGATGCCATCAGACTGTTTGTTGAATTGGGAGAAAACACTAAGACAGCCACACCAGCATTCAGCAAATGTTGAGTTTGGTGTGACTGCTTCTCTCGGCATGGATTCTCTGATGTAAAGTCAGGTTGGTACTTTGACTGAAGCCCTTCCCACACTCTGAACACGTATAAGGTTTCTCTCCGGTGTGGATTCTCTTATGCCTGACAAGGCTGGACTGGTCACGGAAGTTCTTGCCACATTCAGAGCAGGTGTACGGCTTCTCCCCTGTGTGCATCCGTTGATGGACCCTAAGGTTTCCTCGGTAGCTGAAGCTCTTTCCACACTCCGTACATATATAGGGCTTCTCCCCTGTGTGTACTTTTTGGTGTTGAATGAGGCTCGGCTTGTCGGCAAAACTTTTGTCACAATCCAGGCAGTGGTATGGTTTCTCCCCTCTGTGAATCTTTTGATGCTTCAGCAAGTGGGCGCTCTGGATGAAGCTTTTCCCACATTCGGAGCACTGGTATGGCTTCTCTCCTGTGTGGATGATCTGGTGTGAAATAAGGTGTGTACTCCGACCAAAGCACTTCCCACACTCCAGACATTTAAACAGCTTCTCCCTTTGCTGGGTCCTTGGGTGCTGCATCTTACCAAGATCTGGATTCATACACTGTCTCTCATCTGCAGAAATACTTTGATTCAGGTATATGCTGGAACTTGTCCCTTCATAAAGCATTTCACATTCAGTGATGTTTTCACTCTCACTGAAGGTCTTTGCAAACATTAAATCTGATTCATCCTCAGGGCGAATTCTCCAATGAACAACGGGGAAAGAAATTCCCTTTTTTTCTTTCTCACTTTTCTGATGGACTGAGATTCTGTGGAAGCCTCCCTCCTGAAATGGGAAGGACCTGGCTTCCGACTCTTCTGTGTGGCTTCCGTCTTGGCTCGTTGGCCCATCTTGGCTCCAAACATTCTCCTCCAATGCTTCACACTCTGTTCTTTCTGAGGAATCCTCACTTAGTTGCCCCTCATTCTCAGTTTCCCATTCATCACCTGTTGGAAATAAAGCAGAAAGCAATGACTGGAACGGCGATTCAACGAACAAGACTGTTTTATTATTTTAATTATTCTTTTATTGCTTGTGGATGTACTTTTTAAACTTGTTTTATGTCTAATTGTAGTGTATAATTGCAATTGTTTGTACTGGCATTGAATTTTGCCATTACTTATGTGTAAACCACTTTGAGTCCCCCTCGGGGTGAGAAAAGCAGTATACAAATACTGTAAATAAATAAATACATAATTGTTTTTAGGTGCCTCTCCACAGCATATATATGCATGCAAGATCACTACTGACCAAAAGGTCATGAGTGAGCTTCTGACCAATTTGTGTAGCTCGACCTTTGCAGCCCGAAAGACAATTGCATCTGTCAAGTAGGAAATTTAGGTACTGCTTATGCAATGAAGCTAATTTCCAATGCCATAAAAAATCTCCAGCAAGCATGTGAAGAATGAGGAAGTACTTCATCAGTGTCACAAATGGACGGTGAAATGACAGCTCCGCTGGTGGCCAGAATACCCTCATGAAAAAAGCTGGTATGTTAAATAGCTTCTGTGTGTCTCTCTATATATGTTGTGTGTCTATGGCATTGAATGTTTGCCATGTATATGTGCATTGTGATCCGCCCTGAGTCCCCTGCGAGGTGAGAAGGGAGGAATATAAATACTGTAAATAAATAAATAAATAAATAAATAATTCTCACAATGCCACCAGAAAGGTTTAGGGGGAATAAGACAAATCTGATAATCAAATTATTCCCTGGTGTAATCCAAATTGTACCTTTCTTTCTTTTCACTGAGCAATGAAAATTATATAGTTTTAGAATGTTTCTGAATCTTAAATAAGATCCGAAAGTGAAATTGGACCGTATACTGTTTTTCTAATTTTTTTTCATTTCCTTGTGTTTCTGTGTTTCGAGAAGCTTCATGTTTATTTATTCAGATTATTTCCCTTATACAGCTCCTTCATCAGATATAACAAAAGTCATTGACCCACACACACAACATGGATTATCACAAGAGTACAAGACTTTGCCACAAACTAAGTGGCTAACTGTGCCCACGCAACTTCTCAGGAAAAGTGGAGTATCCTGCATGACCCACAATATTATAAGTTTTTTATGGCTTCCAGAAGAACAGAATCCATATGTCCGATTACACTTACTTACACTTAAAGGAAAATTATTTCTCTGGGCATTTGCTAGATCTTCCAGTGTGAGTTTATGGTATGTTTTCCTTGGATGTTCTTGAACTTTGATGGGCAGAACTGGATACAATAATCCAGGGGAGGATTGACCAGCGATGATGAGGATTTCCAGGCCAAGGCTCTGCTTATGTAGTCCCTTAACTTATCCCAAGAAAGGGGAAACTTTGGCTTTCCAGATACTACAAATTCCAATCACCTCTTGCAAAGCAGGGAGCCCCATTTACCTGGCAGACCCTTGGGCTTAGATTATCCAAAGGAAGAAAGGAAGATCCTATTCAGGGGAGATGCAGCCAAGTGCTGTGGTTAGTCAAGGAAGGTATGTCCCAACATCTAAGGCCACAAACAGCCCACTCTTCTTACCCAAGGATCCAGCATCCCTGTCGTCATCTTCCTCTTTGGTCTCCACACTAAGCTTCTTCTTCTTCTCCATCTCAGGCAGGGCTTGGACAGCTTCAGGGGAACCCACCGCCTCCTCTTCCTCTAACAGCACCTAAAATATTTATTACCTGTTACCCAAGTGTGTATCTCACATATATGGCTTTCCTCGACTCTACAGAGTCTTCAAAACATTTGTGAGGACAGCTTCAGGGGAACCCACCATCTCCTCTTCCTCTAACGGCACCTAAAATATGTATCACTTGTTACCCAAATGTATATCTCACGTATATGGCTTTGCTCTGCTCTACACAGCCCTCAAAGTATTTGTGAGGTAGGTCACAACCAGAAAAAATAACTAAGCCATGGTCACACAATGCATATCATGGTCCAAAAGGGAGTTGAACCCAGATCTTGCAAGTCACAATCCCACATTAAACCTACTGCCTGAGCATTTGATGGGGATTGCATCTGCCCTTTGCCGAGCGCTCCTCAACCCCACTGTATTTCAACCTTTTCTTAAATTAAAAACTCGATACCCTTCATCTCCATCTACGAGATTGTGGGGTAATTTTGCCATGTTTTTCTCCTTCCATGGCTGTTTTAGGGACAAAAGAACGCTTTTCAAAATCACAAAGCAAACCAAGAGTTAACTATTGGGGCAGAGAGGATGCCGGGAGATCTAAGAAGGCTCAAAGACAGCCCCGTACAGGCTAGATTTTGCTTACTCCAGACCTAAACACACTGCCACCCTGGCTTGATAAACTGGGAAGATCTGATGGCACCTTGCGCAAAGCAGCCCTTTGAGAAGCTTAGAACCCAATGAACGGTCCTCATCTGGTTTCCTTGCTCCCTGGCCACAAGACATTAGAGTTGCCAGAAGGAAAATTTTCAACTGGTTCAAATCCTAGCCCATAATGAGGGCCCTTCCACAAAGCCATATAACCCATATCAAAGCCATATCAAGGCATAAAATCCCACAATATCTGCTTTGTACTGGGTTTTCTGACTCTACACTGACATATATTCCGGTTGAAAGAAGAAAATGTGGGATTATTGTGTGGAAAGGGCCTGAGCCACAGGATCAAGACAGTGTGAGCTACACAGGATTGAGACAATGAATGGTTCTCACCTGGTTTCCCTGCCTCCTGGCATCTTCCTGCTTCTGGAGGAAATCCTCCGCCAAGGCCACTGCCTGGGAGCAAGTCTCTGGACCACATTCCTTGGCCCAGGCCTCTATCTCTATTCTGTTGTGATGTAAGGTTTCTTTTGTTTTCTGTCTAATTTTGTTCTATTGTTTTTGGGCTCGGCCTCATGTTAGCCGCCTCGAGCCCCCTTTGGGGAGATGGAAGCGGGTTATAAATAAAGTTTATTATTATTATTTCTCCTTCTGTAAACTGAGGGTGAACTATTGGGGCAGAGGGCATGTTGGGGACCTTAGAAGGCTCAAAGATAGCCCCTTAAAGGAAACATTTTACTTACTCCAGACCTAAATACACTGCCGCCCTGGCTTGATAAATGAAGATGATCTGTGGCACCTTGCACAAAACAGCCCTTAGGGCAGTGGTTCTCAACCTGGGGGTCGGGACCCCTGAAGGGGTCGCGAGGGGATGTCTGAGGGGTCGCCAAAGACCATCAGAAAAGACAGTATTTTCTGTTGGTCATGGGGGTTCTGTGTGGGAAGTTTGGCCCAATTCTATTGTTGGTGGGGTTCAGAATGCTCTTTGATTGTATGTGAACTATAAATCCCAGCAACTACAACTCCCAAATGTCAAGGTCTATTTTCCCCAAACTCCACCAGTGTTCACATTGGGCATATTAATATTTGTGCCAAGTTTGGTCCAGATCCATCATTGTTTGAGTACACAGTGCTCTCTGGATGTAGGTGAACTACATCTCAAACTCAAGGTCAATGCCCACCAAACCCTTCCAGTATTTTCTGTTGGTCATGGGAGTTCTGTGTGCCAAGTTTGGTTCACGTCCATTGTTGGTGTAGTTCAGAATGCTCTTTGAATGTATGTGAACTATAAATTCCAGCAACTACAACTTCCAAATGTCAAGGTCTATTTCCCCCAAACTTCACCAGTGTACATATTTGGGCATATTGAGTATTTGTGCCAAGTTTGGTACAGAACCATCATTGTTTGAGCCCACAGTGCTCTCTCTGGATGTAGCTGAACTACAACTCCCAAACTCAAGGTCAACGCCCACCAAACCCCATCCTCCAACCAATCCTCCCATCCCAACCCCACCAGTATTCAAATTTGGGCATATTGGGTATTTGTGCCAAATTTGGTCCAGTGAATGAGAATACATCCTGCATATCAGATATTTACATAACGATTCAGAAGAGTAGCAAAATTACAATTATGAAGTAGCAACAAAAATAATTGAATGGCTGGGGGTCACCACAACATGAGGAACTGTATTAAGGGGTCGCGACATTAGGAACGTTGAGAACCACTGCCTTAGGGAAACCTGGAACCCAATGAATGGTCCTCACCTGGTTTGCCTGCCTCCTGGCCTCTCCCTGCTTCTGGAGGAAGTCTTCCGCCAAGGCCACTGCCTGGGAGCAAGTCTCTGGACCACATTCCTTGACCCAGGCCTCCATCTCTGGAGGCAGGACAGCCAAGAACTGCTCCAAGATCAGCAGCTCCAGGATCTGCTCTTTCGAATGCTTTTCAGCTTTCAGCCACCGGCAACACAGTGCCTGAAGCTGGCCGTAAGCCCCTCTCGGCCCCTCGGACTCCTGGTAATGGAAACGCCGGAAACACTGCCGCAGCTCCTCCTGCCTCATGGCATCCCCGTGTAAGATGGAGGCCTTCACTTTCCCATAATCCTCTCTGCCTTCGGCCTCCAGGCCGGTGAAGGCCTGCTTGGCCTCTCCGCTCAATGCTGGCAGGAGCCGGGGCACCCACTCTTCCTTGGGCCACCGGCAGGCTTGGGCCACTTGCTCAAAGGAGGCCAGGAAGGCTTTGGCATCGTCCCATGGTTCCTCCCTCAACTGAGAGGTCCCCCAGTTTGGGTGAGGGCCTTCTATGCTCTTCGGGGAGTCCTGCCATTGGGTTTCCCACTGGTGAAGAGAGTCTTTGTTGAACTCCTGCTTCATATCCATTGGTCTCCTTTGCAAGGCTGCCTCTGCAATCCCAACGTGGCAGCTCCCCCTCA
The DNA here is from genome assembly GCF_025583915.1 of Anolis sagrei ordinatus. NCBI lineage: Eukaryota > Metazoa > Chordata > Lepidosauria > Squamata > Anolidae > Anolis > Anolis sagrei. Next base: position 300,104,965 of record NW_026845477.1, read on the forward strand.
CTTCTCGTGACACCTGGCCTGGTATATGACTTGGAAGGTCTTCTCGGGTCTCCATTTTCATCCTTAGATAATAGCCTGAAACTGTGGGAAATGCTAGACTCTACCATAGCAGTCTAGGCTTTTTGTCTAGAAAACTAGAAGAATAAAAAGAAGATTACACAACATTCGTATTTTAAAGGGGAAGAGTTACGAAATCAAATATGCACGAGTAGAATGGAACTGGCCACTGAACAAGAAACAATGAAAAGGTAAAAACAGTATCTAGTCTCGGGGTTGCCCTAAGTCTGAAATGACTTGAAGACACAACAACAATAACAACAACCCTTATTCACTTGACTATCAGGCAAAAGAAGGCTCACATTTCCCATTGAAATACTGTTATGTTTATGTTGGATAAAATTGTTCTTCATTTTAAATATTGTGATGTTCTTTCATATGTTTTTTGCCCCTTAAAGAAGACATATGAACACAAAGGATAAGATGGAAGTCAAACATCCTTCTTTTTCCCCCTTTTTCCCTCTTCTTCTTCCCCCGCCCCCCTTTTTCTTCTCCCTACTTTCTTTTTTCATACTTTTCTTTTTTGTCATTTTAATTTTAATACTATACTGGAGTTTTTTTTTGTTTAATAAAAATTAATTTTAAAAAGAAGAAGGCGTGTGCCATGTTCATACGAATGCATTTATTATCTCTTTTCCTCCCATAATTGGGAGCCATAGCAGATCACAACTTTAAAAAGCAAGCAAACTAAAAACATGCAGAAAGCAAAATGGAGTTAAATTGGCCACAATAATTGAGGATGCATCCACGCTGGTGAATGAATGCAGTTTGGTGCCCTTTTAACTGCTAGGACTTAATGCTATAGGAGGGCCTTCTCTGTGGTGGCCCCTGGGCTCTGGAACTCACACCCCAGAGATATAAGGCAAGCCCCCACCCTGGCAATCTTCAGGAAGAGCTTGAAAACTTGGCTGTTCCAGTGTGCCTTCAATGAATGAATAATAATCCCATGACTTGACCAAACACTGCAAAAATGCCCTCAGAAGCACTTTATTTTTACCTTCTAGTGCAGGGGTCCTCAAACTTTTTAAACAGAGGGCCCGGTCACAGTCCCTCAAACTGTTGGAGGGCCGGATTATAAATTGAAAAAACCATGAATGAATTCCTATGCACACTGCACATATCTTAGTTGTAGTGCAAAGAACACTTAAAAACAATACAATAACTAAAATGAAGAATAATTTTAACAAATATAAGCGTATTAGTATTTCAATGGGAAGTGTGGGCCTGCTTTTGGCTGATGAGATAGCATTGCTGTTGTTGCCTGTTTTTAAGTTGTTTCAGATTAGGTTGACGCTGAGAGAGGGCCGGGTAAATGACCTTGGAGGGCCGTATTCGGCCCCCGGGCCTTAGTTTGAGGACCCCTGTTCTAGTGCAATCGACCCTACTTTGTCCTTCGGATTCCCTGTCCAGATACATTACATTGGTCTCTCACCCAGTGTTTTTAAATTTTTAATTTGTTGAAACCGGCCCTGCCAACTGTGATTAATTTTTGTGTTTTAAATGTTGTGATTCTATATTGCTGATGTGTTATTTATACTGGTTCTTGTACTTTATTTTATTTATATTTTACTGCTGTGTTTTGTTATATAACAAAACACAGCAGTAAAATATAAATAAAATAAAGTAAATATGAATAAAGTAAATATAAATAAAATAAAGTTTTGTTATATGGAGCCCCTGGTGGCGCAGTGGGCTAAATCACTGAGCTGCTGAGCTTGTTGATTGAAAGGTCGCAGGTTCGATTCCGGGGAGCGGCGTGAGCTTCCGCTGTCAGCCCTAGCTTCTGCCAACCTAGCAGTTCGAAAACATGCAAATGTGAGTAGATCTGGCGGGAAGGTAAGGGCGCTCCATGCAGTCATGCCGGCCACATGACCTTGGGGGTGTCTACGGACAACGCCGGCTCTTCGGCTTAGAAATGGAGATGAGCACCACACCCCAGAGTCAGACATGACTGGACTTAATGTCAGGGGACTACCTTTACCTACCTTTGTTATATATTGCTTTACTGTATTGCTGGGCTTGGCCTTATGTAAGCCGCCCCGAGTCCCCTTGGGGAGATGGGGGCGGGGTATAAATAAAGTTTTATTATTTATTAGGATCAGGGCAGCTGTAGTTTGGTGAGGTGCCAGCACTCATTGACAGAGAAGGGAAAAGACCTTGTGAAACTGCAATTCCCAGGACAACCCAGCATGGAGGCAGGGCAGTGTCAGGGGTGTGGACTGCATTTCTTCCCCAGTGGAGATGCATCCCAGAACACTCCAGTTGCAACCCTCCTGCTCTCCCCCATCCTGCTCCCAATTTCCCTTCCTCTCCTTCCCTCCCTCTGTCTTCACTCACCTTCATTCCTCCATTTCCTTCCATCTAAATCCAACAATTCCTGCTTTTCCTCCAAAATCCTCCAAGACAGAAAAGCCAAAGGCAGGAGTTCCCCAAGAAGCCTCTTTTGGAGGAGAAGCCCCAACCAGGAAGAGGAGGACACGGCCCACATCCGGCCAAAACACAACACTCCAAAAAGTCCTCTCTAGCCACCTGTAGTTCCAGATCTCGACGGTTTGCATTCAAGCAGCCATTGGTGTTCCAGGCTTTGGACTTCAACTCCCAGAAGCCTCTGCCTGGAAGAGCAGAGCCTGGGAAACACTTTGGTTTTTAAAGCTAGGAGGAATTGCTTTTCCCAAAGGGGAAGAGTTTCCTCTGACATTGTTTTAATAAAGCAATTTTTTCCATCTTACCCATAAGAAGAAGTGCTAACAAGGAGTGTTGTTTAAATTAACATATTTATTCCAGGGCCTTCTCGGTGGTGGCCCCCCGGCTGTGGAACGCCCTTCCCACAGATATTAGACTAGCACCATCTCTAATGGTCTTCCGCAAAAAAGTAAAGACCTGGTTATTTGTGCAGGCGTTCGAATAATTAGTGCAAGACTGGTAATGACATAGGAATGGAACAATGGATGACTAATCTGGATCATGTTTTTAGTGACGAGATGCCAGTGAATGGTTATAATAGTAATTGTGTATTAATTGTGTATTAGATTAGGGTATTAATTGTTTATATTGGTGTTTGAATTCTGCTGTGTCCTGTGTCTTGTGAACCGCTGTGAGTCGCCTTCGGGCTGAGAACAGCGGTATACAAGCAAAGTAAATAAATAAATAAATAAACTAGCCGTCCCCTGCCATGCGTTGCTGTGGCCCAGTCTAGTGATCTGGAAAATAATGAGAAAGTGTGATTTCTCATTATTGTAATGTCTTTCTGCTTGTGGGTAGACAGTATTTCTTGCTGTTTCTTTGTCAGTGTTGATGGGGAGATTGTCTGGTTGGCCTACTCTGGAACATGCAACATAGAATTGTCCTTCTTTAGGGGTCTCTTTCAAATCTATGATACTATATCTCTTTGTGTGTGAATCATATATATCTGTCTATGTCTATGGCTGAATGGCCCTTTGTCAGGAGGGCTTTGATTACGTTTACTTGCCCTGGGTGAAGGGAGTTGGACTGGATGGCCTTATTTTCTGTTGCTCATGGGGGTTATCACCGCTTTGAGTCGCCTGAGGGCTGAGAAAAGTGGTATATAAATAAAGTAAATAAATATGTGTTGGAAGTTGGCCCCAATTCTGTCGTTCGTGGGGTTCAGAACGCTCTTTGATTGAACAATAAATCCCAGTAACTACAACTCCCAAATGTCAAGGTCTATTTCCTCCAAACTCCATCTGTGTTAACATTTGGGCATATGGAATATTTGTGCCAAGTTTGGTCCAGATCCATCATTGTTTGAGTCCACAGTGCTCTCTGGATATAGGTGAACTACAACTCCCAAACTGAAGGTCAATGCCCTAGTGTTTTCTGTTGGTCATGGGAGTTCTGTGTGTTACATTTGGTTCAATTCCATTGTTGGTGGGGTTCAGAATGCTCTTTGTATTGTTGAAGGCTTTCATGGCTGGAATCACTAGGTTCTTGTGGGTTTTTTCGGGCTATAGGGCCATGTTCTAGACCACCTTCATTAGCATTTGATTTTCCCAGGCTCAGCCAGGCCTTCAAATGCTAATGAAGGTGGTCAGTTGAAACATTCACACCTAGCTCCAGCAGAGAAGAGCTCTTTGCCCAACCCCAGCCATTCCACAGATATATAAACCCATTTCCCTAGTTCCAACAGACCTCACTACCTCTGAGGATGCTTGCCATAGATGCAGGCGAAACGTCCGGAGAAATGCCTCTGGAACATGGCCCTATAGCCCGAAAAAACCCACAAGAACCTAGAATGCTCTTTGATTGTAAGTAAACTATAAATCCCAGCAACTACAACTCCCAAATTACAAAATCAATGTTTTTAGTGATGGTCACTCCTTGTTGTATTAGGTGTCTTGTGGCCAAATTTGGCAGCAATTCGTCCAGTGGTTTTTGAGTTGTTAATCCCACAAACGAACATTACATTTTTTATATTTATTTATATTTTATTTATTATTCCTGGATTTTTGTTAACATCTCCATCGTTCTTATACTGTATTAAATGTTTTTTTTAATGGCTTTTATATGGTCATTTCAATCTCCAAGCTTTTTCTCTGTTTTTTTTTTAATCAAACATGTGCTGCTAAACTTTCCTGTAGATCAAGGGTCCTCAAACTAAGGCCCGGGCGATGGATGCGGCCCTCCAAGGTCATTTACCCGGCCCTCGCTCAGGGTCAACCTAAGTCTGAAACGACTTGAAAGCACATAACAACAATCTTATCTCATCAGCCAAAAGCAGGCGCACATTCCCATTGAAATACTAATAAGTTTATATTTGTTAACATTGTTCCTCATTTTAATTATTGTATTGTTTTTAAGTGTTTTTTACACTACAAATAAGATATGTGCAGTGTGCATAGAAATGCATTCATTTTTTTTTTCCAAATTATAATTCGGCCCTCCAACAGTTTGAGGGACTGTGATCTGGCCCTCTGTTTAAAAAGTTTGTGGACCCCTGCTGTAGATTGATGATGTTCCCCCTGAATTGCAAAGGGTTTTCTTGGGCAAAGAAGGTGGTTTTCCTCTGCAATAAAGCCTCCAGCACTTTGGACTCCTTGTCTGTCTCCCAAGGCTGATCCTGCTTAGCTTCCAAGGTCAGACAGGAACTTTAGGATACTGAAACTCTTACATTATTCCAACTTCTGCTTTTACTTGTTGATTATATAGTATTTTGATGGCAGGTGACGTCTGCTTGTCCAGTGCAGGCTTGTACGTGAATGTGCATCCAAGTCACCTGCCAGCTTATGATGGCCCCATTAATTCTGCAGGGTTTCCTTAGGCAGGACTTACTCGGGGCGGTTTGGCTAGGACCACATAGCCTCCGGCACAAGGGATGTGTTGTAAGTCGCCCATCCAAGCACGAACCAGCTTAGCTTCCTGGATCAGGGAGGTTTGTGCTGCAGCTCTAAAATTAAGGAGTTATTTTGGGGATGATTGTAGTGGATAACTCATTTTAATATCAATATTCATATATTTTAATTGTCATATGTTAAGCTAAATACGGTAGCATATCCTGGACACTCTGCCATTAATGTTTTGAACTTCTGCTTTGAATGTTGTAAGAACCTCTGATTTTGATGTTTCAACCTTCCAAAGCCCTGGTCTAAGGCCATAACAAAATTCATTCAGGGAGGATCCATGTCCTTTAGGATATTGAGGCCTAGACAACTCAGGGACCCAAGGCATTTTAAAACAAATTGAAACAAAACGTATTTATTTATTTACTAGCCATCCCCTGCCACGCGTTGCTGTGGCCCACTCTGGTGGTCATGGGGGTTGTGTGTGGGAGGTTTGGCCCAATTCTATCACTGGCGGGGTTCAGAATGTTCTGTGATTGTAGGTGAACTACAAATCCCAGCAACTACAACTCCCAAATGTCAAGATTCTATTTTCCCCCAAACTCCACCAGTGTTCACATTTGGGCATATTGAGTCTTCATGTAGAGTTTGGTCCAGATCCATCATTGTTTGAGTCCACAGTGATCTCTGGATGTAGGTGAACTACAACTCCAAAACCAAAGGACACTGCCCACCAAACCCTTCCAGTATTTTCTGTTGGTCGTGGGAGAACTGTGTGCCAAGTTTGGTTCAGTTCCATCGTTGGTGGGGTTCAGAATGCTCTTTGATTGTAGGTGAACTATAAATCCCAGCAACTACAACTCCAAACGGCAAAGTCATTTTTTTTGAGTGAAGGACATACATTGGGTTGTTAGGTGTCTTGTGTCCAAATTTGGTGCCAATTCGTCCAGTGGTTTTTGAGTTCTGTTAATCCCACAAACGAACATTACATTTTTATTTATATAGATTTATTTATCAATTTTATATATTGCCACTCCCTGAAAGTTTGGAGCGGTTTACAATATACATATGCGATACATTACATTTAAAATCAAAGAAAAATTTCAATCAGCAAGATGCCAGCCTGAATAAATAAGTTTTACAAGCTCTACGAAAGGATAGTAAGTCTCAGAGATATTTATGGGTGCATTTACACTGTAGAATTGGAATTTTTAAAATAGTTGCATTCCCTCAAATTGCTTGCCTAAGAGCACCAAGTTCAGTTATCACAGCTGAATGGTTATTTGAGCCCTGGTCTCACTTGTGAAATCCTCAAACTGTTGTAACACAATGATTGTCCTGGTCTGCAGTTTTCTGGCGAAGAAATTACCTCATGAAAAGAGTGAGAAAGCTTTATTTCTAAAAGCATACAGTGTGGTACAAAACAAAATTCCAACTGACAGTTTCTTTCCCTCATACCTCCTATCCCCCTCCCCTTCACTGCTCTCATTTCCATGGAAATCCTTTTCCTTGTTTCAAGTATGCACAGGCCAGGGCAAGCTAAGGCATGGTCTACCAAAGATATATAAACCCCATTTTCCTAATTTCCAACAGACCTCACAACCTCTGAAGATGCCTGCCATAGATGTGGGCGAAACATCAGGAGACAATGCTTCTGGAACATGGCCATACAGCCCGGAAATACACATTCTGACCATGATGACCTTCAACAACACATCCCAGAAAATATTAAAATACAGCTGAAACCCAAATACTTCTTACTAGGAATAATAGACAAGACAATGGAAGCAAATGAAGAAGTACTGTTTAATGACTTGGCAACGGCTGCAAGAATTGTCTACGTAAGATATTGGAGACAAAAAAGAAATACCTACTGTAGACCAGTGGTTAAATAAAATACTGGAAATAATTAATATGGATAAATCGACACAACTACTGAAGAAAAAGAAAAGAAAACCGCAAAAAGGAACTGCTTGGCAACTATTTAAAGACTTTATGATACGGGGGAGAAAGAACTTAATTATATAATTATGTTTGAGTCAAAGAACATAAGCGTAGCAGAGGACAAAAGTAAATAGGGGAAGCATGGATGGACAGAAACCAAAGAGAAAATAGACCCCGGTGGTGATGAAAAAGATTGGAAGGACACAGATTTATTTTCCATCCCTTTCTAGATATTTTTCTTTCTCCCTTTTTTTCCTTCTCCTTGGTGGGTTCTTTTTTCTTCTCTCCTCTTCTATTTTTAATTATTACTCATCTGTTAAAAAGTAGGTAAAGGTTGTCCCCTGACATCAAGTCTAGTCATGTCTGACTCTGGGGTGTGGTGCTCATCTCCATTTCTAGGCCGAAGAGCCGGCGTTGTCCGTAGACACCTCCAAGGTCATGTGGCTGGCATGACTGCATGGAGCGCCATTACCTTCCCACCAGAGCGGTACCTATTGATCTATTCACGTTTGCATGTTTTTGAACTGCTAGGTTGGCGGAAGCTCATGCTGCGCCCCAGAATCGAACCTGCAACCTTTTGATCAACAAGCTCAGCAGCTCAGCGCTTTAACCCATTGCGCCACCGGAGGGCTCCTATACCTGTTAAAAGGTATTTCAATAAAAAAAAGGAATCCCACTGGAGCATTGCAGTGCACCCAAATACCTGGGAGTCACTCTGGACCGTGCTCTTACCTACAAGAAGCACTGCCTGAACATCAAGCAAAAAGTGGGTGCCAGAAACAATATCATACGAAAGCTGACTGGCACAACCTGGGGATCACAACCAGACACAGTGAAGACATCTGCCCTTGCGCTATGCTACTCGCAGCTTGGGAGTGATCCTGGACTCATCGCTGAGCCTGGAACCCCAGGTCTCAGCGGTGGCCGGGAGAGCTTTCGCACAATTAAAACTTGTGCGCCAGCTGCGCCCGTACCTTGGGAAGTCTGATCTGGCCATGGTGGTCCACGCTCTTGTCACATCCCGGTTGGATTACTGCAACGCACTCTACGTGGGGTTGCCTTTGAAGACTGCTCGGAAACTTCAACTAGTCCAGCGAGAAGCAGCCAGATTGCTCACCGGAGCGGCGTACAGGGAGCACACCACCCCCCTGTTGCGTCAGCTCCACTGGCTGCCGATCCAATTCCGAGCACAATTCAAAGTGCTGGTTTTGACCTACAAAACCCTATACGGTTCCGGCCCAGTGTATTTGTCCGAACGGATCTCCCTCTACATCCCACCTCGAAGTTTAAGATCTTCTGGGGAGGCCCTGCTCTCGACCCCGCCAGTGGCACAAGTGAGGCTGGGGACGAGGAGCAGGGCCTTCTCAGTGGTGGCCCCCACCTGTGGAACTCACTCCCCGGGGAGATCAGATCGACGACTTCCCTTCTAGCGTTTAGGAAAAAACTAAAGACCTGGATGTGGGACCAAGCTTTTGGCCATGCTGACAACTAACTAAAGGACCTGTCGATAGACAAGGACAATGGAATGGAATGGATATATGGACTCTGATATATGGACTCTGACATGAGATAGTTTTTATGATTTTATTAGGTATTGATGTTTTATTTTAATTGTTGAATTGTTATATTTTGTATTGTTTGTTGTGTGATTTGGGCATCTAATTGTGCCTTTCCTGTAAGCCGCCCTGAGTCCCCCCCGGGGTGAGAAGGGCGGGGTATAAGTAGATGAAATAAATAAATAAATAAAATACAGTGCAATATTTTGATGCTGAGTGTGGAACACATCTCACCACACTAAAACAGTAGATGTGGCTCTTAATGAGACATGCCGCATTATCATGGGGTGTCTGCGCCCTACACCACTGGAGAAATTAGATTGTTTAGCCTGTATTGCACCATCTAACATCTTCCGGGAAGTAGCAGCCAATAGTGAAAGGACCAAGGCAGTGACATCTCCAGCTCATCCCTTGTTTGGGTATCAGCCAGCACGTCAATGACTTAAATCAAGAAATAGTTTTCTAAGATCAACAGAGACACTCGCTGGAACACCTCAAAAGTGGCAGGCTCAAACCCAGAACCTCAATCAATGGCTGATACCAAATGAGAGACTCCCCGCACACAGAGGACTGGGCGACTTGGAAGGCGCTGAACAGACTGTGCTCTGGCACCACGAGATGCAGAGCCAACCTCAAGAAATGGGGCCACAAAGTGGAATCCTCGACATGTGAGTGTGGAGAAGAGCAAACCACAGACCACCTGCTGCAATGCACCCTGAGCCCTGCCACATGCACAATGGAGGACCTTCTTGCGGCAGCACCAGAAGCACTCCAAGTGGCCAGATACTGGTCAAAAGACATTTAATCAACTACCAAGCTTGCAAACTCTGTTTTGTCTGTTTGTTAAAAATGTAATACAATTGTCTGGTTGATACTGACATGATAAAAAATCATTTTAAAAGTTTGAGTATGACTGATATAGGGTATTTATTTTAAGGATGCCACTAGACCAGGCATGGGCAGACTAAGGTCCACAGCCGGACCCTGCTCCCTGGGCCCTTATGTCTGGACCTCAAAATTTCCGCCAACCTCCGGGCATAAGTACGTGGCGGGCTGCCGTATCCTTATGCCAAAATGACGAGGGAGGAAGGCATGCTCTCAGTTGCCGCGTGCCTTCCTTGGGTCCTTCTCCTAGCATAACGACAGGGCAAACGGTCCTGTCGCAATGCTGGGAGAAGCCTGGCCCGGGCGAAGAGGCAAGCGGTGGGTGAAGTGGCTCCAAAGCCACCTCGCCTACTGCTTGCATCTTCCTTCTCCTCGTGCCAGGACGAGGCGAGGCTGTGTCCTGACACCAGGAGAAGCGTGGCCCAGGCAAAGAGGCAGGTGGTAAGCAAAGCAGCTGCAAAGCCACCTGAGATACTTCTCCCTTCTCCTGGCATCAGGATGATGCAAGGCTCCATCCTGATGCTGGCAGAAGAGACAGGTAAGCAGGGAAGCCTCACCTTTCTCCCAGCATAAGAATGGGATGAGCAGGCCCATTCTTATGGTCAGAGGAAAGCATGAGGGTGATACGTCCCTAGCCCCACCCCTTCCCCGCCCCTCCTGAGCTTTGTCTGCCCTGGCCCTGCCCCTCCCAGGCCCACCCCACTCTCAGTCCTGCCGCCTTCATGGTCCACCCCACCCCCACCCCCTCCGCTGCCTGAGCCCACCTTGCCCTTCCACCTGGCCTGGCCATCCCTCCTTGCCTGTCCTTCCAGGACAAAATAGTTTGCACATGCTCACACTAAACTGTTCGTTGGATTGGGTGAAGAGACTAACACAGCCACTCTGGCATTCAGCAAATGCTGATTTTTGTGTGGCAGCTTCACTTGGCATGGGTTCTCTGATGTAAAGTCAGGCTGTTACTTTGGCTGAAGCCCTTTCCGCACTCTGAACAGGTGAACGGTTTCTCTCCGGTGTGGATTCTCTTATGTCTGACAAAGGTGGACTCGGCTGTGAAACTCTTGCCACATTCGGAGCAGGTATACGGCTTCTCCCCAGTGTGTATCCGTAGGTGGGTCCTAAAGTTTCTTAGGTGGCTGAAACTCTTTCCGCACTCTGAGCACTCATAGGGCTTCTCCCTCGTGTGCATTCTTTGGTGCTTAATGAGCCTCGACTCGTCGACGAAACTCTTGCTGCAATCCGGGCAGGGGAATGGTTTCTCCCCCTCGTGGATCTTCTGATGTCTACTCAAGTGGGTGCTGGAGTTGAAGCTTTTCCCACATTCGGAGCATTGGTATGGCTTCTCCCCAGTGTGGATTACCTGGTGTGACTTGAGGTAGGCACTCTGACTAAAGCATTTCCCACACTCCATGCACTGATACGGCTTCTCCCCAGTGTGGATTATCTGGTGTCTCACGAGGTGGGTCTTCCAAGAAAAGCATTTCCCGCACTCCAAGCACTCATACGGCTTCTCCCCAGTGTGGATTATCTGGTGTGATGACAAATGGGTCTTACAGCCAAAGCATTTCCCACACTCCAAACATTTATAAAGCTTCTCCTCCTTTGGGATCCTTGAATGCTTCATCTTACCAAGATCTGAATTCATATTCTGTCTCTCATCTGCAGAAATATTTTGATTGAAATATATGTTGGAACTCATCCCTTCATAAAGTGTTTCACATTCAGTGAGGTTTCCACTCTGATTGAAAGTGTTTGCAAACATTAAATCTGATTTGTCCTCACTGGGGAAAACAATTCCTTTTTTTTCTTTCTTGCTTTCCTGTTGGATTGAGATTGCCTGAAAGTCTCCCACCTGAAATGGGAAGGATTTGGCTTCTAGGTGGCTTCCATCTTGACTCTCTGGCCCATCTTGGCTCCAAACATTCTCCTTCAATGCTTCACCCTCTGTTCTTTCTGAGGAATCCTCACCTAGTTGCCTCTCATTCTCACCTTCCCATTCATCACCTGCTGGAAATAAAACATAAGGAAAATTAAGACCCATTCTCACAACGCCACCAGGAAGGTTTAGAGGGAACAAGACACAATGGTTGCTCCCAAGTCTTTGGAAATTCTTCCCTGATGAAGTTAGGATTGTCCCATATTTCTTTTGTTTCACTGAGCAGTAAAAAATGTATAGTCTGAGAAAGTTTCTGAATCTTGAATAAGAGCCCAAAGAGAAACTGAAACCAATATTGTTTTTCTAATTTTTCATATCTTCTGTTCCTTACCCAGCATCCATTTCTGTGGTTCAACAAGCTTCATGTTTATTTATGCAGATTATTTACCTTATACATCTTCTTCATCAGGTGTAACAACAGTCATCGACCCACACACACCACATAGATTATGAGAAGAATACAACACTTTGCCATAATCTAAGAGGGCAGCTGTGCCCATGCATCTTCCTAGGAAATGCAGAGTCTGCTTCTCTGGAAGTTTTTAAATAGAGGAGGCGTTGGAAATGACAAGGTTTTCCCCTGCCATTAGGACCAATCGTGTCCAACAGCTGAAGAGCAGGTGTTGTCTGTAGACACCTCCAAGGTCATGTGGCTGGCATAACTGCAAGGAACACCGTTACCTTCTTGCTGGAGCGGTACCTATTGATCTACTCACATTTCCATGTTTACAAACTGCTAGGTTGGCAGAAGCTGGGGTTAACAGTGGAAGCTCCCATGGCCCCCCAGATTCGAACCTGTTACCTTTCGGTCAGCAAGTTCAGCAGCTTGGCAATTTAACCCGCTGCGCCATATTTATTACCAATATAAAAAAAATTAAAAATAAACTGGTCACAACACTTGAGGTTGAATCTCCACTGTCGAATGAATGCAGTGTGGTGCCCCTTTTAACTGCAAGGGCTATAGGATTAGGGCAGCTGTAGGTTGGGTAGGAGCCCCATGTACCTGGCAGAGACTTGGGCTTAGACTATCCAAAGTAAGAAGGGAAGGCCCTAATCAGTGGGAGAAGCATCCATAGTGCTGTGGGTAGTCTAGGTAGAACATTCCCAACATCTAAGGACACGAACAGCCCATTTTTTCTCACCTGAAAGTCCAGCATCCCAGTCGTCATCTTCCTGTTTGATCTCCATACTACATTTCTTCTGCTCACACTCAGGCAAGGCTTGGCCAGCTTCAGGGGGACTCTCCGCCTCCTCTTCCTCTAATGGCACCTAAAATATTTATCTTTTGTTACCCAAATGTATACGTTACAGATATATATTTTCTCTGCTCTACACAGTCCTCAAAGTATTTGTGAGTTAGGTCAGGGCCAGAGAAAATAACTATCCCATGGTCCCACAACACATTTTTTAGTCCAGAAAGGACTTGAACTGAGATCTTGCACGTCACAATCCTATATTAAACCTACCGCCTGGGAATTTGATGGGGCCTCATTTGCTCTTTGCATGGCACTCCTCACCACCACTGTATTTTAACTTTTTCTTAAACTCTCAGTATCCCTCATCACCTTTGTGATTTGGCCACTTTCCCCTGTCCTTAATAAAGGTCCAACCCCTTTGCTCCTCCGTCTTGGCTCCGCCTTCATAATTACATTTGTTCTATTCCTATCTCAACCAGAGTTTTAACATTTTAATATTTTATCTCATGCATCTGGCCCGCCCTTTTTGTCTTATTTTTGTTATGTTATTTTACACTGATTATTTTATTTTGTTACTTTATGTATTCTGTTGTAATGTAATTTTTCTTTTCTTTTGTGTCTAATTTTGTTCTATTGTTTTTGGGCTTGGCCTCATGTTAGTCACCCCGAGTCCCCTTTGGGGAGATGGAAGCAGGTTGTAAATAGAGTTTATTATTATTATTTCTCCTGCTGTAAACTGAGGATTAACTATTGGGGCAGAGGGCATGTTGGAGACCTGAGAAGGCTCAAAGATAGCCCCTTAATGGCAACATTTTACTTACTCCAGACCTAAATACACTGCCGCCCTGGCTTGATAAATGAAGAAGATCTGTTGGCACCTTGCACAAAGCAGCCCTTAGGGAAGCCTGGAACCCAATGAATGGTCCTCACCTGGTTTGCCTGCCTCCTGGCCTCTCGCTGCTTCTGAAGGAAGTCCTCTGCCAAGGCCACCGCCTGGGAGAAAGTCTCTGGACCACATTGCTTGACCCAGGCTGCTATCTCTGGAGGTAGGACGGCCAAGAATTGCTCCAAGACCAGCAGCTCCAGGATCTGCTCCTTCGAATGCCTTTCAGTTGAAGGTTGGAAGCACTGCCGCTGCAAGATGGCGGCCTTCACTTTCCCATAATCCTCTCTGCCTTCGTTCTCCAGGTGGGTAAAGACCCGCTTGGCCTCTCCGCTCAATGCTGGCAGGAGCCGGGGCACCCACTCTTCCTTGGGCCACCGGCAGGCTTGGGCCACTTGCTCAAAGGAGGCCAGGAAGGCTTTGGTGTTGTCCCACGGCTCTTCCCTCGATTCAGAGCTTCCCCAGTTTGGGTGAGGACCTGCCATGTTCTTCAGGGACTTCTGCCATTGGGTTTCCCACTGCTGAAGCAAGTCTTCGTTGGGCTCCTGTTTCACCTCTGCTGGTCTCCTTGGCAGGAATGCCTTCGTCATCCCAATGTGGCAGCTCTCTCTCACATCCTGTGATACATGCCCTGTAACGTCTTCTTGGCTCTCCATTTTTATCCTTGGACAGTAACCTGAATTGTTGGGAAATGCTAGACTCTGCTGAAGCAGCCTAAACATCTGTCTGGAGCTTTTTACCTGGAAAACTGGAAGAAAAAAGAAGATTACCCAACGTACACATTTTAAAGAGGAAGAGTGACGAAAGCAAGTGACCGGGAGTCTCAAGCCTATTTTAATCAAAAGCCTCGCCAGCCTTATGTCTCCCTTCAAAGGGCCATTGGATCATGGATGTAGAATCTGTGGATACAGAGGGACAGCTATAATTCTTTTACATAGTATATGATGCTCTTTAGTTTTTATCTGGTTTGGGTCCCCAGATGTTATTGAATGACAACTCTGACCAGTTAATAGCAGCCCAACAGCACTTATGGCTCTGAGGTTGGGGAAAGTTTGCAGGGCATTTTAACATTGGGCATCATATCCACAAGCCTTCTCTCTAAATCCAACCCCATTATCTTGACTAGACAGAGTAAGCAGCAGTCTTCCATGTACTGTCAAAGGCTAGGTTGTTGTAGATTTTTCGGGTTGTATGGCCATGTTCTAGAAGCATTCTCTCCTGACGTTTCGCCTGCATCTCTGGCAAGCATTCTCAGAGGTTGTGAGGTTGTAGCACTCTTCCAGCTGCTACTGTATCTCAACTCCCATCAAATCTAACCTTGGTGTCTAATGCTCAGGAATACATTAACTTGTTCATTTGTGTATTTATTATCCCTCTTTTCCTCCCACAATTGGGACACAACGCAAAAAAGCCAGACAAATAAAAACATGAAGAAAGTACACTTTATGTGGAATGAAATTAAAATGGAATTAAACTGGTCACAATAACTCATGGGGCATCTACATTGGCGAATGAATGCAGTTCGGTGCCCCCTTTAACTGCCAGACTCAATGCTATGGCATCAGGGCAGTTGTGGTTTGGGGAGGCACCAGCATTATTTGGCAGAGAATAATACTAATACTAATAACAACAACAAGAAGAACTTTCTTTATATACTGCTCAATCTCCCCTAGTGGACTCTGGGCAGTTTCCACATTATTTATTTATAACATTTATACCCAATCCTTCCCACCTCCAAAGAGGGACTCAGGATGGCTTCCAACAGGCAACTATTCAATGCCGACACAATCTAATAACATAACATAAAATTCAATTAGCATACATTAAAAACAGTTATAAATATACATTAAAACAGTTTGCCAATTCAAATCGTCATCCAAATCAGCCCATAGCAGTCCACTAAAACCTTATCTTCACCAGTAAATCAGTCTATTCTGCAAACGTTGATCCCACAGCCAGGATTTGAGTTTCTTCCAGAAGATCAGGAGGGATGGGACAGATCTAATTTCATAAGGGAGGGAGATCCACAGCTGAAGGGCCACTACAGAGAAGGCCCTGTCTCTCATCCCCACCAAAAGTGACTGCAGTGGCAGTGGACCGAGAGCAGGATGATCTTAAGGTCCTTGGTGGTACATAGAGGGAGATACATTTGGACAGGTAAACTGGGCCGAAACTGTTCAGGGCTTTATAGGTTAAGACCAGCACTTTGAATTGTGCCCAGAAACTAATAACATAAGCAAGCACACAAAAAACATACAGAGAAACCATTTAAAAACATAGGCATAAAACTATTTACACAATCCTATACATTAAACCAAACCAATTCCACCATTATTCCATTGTGCAAAATAAGTTACCAATGGTCTGACTTTCCTGAGAGCCTAGACAATTTGAAAGAGCTGGGTCAGGCTCATGTGGTACTAATACAGGCTGGGAAATGGATAAAGTGCAAAGAGTGGTACTCTAGTTACATCCCGTATAGACTACTGCAATGCTCTCTACGTGGGGTTGCCTTTGAAGACTGTCCGGAAGCTTGAAATGGTCCAACGATTGGCAGCAAGGTTGCTAATGGGAGCGGCGCTCAGGGAGCACACGACTCCTCTGTTGTGCCAGCTCCATTGGCTGCCAGTTTGCTACCGGGCACTATTCAAGGTGCTGGCTTTGGCTATAAAACCCTAAACGGTTCCGTTCCGGCTTACCTATCCGAACATATGTCTCCTTATGAACCATCTAGGACTTTAAGATCATCTGGGGAGGCCCTGCTCTCGATCCTGCCTTTCTTGCAGATGTGTTTGGTGGGGACGAGAGACAGGGTCTTCTCAGTGGTGCCCCCTCAGCTATGGACTACCCTTCCCAGGGATATAAGATTGGCTTCCTCCCCTTTGACCTTCCACAAAATGGTTAAGACCTGGCTCTTCAAGCAAGCTTTTACTACTGGAGCATAATTAGACGAAAACGAATATATGGAACGACTGACAATGCAATTGGACAACTATTTTAGTAAGGAGACGCCGAGGATTTTGTTTTTTACATATATTATTGTTTCTTTTATATTACATTTTAAATGTTGAATTGTTTTTATAATTGTTTTAACTGTATTTTGATATTTATTATGGCATTGAATCGCTGCCGACTGTGAACCACCTTGAGTCACCTCTGGCTGAAAATGGCGGTATACAAATGTGGTAAATAAATAAATACTAACCAGGGTAGGACCTGGGGCTACTCATTTCAGGTCCTACTGACAATTATTAGGAAAGGTCTGGCCAGGGCTAGTACCCCAAGATGGAAGAGGAACCAGGGAATGGGTAACCGCATTTCTGTGTACGAACCCACGCGATCTCTTCGATCATCTGGAGAGGCCCTGCTCTCGTTCCCACCTCTTTCGCAGGCACGATTGGTGGGGACGAGGGGGAGGGTCTTCTCTATGGTGGCCCCCCGACTCTGGAACTCACTCCCTAAGGATATCAGACAAGCCCCCACATTGGCAGTCTTTAGGAGGAGCCTGAAAATGTGGCTGTTCTAGTGTGCCTTCCCTGAATAAAGGAAACAATCCCCTGCAAAATATCCTGAGAAGTACTTTAATTACCCGTAGGGTTGCTCTCTACTTTTGGTTTAAAACCCTCCTACTAGAGGGTTTAAAACCCATCCTCTGTTCATGTCCAGCATTTATTTTTAAAGTTTTAACTATTACATCTGGCCCAGCCATAGGTTTTTAAATCATTGTGTGTTATTGTCTATGTGTGAGTTATCTTAATTGTATTATTTTGCTTATTGCTTGTTGTTTTTTATTGATGTGTTGTTTGGCTTGGCCTCATGTAAGCTGCTCCGAGTCCCTTGGGGAGATGGTGGTGGGGTATAAAGTATTATTATTATTATTGGTAAGGTGCAAGGCTGGGCCCTAACTGATAAACGGGGCCACTCTACATGGGGCTGCCTTTGAAGACAGTTCGGAAATTGCAGTTAGTCCAACGAGCGGCAGCCAGATTACTAACAGGAGCTACATACAGGGAATATACCACCCCCTTGTTGTGTCAGCTCCACTGGCTGCCTGTCCACTTCTGAGCTCAATTCAAAGTGCTGGTTTTGACCTATAAAGCTCTATACGGTTCTGGCCCAGCTTACTTGTCCGAACGCATCTGCCTCTACATCCCACTTCGTAACTTAAGATCATCTGGGGAGGCCCTGCTCTCGCTCCCACCAACATCGCAAACGCGGGTGGTGGGGACGAGAGACAGGGCCTTCTTGGCTGTAGCCCCCCGCCTGTGGAATTTGCTTCCAAATGAAATACGATTGACTCCATCCCCCCTGGCGTTCAGGAAGAAATTAAAATCTTGGTTTTGGGACCAGGCTTCCGGACAATAAACATAAAGCAGCACTTTGATTGGAAATAGACTGGCAAGACGATATGTATGAGGATACGGTTTTATTGTTCTATCAGTGGGTTTGTGGACTGCGTATTGTTTTAATGACTGTTATGATAATTTGGTTAATTAATTGCTATTGTTTTAACTTTGTATGTATTTATGGTTTTATACTGTGTTATTGATTGTGGCATCGAATTGTTGCCTTTTTGTTAGCCGCTCTAACAAAAACCCGGGGGGTTGAGAAGAGCGGGGTAGAAATGCTATAAATAAATAAAATAAATAAAGATGGAGACTAATCGTTTTCAAAGGCCCGATGAAACCACCAGGTCTTGAAGTCCCTACGAAAAGAGACCAGAGAAGGGAATATTTATTTATTTATTTAAAAGTTTTATATACCGACCTTCTCACCTCTCTGAGGGACTCAGACCAGTTTCCAACCATAATATCACATACAATCAATAAAACATCATAATTCATATTACAGTAAAACCTTAAAACAGCAATTACATTCAATAACTACAATGGTCAGTCGTCACACTAAAATCGTTGTTCATCATCCTCCATCCATATCTCAGGGTACTGGCTCACTCGTCGAATGCCTGTCTCCATAACCACGTCTTCACCTGTTTCCTAAATGTCAGGATAGAAGGGGGGGTTCTGATCTCCAGTGGGAGAGAGTTCCATAGTCGAGGGGCCACCACCAAGAAGGCCCTGTCCCTCGTCCCCACCAGATTGTGAGGCCGGTGGGACCGAGAGCAGGGCCTCTCCAGACGATCTTAATAATCTTGATGGTTCATAGGGGAGAATACGTTCGGAGAGGTAAACAGGGCCGGAGTCGTTTAGGGCTTTATAGGTTAACACCAGCACTTTGAATTGTGCTCGGAAGCTAATTGGCAGCCAGTGGAGCTGGTGTAACAGCGGAGTGGTGTGCTCCCTGTACCCAGCGCCCGTTAGTAGTCTGGCTGCCGAGCGTTGGACTAGCTCAGCTTCCGGGCAGTCTTCAGAGGCAACCCCACTAGAGAGCGTTGCAGTAGTCTAAACGGGATGTAACCAAAGCGTGGACCACCGTGGCCAAGTCAGACTTCCCTTGTGAAACTGCCATTCCCAGGATGACCCAACATGGAGTCAGGGCAGTGTCAGGAGTGTGAAGTGCATTCCTTCCCCAGAAGACCAGGAGGGATGGGGTAGATCGAATCTCACAAGGGAGGGAGATCCACAGCTGAGGGGCCACTACAGAGAAGGCCCTGCCTCTCGGTATACAAATGCGGTAAATAAATAAATACTAACCAGGAAGGAAGGGAAAAAATTCCCATCAGACTCGATTTGCTTTTCTTTTCCTCTCCTTCCCCTTCACTCACCTCCATCCCTCCAGTTCCTTCCATCTAAATCCAGGAATTCAGGCTGAAATCTTTGTTCTTTTCCTCCAAAATCCTCCAAGAAAGAAAAGCCAAAGGCAGGAGTTCCCCAAGAAGCCTCTTCTGGAGGAGAAGCCCAAACAGGAAGAGGAGGACACAGCCCACATCCGGGCAAAACACAACACGGCCGGAAGTCCCCTCTAGCCACCTGCAGTTCCAGTCCAAAAGCCTGGAGAACCAATGGCTGCTAGAAGGTAAACCGTCGAGATCTGGAACTACAGGTGGCTAGAGAGGACTTCCGGCAGTGTTTCTTCCTGGTTGGGCTTCTCCTCCAAAAGCAGCTTCTTGGGGAACTCCTGCCTTTGGCTTTTCTTTCTTTGGAGGGAAAGGAAAAACATCTGAGCCGGAACTCTTGGATTTATTTAATGTGTTGTGGAAGGTTTTCCTGACCTGAATTACAGGGATAAAGTGAGTTTTCTGAGCTGTCTGGCCATGTTCCAGAAGCATTCTTTCCTGACGTTTCCCCCACATCTGTGTTGTGAGCCTGTTGGAAACTAGGAAAGTGGGGTTTATCTATCTTTGGAATAATGCCCAGGGTGGGAGAAAGAACCCTTGTCTGTTTGAGGGAAGTAGGAATGTTGGAATGGGCCACCTTGGTTAGCATTGAATGGCCTTGCAGCTTCAAAGCCTGGCTGCTTCCTACCTGGGGGAATCCTTTGTTGAGAGGTGTCAGCTGGCCCCTTGGTCTAGACTTTTTTTCACTAAATGGTTACTTATTCAACAGCCAGTTCCCTTCTGGTCTTGCATCTTTGTTTTCATAACTCTTCCTCTTAAAATATTTATTTATTTATTCAGAACATTTATACCCCGTCCTTCTCAACCTCCGAGGAAGGACTCAGAGTGGCTTCCATACGCAACAATTCAATGCCAATATGATGTAAACACATAATAAAAACAACCATATATACAATAAAATAGTTATAAATATGCATTAAAAACATTAAAGATGTGAATGTTTTGTAATATTATTTTCTTCCTATTTTCCAGGCAGAAATCTCCATGCGGATGTTTAGACTGCTATGATAGATTCTAGAATTTTTCACAGTTTCAGATTATTATAATAATAATAACAATAATACTACTACTAATAATAATAATTTATTGGCCTCTCCTTCAGATCGAGGCAGGGTACAACATATATCCAAAAGATGCATATATCTACAACATCGCATCACATATTAAAACATAGTTAGAATGCAAACATGAAAGCATTTTAAAATATACATATAATAAAATACCTGAGACTAAAGTTAAAACACAATAGACATTATTGTCCAAGGATGAAAATGGAGACCCATGAAGCTCTTACAAGTAATATATCAGGGCAGGTGTCACGAGAAGTGAGAGGAAGCTGTCATGTTGAGATGATGGATGCATTCCTGCCAAGGAGACCAACGGAGGTGAAAGAGGAGCCCAACAAAGACTCGCTTCGGCAATGGGAAACCCAATGGCAAGAGTTCCTGAAGAGCGTGGAAGGCCCTCACCCAAGCTTGGGAACCTCTGAATCAAGGGAGGAGCCGTGGGACGACACCAAAGCCTTCCTGGCCTCCTTTGAGCAAGTGGCCCAAGCCTGCCGGTGGCCGAAGGAAGAGTGGGTGCCCCGGCTCCTGCCAGCATTGAGCGGAGAGGCCAGGTGGGCCTTCACCAGCCTGGAGGCCAAAGGCAGGGAGGATTATGGGAAAGTGAAGGCCGCCATCTTGCACAGGGACGCCATGTGGCGGGAGCAGCAGCGGCAATGTTTCCGGCGTTTCTGCTACCGGGAGGCTGAGGGGCCAAGAGGGGCTTATGGCCAGCTTCAGGAACTGTGTTGCCGGTGGCTGAAAGCTGAAAGGCATTCGAAGGAGCAGATCCTGGAGCTGCTGATCTTGGAGCAGTTCTTGGCCGTCCTGCCTCCAGAGATAGAGGCCTGGGTCAAGGAATATGGTCCAGAGACTTGCTCCCAGGCGGTGGCCTTGGCGGAGGACTTCCTCCAGAAGCAGGGAGAGGCCAGGAGGCAGGCAAACCAGGTGAGGACCGCTCATTGTCTCAATCATGTGTAGTTCACACTGTATTAATCCTGTAGGCTCAGTACGGGTAGAAGTTTCAACAGCTTGAAAAATTTCATTCTCTCAACTCTTTTTTCACACCTTGTATAGTTGTTGAACCTGAATAATTTTAGGTTTTTAATCTGGCTTCAACTCTAAAAGATTCTAAACTCTCAGCTTACTTTGTGGTTTTAAAAAAGTTTATTTTTAAACATGGCAAAATTGCCCTAAAATGCTCATGAGGAAATAAGGCATACTGAGTTATTAATTTAAGGGAACGTTGAAATACAGTGGCAGTGAGGAGTGCCATGCAAAGAGCAAATGCAAACCCATCTAATGGCCAGGCAGAAGGTTTAATGTGGGATTGGGACTTGTGAGAGCTGGGTTCAAGTCCCTTCTGGACCATGAAACTCATTGTTATTTTATCTGGCCTTGACCTCCATTACAAATACTTTTGAGGACAGTGTAGAGCAGAGGAAAGCCATGTACTTAAGATATACATTTGAAAAACAAGTGATAAATATTTTAGGTGCTGTTAGAGGAAGAGGAGACGGTGGGTTCCCCTGAAGGTGTCCAAGCCCTGCCTGAGATGGAGCAGAAGACATTTAGTGTGGAGACCAAACAGGAAAATGACGACAGGGATGTTAGACCCTTGGGTAAGAAGAATGGGCTGTTTGTGTCCTTAAATTATGAGATGTTCTTCCTAGACTAACTACAACACTGTGGCTATTTTTGCATACCATTCCAGACAGGCCCCATATCCCAGGATCTGATCCCAGGTTTTCTGCTTTAAACTGGATGCTATGAATCCGCACTGGTGGATAATCTGGGATAAACAGAAAATCTGGGATCAGATCCCAGGATCTAGGGCCTGTCTGGAATGGTCCTCACCCTTACTAGGGCCTTCCCTCAGAACTTTGGATAGTCTGCAAGGAACATCGGGCTCCAAGCTCCTTTAATGCTTTGCCAAAGGGGATTCAAAGTTGTAGTATCTGGAACACCAAAGATTTGCCTTTCCTGGGGTAAATTAAGGGACTGCACAGGCAGACCCTTGGCCTGAAAATTGTCATCATCCTTGATCAATCCTAGCCTAGATTATTGTATCCAGTTCTGGCCATCAAAGTTCAAAAACTTCCAGGGGATACATACCATAGAATTACACTGGAGGATCTAGCAAATGCCTAGAAAGATAATTTTTTTAAATCATGTCAGAAGCAACTTGAGAAATTTCAAGTCACTTCTGGTGTGAGAGAATTGGCCATCTGCAGAGGCATTGCCCAGGGGACGCCTGTGGGAGGCATCTCTCATGTCTCCGCATGGGAAGCTTGAGCTGACAGAGGGGAGCTCACCCTGTCACAGATTTGAACTAGTGACCTTCAGGTCAGCAGTTCAGCCAGCACAAATGTTTTAACCCAGCATTTCCCAACCTAGGGGTTGGGACCCCTGGGGGGTTGCAAGGAGGTGTCAGAGGGGTCACCAAAGACCATCAGAAAACACAGTATTTTCTGTTGGTCATGGGGGTTCCGTGTGGGAAGTTTGGCCCAATTGTATCATTGATGGGGTTCAGAATGCTCTTTGGTTTTAAGTGAATTATAAATCCCGGCAACTACAACTCCCAAATGACAAAATCAATTCCTGCCCAACCCCATCAGTATTCGAGTTTGGGCGTATCAAGTATTTGTGCCAAATTTGGTCCAGTGAATGAAAATACATCCTGCATATCAGATATTTACATTATGATTAATAACTGTTGCAAAATTACAGTTATGAAGTAGTAATGAAAATAATTTAATGGTTGGGGGTCACCACAACATGTATTAAGGGGTTGTGGCATTAGGAAGGTTGAGAATCACGTTGGAAGAGACCGCAAGGACTATCCAGTCCATCTCCATTCTGCCATGCCAAGCATTCCAACAGATGGCCATCCCACCTCTGTTAAAAAACTTCCAGAGAAGCGCACTCCACATTTCCCGAGAAGTCGGGAGGGCAGAGTTGCACTCTTAGTTTGTGGCACATTCTTGTACCTTTGTCATAATTCTTGGTGTGTGTGTGTCAGTGACTGTTGTTGTACCCGATGAAGGAGCTGTATAAGGGAAATAATCTGAGTAAATAAACATGAAGTTTGTTGAACCACGGAAATTGATTCTTTGCGAGGAACAAAAGAAAAGGGGGGGGGGATAGGAAAACAGCATAGGGTTCAATTTCTCTTTGGGCTCCTACTCAAAATTCAAAAACTTTTTCAGACTATACAATTTTCATTGGTCAATGAAAAGAAAGCAAGGAAGGATGATCCTAACTTTGCAGGGAAGACTTTCCAAAGACTTGGGAGCAACCACTGTGTCTTGTTCCCCTGATCCTTCCTGGGAAGCTTCCTGGTGGCATTGTGAGAATAGGTCTTAATTTGCCTTCTGCTTTATTTTCAACAGGTGATGAATGTAAAAGTGAGAATGAGGGGCAACTAGGTGAGGATTCCTCTGAAAGAACAGAGGGTGAAGCATTCAAGGAGACTGTTTGGAGCCAAAATGGGCCAGTGAGCCAATATGAAAGCCAGATGAAGGAGCTGAAAGCCAAATCCTTCCCATTTCAGGTGGGAGACTCCCATGAAATCTCAGTCCAGCAAGAAACAGAAAAAAGGGGGATTGCTTTCCCCAGTGTTCATAGTAGAATTTACTCTGAGGATGAATCAGATTTAATGTTTGCAAAAACCTTCAATCAGAGTGGAAACTTTACTGAATGTGAAACGCTTTATGAAGGGACGAGTTCCTACATATACCGGAATCAAAGTATTCCTGCAGATGAGAGACAGTGTATGAATTCAGATCTTGGTAAGATGAAGCATCCAAGGAGCCAAAAAGAGGAGAAGCTGGAGTGTGGTAAATCGTTTGGTCAGGAGACCCATCTCTCGTCACACCAGATAATCCACGCAGGAGAGAAGCCGTACCAGTGCTCTGAATGTGGGAAATGCTTTCGTTGGAGTGCCCATCTCAAGGCACACCAGATAATCCACACCGGGGAGAAGCCATATCAGTGCTTGGAGTGTGGGAAATGCTTTGGTCGGAGTGCCCACCTCAAGTCACACCAGATCATCCACACCGGGGAGAAACCCTATAAATGTACAGAGTGTGGGAAGTGTTTCAGACACCATGGAAGCCTTAGCTTTCATCAACGGATGCACACAGGGGAGAAGCCATATACCTGCTCCGAATGTGGCAAGAGCTTCCACGACCAGTCCACCCTTGTCAAACATAAGAGAACCCACACTGGAGAGAAACCGTACACCTGTTCAGAGTGTGGGAAGAGCTTCAGTCAAAGTGCCAGCCTGACTTTACATCAGAAAACCCATGCCAAGAGAAACAGCTACATGAAACTAGCAATTACTGAATGCTGACATGGCTGTGTTGGTCTTTTCTCCTTACCCAACTAACAGTCAAATGGCATCTTAAAAATAAAACTCTATGTCAGGTGTCTGCAAAGTTTTTAAGCTGGGTTCCTGGTTGGGAGGAGAAACTATAGTTTGAAAAAATAATGAACAAAGGAGGAGCAAAACAATATTTAAAATGAAGAACAATTTAGTCAATATAAACTTACCAGTGTTTCAGTGGGAAGACTACTGCAACATGCTCTACATAGGGTTGCCTTTGAAGACTGTCCGGAAGCTTAAAATGGTGCAACGGTTGGCAGCCAGATTGCTAACAGGAGCGGCGCTCGGGGAGCATACAATTCCTCTGTTGCGCCAGATAAAGCCCTGAATGGTTCTGGCCCTACTTACCTGTCTGAACGCATCTCCCCTTATGAACCATCTAGGGCCTTAAAATCATCTGAGGGGGGCCTGCTCTCGATCCCGCCTTCGTCACAAATATGTCTGGCAGGGATGGGAGACGGGCCTTCTCAGTGGTGACCCCTCGGCTATGGAACACCCTCCCTAGGTCAAGACATGGCTTTTTGAGCAAGCGTTCCTATGCAGAGTAACTGACATAAGAAAATGAAACGACTAGATGATGGAACCAGACAATGTTTTTAACAAGGAGACACTAGTTGTTTATGTTTTTATTAATTTGTTGTGGTTTTATATTATATATTAATGTTTTTAATTGTATTTATGATATTGTGTGCATCGAATTGTTGCCTGTAAACAGTCTTGAGTCGTCTGCAGGCTGAGAAAGGCGGTATACAAATACAGTAAATAAATAAGTGTGGACTGCCTTGAGCTGATGAGATAGTCAAGTTAATTATGATTGCTGTTATTGTGTACCTCCGGTGGCGCAGTGGGTTAAACCCAGGTTCGAATACGGGGAGAGGCGGATGAGCTCTCTCTGTCAGCTTCAGCTCCTCATGCGGGGACATGAGAGAAGCCTCCCACAAGGATGATAAAAACATCAAATCATCCAGGCATCCCCTGGGCAATGTCCTTGCAGTCAGCCAATTCTCTCACACCAGAAGTGACTTGCAGTTTCTCAAGTCGCTCCTGACACGACAAAAAAAAAGTTGTTTCAGATTTAAGGTGGCCCTGAGACTAAAGTTTAGGGCATGGGTGGGGCAAATGACCTTGCAGGGCCTCATTCAGGCCTCAGGACTTAGTTTGGGGACCCTTATACATGGGGACTCATGTATAAGTCTAGAAATCCTAGTCAAAAAATCAACCCCCTAAATCCTGGGTATACTTATCCACAGGTCAATGTAAGTAGGGTACCCTAGTTCTTTTTTTAAAAGCCCATCTCTCTTTGTAGCGTGAGAAAAAGTGAGAGCTTTTCCATCCTGGGAGAATCTAAAAGAAGTACTGACCCTCTCTACTCTCAACCACAGCATTATTTATGCCATTTTTGAATGCTTGGGTACAAAATGCTTGTAGGAGTCACATAGAGGGTGTCAAAATCCAACATTTTGGCCTCAAAACTTGGCCACAATTTATACATGAAGATACTTACATGTGAGTATATACAATATCCTTGTGCACATGAGATATCTTATGGCGCAACTGCGCTGTAGAATCAATGTCGTTTAACATCATGTCTCTGTGATATGGAGCTTTGGGATTTATAGTTTGGTGAGGCACCAGACTCTAGTAGAGATTGCTAAGGACCATGTAAAACTACAGCTTCCATTATTCCATAGCGGCTTTCATTTATTTATTTGTTTGCGACATTTATATGCCACCCTTCTCACCCCGAAGGGGACTCAGAGCGGCTTAGAAGATATATATATATATATACACACACACACACACACACACACACACACACATACATACAATACATTATACCATTAGCAAAGTACATCAATAGCAGCGCTACACATCACTATATTGTACTATACAATTATATTGTAATATTATTAGTAATATTACATATAATATAAAATATATAAATATAATATATTATTATTAGTATTCTACTGTATTGCATAACCTACAATCAATTTTAGTAGCATACGAGGTCTCTTCCTACTCAATGATTCTATGATTTGATAAAGAGCAGTGAAAGCCTGGAAATTGAAATCATAGAATTGGAAGAGACCAGACCATCTAGTCCAACCCCCTGCCAGGCAGGAAAAGCACAATCAAAGCACCCCCCACAGAGGGCCATCCAACCTCTCTTTAAAAGCTTCCAAGTAAGGCACATCCACCACACTCTCAAGGCAGAGAGTTCCACTGCTAAACAGCTCTTCTTAAAGATAGGGAGTTCTTCCTAATGTTCACGTAGAATCTTTCCTATAATTTGAATCCCTTCCTGATGATGTAAAATCCATTTTTTAAAAATTTAAGAAACACACTACCTTTTTTTCTTCTCCCCCCCCTTCCTGTCAATTATTTTTATCTCCTCCTCTTTCTTTACCTTTCCCCCCCTTCTACTCTTTTTCATACTTCTCATCACCAATTAGCTTTCTATTTCTATTATTTTTCAATTTCTCTCTCTTAATGATTTAATGAAAAAAAAACTTTAATAAAGACTATTATTTAAAAAATAATAATGTAGATATTTTGGGATGATACAAATCAGACATTTGTAATTGTTATCATGTCACTACTACTATACTTTTAAAGAGCCAGTATATGGAACGTGTTTTAATATTTATATTGTAAAGTTCTTATTGTACTTTTAAAGTATGTATATTTTATGTCACGGCCTATGGCTAGTACAATAACCATAGCCTCTCCCCACCGCCCTTGTTGTGTCAACTCCACTGGCTGCCTGTCCACTTCTGAGCTCAATTCAAAGTGCTGGTTCTGACCTATAAAGCTCTATACGGTTCTGGCCCAGCATACTTGTCCGAACGCATCTGCCTCTACGTCCCACCTCGTAACTTAAGATCATCTTAAGATTCTCTGAATAAGGAAACAATGCCTTGCTCTGATTAATTCTCTGCAATTGTCCTCAGAAGCATTTTACTACCCGTTGGGTTGGTCTCCCTACATTATCTTTCTCTGTGTTATTGTTTATATGTACCGTAAGTTATATTAATTGTACTGCTTTATTTGCTTGCTGTTTTGTTTTTACTAATGTGTTGTTGGGCTTGGCCTCACGTAAGCCTCCCCGAGTCCCCGGGGACGAGAGACAGGGCCTTCTCGGCTGTAGCCCCCGGCCTGTGGAATGTTTCCAAATGAAATACAATCAACCCCACTCCTCCTGGCATTCAGGAAGAAATTAAAATCTTGGTTTTGGGACCAGGCTTTCGGACAATAAACATAAAGCAGCACTTTGACTGGAAATGGATTGGCAAGGTGATATATATGAGGATACGGTTTTATTGTTCTATCAATGGGTTTGTGGACTGAGTATTGTTTTTAATTTAATGACTGTTATGATGATTTAATAATAATAAAAAACTTTATTTATACCCCGTCACCATCTCCCCAATGGGGACTCAGAGCGGCTTACATGGGGCCAAGGCCAGACAACATGTTACAGCAAAATAAAACCAGAACATAAACAACAGGCAATATCATCAAAATAACATAGAAAAAAAAGTATAAACACAGTAACAAAATAACATTCCAATAAACTTACTTACTTAGGCAATCCCTCGTTGGCGAGTAGGATAGTCTTCCATGATCAGTATTCTTGTGAGTCTGTAGGTGGCTGTGGAGCCCTATTCTTGACCTGCATCTTCTCCCGCAGTGAGGGCATTGGTTTCCAGGTGGAAGGTGGTCTCGGTCGGGGCTGGCTTGACGTGCCTTCCTCCTGGCACGTTTCTCTTTTTCACCCTCCATTCGTGCCTCTTCAAATTCTGCAGCACTGCTGGTCACAGCTGACCTCCAGGTGGAGTGCTCACAGGCCAGGGCTTCCCAGTTCTCAGTGTCTATGTTAGAGTTTTTAAGGTTGACTTTGAGCCCATCTTTAAATCTCTTTTCCTGTCCTCCAACATTCTGTTTCCGTTCTTGAGTTCGGAGTAGAGCAACTGCTTTGGGGGATGGTGGTCGGGCATCTGGACAGCATGGCCATTCCAGCAGAGTTTATGGTGGAGGAGCGCCGCTTCAGTGCTGGTGGTCTTTGCTTCTTCCAGCACACTGACCTGCATCTTCTTCCGCAGTGAGGGCATTGGTTTCCAGGTGGAAGGTGGTCTTGGTCAGGGCTGGCTTGACGCGCCTTCCTCCTGACACGTTTCTCTCTTTCACCCTCCATTCGCGCCTCTTCAAATGCTGGTCACAGCTGACCTCCAGCTGGAGCGCTCAAGGGCTAGTAAACACAATAAACACAATCAGGATAACAGTGGGCGGGCCACATGTACAGGATAAAATGATTAAAAACGAATGAGATAAAAATTGTTGCTGTTCATTCGTTCAGTTGTCTCTGACTCCTCATGGACCAGTCCACGCCAGAGCTCCCTGTCGGCCGTCACCACCCCCAGCTCCTTCAAGGTCAGTCCAGTCACTTCGAGGATGCCATCCATCCATCTTGCCCTTGGTCGGCCCCTCTTCCTTTTGCCTTCCACTTTCTCCAGCATCATTGTCTTCTCTAGGCTTTGCTGTCTCCTCATGATGTGGCCAAAGGACTTCCAACTTTATTTATTTATATATATATTTACTTTAGTTATTTATTTACTTTTCTCAGCCCTTAGGTGACTCAGAGCGGTTTACAACAGTTTAGGTATACACAATACAAAATCATTAGACATTTAGTATCCTTCCCTCCAGTGAGCAGCCGGGCTTTATTTCCTGGAGGATGGACTGGTTGGATCTTCTCGCAGTCCAAGGCACTCTCAGCACTTTCCTCCAACACCACAGCTCAAAAGCATCTCTCTTCCTTCGCTCAGCCTTCCCTAAGGTCCAGCTCTCACATCCGTAGGTGACTACAGGGAATACCATGGCTTTGACTAGGCGGATCTTTGTTGCCAGTCTGATGTCTCTACTCTTCACTATTTTATCGAGACTGGACATTGCTCTCCTCCCAAGAAGGAAGCGTCTTCTGATTTCCTGGCCACAGTCTGCATTTGCGGTAATCTTTGCACCTAGAAATACAAACCCTGTCACGGCCTCCACATTTTCTCCCTCTATTTCCCAGTTGTCAGTCATTCTTGTTGCCATAATCTTGGTTTTTTTGATGTTTAGCTGCAACCCGGCTTTTGCGCTTTCTTCTTTCACCTTGATTAGAAGGCTCCTCAGCTCCTCCTCGCTTTTGGCCATCAGAGTGGTGTCATCTGCATATCTGAGGTTGTGAATGTTTCTTCCAGCAATTTTCACTCCAGCTAAAATAAAAATAGATAAATAAAAATAGGATAAAAATAGGAGCAGGTTATTTGCAGGGAGCTCATAAAAACACACAACCCTGTGGTTTGGTTATAATTAATTGCTATTGTTTTAACCGTATGTATTTATGGTTTTATACTGTGTTATTGATTTGTGGCTTCAAAGTGCTGCCTTTGTTAGCTGTTGGGGGTTGAGAAGGGCAGGGTAAAAATGCTGTAAATAAATAAATAAACAATTCAATTCAAAATTTTAACAAATTTAGATCATGAGCACGATGGAGGTGTTAGCAAAAATACAACAATACATAAAACAGAATAATACTTCTAGAATACTTTTTTAAAAAAAAAAAGTCCTTGTTTGCACTTTTTCTTATGGATCAGATGTAAAAATGACTTATTAAAAAATAGTCAGAGGAATTTCTTCCTTGCTGAAAAAAGCATTTCCTCCCAGCTTCCAAAGCCACAGTGTTTCCCAATCTCTGCTCTTCCAGGCAATTTTGGACTTCAGTTCCCAGAAATCCTGGTCCGAAGGAAGCGGAGGCTTCTGGGAGTTGAAGTCCAAAGCTTGGAGGACCAACGGCTGCTTGAAGGCAAACCTTCGAGATCTGGAACTACAGGTGGCTAGAGAAGACTTCCGGCAGTGTTGTGTTTTGGCCGGATGTGGGCTGTGTCCTCCTCTTCCTGGTTGGGCTTCTCCTCCAAAAGAGGCTTCTTGGGGAACTCGTGGCTTTGGCTTTTCTTTCTTTGGAGGATTTTGGAGGAAAAGCCGGAGTTCTTGGGTTTAGATGGAAGGAACTGGAGGGATGAAGGTGAGTGAAGGCAAAGGGAGGGAAGGAGAGGAAATAAGGAAAGGTTGGTCTGATGGGAAATGTTGCAACTCCACCTTTGGAGGAAGAACAGGAGGGTTGCAACTGGAGTGTCCTGGGATGCCTCTCCACTGGAGAAGGAGTGCACTTCACTCCCCTGACACTGCCCTGGCTCAATGCTGGGGGATCCAGGGAATTGCAGTTTTCCAAGTTCCTTTCCTTTCTCTGCCAAAGAGTGCTGGTGCCTCCCCAAACTACAGCTGCCCTGATCCCATAGCATTGAGCCTAGCAGTTAAAACTGCATTCATCCCACACTGGAAAGGCACCCTCAGTTATTGTGACCAGTTTAATTCCATTTCTAAGTGTACTTTCTGCATGTTTTTCGTTGTGTTGCTTGTTTAAGTTGTGTCTCAATTAAGGGAAGCAAAGAGGGATAATAAATACACAGACAAAAAAAGTTGATGAGGAGCAGGACAGTGGTTGGTGAAAGAGGGAAAGTGGGACCTAAAAGGTGGAACGGGCACCTCAAGGAGCATCTAGTCCAGCCCCTGCTCCCACTTTAGAGCCAAGTTTAGGGCTTTATAGGCTAAGGCCAGCACAATTCAAACAAAAAAGTTGATGGGCAGAGCAGTGGTTGGTGAAAGAGGGAAAGTGGGACCAAAAAAGGTGGAACAGGTTACCCTCAAGGCCATCTAGTCCAGCCCCTGTTCCCCCTTTAGAGACAAGTTTAGGTCTTTATAGGCTAAGGCCAGCACAATTCAAAGTGCTGGCCTTAGCCTATAAAGCACTAAATGGTTCTGGCCCAACTTACCTGTCTGAACGTATCTCCCCTTACAAACCACTGAGGACTTTAAGATCGTCTGGGGAGGCCCTGCTCTCAGTCCCGCCTGCATCACAAGTGCGGTTGGTGGGGACGAGAGACAGGGCCTTCTCAGTGGTGGCCCCTCGGCTGTGGAACGCCCTTCCCACAGAAATTAGATTGCCCCCCCCTCCCTGTTCACATTTCGGAGGAAAGTGAAGATCTGGTTGTTTGAGCAGGCGTTTGAATAGGCAGTGTAACTAATATAGAAATATGGAACATTTGGATGATGAGACTGGATCTTGATATTAACTATGAGATGAGATGAGATGTTATGATGTTTATTGATTGTTATAATATTATTCTTTTAACTTGTTTTTAACTGTTTTTATCATGTTTAAGTATTGTATTTGCTTTGTTAACCGCTCTGAGTCGCCCTGAGGGCTTATTTATTTATTTATCATGTCAGTGCAACCAGTCGATTATATTACATTTCTAACACAACAAAGCAAAAAAACAAAAAAAAACAAAAAAAAAACAGCCAAAATACAAAAATTGTGAGTTTGGTAGTTGATTAAATGTCCTTTGACCAGTAGCTGGCCACTTGGAGTGCTTCTGGTGTTGCCGCAAGAATGTCCTCCATGGTGCATGTGGCGGGGCTCAGGTTGCATTGCAGCAGGTGGTCAGTGGTTTGCTCCTCTCCACACTCGCATGTCGAGGATTCCACTTTGTAGCCCCATTTCTGAAGGTTGGCTCTGCATCTCGTGGTGCCAGAGCGCAGTCTGTTCAGCGCCTTCCAAGTCACCCAGTCTTCTGTGTGCCCAGGAGGGAGTCTCTCATTTGGTATCAGCCATTGGTTGAGGTTCTGGGTTTGAGCCTGCCACTTTTGGACTCTCGCTTGCTGAGGTGTTCCAGCGAGTGTCTCTGTAGATCTTAGAAAACTAGAAAAGAGAAGCCCTGAGGGCTGAGAAGAGCGGTATACAAATACAGTAAATAAATAAATAAATAAATAAGTTTATTTATTTTTTTACAGTACTTATATTCTGCCCTTCTCACCCTGCAGGGGACTCAGGGGCATTACAATGTACACATACATGGCAAATATTCAATGCCATGGACACACAACACATATAGACAGACAGTCAGAGGCTATCTAACATTCCAGCTTTTCTGGCCACCAGGGGAGCTGTCGCTTCACCGTCCATCTGCAACACTGACAAAGTACTTCCTCATTCCCCACATGCTGGATATTTTTTTAATGGCTTTATTAATTAATTAACTTAGCCTCCCTACATAAGTGGTACCTAATTTTCCTACTTGACAGATGCAACTGTCTTTCGGGTTGCAAAAGTCGACAACAAGCTACACAACATTGGCTGGAAGCTCACTCCATCCCGGGCTGGCTTCAAATCCATGACCTTTCAGTCAGTAGTGATATTAAGTTGTGCAGGAGGATTAAAGAATCCTTTGTTGTTGTTGTTTATTTGTTCATTCGCTTCCGATTCTTCGTGACCTCATGGACCAGCCCATGCCAAAGCTCCCTGTCAGCCGTCACCACCCCCAGCTCCTTCAAGGTCAAGCTAGTCACTTCAAAGATACTATCCATCCATCTTGCCCTTGGTCGGCCCCTCTTTCTTTTTCATTCAGCTTTCCCCAGCATCATTGTTTTCTCTAAGCTCTCCTTTCTTCTCATGATGTGGCCAAAGTACTTCATCTTTGCCTCAAATATCCTTCCCTCCAGTGAGCATTCGGGCTTTATTTCCTGAAGTATGGACTGGTTGGACCTTCCTGCGGTCTAAGGCACTCTCATAACTTTCCTCCAACACCACAGTTCAAAAGCCTCTATCTTCCTTCGCTCAGTCTTCCTTATGGTCCAGCTCTCACATCCGTAGGTGACTATGGGGAATACTATTGCTTTAACTATGTGGATCTTCGTTGCCAGTGTGATGTCTCTACTCTTCACTATTTTGGGAATTGTAGTTCACTTACATCCATATGCATTTTCTGACTTTTTCTATCAAATAGCATTACAAATTACCTAACCTAAGTTAGCGTAAAATAAAAATGACTTCCAAACTCCTGGGACTGATATCCACTGGAGCTTACCATAATAGCATCATGCTGGAGGCATCCTCTCTAGAAATTTTCTAGGTCCCCCATGTAATTCTGCAGTGTGCTTCCACCAGATGTTACCATAGAGCCACATTGGAGGACCTTTCCCTTGATAGATTGTCACCATGTCATGTTGAGGGGGCTTACGTGTTCAAATCAACCTGCAGGCATAACCATCAAAGTCATGTGCACCCAGTAGGGGCCACGGGAGGATCCAGACCAAGAATAATCTGAAGACGTCAATGGTGGAACAGACAGATGACAACATGGTACATGTTACAATGGCTTTGAAGATGGAAGAAGGCTGCAACAGATGAGAAGCCACTGTTGTCATGTAAACCATGCCACTGGATGGGACCTTCATTCTGCGAAGATCTTCACACATAAATCAAATTCACGCACGAAAATTAAAACAAAATCAACAAAACTCTTATGGTGTTCAGCGAGTGGCAATAGGGGCAGGACTGTGAAATCTGGAAACCCCTAGTCACAGACTGACAGATGGGTGGTGGATATGGATTCAGTCATTCTACCTCCAGGTCCGAGGAAGTTGAGTAGTCCAGCAGCTGCATCCATGACTGTGCAGCACTTTTTAGGATCCATGCACTTGACCCGCCCTTGTTCATTTTATTTTGTGATTTTATGTATCTTGTTCTGATGTAATTTTTTTCGGTTGTTTTGTATTTTATTTTACTGTATTGTATTTTTGGGCTTGGCCTCATGTGAGCTGCCTCGAGTCCCCTTCAGGGAGATGTTGGCTGGGTATAAATAAAGGTAGTTATTATTATTATTATTATTATTATTATTATTATTATTATCTTTTCATGGTTGCCTATTCAGTGAGCAGTTCCATTCCAGCCCTGCATCTTTGCTTTCCTAACTCTTCCCCTTTAATATCTGAATGCCTCCTTTATTTTCTTTCCGTTTTCCAGGCAGAAAGCTACATGCAGATGTTTAGACTGCTCCTGTAGCGTCCAGCATTCCCCACAGTTTCAGGCTACTATCCAAGGATGGAAATGGAGACTCGAGAAGACATTACAAGTTTTATACCAGGGCAGGTGCTACGGGAAGCGAGAGGGAGCTGCCATGTTGGGACGACAGAGGCATTCCTGCCAAAGAGACCAATGGAGGTGAAGCAGGAGCCCAACAAAGACTCGCTTCAGCAGTGGGAAACCCAATGGCAGGAGTTCCTGAAGAGTGTGGAAGGTCCTCACTCAAACTGGGGGGCCTCTGAGTCGAGGGAGGGGCCATGGGACGACGCCAAAGCCTTCCTGGCCTCCTTTGAGCAAGTGGCCCAAGCCTGCCGATGGCCCAAGGAAGAGTGGGTACCCCGGCTCCTGCCAGCATTGAGTGGAGAGGCCAAGCGAGCCTTCACCAGCCTAGAGACTGAAGACAGGGAGAATTATGGGAAAGTGAAGGCTGCCATCTTGCATGTAGATGCCATGTGGCGAGAGGAGCAACGGCAGTGTTTCCGGCATTTCCGCTACCGAGAAGCCGAGGGACCAAGAGGGACTTACGGCCAGCTTCAGGAACTGTGTTGCCGGTGGCTGAAAGCTGAAAGGCATTCAAAGGAGCAGATCCTGGAGCTGCTGATCTTGGAGCAGTTTTTGGCCGTCCTGCCTCCAGAGATAGAGGCCTGGGTCAAGGAATGTGGTCCAGAGACCTGTTCCCAGGCCGTGGCCTTGGCTGAGGACTTCCTCCAGAAGCAGCGAGAGGAAGAGGCCAGGAGGCAGGCAAACCAGGTGAGGACAGTTCATTTGGTTCCAGGCTTCCCAAAGGGCTGTTTTGTGCAAGGTGCCAACAGATCTTCATTTATCAAGCCAGGGTGTGTGTTTTGGTATGAAGATAGTAAAATGTAGTCAGTATGGGGCTATCTTAGGTCTCTCCTCTCCTCAGTATCTCCTCTGCTCCAGTTGTTAATTCTCAGTTTACTGTGTGGTTTTATAAAGGCCTCTTTTGTGCCTGAAACCGCCATGGAAGGAGAAAAACAATTCCCATAAGGAGATGAGTTTTTAATTTAAGAAAAAAGTTTAAATACAGTTGGGGTGAGGAGTGTTCTGCAAAGGGCAAATGCAGCCCCATCAAATGTCCAGGCAGTAGATTGAAAGTGGGATTATGACTTGCGAAATCTTGGTTCAAAACCCTAGTGGACCACAAAATGCATTGTGTGACTATGGGCTAGTTATTTTCTTTGGCTCTGATCTGCCTCGCAAATATTTTGAGGACTATGTAGAGCAGAGGAAAGCCATATATGTAAAATATACATTTAGCTAACAAGTGATACATATTTTAGGTGCTGATGGAGGAAGAGGAGATGGTGGGTTCCCCTGAAGCTGGCCAAGCCCTGCCTGAGATGGAGCAGAAGAAGCCTAGTATGAAGACCAAACAGGAAGATGATGACGGAAATGCTGGACTCTTGGGTAAGAAGAACAGGCTGTTTGTTTCCTTGTACTACCCACAGCACTGTGACTGTTTCTCCCTTTGAATAGGGCCTTCCCTTAGACCAGTGGTTCTCAACCTGTGGGTCCCCAGATGTTTTGGCCTTCAACTCCCAGAAATCCTAACAGCTGGTAAATTGGCTGAGATTTGTGGGAGTTATAGGCCAAAACACCTGGGGACCTATAGGTTTAGAGCCAGTTCCTTAGACCTTTGGATTGCCTGAGCCCAAGGTTCTGCCAGGTACATGGGGCTCCCAGCTCCTTTAATGCTTTGCCAGAGATGATTGAAGGTTGTCATATCTAGAAGGTCAAAGTTTCCCCTTCCATGGGGTAAGTTAAGGGATTGCATGGGCAGACCCCTGGCCTGGAAATCCTCATCATCTCTGGTCAGTCCTCACCTGGATTATTGTATTATTCCAGAGGAAACATACCATAGAATCACACTGGAGGATCTAGCAAATTCCTCGAGAGATAATTTTCCCTTAAGTGTAAATAAGCGAAATTGTACATGTGGATTCTGCTGTTTTGGAAGCTATAAAATACTTCTAGTATTGTGAGTAATGGGGTTATCGGTGGGTCCTGTAACGGCATAGAGTGATAGAGTTGGAAGAGACAGCACGGACCATCCAGTTCATCTCCATTCTGCCACGCTCAAAGTACCCCTGACAGATGGCCATCCCATCACTGTTTATAATTATAATTTTTATTCTGAAGAAAAAAAATCTGTAGTGATACAATAAAAGAGGGGGAACGTTTCATGAGTATAGAAAAGTGGGAAATAAAGTGAGAAATAAAGAAATAAACTAATTTCTAAAAGAAGAGAGAGAAAAGAAAAGGAAAAAAGAAAAAAATTCCTAAAACAGAGCAAGAGTGGAACAGAAATTTGGTACTTCCTATCTTTGCCTCGAAGAACTAGTATCTAAGGTAAAGGTAAAAGGGAGTTATTTATATAGAGCTAGTCCTTTTAAAGTTTGAATTCAATCATTCCGTGTATTTCATATAATAGCTTCTTCTACTATTATTTCCCATCACTGTTTAAAAACCTCCAGAGAAGGAGACACCACATTTCCTGCAATAATGCGTGGGCACAGTTGCCGTCTTAGTTTGTGGCAAAGTCCTGTACCTTTCTCATAATCTGTGTTGTGTGTGGGACTCACATAAATGTCCCCTATAAAACAACTGGTTTATATTATGCACTCTTACAACAAAAACAACTTGCAAGTAGGTTGTTGTAGGTTTTTCGGGCTGTATAGCCATGTTCTAAAAGCATTTTCTCCTGACATTTTGCCTGCATCTATGGCAGGCATCCTCAGAGGTTGTGAGGTCTCACATCCTCTGAGGATGCCTGCCATAAACGCCAGGAGAAAATGCGTCTAGAACATGACCATACAGTCCGAAAAACTTACAACAACCCAATGAAGCCTTCGACAACAAGCAAGTGTGTGGAAGTGTGTGGTCTAAGCAGACCACGTGGTCTGCAGCCCCTCATACAACTTCTCAGGAAGCTGCATATCAGAACACAGATACAAAACAGTAAGCAACAGGCTCATACATAAATAGATGACTAGAGAAGGTTTGAAGAAGGTTGTCATTTCCAACACCACCTCTATTTAAAAACCTCCAGAGCAGGAGACTCCGCATTACCCGAGAAGATGACTGGGCACAGCTGCCCTCTTAGTTTGTGGCAAAGGCTTGTACTGTTCTCATAGTTCATGTTGTGTGTGGGTTGATGATTGTTATTATGCCTGTTGAAAGATCTGTATAAGGGAAATAATCTGCATAAATAAACACGAAGCTTGTTGAACTACAGAAATGGATGCTGTGCAATGAACAGAAGGAAAGGAAAAACGGTCTACAGTCCAATTTCTCTTTCAGATCTTATCCAAGATTCAGAAACTTTCACACACTATACAATTTTCCTTGGTCAGTGAAAAGACAGAAAGGAGGGATGATCTTAACTTCCCCAGGGAAGAATTTCCAAAGACTTGGGAGCAACCAGTGTGTCTCGTTCCCCCTAAACCTTTCTGAGAAGCTTTCGTGTGGCATTATTAGGCTGGGTCTTAATTTGCCCTCTGCTTTATTTCCAACAGCTGATGAATGGAAAAGTGAGCATGAGGGGCAACTAAGTGAGGACTCCTCGCAAAGAACAGAGTATGGACCTTTGAAGAGGAAGGTTTGGAACCTCGATGGGCGAGCGAGCCAAGACGGAAGCCGTATGGAGAAGCCAAAAGCCAAACTCTTCCAGTTACCGGTGGGAGACTTCCACGAAATTGCAGTCCAGCAGAAAAGTGAAAAAGGCAAGAAGGGGATTGCTTTCCCCAGTGTTCATTGGAGAATTCACCCCGAGGATCAAACTGATTTGATGTTTGTAAAGACTTTCAATCAAAGTGGAAACCTCACTGAATGTGAAATGCTTTCTGAAGGGACAGGTTCGTACATATACCTGAATCAAAGCACTTCTGCAGATGAGAGACAGTATATGAATTCGGACCTTACGCAGGAGTTGGAAGAGAGGTCTGAGGGGGATTTTCAGATGGAGTCTCCCGAAAGTTTTCCCACGTGTGGTCGTGCCTCCCCAGTTGGCAGTGGGCGGAATGAGGGACGTGTAGGTTTTGAGGGTGGACCTTTACCCCTGGTGCTTGGAAGGCCTAGGTCCTCCGTCTGGGACCACTTCCAGGTGCGGCTAGAGGATCGCACGCAGGCGGTGTGCAAGCACTGCAAAAGAAAAGTCAGTAGGGGCAAAAATATAAAACATTTGTCTACGACGGGGATGCAGATGCACCTCAAGAGGCACCACCCCTTGCAAGCTGGCATGACTCAGACTGGGACTGGTTGCGGCATAAGCAGCAGCAAGACTCCTTCCAGCCTGCCTGCGGCTGGAAGGGAGAAGAGGCAGGCCACCCTAGAGCAGTGGGACACAATCAGGGCCAAGGACAGCGTGGGTGGCAAGCTGCCCACGGTCAAGGAGATCACCCAGTGCTTGGGAGAGATGCTGGCTCTCGACAACCTGCCCTTCCTGATGGTGGAGCAGGAAGGATTTTGTCGCTTGATGGCACTGGTGGCTCCCCACTACAAGGTCCCCTCACATACCACCTTCTCAAGGACAGTGGTGCCATCCCTGTATCGTGGCTGCAGGGAACACATCGAGCAGTTGTTGGATGGCGCCGGATGGACGTCCATCCATTTCACCACAGACATTTGGTCTGGCACCGGTGAGGGCAATGCGTACCTCTCCCTCACAGGGCACTGGTGGGAGAGAGAGGGCCCCAAGGAGACAGGGCATCGCTGGGCCCTGCTCCACGTCGAAGTGATGGACAAGGCCCACACGCCTGCCGAGATCCACCAGGCCATAGACCGCATGCTGGAGGAGTGGCTGTCGGAGAGGCAGCAGCTCAGCCGTGGTTTTATGGTAACGGATAACAGGGCAAATATTGTACAGGCAATGGAGGACGCCGGCTTCCGAGGTGTGAGCTGTCTGGCGCACATGCTTCACCTCACCATCTGTGAAGGGCTAGGGCTGGCTAGTACTCCCTCTACAGAGACCCTCTCGAGTGGCGTCCAGGACATCACTAAACTGATTGATCGGTGCCGCAAGATCGTGGACCACCTCCACTGCAGCGTCAAGGCTAGAAGACTGCTACGGGGGAGGCAGGCCATGGATTGGGTCCCACAACACAAGCTGTTGCTGAACGTCCCCACCCGATGGAGCTCCACTTTCTTGATGCTACAGTGGCTTGTGGAGCATCAGGAGGTGATCCAGCGTCTCGCCCTGGAATTGGAGGGTCTCGGCCCTATGCAGATGCCCCTGTCAGCGCATGATTGGGACTGCATCTCCCAGCTGGTCTCCGTGCTCCAGCCCTTCCTGGAGGCCACAGAGACCCTGAGTTCTTCAACAGCCCTTCTCAGTCACGTGATCCCTCTGGTGCTGGGACTGAAGGAGCACTTGGAAAGTCTAGGGAGGGGCAGTTCGCTTCCAACCCTGGCTGGGACGTTGACCCCCCAGGTGCAGGCGGTGGTGACATCCTTGTCTAGTGCCGTCACCAAACACTTGGAGCCACTCTTCAGCAGTAGGGCGCACATGTTGGCTGGCATGTGTGATCCACGCATGAAGGTCACCGTATGCGCCGACAATGCGGCTGCACACTGGAAGGCTGAACTGGTGTCAGCGGTCAGGGCAGCATACCTGCACAGGGGCGGAGAGGGAGAAGGTGAGGCTGGCACACTTGGTACCACCACCTTGTCACCCTCATCTGCACCAGAGACCCTGAGCAGCACTACTAGCAGGGAATCGCCTGTCCCCATGGCTGGCAGGCGGCAGCATCAGGAGAACGGGTACTTTACCAGGGCCTTGGCAAAGATGGTTGGGCCCAAGTACAGGAGAGACAAAGCGGAGGTTTCGGTAAACCAGTACCTGGAGGAGCCGGTGGAGGATCTATCCTGCGACCCCTTGGCTTACTGGGCATCCCGGAGCCAGATGTGGCAGGATCTGGCAACGGTTGCCCGGGAGCACCTCAGCTGTCCTCCAACCAGTGTGCTGAGTGAGAGGGTGTTTGGCATGGCTGGAGATGTTGTCACACGTCACTGGACCATGATGGACCCTGCCTTAGTGGAACAGCTGGTGTTCCTCAAGACCAACCTGCCCCTTCTGGGTTTCCCGGACTTGGACCCCCAGCTGAGTTGAGTGTGGCAGGCACTCACTGGTGCTGC
Organism: Anolis sagrei ordinatus; assembly: GCF_025583915.1. NCBI lineage: Eukaryota > Metazoa > Chordata > Lepidosauria > Squamata > Anolidae > Anolis > Anolis sagrei. The sequence goes on from NW_026845477.1 coordinate 300,146,066, forward strand.
AGAACTCCCACTCCCTCAATTTGAATTTGCTGACATTTGCAAATTCATCATGTTTCCTATTATCATCATGTTTCCTGCTATCCTAAACGCCGAAAATGACTTTTTTTACAGGGGATGAGTGGCTGGGTGCATATTTAAAGTTAATATCAGCATGTCTAAATAAATATATTTCCAGGTTTTGATTTCCAAGCTCATTCATTGTTTTTTTGTTTTTTCTTGGAATGACCAATAGACATTCTGTTGAAAAATTAACATTATAGTATTCCCTCACTCATCACGGGTGTTACGTTCCAGGACCACCTGCGAAAAGTGAAAATCCGCAAATTAGGGGCGCTATATTTATTTTAATGTTTATAATAATAATAATAAATAATAAAATTTTATTTATACCCCGCTCCATCTCCCCCAGGGGGACTCGGGGCGGCTTACATGTGGTCACACCCATCAGTACAATAAACACAATATTACACAAAAACATAACAAAACCGGAAAATAAAATATATAAAATGCAAAACCAATATAATAGACGACACAGCAATATAAAATCAAACATTAAAACACAAAGGAATTACACTGGGCGGGGCCAAAATTTAAAATTTTAAAACATTGAGAGATACGGCAATGTAAAATTGTCAGGATACATTATTTTAGTAGTTATACACTATTTTAAGTCTTTATAAACCCTCCACACACACTTATACACTGCATAACCCTTCTTGAACATGTTCACGTAATCCTCGGCTCCGGCTTTATCCTCAGAGGCGGCCTCTCCATACAGACGAATGCTCTTAAGTCCATATTGAAAAACTGCGAAACAGCGAGTCCGCAAAAAGTGAACCACAAAGTAGCAAGGGACCACTATATAGTTTAAGGAATAAATACCTTGAGTATAAAGTAACAGCAATGAGCAAGGAATTGGTTTTAGCCTAATCCTCATAATGAACTCCAGGACCTACTCTTGCAACCAAAGGTAGATACAGTAGAGTCTCGCTTATCCAGTCTTTGCTCGTGTAACATTCTGTTTTATACAACACAGTCTGCCCCCCGAATCCACAACTGTTTCAATACATGCCAAGAAGGACATTTCATCTTTGGCTCCATTCACAGCCAGGTGTAGTAGCCGAGGATGAAACATTGACTGTAGTGTGGTGTAGACACTCTGTGCCAGAGATCTGTAGGCCAAAACAAGAGAACTACAACACAGAGTGCCCAGTTCTGGGACTTCCAGTTAGGCCGTTAGGGCAGTGTTTCTCAGCCTGGGGGCCAGGACCCCTGGGGGGGTTGCAAAGGGGCATCAGAAGGGTTACCAAAAACCATCAGAAAAACAGTATTTTCTGATGGTCATGGGAGTTTTGTGTGGGAAGTTTGGGCCAATTCTATGGTTGATGGAGTTGAGAATTCTCCTTGATTGTAGGTAAAACTATAAATCCCAGCAACTACAGCTCCCAAATGTCAAGGTCTGTTTTCCCCAAACTCCACCAGTCTTCACATTTGGGCATATTGATTATTCGTTCCAAGTATAGTCCATATCTATTACTGTTTGTGTCCACAGTACTCTCTAAATATAGGTGAACTTGAAGTATGGACTGGTTGGATCTTCTTGCAGTCCAAGGCACTCTCAGCACTTTCCTCCAGCACCACAGTTCAAAAGGATCTCTCTTCCTTCGCTCAGCCTTACCTATGGTCCAGCTCTCACATCTATCAGTTACTACAGGGAATACCATTGCTTTAACTATGTGGATCTTCATTGCCAAAGTGATGTCTCTTCACTATTTTATCAAGATTGGTCATTGCTCTCCTCCCAAGAAGGAAGCGTCTCCTGATTTCCTGGCCACAGTCTGCGTCTGCAGTCATCTTTGCACCTAGAAATACAACGTCTGTCACTGCCTCCATGTTTTCTCCCTCTATTTGCCAGTTGTCAATCATTCTTGTCGCCATAATCTTGGTATTTTTTATGTTTAGCTGCAACCCAGCTTTTGCGCTTTCTTCTTTCACCTTGATTAGAAGGCTCCTCAGCTCCTCCTCGCTTTCGGCCATCAGAGTGGTGTCATCTGCATATCTAAGGTTGTTAATGTTTCTTCCAGCAATTTTCACCCCAGCTTTGCATTTGTCAAGTCCCTTATTAGTTAACACCCCACCCGAGTTATGCTCAGTTTTTTGGTGACACACCAAGCTCAACAGGTTGCCCACCACTGCCCTAAACTTTCATGGGAAACTTCCTGGTAGCGTTGCGAGAATGGGTCTTAATTTTCCTTCTGCTTTATTTCCAACAGGTAATGAATGGGAAAGTGAGAATGAGGAGCAACTAGGTGAGGGTTCCTCAGAAAAAACAGAGGGTGAAGCATTGAAGGAGAATATTTGGAGCCAAGATGGGCCAGCAGGAGAAGACAGAAGCCACACGGAGGAGCCGAAAGCCAAATCCTTCCCATTTCAGGTGGGAGACTTCCATGAAATCTCAGTTCAGCAGGCAAGCAAAACAGAAAAACAGGGGACTGCTTTCTCCAGTGTTCATAGTAGACTTTGCCCAGAGGACGAATCAGATTTTATGTTTGCAAAGATTGTCAATCAGAGTGGAAACCTCACGCTTTATGAAGGGACGAGTTCCAACATAGACCTGAATCAGAGTATTTCTGCAGATGAGAGACAGTGCATCAATCCAGATCTTGGTAAGATAAAGCATCCAAGGATCCAAAAAGGGGAGAAGCTGTTTAAATGTTTGGAGTGTGGGAAATGCTTTGGTCGAAGCGCCCACCTCACATCACACCAAACCATCCACGCGGGAGGGAAACCGTACCACTGCTCCAAATGTGGGAAAAGCTTCAACAAGACTGTCAACTTCTTGAGGCATCAGAAGATCCACAAGGGAGAGAAGCCACACCGCTGCCCGGATTGCAGCAAAAGCTTCCCCAACAAGTCGAGGCTCAGGAAGCACCAAAGAGTGCACACAGGGGAGAAGCCCTATCAATGTTCAGAATGTGGGAAAAGTTTCAGCCACCGAGGAAGCCTTAGTGTCCATCTACGGATACACACCGGGGAGAAGCCGTATCCCTGCTCCGAATGTGGCAAGAGGTTCCGCGACCAGTCCAGCATTATTAGGCATAAGAGAATCCACACCGGAGAGAAACCGTACATCTGTTCAGAGTGCGGGAAGGGCTTCATCCAAAGTAGCAGCCTGACTTTACATCTGAGAGCCCATGCCAAGAGAAGCAACCACACAAAACTCAGTATTTGCTGAATGCCGGCATGGCTGTGTTAGTCCTTTTACCAAATCAAACAAACAGTCTAGTGGTATCGATATAAATAAAAATGTAATGTTCGTTTGTGGGATGAACACAACTCAAAAACCACTGGATAAATTGCTGCCAAATTTGGGCACAAGACACCTACTAACCCAAGGAGTGACCATCACTAAAAAAATTGATTTTGTCATTTGGGAGTTGTAGTTGCTAAGATTTATAGTTCACCTACAATCAAAGAGTATTTTGAACCCCACCAATGAGGGAATTGAACTAAACGTGGCACAGAGGACTCCCATGACCAACAGAAAACACTAGAAGGGGTTGGTGAGCATTGACCTTGAGTTTGGGAATTGTAGTTCACCTACCTCCAGAGAGCACGGTGGATTTAAACAATGATGGATCTGGACTAAACTTGGCACAAATATTCAATGTGCCCAAATATGAACACAAATGGAGTTTGGAGAAAATAGACATTGACATTTGGGAGTTGTAGTTGCTGGGATTTATAGTTCACCTACAATCAAAGAGCATTCTGAACTCCACCAATGATAAAATTGAACTAAACGTGGCACACAGGACTCCCATGACCAACAGAAAACACTAGAAGGGTTTGGTGGGCATTGACCTTGAGTTTGGGAATTGTAGTTCACCTACCTCCAGAGAGCACGGTGGACTTAAACAATGATGGATCTGGACTAAACTTGGCACAAATATTCAATGTGCCCAAATATGAACACAAATGGAGTTTGGGGGAAATAGACCTTGACATTTGGGAGTTGTAGTTACTGGGATTTATAGTTCACCTACAATCAAAGAGCATTCTGAACCCCACCAACGACAGAATTGGGGCAAACATCCCACACAGAACCCCCTGCTTCTTTTGAGCATGCCTTGTGGAGCAAAGAGTAAGGGCGGTTCCAGACAGCCCTTTATCCCAAAAGCATCTGCGTTAAAAAAAGCGCATTTTTTGGGTGGGTTGTCTACATGTTCCCTCGGGATTAGCCCGAGAGAACATGTGGAGGCCCAACCCCGCCAAGCCCCTAGACCCCAGAAATGACACGCCAGGAGAGCAAGGGGAAGCGATTTTCCTCCCTCCTCCTCCCTGCTTTCCTGGCACATCATTTCTACACACCAATAGAGCACGCCGGGGCTTCAACTGGACAGCATGTACATTTTTCTTAATTTTCTAAGGGATCTAGGGGCTTGGGGGGAGGGGGTGGGTATTATTTAGCCTGGTAAACTGTGGGAATGCTGTCTGGACTGCAAATATTTCCAGGTCTGGACTTCAGAATTTGCTACAAGCCAGGGTTTTCCTGGTTTGTAGCAAATTAATTTGATATTGCATTTATTCCTGGTTTGTAGCAAATGAATGCGGGACTGTCTAGAACAGTGTTTCTCAACCTTCCTAATGCCGCAACCCCTTAATATAGTTCCTCATGTTGTGGTGACCCTAACCATAACATTATTTTTGTTGCTACTTCATTATTCTAATTTTGCTACTGTTATGAATCATCATGTAAATATCTGATATGCAGGATGTATTTTCATTCACTGGACCAAATTTGGCACTAATACTCGATATGCCCAAATTTGAATACTGGCAGGGTTAGTGGGATTGATTTTGTTATTTGAGAGTTGTTGCTGCTAGGATTTATAGTTAACCTGCAATCAAAGAGCATCCTGAACTCCACCAACGATGGAATTGAACCAAACTGACCAACAGAAAATACTGGAAGGGTTTAGTGGGCATTCACCACGAGTTGTAGTTCACCTACATCCTGGACCAAACTTGCCAGGAATACTCAATATGCCCAAATGTGATCACCAGTGGAATTTGAACCCCACCAACAATAGAATTGGTCCAAACTTCTCACCAAGAACCCCCATGACCAACAGAGCAAGTCTCAAGAAATATAAGAATAATAATACTTTATTTATATTCTGCCCTATCCAAAGGAGCCTCCACCACACTCCGAGGCAGAGAGTTCCACTGCTGAACAGCTCTCACAGTCAGGATGTTATTCCTTATGTTCAGAGGGAATCTCCTTTCTTGAAGTTTGAAGTCATTGTTCCACATCCTAGTCTCCAGGGAAGCAGAAAACAAGCTTGCTCCCTCCTCCCTGTGGCTTCCCCTCACCTCTTGATCCATGGCTATCATGTCTCCTCTCAGCCTTTTCATCTTCAGGCTAGACATGCCCAGCTCTTTAAGCCACTCCTCATAGGGCTTGTTCTCCACACCCTTGATCATTTTAGTCGCCCTCCTGTGAACACATTCCAACTTGTCAATATCTCTTTTCAATTGTTGTGCCCAGAATTAGACACAATATTCCAGGTGTGGTCTGACCAAGGCAGAATACAGCACGGGTAGCATTACTTCCCTGGATCAGAGAGTAAAACTACTTGTTCTTTACTGATCATCTGTGTGGCATATTTTCTTTCTCTGGCAAGTCATTGTGTGGACTGATTAAAACATGAACTATGTGTGATTTTCATTCTGCAACAACAGAGACACAAAATCACCAAAACTGTCTGCAGTGACTTTGGAAAGCCACTTCCAAAAAATTAAATTAAAAGGCGGGATTTCAACTGATTAAGGAAATAACTCAATATATATATCTTAGACAACAAGTACAGTCGAATAATTTAGCAAATGGTGAATGGGCAAAAAAGACGAAAGGCTACTTTGATGGCTTTTATTTGAAAGTAGACAGTGCTAACAGATGATAAGCTGCCAATGAAGGTCAGAGAAGATATCTTCAACACTACAGCTTTCCCAGCAATCTTACATGCATCTGAAACTTGGGAAACAACCAAGTTCGAGGAGGAAAAAGTAAATTATAAATAAATAAATAAAATCAAAATTGTTTAATACTCCTGGGCTTTGTACAATGCTACTTTTCCTTTTCAAAATGTATGCTTATAATTTTAGTTATTGACGATATTAAAAAAACAGGAAAATGTGTCTGTTTATGCGATTGGTGGGAACGAGAGACAGGGCCTTCTCGGCGGTGGCCCCCTGCTATGGAATACCCTCCCTCTTAACATTTCGAAAAAGAGTTAAAACCTGGCTCTTTGAGCAAGCATTTGCAAATGCAGTGTAACAGACTAATCTAGATCTATGGAATGATTGTACGATGCGACGGAAAAATGATTTTAGTAATGAGACGCTGAGGACTTGTGTTTTATGGCTTTTATTGTTTCTACTGCTTTTGTAGGGTCAATATTATATGTTAATGTTTTTAAATTATATTTTATGTTGTTGCTGATTGTAAGCCACCTCAGGTCGCCTTCAGACTGCGAGGGGCGGTATATAAATATGGTAAATAAATAAATATTTACTTACAATATTTCCATCCTGCCTTTCTCAGCCCGAAGGCGACTCAAGGCGGCGTACAAATTGGCAGCAATTCAATGCCATAATAATCATAAAATACAACTAAAAACATTTAGAACATTATAAAAAATCCATATAGAAACCATGGAAAACATATAATGAGTGACCAATGTCTCCCTGTTAATCTCATTTTTCAGTAGCATCTTCTAAGCCGGTCCATATTTCACTCTTTCATAGTTCCATGTTTATCAATTACGCTGCATTACCAAAGGCATGCTCAAAGAGCCAGGTTTTTACTTTTTTTCGGAAAGTGAGGAGGGAGGGGGCCAATCGAATATCCCACGGAAGGGAGTTGCACAGCTGAGGGGCCACCGCTCGATTAAGGAATAAGTCTCATATTGGAAGGAAGAGGGGCCGACCAAGAGCAAGATGGATGGATGGCATCCTTGAAGTGATTGGACTGACCTTGAAGGAGCTGGGGGTGGTGACGGCCGACAGGGAGCACTGGCGTGGGCTGGTCCATGAGGTCACGAAGAGTCCGAGACGACTGAACGAATGAACAACAACATAATAATGAAGTAGTAAAAAAGTAGAAAAAAATAAAAAACCCGAAAAAATCAAGTTTGTTTAATGAAATAAAGTAAAAGAATTAAATCGTAAAATTAGTAAAAATAGTAAAAATTACAAAATTACCTAGATGCTCAAAATTCTCTATTGATTTGCATTGTAAAATAATAATAATAAAAAAACAAAAAACACTTCGTAAATGTCAAAGTTAGAGCAAATCCCAGTCAAGGTATATTCCAAACAAAGATTTTGGAAGCAATGTCCAGCCACTGCCGGGGTTATTTCACTAACCCACAGCCTTTTGTGTGAATCAGCGTCTTCAGCAAGAGGTCAGCTGTAAGTACCCCTGAACTTCAGGCTCCGTCTTCCCTGACTGTTTTTTGCTCCTTGCAACTTCTCCCTTTTACTACTTCTTACTTTTGCTTTTATTTATTTATTTACAGTATTCATATTCCGCCCTTTTCATCCTGCAGGGGACTCAGGGCGGATTACAATGTACACATATATGGCAAATATTCAATGCCAAAGACACACAACAGATAGAGACAAACAGTCAGAGGCTATTTAACTTTTTCTGGCCGCCAGCATCGTCCATCTGCAACACTGATGAAGTACTGCCGCATTCCCCGCATGCTTTTTGTTGGAGTGCTTTGTGGAGTCTTTTTTATGGCCTCGTACATTTTGTTAAATTAGCCTCCTCACACAAAGGTGGTACCTGATTTTCCTACTTGAAAGATGAAACTTTCTTTCAGGTTGCAAAGGTCGACAACAAGCTACACAATTGGTTGGAAGCTCACTCCGACCCAGGCTGGCTTCGAACTCATGACCTTGTGGTCAGAAGTGATCTTAATGCAGCTGACACTCAGACAGCTGCACCACAGTTTTAGTTCAACTCCTTCTTGGCATCAGGTTACTTCTCACAACAAACAAACAAGAGCATGTGAGACTCCAGCCAGCACGGGGCCGCCACTCCACCCATATACAAAGATGGGTCCTTTTTTTAAAAAAAGAGGAATTAGGGTACACTACTTAACATTGACCTGTGTCAGTGTAACTCAGGATTTTTGGGTTGATTTTTTGACTAGGATTTCTAGACTTCTACATGGGTAGACAGTGCAAGGGTTCCCAAAGTAAGGCCCAGGGACTGCATGCAGCTTTTCACAGTCGGTTACCCAGCCCCTGCCCTCAACTTTGGTCTCAGGACTGCCCTAAATCTGAAAAGACTTAAAGGTACACAACAACCATCTTAATTAACTTAGAATCATAGAGAGACCTCGTGGGCCATCCAGTCCAACCCCCTGCCAAGAAGCAGGAAGATCGCACTCATCAGCCCAAAGCAGGTCCACACTTTTGTCAGAACATGGGTGTTTATGTAGAGTGAAATATTGCTTGTAGTTTAAACTGTGTTGATGTAGCAGTGCAAGAAGTAAATGCATAGAGCTGTGATGTACTGCCTTTGAAGAAGCCGGATGCCAGAGAACAATGTGATTGGACGTGATTTATTCTGCTCCTGTATATAGTTTCTAGCACAGATTGTAATAAAGGAAAGTACCGCTTTGGAACTTGAATCTGATTTAAGTAGCACACTTTGTTATTCCTTCATGTCTCCAGTGGCTGTTGGGAGATCCAAGAAGTATTGAGATAAGAGAGAGGTAATTTATCTCAATAAATTAACAACTTTCAATTAAAATACATTTTAAATATTGTATTGTCGAAGGCTTACATGGCCGGAATCACTGGGTTGTTGTAGTTTTTTTTGGGCTATATGGCCATGTTCTAGAGGCATTCTCTTCTGATGTTTCACCTGCATCTATGGCAAGCATCCTCAGAGGTTGTGAGGTCTCGGAGGTTACGAGGACCTCACTACTTCTGAGGATGCCTGCCATAGATGCAGGCGAAACGTCAGGAGGGAATGCCTCTAGAACAGTGGTTCTCAACCTGGGGTCCCCAGATGTTTTGGCCTACAACTCACAGAAATCCCAGCCAGTTTACCAGCTGTTAGGATTTCTGGGAGTTGAAGGCCAAAAACATCTGGGGACCCCAGTTTGAGAACCACTACTCTAGAACATGGCCATATAGCCCGGAAAAACCTACAACAACCCATTTTAAACATTGTTTTGTTATTTGCATTACAAATAAGATATGTTCAATAGGCATAGGAATTGGTTCATGATTTTTTCAAACTATAGACTGGACCCCCAAGAGTCTGAGGGACCGTGCACTGGCCCTCTGCTTAAAACTTTCAGGACACCTGATATAGGGTATTTATTTTTAAGATGTTACTAGACTTTTTGTTAGTTTGGGTGAAAAGACTAACACAGCCATGCGGGCGTTCAGCCAATGCTGAGTTTCGAGGGGCAGCTTCTCTTGGCATGGATTCTCTGATGTAAAGTCAGGCTGTAACTTTGGCTGAAGCCCTTCCCGCACTCTGAACAGGTGTACGGTTTCTCTCCGGTGTGGACTCTCTTATGCCTGACAAGGATGGATTGGTTGCGGAAACTCTTTCCGCACTCTGTACATTTATAGGCCGTCTTCCTCGTGTGCACTCTTTGGTGCTCAATGAGCGTTGGCTTGTCGTCAAAACTTTTGGTGCAATCCAGGCAGCGGTATGGTTTCTTCTCCTTGTGAATCTCCTGATGCCTAAGCAAGTGGGCACTCCGAACAAAGCATTTCCCGCATGCCAAGCACTCATGCGGCTTCTCTCCCGTGTGGATGATTTCATGTGACTTGAGATGGTCCTTCCGACCAAAGCATCTCCCACACTCCAAACATTTATACAGGTTATCCCTTTTTCGGATCCTTGGATGCTTCATCTTCTTAAGATCCAAATTCATACACTGTCTCTCATTTGCAGAAATATTTTGATTCAATAACTCTGAACTCGTCCCTTCATAAAGCATTTCATATTCAGTAAGGTTTCCACTCTGATTGAAGTCCTTTTCAAACATTAAATCTGATTCGCCCTCAGGGTAACTTCTACAATGAACATTGGGGGAAGTCATCTCTTTTTTTTCTGTTTCACTTTCCTGCTGGACTGAGATTTTGTGCAAGACTTCCACCTGAAATGGGAAGGATTTGACTTCCAGCTCTTCCTGGTGGCTTCCATCTTGACTCGATGGCCCACCTTGGCTCCAAACATTCTCCTTCAATGCTTCACACTCTGTCCTTTCTGAGGAATCCTCATCCAATTGCCTCACATTCTCACTTTTCCATTCATCACCTGTTGGAAATAAAGCAGAGGCAAATTAAGGCCCATTCTCAGGAAGCTTCCCAGGAAGGTTTAGAGGGAACAAGACACAGTGGTTGATCCCAAGTATTTGGAAAGTCCGATAAAATTTCTGAATATTGAATAAGAGCCCAAAGGAAAATTAAACCCTATACTGTTTTTCTATTTTTTCCCTTTCCTTCCATTCCTCGCACAGCATCCATTTCTGTGGTTCAACAGAGGAGTTGTGTGCTCCCTGAGCACTGCTCCTGTTAGTATCCTGGCTGCCGAACGTTGGACCATTTGAAGCTTCCGGACAGTCTTCAAAGGCAACCCCATATAGAGAGCATTGCAGTAGTCTATACGGGATGTAACCAGAGCGTGGACTACCGTGGCCAAGTCAGACTTCTCAAGGTATGGGCGCAGCTGGTGCACAAGTTTTAACTGTGCAAATGCTCCCGTGGTCACCGCTGAGTCCATACCGGAGAGAAACCGTACACCTGTTCAGAGTGCGGGAAGGGCTTCAGCCAAAGTTACAGCCTGACTTTACATCAGAGAATCCATGCCAAGAGAAGCTGCCCCTCGAAACTCAGCATTGGCTGAACGCCCGCATGGCTGTGTTAAGTCTTTTCACTCAAAATAACAAAAATAAATACCCTCTATCAGGCGTCCTCAAGGTTTTCAGCAGAGGGCCAGTTCACGGTCCCTCAGACTCTTGGGGGTCCAGTCTATAGTTTGAAAAAATCATGAACTAATTCCTATGCCTACTGAACATATGTTATTTGTAGTGCAAATAACAAAACAATGTTTAAAATGGGTGGTTGTATGTTTTTTCGGGGGTTCCAGGCTCAGCGATGAGTCCAAGATCACACCCAAGCTGCGAACCTGCGTCTTCCTTTCCTTCTTTCTTTTTGCACTACAAATGTGATATATGCAGTGTGCATAAGAATTTGTTTTTTCAATTAGTTCACACAAACACTCTCCATCCATCTGCCACTGGCCCGGCCCATCTGTGAAATTTTGAAACACAATGCATCAAAATGTTTGTCCATGCTTGAGATAGATAGATACACACACACACACACACACATTTATTATATATATATCCACAGACACACACACACACATTTATTATTTTTTCATGATAAATTTTTGCATCAAAAAGGGCTCAGCAGCTAAAGTTGAAGGCAAAAACATCTAAGGATCCACAGGTTGAGAACCACTGGTTTAAGGAAAGGCCCTACTCAGGGGGAGAAGCAGTCACAGTGCTGTGGTTAGTTGAGGAAGAGTATCACCTACATCCAAAGACGCGAACAGCCCATGGCCCTATACCCCGAAACAGCTAGCCCTAGAACATGGCCCTATACCCCGAAAAAACCCACAAGAACCTAAACAGCCCATTCTTCTTACCCAACGGTCCAGCATCCCCGCCATCATCTTCCTGTTTGATCTCCATACTAAGCTTCTTCTGCTCAATCTCAGGCAGGGCTTGGCCAGCTTCAGGTGAACCCACCATCTCCTCTCCCTGTAATGGCATCTAAAATATTGATCAGTTACAATCTCACGTATATGGATTTTCTCTGCTCTACATAGTCCTCAAAATATTTGAGAGGTAGGTCACGGCCAGAGAAAATAACTGGCACATGGTCATACAATGTGTTTCATGGTCCAGAAGGCACTTCAATCCATATCTCATAGTCACAATCCTACATTAAACTTACTGCCTGGGCTTATGATGGGGGCTGCATTTGCTCTTTGCAGGGTGCTCTTCACCCCCACTGTATTTCAACTTTTTCTTAAATTGGAAACTCAGTATGCCCACCTTCTCATGGGAATTTGGGAGGCAACTTTGCCACGTTTTTCTCCCCCCATGGCTGTTTCAGGCACAAAAAAGGCCTTTTTAAAACCATAAAGTAAATTTAAGAGTTAACTATTGGGGCAGAGGAGATACTGGGAGACCTAAGAAGGCTCAAAGATAGTCCCATACAGGCTATATTTTACTTACTCCAGACCTAAACGAAGAAGATCTGTTGGCACCTTGCACAAAGCAGCCCTTTTGGAAGCCTGGAACCCAATGAACAGTCCTCACCTGGTTTGCCTGCCTCTTGGCCTCTTGCTGCTTCTGGAGAAAGTCCTCCGCCAAGGCCACGGCCTGGGAGCAAGTCTCTGGACCACATTCCTTGACCCAGGCCTCTATCTCTGGAGGCAGGACAGCCAAGAACTGCTCCAAGACCAGTAGCTCCAGGATCTGCTCCTTCGAATGCCTTTCCACTTTCAGCCACCGGCAACATAGTTTCTGAAGCTGGCCATAAGTCCCTCTCGGCCCCTCAGCCTCTTGGTAGCAAAAATGTCTGAAACACTGCCGCTGCGCCTCCTGCCGCATGGCGTCCCCATGCAAGATGGCAGCCTTCACTTTCCCATAATCCTCCCTGCTTTCAACCTCCAGGCCGGTGAAGGCCCGCTTGGCCTCTCCGCTCAATGCTGGGAGGAGCCTGGGCACCCACTCTTCCTTGGGCCACCGGCAGGCTTGGGCCACTTGCTCAAAGGAGGCCAGGAAAGCTTTGGCATCATCCCATGGCTCCTCCCTTGACTCTGAGGTCCCCGAGTTTGGGTGAGGGCCTTCCAGGCTCTTCAATAACTCCTGCCATTTGGTTTCCCACTGCTGAAGCGAGTCTTTGTCGTGCTCTTGTTTCACCTCCGTTGGTCTCCTTGGCAAGAATGCCTCCGTCATCCCAACATGGCAGCTCCCTCTTAAATCCCGTGGCACCTGCCCTGGTAAACAACTTGTAAAGTCTTCTCGGGTTTCCATTTTCATCCTGGGACAATACTAGCCTGAAATGGTGAGAAATGCTAGACTCTACTGCAGCAATCTAAACATCTGTGTGGAACCTTCTGTCAGCAGATCTGAAAGAAAAAGAATATTACACAACATTCACATTTTAAATAGGCAGAGTTATGAACACAAAGATGCAGGACTGGAATGAAACTGAACATTGAATAACTAAGAATGAAAAGGAGGGAGAAGCCGGCCTGGAGGCTGGAGGCCCCTCGATGGCTGCATACCATTGAATAGCATGGAGGGCCTGGAAACGCCCAAGGGGACGATTCCTCCAGGAGGATGCCGTCACGGTAAGCGCCAGTGGATCATGGTCCCTGGGAACATCTGAACATTAGGAAGAACTTCCTGACTGTGAGAGCCGTTCAGCAGTGGAACTCTCTGCCCCGGAGTGTGGTGGAGGCTCCTTCTTTGGAGGCTTTTAAACAGAGGCTGGATGGCCATCTGTCAGGGGTGCTTTGAATGCAGTTTTCCTGCTTCTTGGCAGGGGGTTGGACTGGATGGCCTACCAGGTCTCTTCCAACTCTAGGATTCTATGATTCACTTTACATGAGAAGAAATGCCGCTCCATTTTGAGGTTAATCAGTCCTCCATCACTTCTCATAGTTCCTTCACTCTTCCAGATGTTTGGACTGCAACTTCCATCAGTACAATCAGTGGAGAGGAATGCTGGGATCGGGAAGGAGAAACCAATAGGATCGGGAAGGAGAAACCATTCCCAGCTCTGTCTCAAAGGTTTGGAGGGCATTCTCTGTGTTTGCAAGCATTGGCTTTCTGGGAGACATCACATTCGCTATGAAAAACTCTCTAGGACTCTTTAGGTCCTCCAGCAGAACTCTAAAGTAGGAGAAGGGGCTGGACTGGATGGCCTCTGGGTGCCCCTTTCTCCTCTGTGGCTCCCACTTTTCCTTATTAAAGAATCACTTCTCTGCTCCTCATCAACTTTTATTATTTGTTTCCTTATTACCCTTCTTTTCCTCGCATAATTAGGACCCAAAGCAGCTCACAACTTAAAAAAAACCAGACAACTAAAAACATGCAAAAAGTAAATTTTGAAATTGAATTAAACTGGTCACAGTAATCGAGGGTTCATCTACACTGGCGAATGAATGCAGGTTGGTGCCCATTTTAACTGCCAGGGCTCAATGTTATAGAATCAGGGCAGCTGTAGTTTGGGGAGGAAAAGGCCTTGCAAAACTGCAATTCGCAGGATGCCCCAGCATGGAGCCAGGGCACCTTCAGGGGTGTGAAGTTCACTCCTTTATCCCAGAACACTCCAGTTGCAACCCTCCTGCTCTTCCTCATCCTGCTCCAAAAGGAGGAGAAGCAACATTTCCCCTGTCCTTTCCTTTCCTGGAATATTGTGTCCAATTCTGGGCACCACATATGAAGGGAGATATTGACAAGCTGGAATGTTTGTCGTCTGTTTTTATATTGTTCATATGGTTTTATACTGTTTATACTGCTTATATTGCTATATTATTACATTGTTGTTAAATTGTATATTCATGTTTTGATGTGGGTGCCGGTTTGTTAGCCCGCCTGAGTCTGGAGAAGTTGAGATAGGACGGGATACAAAAGCCCTAAACAAAATAAATAAATAAAGTGTCCAGAGAAGGGCAATAAAATTATTAGGGGTCTGGAGAACAAGCCCTATGAGGAGCGGCTTAAAGAGCTGGGCATGTTTAGCCTGAAGAAGAGAAGGCTGAGAGGAGACATGATAACCATGTATAAATATGTGAGAGGAAGCCACAGGGAGGAGGGAGCAAGCTTGTTTTCTGCTTCCTTGGGGACTAGGACGGGGAGCAATGGCTTCAAACTACAAGAGAGGAGATTCCATCTGAACATGAGGAAGAACTTCCTGACTGTGAGAGCCGTTCAGCAGTGGAACTCTCTGCCCCGGAGTGTGGTGGAGGCTCCTTCTTTGGAAGCTTTTAAACAGAGGCTGGATGGCCATCTGTCAGGGTGCTTTGAATGCAATATTCCTGCTTCTTGGCAGAATGGGGTTGCACTGGATGGCCCATGAGGTCTCTTCCAACTCTTTGATTCTATGATTCCTTTTGCGCCAACTGCGACCGTACCTTGGGAAGTCTGACTTAGCCACGGTAGTCCACGCTCTGGTTACATCCCGCCTTGATTACTGCAACGCTCTCTACGTGGGGCTGCCTTTGAAGACAGCCCGGAAGCTCCAACTAGTCCAACGGGCGGCAGCCATGGTACTAACTGGAGCGGGGCACAGGGAGCACACAACTCCTCTGTTGCGCCAACTCCACTGGCTGCCGATATGCTACCGGGCTCAATTCAAAGTGTTGGTTTTGGCCTTTAAAGCCCTAAACGGTTCTGGCCCAACTTACCTATCCGAACGTATCTCAGCCTATCAGCCCGCCAGGGCCCTAAGATCTTCTGGAGAGTCCCTGCTCTCTATCCCGCCGGCTTCCCAAGCGCGGCTGGTGGGAACGAGAGACAGGGCCTTTTCTGTGGTAGCCCCTCGGCTTTGGAACACCCTCCCTTCAGAGATACGATCGGCTTCTTCGCTGATGGTTTTCCGGAAGAGGTTAAAAACATGGCTGTGTAGTCAAGCGTTTAACTAGTTATCAAACACTGAATCCATGGACAATTTGGACTGGTCAATTACGGACAACGATCTCTGGACTGCGATTTTTGTGATGAGAAGCATGAAGTTTTATTGGTGGCCCAATAATTCGTATTGTTTTATATGTTGCTGTTTTTAAATTGTATATTGCTTTTATCTGTTGTTAAACCGCAATGAGTCGCCGTTCCAGGCTGAGATACTGCGGTATATAAGTGTATTAAATAAATAAATAAATAAATCATCCCTCCAAGCAGTCCGGCTCAGGTGTTTCACCTTTTCTTCCAAAATCCTCCAAGACAGGAAAGCCAAAGGCAGGAGTTCCCCAAGAAGCCGCTTTTGGAGGAGAAGCCCAACCAGGAAGAGGAGGACACAGCCCACATCCGGGCAAAACACAACACTGCCGGAAGTCCTCTCTAGCCACTTGTAGTTCCAGATCTCGAAGGTTTGCCTTCAAGCAGCCGTTGGTCCTCCAAGCCTTGGACTTCAACTCCCAGAAGCCTCCGCTTCCTTGGAGCAGGATTTCTGGGAACTGAAGTCCAAAACTGCCTGGAAGAGCAGAGTTTGGGAAACACTGGCTTTGGAAGATGAGAGGAAATGCTTTTCTCAGCAGGGAGGAAATTCCCCTGTTAATGGTTTAATGAAGTGGAGGCTCCTTCTTTGGAGGCTTTTAAACAGAGGCTGGATGGCCATCTGTCAGGGGTGATTTGAATGCAATATTCCTGCTTCTTGGCAGAATGGGGTTGGACTGGATGGCCCATGAGGTCTCTTCCAACTCTTTGATTCTATGAAAGCACCCCTGACAGAGGGCCATCCAGCCTCTGTTTAAAGTACTTTTTCCAGCTTACCCATAAGAAGAAGTGCCAGTAAGGACTGTTGTTTTAATTTATTTATTTATTCTTGAATTTTTATTTATTATTTTGTTTTGTTTGAATTATTCCTGGATTTTTAGTAACATCTCCATCGGGTTGTTGGAGGTTTTTTCGGGCTATATGGCCATGTTCTAGAGGCATTCTCTCCTGACGTTTCGCCTGCATCTATGGCAAGCATCCTCACACCTAGCTCCAGCAGACAAGAGTCCTTTGTCCCACCCTGGTCTTTCCACAGATATATAAACCCTTTTTCCTAGTTCCAACAGACCTCACTACCTCTGAGGATGCTTGCCATAGATGCAGGCGAAACGTCAGGAGAGAATGCCTCTAGACCATGGTCATACAGCCCAAAAAAACCTATAACAACCCAGTGATTCCGGCCATGAAAGCCTTTGACAATACTGGCCATGTTCTAGAGGCAGTCTCTCCTGACGTTTCGCCTGTATCTATGGCAAGCATCCTCAGAGGTAGTGAGCTAGCTCCAGCAGACAAGAGTTCTTTGCCCCACCCTGGTCATTCCACAGATATATAAACCCATTTTCCTAGTTCCAACAGACCTCACTACCTCTGAGGATGCTTGCCATAGATGCAGGCGAAATGTCAGGAGAGAATGCCTCTAGAACATGGCCATATAGCCCGAAAAACCTACAACAACCCAGTGATTCCGGCCATGGAAGCCTTCGACAATATATTGAACATCTCCATCGTTCCTGTATTCTACTAGCGGTCCCCTGCCACACATTGCTGTGGCCCAGTCTGTATATGTGTATGTTTGCATGTGTGTGTGTGTGTGTGTGCGTGTGGTTTTGCGCATGCATTGTAATGTAATTTTTTGGTTTTTTTGGCTTTTTAAGTTTCTTCCGCTGTGTTTTTCAGTGTTTTTATGAGTGATGGTCATTCATTGGCCTGATAGGTGTATTATGTCCAAATCTGGTGTCAATTCATCCAGTGGTTTTTGAGTTATATTAATCCCACAAACAAATATTACATTTTTTATTTATATAGATTAATTTTTTTTAAAAAAATGTCTTTTTCATTGTCATTTCAATCTCCAAATTTTCTCTCTGGCTGAACTTTATCTGCTCTTTTTTTGTGTTCAGTTATTGCGATTTTATATTGTTTGTTGTGTTTATATAGTTTCTTGTATTTTATTTATTTTTTCTTTATATTTTACTGTTGTATTCCTATGTTGTATATCTGTATTGCTGCATTGCTGGGCTTGGCCTCATGTAAGCTGCCCCAAGTCCCCTTGGGGAGATGGTGGAGGGGTATAAATAAAGTTTTATTATTCACCTCTCAACAAAAGTTTGCTCTAGGCACTGTCATGCCATTATATACTAATCAAGTTGGTCAGTTGAAACATTCACACCTAGCTCCAGCAGACAAGAGTTCATTGTCCCACCCTGGTCATTCCACAGATATATAAACCTTTTTCCTAGTTCCAATAGACCTCACTCCCTCTGAGGATGCTTGCCATAGATGCAGGCGAAACGTCAGGAGAGAATGCCTCTAGAACATGGCCATATAGCCCGAAAAAACCTACAACAACCCAGTTTTATTATTATTTATTATTATTAAACTTGTGCTGCTAAAATTGCCTGTAGATTGAGGATGTTCCCCCTGAATTGCAAAGGTTTTCCCGGGGCAAGAAAGGTGGTTTTTCCTCTGTAGTAAAGCCTCGAGCACTTTGGACTCCTTATTGGTCTCCCATCCAAGTGTTAACCAGGTCTGATCCTGCTTAACTTCTAAGATAGATCAGTTCAGAGGGCAGATCAGTCGGCCGTGGCCACCCCCAGCTCCAGAGTGAAGCCAGTCCCTTCAAAGATACCATCCACCCACCTTGCCCTTGGTCAGTCCCTCTACCTTCAGGGTAGTATTAAGGTAGTTGTATGCCTTCAATAATTCACTTGTGACTTCATCACACTAGAGAATGTTAGTAGGACCGGGCTGTGGCGCAGTTAGTTAGTAGCCAGCTGCATTGAATCACTATTGTCTGAGTTCGAGGCCAGAGTGAGTTCCTGAAGAATTAATAGTGTTCTGTCGTAGCTGGAGCTAAAATTAAATGCTTCTAAGAGAGGATGCCGGGTTGTAGCTAAACATAAAAAAAACCAAGATTATGGCAACAAGAATTATTGACAACTGGAAAATAGAGGGAGAAAATGTGGAGGCCGTGACAGACTTTGTATTTCTAGGTGCAAAGATTACTGCAGATGCAGACTGTGGCCAGGAAATCAGAAGACGCTTACTTCTTGGGAGGAGAGCAATGTCCAGTTTCGATAAAATAGTAAAGAGTAGAGACATCAGACTGGCAACAAAGATCCGCCTAGTCAAAGCCATGGTATTCCCTGTAGTCACCTACGGATGTGAGAGCTGGACCTTAGGGAAGGCTGAGCGAAGGAAGAGAGATGCTTTTGAGCTGTGGTGCTGGAGGAGAGTTCTGAGAGTGCCTTGGACTGCGAGAAGATCCAACCAGTCCATCCTCCAGGAAATAAAGCCCGGCTGCTCACTGGAGGGAAGGATACTAGAGACAAAGTTGAAGTACTTTGGCCACATCATGAGGAGACAGCAAAGCCTAGAGAAGACAATTATGCTGGGGAAAGTGGAAGGCAAAAGGAAGAGGGGCCGACCAAGGGTAAGATGGATGGATGGCATCCTTGAAGTGACTGGACTGACCTTGAAGGAGCTGGGGGTGGTGACGGCCGACAGGGAGCTCTGGCGTGGGCTGGTCCATGAGGTCACGAAGAGTCGGAGACGACTAAACAAATGAACAACAACAACAAGAGAGGATGCAAGGCTTGCGTCCAGCGGGAAGCCCGGGGCCCCGAGAAGGAGCCTTTAGAGGAACTTTCCCTACTAAGCAGGCTTTAGGAGACTTCAACTTCAATACAACAGTCTTTATTAATGAACAAGCAGGAATTGTAAGATTTCTAAATAGACTATTGGGTCTTGCACTCTTGTTTACAAGAAACAGGCACTATCTTCAAAAAACTTTGTTTAACAGAAAAATTCCCCTTTAAAGCTCCTCCCAGGCTTCTGTGAACTTAAACCTAACTGGTTTGAGTCTGCTACCAGCTGAACTGCGTCTCAGAACCGAACAGACGTACCATCAGGCTTGAAATCACTTAGCTGAAGATGAAGAGCTGTTATTCCCTCCGGAGGTCCTCAGGGCTGTGAAGCTGTTCCCTGGAACCTTTTGGAAATCTGTAGAGGCCTTTAATCTGTTCTTCCCCAGGAAGACTTAAAAGACGAAGCCTTTGCACAGGAGGAACGTCTGTACGCATCCTCTGCCTTGGCTTCCCTTGTTGTGACTAACTGAAAAATGGCCCCTTCCCTCCAAAAGGCAAAAAAGGGGCGGGATCAGGGATCCTAACTATAATTGGCAGGTGGCTTACCCTATAAATGCAAATTATAACAGGAAACCCCCTGCTGCCAAATCCCAAGCATGGGATTGCACACAAACATTTAAACACAGCAAATAAATCTGGAGCTCCTGGAACAGCTGTTCCAGAACAAATAGTCTAGCTTGCTATTGACCTATGCAGCCCAAAAGACAGTTGCATCTGTCAAGTAGGAAATTTAGGTACTCTTTTATTTAGGGAGGCTAATTTAACTAATTTATTATGCCATAAAAACATTTAGCAGCATGCCTAAGAATGAGGAAGTACTCCATCAAGGACTTGGTGTCACAAGTGGATGGTGAAGCGGCAGCTCCCCCTGCGGCCGGAATCGAGCATACTGTCGTGAAGCCAGAAAAGCTGGAATGTTAAATTGCTTCTGTGTCTGTCTATATATGTTGTATGTCTATGGCATTAAATGTTTGCCACATATATGTGCATTGTAATCCGCCTTGAGTCCCCCACGGGGTGAGAAGGGCGGAATATAAATACTATAAATAAATAAATAGTAAATAAATCATTTTAAATCTGGTTTCTGCCTCTTGCAGAATTCTGGGGTTTGCAGTTTAGGGAGGAGCCTTAAACAGCCTCACTAAACTATAAACGTCAGGAGAGAATGCTTCTAGAACATGGCCATATAGCCCGAAAAACCTACAACAACCCATGTAGTAGACTATAAGAATGACGGAGATGTTGACCAAAATACAGGAATAAATAAAATCATAACACAAAACAAAGAAATAAATAAAAATTCAGGAATACAGAATACATTTTTTTATAAAAAAAAAACAAAACAATAAAGAGAAAAATCGAGAATACTTTTTTTTAAAGCTCTTATTTGCACTTCTTCTTATGGGTAAGATGGAAAAAAGTACTATATAAAGACATTGCCAGAGGAGTTTCTTCCCCTTTGGGAAAAGCATTTCCTCCCAGCTTCAAAAGCCACGTGTTTCCCAGGCTCATTGTTTTGGACTTCCTTTCCCAGAATTCCTGCTCCTTGCCCAAGGAAGCTGAGGTTTTTGGGAGTTGAAGTCCAAAAGCCTGGAGAACCAAGCTACTTGAAGGCAAACCTTCGAGATCTGGAACTACAGGTGGTTAGAGAGGACTTCCGGCAGTGTTGTGTTTTGCCCGGATGTGGGCTGTGTCCTCCTCTTCCTGGTTGGTCTTCTCCTCCAAAAGAGGCTTCTTGGGGAACTCGTGGCTTTGGCTTTCCTGTCTTGGAGGGTTTTGGAGGAAAAGCAGGAGATCTTGGATTTAGATGGAAGGAACTGGAGGGATGAAGGTGAGTGAAAGCAGAGGGAGGGAAGGAAAGGAAATAAGGAAAGGTTGGTCTGATGGGAAATGTTGCAACTCCACCTATGGAGGAAGAACAGGAGGGTTGCAACTGGAATGTCCTGGGATGCATCTCCACTGGAGAAGGAGTGCACTTCACACCCTTGGCACTGCACTGCTTCCATGCTGGGGGATCCTGGAAATTGCAAATTTCCAAGGTCCTTTCCCTTCTCTGCCAAAGAGTGCTGGTGCCTCCCCAAACTACAGTTGCCCTGATCCTATAACATTCAGCCTGGCAGTTCAAGGGGGCACCACTTTAACCTAGCACCACAGGTAAATCATCAGCAATTATAAGATCTAGCAACCAAAAGGTTGCAAGTTCAAAGCCCCAGGCTGGCATGAGCTGCCAACTGTCAGCTTAGCTCATTGTTTACCTAAGCCAGGGGTCCTCAAACTAAGGCCCGGGGGCTGGATGCGGCCCTCCAAGGTCATTTACCCGGCCCTCGCTCTGGGTCAACTTAAGTATGAAACTACTTGAAAGCACACTATAACAACAACAATCCTATCTCATCAGCCAAAAGCAGGGCCACACTTTCCACTGAAATACTAATAAGTTTATATTTGTTAAAATTGTATTGTTTTAAAATGTTTTTTGCACTACAAGTAAGATATTTGAAGTGTGCATGATTTTTTCGAATTATAATCCGGCCCGCCAACAGTCTGAGGGATTGTGACCTGGCCCTCTACTTAAAAAGTTTGTAGACCCCTGACCTAAGCAATTCAAAAACAACTTTAACTGTGATTCCACAGGCGGTCCATCGTTGTCCAAGTAGGATTGTCTTCCAAGATCAGTCTACTGGCGGTGGGTCCATAGGTGACTGTGGAGCCTTCTTCTTGACCTGCATGTTCTCCCACAGTGAGCGCATTGGTTTCTATGTGGAAGGCAGTCCCGGTCGGGGTTGGCTTGATGCATCTTCCTCTTGTTTCTCTCTTTCACTCTCCATTTGTGACTCTTCAAATTCTGCAGCACTGCTGGTCACAGCTGATCTCCAGCAGGAGTGCTCAAGGGCCAAGGCTTCCCAGTTCTCAGTGTCTATGCCAGAGTTCTTTAAGTTGGCTTTGAGCCCATCTTTAAATCTCTTTTCCTGTCCACCAATATTCCGTTTTCTGTTCTTGAGTTCAGAGTAGAGCAACTGCTTTGGGGGACAAAGTGGCTGGTCCAGCGGAGTTGATGGCGGAGGACCATCGCTTCAATTCTGGTGTTCTTTGCTTCTTCCAGCACACTGACATTTACCCGCTTGTCTTCCCAAGAGCTGTGATTAGAGAAATTAGGTACCGCTAAAAGTGGGGGAGGTGTATTACGACACAAAACGACTCCCCCTGGCAAACACAATAGCATATCCACACACTCTTCCGGACCACAGCTCCCAGCATCCCCTATACCAGGCCCTATAGGAGAGGAGGTTTACCACAGCTGGTAAATCATCAGCAATGATAAGATCTATCMACCAAAAGGTTGCAAGTTCGAAGCCCCAGGTTGGAATGAGCTGCCARCTGTCAGCCTAGCTCATTRTTTACCWAAGCAATTYRAAAACAGCTTTAGCTATGATTAGAGAAATTAGGTACCGCTAAAAGCAGGGGAGGTGCTTTATGACACTATAAAGAAAAAATATCAGAAAATGTTGGGTGACCAAAAGGAAGGAGGAAGTCCTGGCGGCTCTTCGTCATAGAGGATAGAGCAACAGCACCCCCTAGACTCAAGCCCAACCTTTCATGGCACCAAAAACAGCTGAAACAAACCGCCTCCTTCTGTTCTGTCTGTCTGTGTATTGTCTATACAAAATGGCATTGAATGTTTGCCATGTACTGTGATGCGCCCTGAGCCCCTTTGGGTTGAGAAGGGCGGAATATAAATAAAGTGTTATTATTATTTATTGTTAGACAGTGTAGATGCACCCACAGATGTTGTGACCATTCTAATTGTTTTTAGTTGGTTTATGGGAGGAAAAGAGTGAGAATAAATGGAATCTTGTGCACACCGCACATGCCTTATATGTTCGTGCAAATAATACCATAAAAGAACAATACAATATTTAAAATGAAGAACAATTTTAAGCAACATAAATATCAGTAGTTCAATGGAAAGTGTAGGCCTACTTTTGGCTGATGAGGTAGACAAGTTCATTAGGATTGTTGTTGTTGTTGTTTACCTTCGAGTCATTTCAGACTTAAATCAACCCTAAGACTCAAGTTTAGGACAGGGACCAAGTGAAGGGCCTTGGAGGGGTGCAGCTGACCTGCAGGCTCTAGTTTGGGGACCCTTTGGCCTAGACACTTTTTATTTTATTTATTTGTTTGTTTACCATAATTATATACCTCCTTTCTCAGCCTGGAGGTGACTCGGGGAGGTTTACAAATGGTAAAATTCAATGCCCCCAATAACATAAAATATAATTAAAACATTGACATATAATATAAACCATATTAAAACAATAGAGACAATAAAAACAATAAAACACAAATCCTCAATGTCTCATTATTTTTCCCTTTTCATGTTTACTTATTCAACAGCCAGTTCCATTCTACTCCTGCACCTCTGCTTTCGTAACTCTTCCTCTTTAAAATCTGAATGTGGTGTAACATTCTTCTTTTTTTATTCCAGTTTTCCAGGTAGAAAGCTCCATGAGGATGTTTACACGGTTGCAGTAGACTATAGTATTTTCCCACCGTTTTAGTCTAGTATTGTCAAAGGATGAAAATGGAGACCCGAGAGGACATGACAGGTCATATACCAGGGCAGGTGCTACGGGAAGTGAGGTGGAGCTGCCATGTTGGGACAACGGAGGCATTCCTGCAAAGGAGACCAGCAGAAGTGAAACAGGAACTGGACAAAGACTTGCTTCAGCAGTGGGAAACCCAATGGCAGGAGTTTCTGAAGAGCGTGGAAGGCCCTCACCCAAACTGGGGGGCCTCTGAGTCAAGGGAGGAGCCGTGGGATGACGCCAAAGCCTTCCTGGCCTCCTTTGAGCAAGTGGCCCAAGCCTGCCGGTGGCCCAAGGAAGAGTGGGTTCCCAGGCTCCTGCCAGCATTGAGCGGAGAGGCCAAGCGGGCCTTCACCAGCCTGGAGATTGAAAGCAGGGAGGATTATGGGAAAGTGAAGGCTGCCATCTTGCAAGGGGACGCCATGCGTCGGGAGGAGCAACGGCAGTGCTTCCGGCATTTCCGCTACCAGGATGCCGAGGGGCCGAGAGGGGCTTACGGCCAGCTTCAGGAACTGTGTTGCCGGTGGCTGAAAGCTGAAAGGCATTCGAAGGAGGAGATCCTGGAGCTGCTGATCTTGGAGCAGTTCTTGGCCATCCTGCCTCCAGAGATAGAGGCCTGGGTCAAGGAATGTGGTCCAGAGACTTGCTCCCAGGCGGTGGCCTTGGCAGAGGACTTCCTCCAGAAGCAAAGAGAGGAAGAGGCCAAGAGGCAGGCAAACCAGGTGAGGACCATTCATTAGGTTCCAGGCTTCCCAAAGGGCTGCTTTTGTGCAAGGTGCCAACAGATCATCTTCATTTATCAAGCCAGGGTAGCAGTGTGGTTAGGTCTGGAGTAAGTAAAGTGTAGTCTGTGTGGAGCTATCTTTGAGCCTTCTTAGGTCTCTCAGCACCCCCTCTGCCCTAATAGTTAAACCTCAGCTTCCTTTTGGTGGTTTTAAAAAGGCCTCTTTTGTGCCTGAAACTTCAATGAAATGAGAAAAACATGGCAAAATTACATCACAAATTCCCATAAGGTGGTGGGCATACTGAGATTATAATTTAAGAAAAAGTTGAAATACAGTGGGGGTGAGGAATTCCCTGCAAAGAGCAAATGCACCCCCCATCAAATGCCCAGGCAGAAGGTTTCATGTGGGACTGTGCCTTGCAAGATCTGGGTTCCAGTCCCTTCTGCACCATGGAACATATTGTGTGACCATGGGCCAGTTGTATTCTCTGGCTATGACCTACCTCACAAATACTATGAGACCTATATAGAGCAGAGGAAAGTCCTATACATGAGATATACATTTGGATAACAAGTGATAAATATTTTAGGTGCTGTTAGGAGAGGAGACAGCAGGTTCCCCTGAAGCTGGCCAAGCCCTGCCTGAGATTGAGCAGAAGACGTTTAGTGTGGAGACCAATCAGGAAGATGATGCTGGGGATGCTGGACCCTTGGGTAAGAAGAATGGGCTTTTGTGTCCTTGGATATTGGGGAATCTTCTTCCTAGACTAACCACAGCATTCTGGCTACTTCTTCCCCTGAGTAGGACATTCCCTGTCGCAGCTATGGTGTTGCTGCTTTATAGTTGGGGTTGCTTTCAAGCATTCAAACCCCCTTCTCGGAAGCTGCRCCCCGTTGAGAAAAATAATACAATCCASAGAAGAYAAACTTTCTTCCAATAAAGTAAATGTTTAWGCAATAGTCACAAATAAMAGTTTCAATCCATYRAKCCCAATATTCCAGCAAACCTTCCTTGARCTTTTACAGGAATCTATTCCTCTTCYTCTAGCTCTTGCTTTCTTCACAGTCTCATCATYACCATCAGCATTCTCTGCTCRTTCTCTACTCTWCTCTWCTCTACTCTCTACATTCTCAGTCTCTYAATTTGTARTAGCTAAGCTTTCACAGGTGGCTTGACTGTTGCTGGTCATACAATGACTGGACATGATTCTTGCAATCACTTACCCATTTTTCACTTAAGAAATGATCTAAATAATATAAAACTCTGACATTCCCTTAGTCTTTTGGATAAACTAAGCTGAAGGATCTGCCAGGTAGATGGGGCTCCGAGTTCCTGTAATGCTTTGCCAGAGAAGATTGAAGGTTATAGTAACGGGAAGGCCATAGTTTCCCCTTTCCTGGGGTAAGTTAAGGGACTGCATGGGCAGACCCCTGGTTTGGAAATAATCATCACCTATGGTCAGTACTCACTTGGATCATTATTTCCAGTTCTATTAAAGTTTAAAAACATCCAGGGGAAATATACCATAAAATCACACTGAATGATCTATTCTAGTAAATGCCTGTTGCCATGATTCCCAACCTTTTTTTCTGACCAGGGACCACTTTGACCAGGGACCACTCTCCAACATTACTGTGTTTCCCCGAAAATAAGACATCTCCTGAAAATAAGACCTAGTAGAGGTTTTGCTGAATTGCTAAATATAAGCCACTGCCCCCCCACTGCCCAAAAGTAAGACCTAGCAAAGTTTTTGAACTCCCTCTGGTGGTCAGAAGCTGCAATACTGTCCCCCCCCCCCCCGCCCCCCCCCCCCCCCCCCTTCCCCCCTCCCCCCCCCCCCCCCCCCCCCCCCCCCCCCCCCCCCCTCCAAGCCCCCCCCCCCCCCCCCCCGAAGGTTAGACCTAGCAAAGGTTTTGTTTGTTTTGGGGCTAAAATCTGCAAAGATAAGATGTTGAGTATACGATTGGTCCAAAATAGTGAGCAGATTACAGTAACCTCAGTCAACAAGTGGACAACGGAAATGCTAAAAAGTGCAAGTGTGGATCGGGTTGGCAACCACATGGGCCATCTAGTCCACCCCCCTGCCATGCAAGAAGAGCACATTCAAAGAACTTTTTGTGCTTTTAAGCGGTTTATGAATCTGCTGTACATTCTTTTCCTCTGAGCAAATGAGGGCTTTGGAGCATAATAAAGACTGATTGATTGAATAACTGCTCTTATGCTGATGAAGGAGCCGTATAAGATAAATAATCTGAATAAATAAACGTGAAGCTTTTTGTACTACAGAAATAGATGCTTTGAATGGAAAAAGGAAATTAAAAAAATGAAAAACAGTATAGGTTTCAGTTCCTCTTTGGGCTCTTATTCAAGATTCAGAAACTTTCACTGGCTATTCAATATTCCTTGGTCAGTGAAAAGAGAGAAAAAAGGAGACGATACTAACTTCACCAGGGAAGAATTTCCAAAGAACAACCACTGTGTCTTGTTCCCCTCAAATCTTCCCGGGAAACTTCCTGGTGGCATTGTAAGAATGGGTGTTAATTTGCCTCTGCTTTTTTCCCCAGCAGGCAACGAATGGAAAAGTGGGAATGAGGAGCAACTAGGTGAGAATTCCTCAGAAAGAACAGAGTGTGAAGCATTGAAGGAGATTGTCTGGAGCCAAGATGGGCCAGCGAGCCAAGACAGAAGCCACATTGAAGAGCTGGAAGCCAAGTCCTTCCCATTTCTGGTGGAGGACTTCCACAAAATCTCAATCCCGCAGAAAAGCGAAAATGAAAAAAAAAGAATTGCTCTCCCCAGTGTTCGTAATAGAATTCACCTTGCGGATGAATCAGATTCAATGTTTGCAAAGAGCTTCAGTCAGAGTGGAGACCTAAATGAATGTGAAACGCTTTATGAAGGGACGAGTTCCAACATAGACCTGAATCAGAGTATTTCTGCAGATGAGAGACAATGTATGAATTCAAATCTTGGTAAGATGAAGCATCCCAGGATCCAAAAAGGGGAGAAGCTGTATAAATGTTTGGAGTGTGGGAAATGCTTTGATTGGAATTCCCACCTCTTGAGACACCAGATAATCCACACCGGGGAGAAGCCGTATCGGTGCTTGGAGTGTGGGAAATGCTATGGTCAGAGTGCCTATCTTAAGAAACACCAGAGAATCCACACTGCAGAGAAGCCGTATGAGTGCTTGGAGTGTGGCAAGTGCTTTGGCCGGAGTGACAATCTCAAGAAACACCAGAGAATCCACACTGGGGAGAAGCCATATCAGTGCTTGGAGTGTGGGAAATCCTTTGGTCAGAATGCTGATCTCAAACAACACCGGAGAATCCACACCGGGGAGAAGCCATATCAGTGCTTGGAGTGTGGGAAATGCTTTGTTCGGAGAACCCATCTCAAATCACATCAGAAAATTCACACTGGGGAGAAGCCCTATAAATGTATGGAGTGTGGAAAGAGTTTCAGCGACCGGTTCACGATTGTCAGGCATAAGAGCATCCACACCAGGGAGAAAGTCTTCAGGCAAAGTCCCAGCCTGGCTTTACATCAGAGAATCCATGGCAAGAGAAGATGTCACACAAAAATCAGCGTTTGCTGAATATCAGAATGGCTGTGTAAGTCTTTTCACCAAATGCAATGAGCAGTCTAGTTGCATCTTAAAAAGGAATACCCTATACTAGGCATCCTCAGACTTTTTAAGCAGAGGGCCAGTTCACGGTCCCTCAATACCGTGGATGTAGCGTACCTGGATTTCAGTAAGGCCTTCGACAAGGTCCCCCATGACCTTCTGGCAAGGAAACTAGTCCAATGTGGGCTAGGCAAAACTACGGTGAGGTGGATCTGTAATTGGTTAAATGGACGAACCCAGAGGGTGCTCACCAATGCTTCCTCTTCATCTTGGAAAGAAGTGACGAGCGGAGTGCCGCAGGGTTCCGTCCTGGGCCCGGTCCTGTTCAACATCTTTATTAATGACTTAGATGGAGGGTTAGAAGGCAGGATCATCAAGTTTGCAGACGACACCAAATTGGGAGGGATAGCCAATACTCCAGAGGACAGGAGCAGGATTCAAAACGATCTTGACAGATTAGAGAGATGGGCCAAAACTAACAAAATGAAGTTCAACAGTGACAAATGCAAGATACTCCACTTTGGCAGGAAAAACGAAATGCAAAGATACAGAATGGGATGCCTGGCTCGAGAGCAGTACGTGTGAAAAAGATCTTGGAGTCCTCGTGGACAACAAGTTAAACATGAGCCAACAATGTGATGTGGCAGCAAAAAAAGCCAATGGGATTTTGGCCTGCATCAATAGGAGCATAGTGTCTAGATCTAGGGAAGTCATGCTACCTCTCTATTCTGCTTTGGTTAGACCACACCTGGAATATTGTGTCCAATTCTGGGCACCACAATTCAAGAGAGATATTGACAAGCTGGAATGTGTCCAGAGAGGGTGACTAAAATGATCAAGGGTCTGGAGAACAAGCCCTATGAGGAGCAGCTTAAGGAGCTGGGCATGTTTAGCCTGAAGAAGAGAAGGCTGAGAGGAGATATGATAGCCATGTATAAATATGTGAGAGGAAGCCACAGGGAGGAGGGAGCAAGCTTTTTTTCTGCTTCCTTGGAGACTAGGACGCGGAACAATGGCTTCAAACTACAAGAGAGGAGATTCCATCTGAACATGAGGAAGAACTTCCTGACTGTGAGAGCCGTTCAGCAGTGGAACTCTCTGCCCTGGAGTGTGGTGGAGGCTCCTTCTTTGGAAGCTTTTAAACAGAGGCTGGATGGCCATCTGTCAGGGGTGATTTGAGTGCAATGTTCCTGCTTCTTGGCAGGGGGTTGGACTGGATGGCCCATGAGGTCTCTTCCAACTCTTTGATTCTATGATTAAACTGTTGGAAGGCCGCACTATATGTTGAAAAAATGGTAAACGAATTCCTACGCACACCGCACATATCTTATTTGTATCAGAGTGATGCCCCTGGGTCATGCACAGAGTACTTGAGGTTTCCATATCAATTATCACACTACAGACTTCTTGCGTTTCTAAAACAATAAACTTTACTGAAAGCATCTTCTATATGCGACTACATGTTGAAGAGGAAAGATGGCGACTGACAAAGCAATAGCATGAAACCCACAGACAAAGAAAATCCGCCCTCCTGTCTTATCTATGTTCTGGCTGGTACACTCCCTATTTTTCTCAGAGCAAAGGAATTCAGTTATCAGAGTTTCAAAGATTCTACTGTCTGGCCTGTAACTCTGTAACAATAACAATTTCCTGCACATGTGAACAAAAATGAACATGACTGAATCCATCTTAAGATACAATACTAACACATTGATAAACATATATGAAATAAGTGCAATTATCCTGACAATTTGTATACAATAGGATGACATTATTGTCATTGTACATTGTACGAGGGTTGAATGAAATGTAATGCCTCCACCTTCGTAACTCCTCAACAGATGGCAGTACTGGTACGCGGCAAGTACTGGCTTGTTCAGTAGACTCTCCTCTACAGATCCATTTTGGCGGGAAGGCTTAGCATTGAACGGTTGTGTTGTTAAAATGTGAAGTATGGAACCCTGCACAGATGGTCCTCAGTGCTACCTCAATGCAAAACCATGGAGTTCAATATTGTTACATGTCTAGGATATAAACTGTCTCTCAGTCTGTTTGTCCTTATTTTTGTCATCTTGTACTGTCTTCTGACCCATCAAGAAACATCTTGTGGTTGGAAAACTAGGACTCCAACCAGGGGAACCCACTGGGTGACCTTGGGCAAGTCCCAGTCCTCAGCCTTAGTGTAGGTTATGGTAAAGTATTTCTTGGATTAAACCTTCACAAGAAAACACTACGAGAAGCTGGCATTAACATTAGGAAGGATTTCCTGACAGACAGGGCTGCTCAGCAGTGAAAATATGCTGCTACCTCAGAGTGTGGTGGAGTCTCTTTTTCTGGAAGTTTTTTTAACAGAGGCTTGATGGCCATCACTGGAATGCTTTGATTGTTTGCTACTACATGGTAAAAGTTAGACTGGATGGCCCTGGGGGTCTCTTCCAACTCTGATTCAGTGACTAGGACACCGGTGCTGTTGGATCCCTCACCACTCCCAGCTTCTCATCGAGTTTGCTTGGGAAGGTTTCTTCCAAGTAAGTTACTTGGAAGAAACCTTACCAGAAAACACCACGAGAAGCTGGTAGTGGTGAGGTATCTCTAGACATTGAATCCTAGAATTGGAAGGAGCACACCATCAAAACATTCCAGACAGAAGGCCATCAAGCTTCTGTTTAAAAATTCCCAGAGGAGACTCCACCACACTCCAAAGTAGCAGCACATACGTTTGCTGAAAAGCTCTGTCAGCACATTATTCCTTTTTTTTCATATTCCTCTACCTGTGACCAAGTTGCCTGTCTAATCAGGCTTCCTGAGTTTTTCTTTAATAAAAAGATTAATTTGTCCATGTCCTTAATCTTCCTTATTTTATTTATCCACTGGTCTGTGTCTGGTATTTCCTTCTGTTTCCAATATTTTGCATAGATAATCTTGGTGGCTGTCGTCAGATATGTAAATAAAATGTCTTCATTAGCATCTAATAATAAGTCTGAGTCTAACAATCCTAGTAAATAATATTCTTGCGGATCTATTGACATTCTTCATGTATAGATTTCCAGTATTTTTTAGATTCTTTACAAGTACAGCATATATGAAAAAAAAAACGGCTATCTTAGTCATTACATTTCCAACAGTTCTTTTGTGTGTTTCTATACATTAAACTTAATTTTCTTGGTATAATGTAGCACCGGTGGAACATTTTCATCAAGTTTTTCTTTAAGTCTGTTGCGTATGTGTAGTTTAATTTTTTATTCCAAATAAGTTCCCAATCTTCTCAAATTTTCTGCCCATTTAATCATTTTTAACTATTTCCCCTTCTGTTGACCATTCTAACAATTTATTGTAAATTTTTGTAATAGTCTTTTTTTCAGTTATTAAAAATTTTATTCCAGAATTCCTCCTTCCGATTAGATCCAATTTTAAAAATCCTGGTTGTAGTATCCTCTAATTTGTAAGTAGTGAAGTCATGAAATGTTTCTAAAGTTTTGTTTTAGCTCTTCATGGGATTTCAAAGTTAATGAGTCTTTTGTCAAAAGTTCCTTATAAGTTGGCCATTTAGGCCAACCTAAAAGTCTTCTTTGGTTGGCTTCCATTGTGGAGAGCCATAACAGAGTTTTAGAGTAGAAGTTCCTTTTGTATTTCTCCCAGACCCTCAATAGTGGAGATCTTACAAATAATAACCCACTGTATATCCATCTGGGCCCGGGGCTTTGTTAGAGTCCATACTTTTTATTGTGTTTACAATCTCTTCTTCCATTGTTTCTTTATTTAATTTTTCCCTCTGAGATTTGGATATTTTGGTGATTTAAAACTGCCAATATATTCAAAGATATCCTCCTTTGATATTTGATCCTGTGCATAGAGATGTTTTTTTAAAAAGCTTTAAATTCTTCCAAAATTCCCTTTTCTGTTGTTACTACCTTATCCCCTCTTTTAATCCTTAAAATTTGCTGCAGTTGTTTCTTTTTCCGGACTTGTCTTGATAACCATTTACCAGTTTTGTTTGCGTTTTCAAAATATTGTTGTTTCAAAAACTTTTAACTGTTTCTGATATAATTAGCTTATTTTCAGGGTTTCTTTTCAGCCCATGGTCAAGAATAGACATGGTGTGGACCACAAAAAAAATATTCACAAAAATTCATGAATTAAATATGATTTCTGTCCACTCCCCTTTGGAAATCATTTTCAACCAGAAAAAATACCAAGGGAGATGAAGGCTAAATAGAAAATCTGATTTAAAAAAAGGAGGACATCAGTAGATATAAAAAAATGATTAAAATTATATGGGTATTAATGATACTACAGGCATGAATCCTAACATAGTTTGGGATGCCTCAAACGCAGTAACACTGTTCAATGGAGAAAAAGTTGGGGGCCTGAAAATAGTTGTTCTTTTATGATTTTGGGGTGCTGAAAATGAAAATGACATTTAAAAATGTATATTGGCTCTAGTTTTTATTATATAAGCAATCACGTGATCACGTATGGTTGAAAAAATGCATGTTGCGACTTACACTATGGAAGATTCTAGAACAGTGGTTCTCAACCTGGGGTCCCCAGATGTTTTTGGCCTACAAGTCCCAGAAATCCCAGCCAGTTTATCAGCTGTTAGGATTTCTGGGAGTTGAAGCCCAAAAACATCTGGGGACCCCAGGTTGAGAACCACTGTTCTAGAATACTCTAGAAAGTTTGATGACGCAGTATTAGTGCCGTGTGCAAAAGCCAGAAAGCCCTATATAAGGCCAGACTTTTGAACGGTGAGGGTCAGTCAGTTGAAGACTGAGACAGTATCGTTAAACATCGTTTTACATTGTTCTTTTTACTGTAGTTATGCCTCGCACGTGTGTAAATAAAGCACTATGGAAAAAAGATATCAAGGCCAATGGACTCCGTCAATGCTGTCAGACTACTGCTGGAGCATTGTAAGAGACAATCCTTTCCTTGAATACAAAAGAAAAGTCAAGAGAAGCAAACAGGATAAAAACTAAAGTCACGATTAAAGCGACATTTAAACGTTCAGAGTTTTCAACTGCATTAGGCCTACTAATATAGTTTCTTGCTGCACAAACATAAACAATAGACGAATTAAATAAATATTTCTCATGTATAAACTATTGGCAATATAATTTGACTAAAATTTAGTAAATATTCATGGTTTATATACATGCAGTAAGGTTAGGCGCATTATCATAATATTAACGAATTACCTATTGTGGAGAAAATTGAAATAGCTGTTGCATAAAAACCAGAGCCAGACAACTGGAAAATAGAGGGAGAAACCGTGGAGGCCGTGACAGACTTTGTATTTCTAGGTGCAAAGATTACTGCAGATGCAGACTGTGGCCAGGAAATCAGAAGACGCTTACTTCTTGGGAGGAGAGCAATGACCAATCTCGATAAAATAGTGAAGAGTAGAGACATCACACTGGCAACAAAGATCTGCATAGTTAAAGCAATGGTATTCCCTGTAGTAACCTACGGATGTGAGAGCTGGACCTTAGGGAAGGCTGAGCGAAGGAAGATCGATGCTTTTGAGCTGTGGTGTTGGAGGAAAGTGCTGAGAGTGCCTTGGACTGCGAGAAGGTCCAACCAGTCCATCCTCCAGGAAATAAAGCCCGACTGCTCACTGGAGGGAAAGATACTAGAGACAAAGTTGAAGTACTTTGGCCACATCATGAGGAGACAGCAAAGCCTAGAGAAGACAATTATGCTGGGGAAAGTGGAAGGCAAAAGGAAGAGGGGCCGACCAAGGGCAAGATGGATGGATGGCATCCTTGAAGTGACTGGACTGACCTTGAAGGAGCTGGGGGTGGTGACGGCCGACAGGGAGCTCTGGCATGGGCTGGTCCATGAGGTCACGAAGAGTCGGAGACGACTGAACGAATGAACAACAACAAAACCACAAGAGCCAATTAACACATTTAATTATTATATTTGAATTCAGCATGTTAAATTTATTAAGAAACGGCACATTTCGTTTCCGCGACTGAGAAAAACTGAAAATTTGTAGAACAGTGTAATTAGAGGCTGCCTGATTCCGCAAAGTGCAAAATAAATAAATAAGTGAAATTTAAGGATTTAAAACAAATTAATACAAGATATATAAGAACAAATACATTTTTCAAAACGAAAATAATACATATTCAAGAATAAATGTGTATATAAGAACGATGGAGATGTTAACCAAAAATACAAGAATAAATAAAAGAGAATCATAACACAAAACAAAGTAATAAATAAACATTCTAGGATACAGGAGACACAAAAGAAAAAAATCCCAAAATAATAAAGAAAATTCAAAGAATACAAAACAGTCCTTATTTGCACTTCTTCTTATGGAAAAGATGGAAAAGGTACTATATATATAAAGATATTGTCAGGGGAATTTCTTCCCCTTTGAGAAAAGAATTTCCTCCCAGCTTCAAAAGCCACGTGTTTCCCAGGCTCTGGGCTTCCAGTGTTTTGGACTTCATTTCCCAGAATTCCTGCTCCTTGTCCAAGGAAGCGGTGGCTTCTGGGAGTTGAAGTCCAAAAGCCTGGAGGACCAAAGGCGGCTTGAAGGCAAACCTTCGAGGTTTGGAACTACAGGTGGCTGGCTAGAGAGGACTTCCTGCCGTGTTGTGTTTTGCAGGCATGTGGAGTAGCGTGTCCTCCTCTTCCTGGTTGGGCTTCTTGGGGAACTCCTGCCTTTGGCTTTTCTTTCTTGGAGGTTTTTAGAGGGAAAGGAGAGAGATCTGAGCCAGAGTTCTTGGATTGAGATGGAAGAAACTGGAGGGAGAAAGGTGAGTGAAGACAGAGGAAGGGAAAGAGAGGAAAGGGAAAGTGGGTCTGATGGGAAATGTTGCCTCTCCTCCTTTGGGAGCAGGATGAGGAAGAACAGGGGGGTTGCAACTGCATTGCTAGAGGATGCCTCTCCACTGGAGAAAGAGTGGAGTTCACACCCCTGGCACTGCCCTGGCTCAGTGATGGGGGATCCTGGGAATTGCAGTTTTCCAAGGTCTTTTCCTCCCCAAACTACATTCTATAGCAGGCAGGAACAAACTTAGACCCTCCAGGTATTTTGAACTTCAACGCCCATAACTCTTAACACTCTACCAGCTGTTAGAAATTGTGGGAGTTGACATCCAAAACTGGCCCCCCAGTTATTGCGACCAGTTTAAATTGGGCAACAGTATGATAGCTGGGACCCAATGCGTTGACAGCACAGCGAGTAAGAGATGCAAGTGTGACAGAGTCGTGGCAAGATAGTTCGCCGGAAAGGGGTGTGTGGAAAGGGGCACACACACACAACAAACAGACAAGCATAGTGCTTAAGGTTATCCGGATATCGAATGCAAACACATTCAAATACGTAATGTCTTCGCTTCTCTAATTCTGACCCGCGTGGCCCAACCAGCATTGGGTCCCAGCTCTCATACTTTTGCCTTAAAACGTACTTTCTGCATGTTTTGAGTTCTCTTAAAGTTCTCTTTCTATCTTCGTCCTGAGTCCCCCTTCGGGGGTTGAGAAGGACGGGATAGAAATGCGAGAAATAATAATAATAAACGGTTCTCTTATTTTGTCAAGTAGTGAGCTGCTTTGGGTCCCAATTATGGCAGGAAAAGAGGGAGAATAAATGAATTCCAATGCACACTGCACATGTCTTATTTATAGTGCAAAAAATACCATGAAAGAACACCACAATTTTTAAAATGAATAACAGTTTTAAGCAACAAAACATTATGTCAATGGGAAGTGTGGGCCTGCTTTGGGCGGATGAGATAGTCAAGTGAATCAGGATTGTTGTTGTTGTTGTGCGTCTTCAAGTCATTTCGGACTTAGGGCAGCTCTGAGACTCAAGTTTAGGCAGGGACCGAGTGAAGGGCCTTGGAGGGGCGCAACCAACCTGCAGGGTCTTGTTTGGGGACTCATTGGACTAGACTTTTTTTCCTTTTTTGTGATTACTTCTTCAATGGCTAGTTCCATTCCAGCCCTGCAATTCTGCTTTCATAATTCTTCCTCTTTAAAAGCTGGATGTTGTGTTATATTCTTTTTTCCTTCCAGTTCTCCTGACAGAAATCTCCATGCAGATGTTTACATTGCTACAGTAGAGTCTAGCATTTCCCACCTTTTCAGGCCACTATCCAAACATGAAAATGGAGACCCAAGAAGACCTTACAAGTCATATACCAGGGCAGGTGCCACGGGAAGTGAGAGGAAGCTGCCATGTTGGGACAACGGAGGCATCCCTGCAAAGGGGACCAGCAGAGGTGAAACAGGAGCCCATCAAAGACTTGCTTTTGCAGTGGGAAACCCAATATCTGGAGTTTCTGAAGAGCGTGGAAGGCCTTCACCCAACCTGGGGGACCTCTGAGTCAAGGGAGGAGCCATGGGACGACGCCAAAGCCTTCCTGGCCTCCTTTGAGCAAGTGGCCCAAGCCTGCCGGTGGCCCAAGGAAGAGTGGGTGCCCTGGCTCCTGCCAGCATTGAGCGGAGAGGCCAAGCGGGCCTTCACCGGCCTGAAGGCCGAAGGCAGGGAGGATTATGGGAAAGTGAAAGTCGCCATCCTGCACAGGGACACCATGCGTCGGGAGGAGCAGCGACAGTGTTTCCGGCGTTTCCGCTACCAAGAGGCCGAGGGGCCGAGAGGGGCTTACGGCCAGCTTCAGGAACTGTGTTGTCGGTGGCTGAAAGCTGAAAGACAATCGAAGGAGCAGATCCTGGAGCTGCTGATCTTGGAGCAGTTCTTGGCTGTCCTGCCTCCAGAGATAGAGGCCTGGGTCAAGGAATGTGGTCCAGAGACTTGCGCCCAGGCGGTGGCCTTGGTGGAGGACTTCCTCCAGAAGCAGGAAGAGGAAGAGGCCAGGAGGCAGGCAAACCAGGTGAGGACTGTTCATTGGGTTCCAGGCTTCCCAAAGGAGATGAAACAGGAGCCCAATAAAGACTCTCTTCAGCAGTGGGAAATCCAATCACAGGAGTTCCTGAAGAGCATGGAAGGTCCTCCCCGGGGAGCCTCTCAGTCGAGGGAGGAGCCGTGGGACGACGCCAAAGCCTTTTTGGCCTCCTTTGAGCAAGTGGCCCAAGCCTGCCGGTGGCCCAAGGAAGAGTGGGTGCCCCGGCTGCTGCCAGCATTGAGCGGAGAGGCCAGGCGGGCCTTCACTGGCATGGAGACTGAAGACAGGGAGGATTATGGGAAAGTGAAGGCTGCCATCTTGCATGTAGATGCCATGCGCCAGGAGGAGCAACGGCGATGTTTCCGGCATTTCTGCTACCAGGATGCCGAGGGGCCGAGAGGGGCTTACGGCCAGCTTCAGGAACTGTGTTGCCGGTGGCTGAAAGCTGAAAGGCATTCAAAGGAGGAGATCCTGGAGCTGCTGGTCTTGGAGCAGTTCTTGGCCATCCTGCCTCCAGAGATAGAGGCCTGGGTCAAGGAATGTGGTCCAGAGACTTGCTCCCAGGCGGTGGCCTTGGCGGAGGACTTCCTCAAGAAGCAGCAAGAGGAAGAGGACAGGAGGCAGGCAAACCAGGTGAGGACTCAGTTCTTGTGGGTTTTTTCGGGCTATATGGCCATGTTCTAGAGGCATTTCTCCTGACAGGTGAGGACTGTTCATTGGGTTCTAGGCTTCCCAAAGGGCTGCTTTGTGCAAGCTGCCGAAATATCTTCTTCATTTATCAAGCCTGGGTGGAGTAAGCAAAGTTTAGCCTGTATGGGGCTATGTTTGAGCCTTCTTATATCTCCCAGCACATACTCTGCCCCAATAGTTAACCTGTAGTGATTTTAAAAATTTTGACTTTGTAATTTTAAAA
The DNA here is from genome assembly GCF_025583915.1 of Anolis sagrei ordinatus. NCBI lineage: Eukaryota > Metazoa > Chordata > Lepidosauria > Squamata > Anolidae > Anolis > Anolis sagrei. The sequence goes on from NW_026845477.1 coordinate 300,184,268, forward strand.
AGGCTTCTTTTGTACCTGAAACAGCCATGTAAGGAGATACTGAATTTTAAATTTAAGAAAAAGTTGAAATACAGTGTGGGGTGAGGAGCACCCTGAAAAGAGCAACTGCAGTGCCCATCAAATGCCCAGGCAGTAGTTTTAATGTGGGATTGTGCCTTGCAAGATCTGGGTTCAACTCCTTTTTGGACCATGAAGCGCATTGTGTGACCATGGGCTAGTTATTTTCTCTGGTTGTGACCTACCTCACAAATACTTTGAGGACTATGTAGAGCAGAGCAGAGCCATACACGTGAGATATACATTGGGTTAACAAGTGCTACATATTTTAGGTGCTGTTAGAGGAAGAGGAGAGAGTGAGTTCCCCTGAAGCTGTCCAAGCCCTGCCTGAGATGGAGGAGGAGGAGAAGCTTCGTATGGAGATCAAAGAGGAAGATAACGACAGGGATGCCGGACCCTTGGGTAAGAAGAGTGGGCTGTTTGTGTCCTTGGATGTTGGGGGTGCTTTTTCCTAGACTAACTGCAGCACTGTGGCTGCTTCTTCCCTGAGTAGGGCCTTCCCATCGTCCTTTGGGTGGTTTTAAACCCAAGGGTCTGCCAGGTACATGGGCCTCCCAGCTTTTCCAGGGAGGATTGAAAGTTGTAGTAACTGGAAGGCCATATATAAAAATCTTCTGATCGTTCGTTAAGGTAACGAGGGACTTTTAACACTGTTGGGGGAAAAAATATCACATCCACCTGCTGACACCAATTATAAAATTAGATTGATCATTAGATCCCCTGAGAATGGCATGACTAAAAGTGTCATGCCATGAACACCACTTTAAAGGATCATGGTACTAATCTCACAGTTAGACACTACTATGCTGGAATATGCTTCTTGGCACGGAACATTTAGATGTATGTTGAGGTAACGTGTATATACTTTGGTAGAGTTGCTGCCACCACCCAAGGAAATTTGGGAACTACTAAAGTGTTGTCCCTGAGGTAAATCTTCTTATCCACCAGCTCTCCCTTTTTAGCTCCCTTCAAATGACTGAATTGTAAAGAGGTTGAAAATCACTGGAACTATTCTTATAGAATGAATCACTGCTGAGGCTTATTCAAAAGTTAAACTAGAGAAAATGTTTATTGATATATTTGAACAAACAACTATCTTCTTTAATGAGGCACACAACTTTAATGGTTACTGAGGAACACTATTCTTAAATGGTTTCAGAAATACAATAAACTTGGTGGTTTCCCTAAATAGGTTTCCTTCCTTAAACGTGAGCAAGTTCCCTCACTCTACCCTAATCCAGTAGCAGCGAGTCCCTCAGACAAACCAAACCTGGTTATCCCCAGAGTAAATAGTTTCCCTCTTAACAGAGATCACTAACAGCTAAACTACTCTGACCCCCAGAGAGCAAAACAACTTGTGTCCTAAATCCAACACAAGGTGTCTACTTTGACCCTCCTGGTCAAATACTGCAGAATCACCTGCCCCAAAAATACTCTCTGACAGGAAAAATCTATGCTCACCAAAAATCCGCCACCCTCTCCCTTCAAAGCCAAAATCCAATCTCTCTCTCTGTGAGAAGCTGACAGCCTTTTTACTCCCTCGGCTAAAACTCCTCCCATCCAGCCTTAGCCAATCCAGAGACAGCTGAGCTCCTCCCCTCTGCTGTTCTAACACTCTCAAGATGTCTGCCTAACTGAATTACCTTCTCAAAATGGAGGCCAGCTTACTGACATCTTAGGCTCCAGCTGCAGCCTATAAGGAAAGGATCACTACACCATAGTTTCCCCTTTCCTGGGGTAAGTTAAGGGACTGCATGGGCAAACCCCTGACCTGGAAATCCTCATCATCGTTGGTCAATCCTTCCCTGGATTATTATTTCCAGTTCTGACCATCTGAGTTCAAAAATGTCCAGAGGAAACATACCATACAACCACAGTGGAGGATCTATTCTAGCAAATGCCTACAGAGATAATTTTCCCTCAAGTGTAAGTAAGTGAAATGATAGATATGGATCCTGCTGTTCTGCATGCCATAAAATACTTGTAATATATTGGGGGTCATGGGGGAGATTCCACATTTCCTGAGAAGATGGGTGAGCACAGTTGCCCTCTTAGTTTGTGGCAAAGTCTTGTACACTTAAATGTAAAGCTCAGATTGAACCTTCTTGGGGTAAACTCGAAGAGTATCTCTTTTCGCTACTAACAAATTTCCCAAGTCACATATATTCATTTTGAGTGATTTAAATGCAAGGATCGGTCCCAATAATACTGGGATGAAAATCCAATATCCAGCATTATGAAACTTAAGGGACAAAGGCCATTTCCCCCTTAGAAAATCAAATGACCAGAAAACAATTTTTTTCTGGCCCAATTCCAGTTTAAACTGGACCTTCTGATTCTTAATGGGTTGGTCCCCAAGGATAGCTGGGTGCTATCTTCACCTTAAACTAGAAACTGAAAAAAAACAGGATGTCAGTTTTCTGGACTTGCCTGTTTGGGACCCAGTGTCTTTTGACACTATTCTGGACTTAATCCACCAGTTGAAGAATGGTAAAGCACCAGGTATTGATCATGTCAAAAGGGACAGTGCCTTTTGTGAACTGCGTTCTCACTTTTTCCCCAAGTGCCTTGAGGATACACTATGCTGGGCCTCTCCATGAGGTGTTAACCTGCCCTGATTGATTCTTGTCTGGTATTCCTCTGTTTTTTGAGTTTTGCTCTTTACTTGCTTACTGGTAGCCTGATTTTGTTCATTTTCATGGTTTCCTCCTTTCTGTTGAAATTGTCCACATGCTTGTGAATTTCAAAGGCTTCTCTGTATAATCTGACATGGTAGTTGTTAGAGTGGTCCTGCATATACATTAAAACCAAAGATTTAAAAAATCTCAATCTTAAAACCAATTAATTACAACCGCGCAATCCAAAGGCATCATCCCGGAGCCATTCCAGTAGTCAGGTAGCCAGGATAAGACTACTTCCTGTATTAGATTCAGGTTGAAACTTGCCTTGTATATATTTGCAGTGTTTTTACCCTTGTTCATATGCATTTAGGATTGAATCATAGAATCACAGAAAAATAAAGTTGGAAGAGACCACATGGGCCATCTAGTCCATTCCCCTGCCATGCAAAAAAAGCACATTCAATGTACTTGTTGTGCTTTTAAGTGGTCTTATCAGTTTATGAATCTGCTGTGCACTTTTTTTCGGTGAGCAAACTGGTCTTTACACTGTAATAAAGATTGATTAATTGATTAAATAACTTGTTGTGCCTGATGAAGGAGTATAATAAATAAATGTGAAGCTTACTGAACAATAGAAATGAATATTTTGAAAGAAATGGAAGGAAATGAAAAACTTAGAAAAACAATATAGGGTTCAATTTCTCTTTTGGTTCTTATTCAAGATTCAGAAATTTTCACAGACTATTCAATTTCCATTGGTCAGTGAAAAAAAATGGGACAATCCTAACTTTGCCAGAGAAGACTGTCCAAAGACTTGGGAGCAACCACCATGTCTTGATCCCCTGATCTTTCCTGGGAAGTTTCCTGGTGGCATTGTGAGAATGGGTCTTAATTTGCCTCTGCTTTATTTCCAACAGGTGATGAATGGAAAAGTGAGAATGAGGGGCAATTGGGTGAGGATTCCTCAGAAAGGATAGAATGTGAAGCGTTGAAGGAGAATGTTTGGAGCCAAGGTGGGCCAGCGAGCCAAGATGAAAGCCACACGGAAGAGCTGGAAGCCAAAGCCTTCCCATTTCTGGTGGGGGACCTTCACAGAATCTCAGTCCAGCAGGAAAGCGAGAAAGACAAAAAAGGAATTGCTCTCCCCAGTGTTCATAGTAGAATTCGCCCTGCGGATGAATCGGATTCAATGTTTCCAAAGAGTTTTAGTCAGAGTGGAGACATGACTGAATGTGAAACGCTTTATGAAGGGAGAAGTTCCAACATAGACCTGAATCAGAGTATTTCTGCAGATGAGAGACAATGTATGAATTCAGATCTTGGTAAGATGAAACATCCAAGGATCCAAAAAGGGAAGAAGCTGTTTAAATGCTTGGAGTGTGGGAAATGCTTTGGTAGGAAAGACACTCTCAAGCAACACCAGATAATCCACACTGGGAAGAAGCCGTATCAGTGCTTGGAGTGCGGGAAGTGCTTTGGCCGGAGTTACAGTCTCAAGAAACACCAGAGAATCCACACTGGGGAGAAGCCGTATGAGTGCTTGAAGTGTGGGAAATGCTATGGTCAGAGAGCTAATCTCAAGAAACACCAGAAAATTCACACTACCGAGAAGTCGTATCAGTGCTGGAGTGTGGGAAGTGCTTTGGTGAACGTGGTAATCTTAAGCAGAATCAGTTAATACATACTGGGGAGAAGTCGTATCAGTGCTTGGAGTGTGGGAAGTGCTTTGTTCGGAGAGCCCATCTCAAATCACATCAGAAAATTCAACCAGGGGAGAAGCCCTAGAAATGTATGGAGTGTGGAAAGAGTTTCAGCAACCGGTCCACCTTTGTCAGACATAATAGCATCCACACCAGAGAGAAACCATACTCCTGTTCAGAGTGCGGGAAGGTCTCCAGCCAAAGTACCAGCCTGGCTTTACATCAGAGAATCCATGGCAAGAGAAGATGCCACACGAACATCAGCATTTGCTGAATGTCAGAATGGCTGTGTAAATGCAATGAACAGTCTAGATGCATCTTAAAAAGGAATACGCTATACCAGGCGTCCCCAAACTTTTAATGCTGAAGGCTGGTTCACAGTCCCTCAGACTGTTGGAAGGCTGCACGATAGGTTGAAAAAATAGTGAACAAATTCCTATGCACACAGCAAAAATTCAATACTGCATCATACACACAAAAATAAACATACCATATCATATTATAAAACATACAAATACAATTAAACAAATGAAAGTCATACATAGTGCCGAGTCTTGATTTCCATACCGTATAGTTTTCCCACAGTCATTATTCAAACTCCTAGATTGAGGTCAAATTCCGCATTACTTTACTCCCTGAACGGCTGTGAACAAAGCAGGTCTTTAACCTTTTCCCGAAAACCAGGAGGGATGGGGTCAGTCTTATGTCACTGGGGAGGGAGATCCACAGCCGAGGGGCCACCAATGAGAAGACCCTGCCTTATATCCCCACCAGTTGCACTTGCAAAGGGGGTGGGACTGAGAGTAGGGCCTCCCTTTATGAGCCAACATAGCAGATCTTAAAGCTCTAGTTGGCTCATAAAGGGAGATATGTTGGACCAGAACTGTTTAGGGCTTTATAGGTCAAAGCCAGCATTTTTAATTGAGCCCAGTAGCAAACTGGCAGCCAGTGGAGCTGATGTAATGGGGGTTGCATTCTTCCTGTCTGCTACTCAAGTTAGAAATCTGGTGCTACCCACTGGACAACTTGGAGCTTCCAGACTGTCTTCAGAGGCAGCCCCATGTAGAACACATTGCAGTAGTTTATTCAAGGTATGACGAGCATGGACCATTGTGGCCAAGTATGGCTTCTCAAAAGGTATGGGCACAGCTGGTAAACAAGTTTAATTGTGCAAAAGCTCCCCTGGGGTTCTGGGCTCAGCGATTAATCCAGAACTCCCAAGCTGCAAATCTGTGCCTTCGGGGAGAGTGTAATCCCATCCAACACAGACTGTAACCCTGTACCCTGTACGGCCTTGTGACTGACCAGGAATACCTCTGTTTTGTCTAGATTCAAATTTTGTTTGTTCGCCCTCATCCAGACCATCACAGCTGCCAAGCACCAGTTCAGGACCTGAACAGCCTCCTTAGCAACAGGTGGAAAGCAGTGATAGAGTTTAACATCATCTGCATACAGATGGCATTGAACTCCAAAACTCCAGATGATCTCCCCCAGCGGCTTCATGTAGATATTAAACAACATGGGGGACAGTACTGAGCCCTGCGGGACCCCACAAGTCAATGGTTGCGGGACCAAGCAGTGTCCCTCACAACACCTTCTGAAAGCAACCCTCTAGGACGAACTGGAGCCACTACAGTACATTGGAGCCACTATAGCTACTCCAAATTCCATTCCTGCAAGGCGTCTCAGAAGGATACTGAATGGTCTAAGAGAACCAACAGAGAAACACTCCCCCTGTCAAGTTCCCTACGCAGATCATCCACTAAGGAGATCAAAGCTGTTTCATTTACCTGCTCTACCAAACCCTCTGGCTTCCTTTATCAGCCAGGATGAGCAGGGGTAAAGGGCACATGTGGTCTCCTTCACCTCTTCAAGGATCTTGTCCATTTCCTCGGGTTGCACAAATTGAAATGAATCCATTAATGCTGGACAAGCAGGTGCTCGTGTTACATTTTCAGAGACTGCCATTAACATTGTGTCTAGGTTGGAATAGATCAGAGCGACATTGCCTGCAAAGAAGTGAGCGAATGCTTCACAGCGAGCTGCTGAATGGTCAGGGATCCTATCTTGCGGGACGGGATTTAATAACTCTCTGACCCTTCAAAACAGCTCAGCTGGATGGTTCCTTGCGCAATGTTGACTGCAATGAGAGATTTTCTAGAGGCCCCCACTGCTGCGGCATAAGTCCTTATAAAGGCATATACCCGTTTTTGATCTGACTCACTGTGAGTTGAATGCCACATGTGCCCTAGTCTCAGTCTCACACACTTCAATGCTGCCAGCTTGTTGAACCAAGGAGCTGATTTAGCTCTGCTATGTGGGAGGGGACGCTCCAGAGCCATTGTGCGTATTGCCCTAGTCACCTCCCCATTCCAGAATGATCAGAGCCTTGACAGGATTACCTACCAAGGTGATGGGAAACTCCCCAAGAGCCATCAGGAATCCATCCGGATCCATAAGCTTCCAGGGCAGACAATTTTAATTGGTCCTCCACCCCTGCAGAGGTCTGGGGATGCAGTCCATCTAAACCTGACCATGTGGTTGTCAGTCCATGGCAACGGAGTGATTGTCAGTTCCTCCATACTGCCACCTTCCTCCCATCCCTAGCAGAAAACCAAATCCAGTGTGTTCTCGGCTCTTTGGGTGCGGCCAAGTACCACTTGGGACAGCCCCATGGTGGCCATGAAGTTCTGGCCCACTCCCAACAGGGTGATATCTCCATTGATGTTGAAGTCCCCCAGTACTATAAGGACTCCAACTATAAGGACTCCAATGCCAGACCCAAAATCACCCTGGCTAGTTCAGGCAGGGAGACTGTAGTGCAGCAGCGTGGTCGGTACACTAGGAGAATCCCTATTCCATACTGATCATGGAGACACTCAAATGTGGTTGACTGTGGGAAGGGGCACCTGGTCAATGAGATGGAATGTCTATAGGTCATTATGACCCCCACCTCCCCGCCTTCCAGATCTAGGCTGGTGCTGCACATAAAGTACCCTGGTGGACAAAGCTGGGACAGAATAACCCCCACAGCCTCATCCAACCAGGTGTCCGTTATGCACGCCTGGTCTGCACATTCATCCAGGATTAGGTCCTGATTGACTGCTGTTTTTCCATTTACAGACCTAGCGTTCAACAGCCGCACTCTCAGTCCAGAGGGCCCGCCATCCTTGGTATCCAAGTTTACCATGTCAGGAGACCATTTTGGAACCATAAGCACTTTCTCTCTTTCCCTAGGACAAATTAATTTGGGTCTCCCATTCCTTTATCTTCCCCTCTCCAATATTACTTCTATGGGGGCTCCCTGGTCAAGGGAACTCCCCCTCCCTCCATATGACCCATCGCCCCTTCCCTCGGTCAGAAGTCAGGCAATGGCCATTTACCAAAGAACCCGACCTTGACTATACTACTCTCTCCTCACCTTTGGATGTAATACTTTCCTTCCCCACTCCCACATCTTGAGGATCATAGTAATACATAGACCACCTGCGCTCTCCCTTCAAACTTTGAAGTTGTATTTAAAGTGCAATGTGCTAGGGCGGGGGGGGGGGGKCAGGTTTATCAGTTCTTAAGACCAAGTCAATGGGGTCGGGGAGTTCAAAGGGTGGGTTAGAGTCAATAGCAGGTTCCTGGTTAAAGTGCCAGAAAAGAATGTTCTTATAGCRGCGTGTGTAGTTCTTTAAGGAGGTAGGCTCTCCAGTGCCAACAGATGTACCAAGTCCTAGGAGCACAATTAATTTGGCACTATATCGCCACAGTAATGGCAGGAACACTGGCAGCCGCTGGTCAAATGGCAGTATAAGGAGGCGATGGGGAAACCTTGCGCATATAAAGTTGAAAACAACTGCCAGGAATGCATAAACAGGCACTCGGCGCTGGGCAATCCAGCAACGGCACCAATACTAGTAGGTAAAGGTAAAGCTTTTCCTCTGACATTGTCCAGTCGTGTCCAATTCTAGTGGTTGATGCTCATCTCCATTTCTAAGCCAAAGTGCCGGCATTGTCAGTAGACACCTCCAAAGTCCTGTGATCGGCATGACTACATGGAGCACCGTTACCTTCTTTCCAGAGCAGTACCGATTGACCTACTCACATTTGCATGTTTTCGAACTGCTGATATAGAGGAAGAATTTAGGAGGGTCTCACCCTGGAAGGAGAGACCCTGCGGATCCACCAAAGAGGGCTCGTTACTTTGGTGAGCAAAAGAAAGGAGAAGCCGCAGTTTAAAATTTCCCTAGGTTACCAAAAATAATCTCACCAAAGCTGAAGGAAGCGTCACCAAGTTGATTTTATTGTGATTCAGCTGGAAAGGATGCAAGGCCGCGATAGTTCATCAAGCAAAGCATACAGTGTCCCTCAGGTACATCGGCATTGCATGGTCTGGGGCCGATGTACCTGAGGGACTGCCTCACCCCCTACCAACCCCAGAGATCCCTCCATTTTGAGGACCAAGATTTATTGGAAATTCCCAGTGTCAAGACCTTGCGTCTAACAGCAACCAGACGCAGAGCCTTTACAGCAGTGGCACCATCACTCTGGAATACTCTGCCACCTGAAGTCCGTGCCTTGCGGGACTTATCAGCTTTCCGCAAGGCATGTAAGACATACCTGTTTCGACAGGCCTTTGATTTTTGATATTGTTGTTTTTAAATTGTTTTTAAATTGTGTTAGATTTTAGCCTGTTCTTGTAAGCTGCTCCGAGCCCCAGGGGAGTGGCGGCATATAAGTTTGAATAATAAATAAATAAATAAATTCCTTTTTATACATAAAACTGAGCTGTCAGATTTGAATTTCCCGCTCCCTGCCCCTCAGCCGGCTTGGCGATGATTGGTTGGCTCTCTACAGCTTGGAGGAGGCTTGGCCGCCTCCGGAGTGCCTTAGCCAATTGATGAGCTTCTGCCGCCTCAGTTTCCTGGCCAATCAGGAGAGAGGGAGGTGGGACGAGAGGGAAACAATGAATTATTGAGTGGATTATGGAAATACGTGGTGTCCAAATGGCCGGCAAGTCCCCCAGGGGCCTTTAAGCCGGTCTGCTTATTGTTCTGATGGATGGCAATCAACATTGAGGTTTGGCAAGCTAGTCAAAATCCGGATTTTCTTTGAGCCAGGATATAGAAACAATGAGGCAATCTTGGCTGAGGTTTCGGTTGAAAGAAGCTTGAATGAGTAAACAGATCAGGACAAAGTGTGGCTTTCCAAAGGCCCTTTGTCCTGTTGAGATATGATCACTTATGCCAAGCGGACATTCCGCTGGGCGCGGGGGGTCAGACTCCGAGCCCCAGAGTCAAAAACCCATTGTATTGTCCATGCAAATATGTCCTTGGATAGGGTTCTTTTCAAACAGAAGATTTCCTCCTTCCAGGGTCGCTGAGAGTGGCTTCTTATATTTTTATACATTTTATATACAAGGGAATAGGATAGAAGGGTCAGGCAAGGGTCAGAAACACAGGGAAAATATAGAAATCATAGTGTAGAAAACATATCCACTTATCCCTCCAACCAGAGTTCCATAGTGAAATTGATGAGAGCCTCGATCATGGCTCAGTAGATGTCCATAGCTCATAGTAATAATGTGAGAGTCCAAAAAGGGAGAGGGAAACCAAAGGTTCCTTCGAGGGGGCAAAAAGGGTCCAAAAATCATAAGATGTGGTTTGGTAAGTCCACTGAGCCAGGATATGGAGTCCTGCATCACTGGGGCTGAAGCTTGCCCTATGGTCCGAAGAGAACTACAAATCCCTCCGAGATCTGGAGTGAGGGTGGCAGGTCCACTTCCCGAAGGCCTCATGGGGTGCCCACATCAAGTTCCCCGGGTCCTGGGGCTCCAAAAGGGCGAAGAAGCATTGGCGGGAGCAGCACAGCAGCGGGAAGCCCAGTTCGGCAATCGGCTGTTTCTTATTAGAATATTCTTAAAACAAAAAGGTTATTCCCAGAGCGCAGGAGTCCGATATGCAAAAAGCAAGATAGCAGTTAGTGTTAGAATTAGGCTAAGAAAAATATGGCATCAAAATGGAGTCATTTGGTTAACTCACGGATATGGGGGCCCGGGGGTTTCCGTATCCGTGGTTTAAAGAAACGTAGATTAGGCCTCCCTGGGATGCCTGGAAGGCATCCCAGGCAAGCCGGCGGCTGCCCGTGGCCCAGAAAAGGGTAAGTACATGCAATTGATACCTTTGAGTCAAGAAATAGACACAGTGTATCACTATGGAGAGGTATAGGTTACAATTTAATTAGTCTTTATTAGGGATTTGTTACAATGTTTGGGCTGGGGAGAAAAGCAAAAGGAGAGAGTTCAAGGTTGGAGAGAGTCCTTGGTTGAGACCTCTGCTGGGGCACATTTCATTAAAGTTGGCCCAACGGGGCATCCAGGAACAGCGGAACTCCCTGAAGCTGGTCAGATCAGTTGGAAAGCAGGGGCCTCGGGCGGGCTCGCCATCACTGCTAGGTTGGCATAAGCCGGGGCTGACAGCTCACGCCACTACCTGGATTCAAACTTGCAGCCTTTTGGTCAACAAGTTCACCAGCTCAGCGGTTTAACCCACTGCGCCACCGGTGGTTCCAACACTAGCTGTCGGCAGCCAATGCCGCAGGACGAGTGGTGGACAGTGCTGATGGCAGGCAGTTCAGTACTGGCAGCAAAAGCGAACATGAGCCAGATGTATCAGGAAGCTGAATGCCAAGTGCTAAAGAACTGCAAAAACACCATCATCTTGCCATCACAGCATCCTGAACAGCCGCCAAAGATCATTGGTAGAAACAGCCAGATGGAAAAACGCCGGATACAATTCAAAAACTCTTACTGTAAGTCTTGAGTAGGAAGTGTGTGACCGCCAAAATGTTAAATGCCATTACATATGGAGCTTCCAGCTGGGACAAATGTGTTGGGAGTTAATACTTGGGCAGGATTTCAGAAGTGAGACCAGGGTTTGAATTTCCACTCAGCTGTGAGAACTCGGTGACCTTGGGCAAGTCACACTCTCTCAGTCTCTGTCAACCGCTCCCCCAAAACAAATATTGCCAGGAAACAAATATTGCGAGAATTTAACTTGGTGACCTTGGGCAAGTCACACTCTCTCAGCCTCTGTAGAAGGCGGGGCAACCCGTCTACCAAAACAAATATTGCCACGACAACCTCCGATAGGTTCACTCTAGGATGGTCAAAAGTCAGAAACAATTTGGGGGAACTCAACAATTTAAAAAATACAAATGCCCTAAATCACCAGATCCCATCTGACCTTGGAAGATAAGCAGGTTTAGCCCTGGTTAGTTCTTGGATGAGAGACAAGCAACAAACCCCAAGGGTCCTGGGCTCTATTTTTGAGGAGGAACTGACAAAAGGATCTCTGAGTTGCTTTTTACCTAAGGAGACACCTTGTAATTCATGGGGCCACATAATGCCATTGAAAGGACCATAGTGTCTAGATCTAGGGAAGTCATGCTACCCCTCTATTCTGCTTTGGTTAGACCACACCTGGAATATTGTGTCCAATTCTGGGCACCACAATTCAAGAGAGATATTGACAAGCTGGAATGTGTCCAGAGGAAGGCGACTAAAATGATCAAGGGTCTGGAGAACAAGCCCTATGAGGAGCGGCTTAAGGAGCTGGGCATGTTTAGCCTGAAGAAGAGAAGGCTGAGAGGAGATATGATAGCCATGTATAAATATGTGAGAGGAAGCCACAGGGAGGAGGGAGCAAGCTTGTTTTCTGCTTCCTTGGAGACTAGAACGCAATGGAACAATGGCTTCAAACTACAAGAGAGGAGATTCCATCTGAACATGAGGAAGAACTTCCTGACTGTGAGAGCTGTTCAGCAGTGGAACTCTCTGCCCCGGAGTGTGGTGGAGGCTCCTTCTTTGGAGGCTTTTAAACAGAGGCTGGATGGCCATCTGTCAGGGGTGATTTGAATGCAATATTCCTGCTTCTTGGCAGGGGGTTGGACTGGATGGCACATGAGGTCTCTTCCAACTCTAGGATTCTATGATTCTATGACACACCTTAACACTAAATACCCTGAAAGCAGTTGATGTGAGCTATCTTGGAAATTATGCAGGGTCTGCCTTGGTTTGCACTTGGATGGGAAACCGACAGGGAGTCCAAAGTGCTGGGGGCTTTATTGCAGAGGAAAACCACCTTCTTTGCCTAAGAAAACCCTTTGCAATTCAGGGGAACATCATGAATTTACAGGCAATTTTAGTAGCACACGTTTGATAAAGAGCAGACAGAGAGGAGATTGAAATGACGAGGGAAAAAGCCATTTTTGAACATTTTACAGACTAAAAGAACGATGGAAATGTTAACCAAAACCCAAAAACAAATACATTTTTCAAAACCAGAATAATAAATATTAAAGTATAAATCATTGTGTATATAAGAAGGATGGAGATGTGTTAACAAAAATACAAGAATAAATAGAAGAGAATCATAACACAAAACAAAGTAATAAATAAAAATTCTAGAATGCAGGAGGAATAAAATAAAAAAACCCAAATAATAAAGAAAAATGCAAGAATACATAATGTAATAAATCAGTCCTTATTTGCACTTCTTCTTATGGATAAGATGGGAAAGGAACTACATGAAAACATGGTTGGGAAAAGCGTTTCCTCCCAGCTTCAAAAGCCACGTGTTTCCCAGGCTCGGCTCTTCCAGTGTTTTGGACTTCACTTCCCAGAATTCCTGCTCCTTGCCCAAGGAAGCGGAGGCTTCTGGGGGTTGGAGTCCAAAAGCCTGGCTGCCTGAAGGCAAACCTTCGAGATTTGGAACTACAGGTGGCTAGAGAAGACTTCCTGGAGTGTTTTGTTTTGCCCGGATGTGGGTTGTGTCCCCCTCTTCCTGGTTGGGCTTCTCCTCCAAAAGAGGCTTCTTGGGAAACTCGTGCCTTTGGCTTTTCTGTCTTGGAGGAAAAGCAGGAGTTCTTGGATTTAGATGGAAGGAACTGGAGGGTTGAAGGTCAGAGAAGACAGAGGGAGGAAAAGAAGGGAAAGGCAGTTCTGATGGGAAATGTTGCAGATCCTCCTTTGGGAGCAGGATGAGAAAAGGCAGGAGGGTTGTTCTGGGATGCATCTCCACTAGAGAAGGAGAGTGTGGTGGAGGCTCCTTCTTTGGAGGCTTTGAAACAGAGGCCGGATGGCCATCTGTCGGGGGTCCCTTGAATGCAATTTTCCTGCTTCTTGGCAGAATGGGGTTGGACTGGATGGCCCACGAGGTCTCTTCCAACTCTAGGATTCTGTGAATCTATGGAGGTTAAAAGGGGCAGCAAACTGCATTCATTCCACAGTGGAGATGCACCCTCAGTAATTGTGACCAGTTTAATTCCATTTTAAAATGGGCAAAAGTATGATAGCTGGGACTCAATGCCAACACAGTGCAGCAAGTGAGAGACGCAAGTGCGAAACAGTCATTGCAAGATAGTTCACCAGAAAGGGGGGGGCAGAAAGGGGGGGGGCACAACAAACAGACAAGCATAGTGCTTAAGGCTATCTGGATATTGTATGCAAACACTTTCAAATACATAATGTCTTTGCTTCTCTAATACTGACCCGTGTCGCCCAACCAGCATTGGGTCGCAGCTATCATACTTTTGCCTTAAAAAGTACTTTCTGCATGTTTAAAGTTCTCTTATTTTGTCAAGTTGTGAGGTGCTTTGGGTCCCAATGATGGCAGGAAAAGAGGGAGAATAAATGAATTCCTATGCACACTGCAAGTGTCTTATTTATAGTGCAAAAAATATCACGAAAGAACAATACAATATTTAAAATGGAGAACAATTTTAAGCAACATAAACATATCAGTGCTTCAATAGGAAGTGTGGGCCTGCTTTTGGCAGATGGGATAGTCAGGTGAATCAGGATTGTTGTTGTTCTTGTGCATCTTCAAGTCGTTTCGGACTTAGGTCAGCCCTGAGACTCAAGCCTTGTAGGGGCGCAACTGACCTGGAGAGTCTAGTTTGGGGACCCCTTGGACTAGACTCTTTTTCCTTTTTTGTGATTACTTCTTCAATGGCYAGTTCCATTCCAGCCCTGCAATTCTGYTTTCATAATTCTTCCTCTTTAAAAGCTGGATGTTGTGTTATATTCTTTTTTCCTTCCAGTTCTCCTGACAGAAAGCTCCAWGCAGATGTTTACATTGCTGCAGTAGAGTCTAGCATTTTCCACCRTTTCAGGCTAYTATCCAAACATGAAAATGGAGACTCRAGAAGAYCTTACAAGTCATATAACAGGGCAAGTGCCAAAGGAAKTGAGAGGAAGCTGCCATGTTGCGACAACGGAGGCATTCCTACAAAGGAGAYCAGCGGAGGTGAAACAGGAGCCCAACAAAGAYTYRCTTCAGCAGTGGGAAACCCAATGGCAGGAGTTCCTGAATRGCCTAGAAGGTCCTCACCCAAACTGGGGRACCTCTGAGTCAAGGGAGGAGCCGTGGGACGACGCCAAAGCCTTCCTGGCCTCCTTTGAGCAAGTGGCCCAAGCTTGCCGGTGGCCCAAGGAAGAGTGGGTGCCCCGGCTCCTGCCAGCATTGAGCGGAGAGGCCAAGCAGGCCTTCACTGGCTTGGAGGCCGAAGGCAGGGAGGATTATGGGAAAGTGAAGGCTGCCATCTTGCACGGGGACGCCATGTGGCGGGAGGAGCAGCGGCAGTGTTTCCGACGTTTCCACTACCAGGAGGCCGAGGGGCCAAGAGGGGCTTATGGCCAGCTTCGGGAACTGTGTTGTCGGTGGCTGAAAGTTGAAAGGCATTCGAAGGAGCAGATCCTGGAGCTGCTGGTCTTGGAGCAGTTCTTGGCCATCCTGCCTCCAG
The DNA here is from genome assembly GCF_025583915.1 of Anolis sagrei ordinatus. NCBI lineage: Eukaryota > Metazoa > Chordata > Lepidosauria > Squamata > Anolidae > Anolis > Anolis sagrei. The sequence goes on from NW_026845477.1 coordinate 300,199,437, forward strand.
AGATAGAGGCCTGGGTCAAGGAATGTGGTCCAGAGACTTGCTCCCAGGCGGTGGCCTTGGCGGAGTACTTCCTCCAGAAGCAGCGAGAGGAAGAGGCCAAGAGGCAGGCAAACCAGGTGAGGACCGTTCATTGGGTTCTAGGCTTCCCAAAGGGCTGTGTTGTGCAAGGTGCCAAAAGATCTTCATTTAGCAAGTCAGGGTGGCAGTGTGATTGATCTGGAGTAGGCAAAATTTAGTCTGTATGGGGCTATGTTTGAGCCTTCTTATATCTCCCAGCACATACTCGGCCCCAATAGTTAACCTTTGGTGATTTTAAAAAAATAACTTTGTGATTTTAAAAGGCCTCTTTTGTGCCTGCAACAGCCATGTAAGGAGAAAAACAATTCCCATAAGTAGATGTGGGATACTGAGTTTTAAATTTAAGAAAAAGTTGAAATACAGTGGTAGTGAGGAGCGCCCTGAAAAGAGCAACTGCAGTGCCCATCAAATGCCCAGGCAGTAGTTTTAATGTGGGATTGTGCCTTGCAAGATCTGGGTTCAACTCCCTTTTGGACCATGAAACGCATTGTGTGACCCCAGGTTAGTTATTTTCTCTGATCGTGACCTACCTCACAAATACTTTGAGGGCTGTGTAGAGCAGAGCAATGCCATACACGTGAGATATACATTGGGTTAACAAGTGATACATATTTTAGGTGCCGTTAAAGGAAGAGGAGAGAGTGGGTTCCTCTGAAGTTGTCCAAGCCCTGCCTGAGATGGAACAGAAGAAGCTTCGTGTGGAGACCAAAGAAGAAAATGACGATAGTGATGCTGGATCCTTGGGTAAGAAGAGTGGGCTGTTTGTGTCCTTGGACTTTGGGGGTGTTCTTTGTAGACTAACCATAGCACTGTAGCTGCTTCTTCCCTGAGTAGGGCCTTCCCATCATCCTTTGGGTAGTCTTGAACCCAAGGGTGTGCCAGGTACATGGGCCTCCCAGCTTTGCTAGAGAGGATTGAAAGTTGTAGTAACTGGAAGGCCATAGTTTCCCCTTTCCTGAGGTAAGTTAAGGGACTGCATGGGCAAACCCCTGGCCTGGAAGTCCTCATCATCGCTGGTAAATCCTTCCTTGGATTATTATTTCCAGTTCTGACCATCTGAGTTCAAAAATGTCCAGAGGAAACATACCATACAATCACAGTATGTTGTGCTTTTAAGCAGTCTTATCAGTTTATGAATCTGCTGTGCACTTTTTTTCGGTGAGCAAGCTGAGTCTTTACACTGTAATAAAGATTGATTGATTAAATAACTTGTTATGCCTGATGGAGTATACAACAGCGGGAGATGGCACCGAGGTTATAACCCAGATCTCTTATTTGTGAGCAACAGCATTGTACAGCAATGCACTAAATCAGTGGGACCACCAATTCCAAACACACAGCACCAACCAATAATATGCCAACTGTTCCCAACAATAAGGCCTCAGGAAGTTCGATTTAAACGAAGATGCAACTTCAGAAAGGCAGATTGGACTAAATTCTCAGACATGTTAGATGACATGATCACATCGGTCGTGCCAATCACTGAGGAATACGAACATTTTATTGAAATAGTGAAAACCTGTTCACGGGCCTCTATACCGAGAGGCTGCAGAACCCACTACCCTCAGGGCATTACTCCTGAAACAGCTGCCTTGTTGGAAAACTATTACAGGCTCCACAACGAAGACCCATTTAGTGAGCAGACTCTTCAGGCAGCGCAAAACATTGTGTCCTCCATCTCTGAAGCCAAGAAAGAACAGTGGATCAAGCTGATCACAGAGGTCGACATGGGCAGGAGCAGCTAGAAGGCGTGGAGGCTGCTAAGACGGCTGAGCAGTGACCCCTCACAAACTAATACCCATGCCAACATAAAGGCAGATCAGATAGCACACCAACTCTTGAAGAACGGGAAACCCAACCTTGCCACCAAAGTAGGAAAGAAACCAATAGCCAGAGATTGAGAACAACCACCTTCATGAACCCTTTACATCTACTGAATTGGACATGGCTCTCAACAAATGTAAGAATGGCAAAGCAGCTGGCTTGGATGATCTACGGATGGAACAAATCAAGAACTTTGGTCCAAAAGCAAGGTGCTGGAGCTGATGAACAACTGCACTGCATCCTGTCAGATCCCCAAAATCTGGAGGAAAGCAAGAGTCATCGCCATCTTGAAGCCAGGCAAAGACAGTAATGACCCAAAAAGCTACAGACCAATCTCCCTGTTGTGCCACCTCTACAAAGTTTTGGAGATACTCATAGATCTGCATAGAATTATGGAAAACATAGACCCCTGTCTGATTCCACAGCAAGCTGGCTTCAGAAAAGGCAAAAGCTGCACATCGCAAGTGCTGAACCTGACTCAGCACATAGAAGATGGCTTTGAAAGGCAGCAGATCACAGGAGCTGTCTTCATAGACTTGTCAGCAGCCTATGATACTGTGAACCATTGCCTCCTCCTGAGAAAAATGTATAATATCACAAAGGACTACCACCTCACCCGCCTCATAGGAAACCTGCTACAAAACAGGAGCTTTTTTGTTGAGTTCCAGGGCCAGAGAAGCAGATGGCAGAAACAGAAGAACGGCCTGCCTCAGGGGAGTGTGCTTGCTCCATCCATGTTCAACATCTACACAAATGACCAGCCACTGCCAGAAGGGACAGAGAGTTTCATCTATGCTGATGATCATGCCATTACTGCTCAAGCAGGGAGCTTTGAGATGGTTGAACAGAAGCTCTCCGAAGCTCTAGGTGCTCTTACTGCCTATTACAGGGAAAACCAAGTGATCCCTAACCCATCTAAAACACAGACATGCGCCTTTCACCTCAAGAACAGACAAGCACCCCGAACTCTGAGGATTACCTGGGAAGGAATCCCACTGGAGCATTGCAACACACCCAAATACCTGGGAGTCACTTTGGACCGTGCTCTGACCTACAAGAAGCACTGCCTGAACATCAAGCAAAAAGTGGGTGCTAGAAACAACATATGAAAGCTGACTGGCACAACCTGGGGATCACAACCAGACACAGTGAAGACATCTGCCTGTGCTATGCTACTCTGCTGCTGAGTATGCATGCCCAGTGTGGAACACATCTCACCACACTAAAACAGTAGATGTGGCTCTTAATGAGACATGCCGCATTATCACAGGGTGTCTGCGCCCCACACCACTGGAGAAATTACACTGCTTAGCCGGTATTGCACCACCTGACATCCGCCGGGAAGTAGCAGCCAATAGTGAAAGGACCAAGGCAGAGACATCTCCAGCTCATCCCCTGTTTGGGTATCAGCCAGCACGTCAACGACTTAAATCAAGACATAGTTTTCTTAGATCTACAGAGACACTCGCTGGAACACCCCAGCAAGCGAGAGTCCAAAAGTGGCAGGCCCAAACCCAGCACCTCAATTCATGGGTGATACCAGATGAGAGACTCCCCCCTGGGCACTCAGAAGACTGGGCGACTTGGAAGGCGCTGAACAGACTGCGCTCTGGCACCACGAGATGCAGAGCCAATCTTAAGAAATGGGGCTACAGGGTAGAATCCTCGGCATGCGAGTGTGCGGAGAAGAACAAACCACTGACCACCTGCTGCAATGCACCCTGAGCCCTGCCACATGCACAAGGGAGGACCTTCTTGTGGCAACCCCAGAGGCACTCCAAATGGCCAGATACTGGTCAAAGGACATTTAACCAAATACCAAATTTGCAAAATCTGTGTGTTTTTTCCCCTTTCTTTTTAATCTGTGTGTTTGTTTTGTTCTGTTAGAATTGTAATACAGTGGTTGCTGATGACACGATAAATAAATACCTGAATAAATAAACGCGAAGCTTATTGAACTACAGAAATTGATACTTTGAAAGAAACAGAAGGAAATGAAAAACTTAAAAACACAGTATAGGGTTCAATTTCTCTTTCGGTTCTTATACAAGATTCAGAAACTTTCACAGACTATTCAGTTTCCATTGGACAGTGAAAAAAAATGGGACAATCCTAACTTCGCCAGAGAAGACTATCCAAAGACTTGGGAGCAACCACCATGTCTTGATCCCCTGATCTTTCCTTTTTTTAAAAAAAAAATTCTTTATTAGAAAATTTTTCAAATACATCAAATAAAAACGTCAGGGTGGAGTGGGGTTAAGGGTATTTCAATTATATAAGTTCGTTAAAAAAATTAGTATGGGAGGGGAGTGTGACAGGGTAGGGTCGTTGGGAGAGAGGGTGGGAGAGAGAAGGTAGGAGTTCCCTATCCGATAATTATCTAGAGTTTCAGGGGAGTATGAGATGGATGGGGGGGGGGGGAAAGGGGAGATTTTAGGGGTATTTGACTTCCAACTCCATCTTCTTCGCGTTCTCATTTTCGTTTCTGTTCCATTTTTTTGAGGTTTATCCCTTGTTGTTCCTTTCTATCTCTTAATTTTATTGTTCTACTCTTTTTTTTAGTTGTTCTTGTTCTTGTTATTTTATTTTATTTTATTATTATTATTATTTTATAATAATAATAATAATAATAATAATAATTATTATTATTATTATTATTATTATTATTTTTCCCTTCTGTCTCCATACTTCTATTCATGTAATCCTTTAGTGGGTTCCAGTTTGTTCTTTTAAGTGGGCGTCCATATGTGTCCTTTAGAGCATAGGTTAACATATCCATTTCTTTAATTTCTAGGACTTTTTCTAACCATTCTTCTTCTGATGGTACTTTTTTAGTTTTCCATTTCCTTGCATATACTATCCTTGCTGCCATTGTAAGATATGTGAGCAGTATGTCTTCGTTTGGGCTAAGATCCCATTCTTCTTCGAACATGCCCAGAAGGTAGTGTTCAGCTTTTCCCTGTATCTTACGGTTTAGGATTTTTCCACAAGTCAACGCTAGAAGGAGAACAAAGGCGTCTACTAGGCTGGAGGAGATGGCCCACATACAAAACATCAACGATCAAAAAAGGAGGAATTCTTCAACTGAAGACAAAAGAAGAACTATCGAAAGAATTCAAATCCTTCTCGTGGTTACATTTTTTCCCAACTTAGAGAACATTTCCTCAAAGATCAAAAGAAGGGTTTTATGGAAAAAGACGACTTCTGGGAAAACATCTTACAAAAAGACAAGAAAAATAAAACATCAATATATAATAAAATACTCAAATGGACAACTGAACAAGAATTAATTAAGGATTGTATGACTAAATGGGCAAAAAACATTGGAAGAACTATAATGCTTAAAGAGTGGGAACAGATATGGTCGAGGAAGATCAAATATACATATTCTTCAACATTAAAAGAGAACTGGTACAAAATGTTGTATCGATGGTACATGACACCGCAGAAGCTGGGACAAATGTATAAAAACAACTCCACTAAATGCTGGAAATGCAACAACCAGACCGGAACCTTCTTCCACCAATGGTGGTCTTGCCCAGTAGCTCAGAAATACTGGAAAGAAGTCAATGAAACTTGTGGAAAGATCCCCTGATCTTTCCTGAGAAGCTTCCTGGTGGCATTGTGAGAATGGGTCTTAATTTGCTTTCTGCTTTATTTCTAACAGGTGATGAATGGAAAAGTGAGAATGCGAGGCTTTCCTCAGAAAGGACAGAGTGTGAAGCATTGAAGGTGAATGTTTGGAGCCAAGTTGGGCCAGCGAGCCAAGATGAAAGCCACACGGAAGAGCTGCAAGCCAAACCCTTCGCATTTCTGGTGGGGGACTTCCACAAAATCTCAGTCCAGCAGGAAAGCGAGAAAGACAAAAAGGGAATTGCTCTCCCCAGTGTTCATTGGAGAATTCGCCCTGCGGATGAATCAGATTCAATGTTTACAAAGAGCTTCAGTCAGAGTGGAGACCTGACTGAATGTGAAACGCTTTATGAAGGGACAAGTTCCAACATAGACCTGAATCAGAGTATTTGTGCCGATGAGAGACAGTGTATGAATTCAGATCTTGGTAAGATGCAGCATCTAAGGATCCACAAAGTGGAGAAGTTGTATAAATGCTTGGAATGTGGGAAATGCTTTGGTAGGAGCTGCAATCTCAAGAAACACCAGAGAATCCACACTGGGGAGAAGCCATATCAGTGCTTGGAGTGTGGGAAACGTTTTGGTAAGAGGGACCATCTCAAGCAACACCAGAGAATCCACACTGGGGAGAAGCCGTATAAGTGCTTGGAGTGTGGGAAGTGCTTTGGTCAGAGTGCTAAACTCAAGCAACACCAGATAATCCATACCGGGGAGAAGCCATATCAGTGCTTGGAGTGTGGGAAGTGCTTTGGTCAGAGAACCCATCTCAAGCAACACCAGATAATCCACACCGGGGAGAAGCCATATCAGTGCTTGGAGTGTGGGAAATGCTTTGTTCGGAGAACCCATCTCAAATCACATCAGAAAATTCACACTGGGGAGAAGCCCTATAAATGTATGGAGTGTGGAAAGAGTTTCAGCGACCGGTCCACCTTTGTCAGACATAAGAGCATCCACACCAGAGAGAAAGTCTTCAGCCTGGCTTTACATCAGAGAATCCATGGCAAGAGAAGATGCCACACGAAAATCAGTGCTTGTTGAATATTAGAATGGCTGTGTAAGTCTTTTCACCAAATGCAATGAACAGTCTAGTTACATCTTAAAAAGGAATACTCTATACCAGGCATCCTCGAACTTTTAATGCTGAAGGCCGGTTCACGGTTCCTCAGACTGTTGGAAGGCTGCACGATAGGCTGAAAAAATAGTGAACAAATTACTATGCACACAGAAAAATTTCGATGCTGCATCATACACACAAAAATAAACATACCATATCATATTAAAAACATATAAATACAATAAAACGCATGAAAAACATACATAGCGTCAAGTCTTGATTTCCATACCATATAGTTTTACCACAGTCCTTATTCAAACTCCTAGAGTGAGGTCAAATTCCCTATCACCCTACTCCCCGAATGCCTGTGAACAAAGCAGGTCTTTACCTTTTTCCCGAAAACCAGGAGGGATGGGGCCAGTCTTATGTCATTGGGGAGGGAGTTCCACAGCCGAGGGGCCACCACTGAGAAGGCCCTGCCTCTCATCCCCACCAGTCACACTTGCAAAGGGGGTGGCACCGAGAGCAGGGCCTCCCCAGCAGATCTTAAAGCTCTAGTTGGCTCATAAAGGGAGATACATTGGACCAGAACTGTTTAGGGCTTTATAGGTCAAAGCCAGCACTTTGAATTGAGCCCAGTAGCAAACTGGCAGCCAGTGGAGATGATGTAACGGGGGTTGCATTCTCCCTGTTCACTGCTCCAGTTAGAAATCTGGCTGCCACCCACTGGACAACTTGGAGCTTCCAGACAGTCTTCAGAGGCAGCCCCATGTAGAACACGTTGCAATAGTCTATTCAAAATATGACGAGCATGGACCATCGTGGCCAAGTCTGGCTTCTCAAAAGGTATGGGCAGAACTGGCAAACAAGTTTTAATTGTGCAAAAGCTCCCCTGGGGTTCCAGGCTCAGTGATGAATCCAGGAGAACTCCCAAGCTGCAAACCTGTGCCTTCAGGCGGAGTGTAATCCCATCCAACACAGACTGCAACCCTATACCCTGTACGGCCTTGTGACTGACCAGGAATACCTCCGTTTTGTCTAGATTCAATTTCGGTTTGTCCACCCCCATCCAGACCGTCACAGCTGCCAAGCACCAGTTCAGGACCTGAACAGCCTCCTTAGCAACAGGTGGAAAGCAGTGATAGAGTTTAACATCATCTGCATACAGGTGGCATTGAACTCCAAAACTCCAGATGATCTCCCCCAGCGGCTTCTTGTAGATGTTAAACAACATAGGGGACAGTACTGAGCCCTGCAGGACCCTGCAAGTCAATGGTTGCAGGATCAAACAGGTGTCCCTAGCAACACCTTCTGAGAGCGACCCTCTGGGACAGACAGGAGCCATTACAGAACACTGGAGCCACTATAGCTACTCCAAACCCCATTCCCTCAAGCCGTCTTGGAAGGATACCATGGTCTATGGTATCGAAGGCCGCTGAGTGGTCTAATACAACCAACAGAGATACACTCCCCCTGTTCATGTATAAATATGTGAGAGGAAGCCACAGGGAGGAGGGAGCAAGCTTGTTTTCTGCTTCCCTGGAGACCAGGACGTGGAACAATGGCTTCAAACTACAAGAGAGCAGATTCCATCTGAACATGAGGAAGAACTTCCTGACTGTGAGAGTCGTTCAGCAGTGGAACTCTCTGCCCCAGAGTGTGGTGGAGGCTCCTTCTTTGGAAGCTTTTAAACAGAGGCTGGATGGCCATCTGTTGGGGGTTATTTGAATGCGATGTTCCTGCTTCTTGGCAGGGGGTTGGACTGGATGGCCCATGAGGTCTCTTCCAACTCTTAGATTCTATGATTCTATGATTCAGTTCCCTATGCAGATCATTCACTAAGGAGACCAAAGCTGTTTCATTTACCTCCTCTGCCAAACCCCCGGCTTCCTTTATCAGCCAGGATGGGCAGGGATAAAGGGCGCATGTGGTCGCCTTCACCTCTCCAAGGATCCTGTCCACAGCCTCTGGTTGCACAAATTGAAATGAATCCATTAAAACCGGACAACAGGATTTAATAACCTCCTGACCATTCAAAACAGCTCAGTGGATGATTCCTTGCAGACGCAATGTTGGCCACAATAAGAGATTTTCTTGTGGCCTCCACTGCCGTGGCATTAATCCTTATAAAGACATATACCCTTTTTTGATCTAACTCGCTGTGAGTTGAATGCCACATGTGCTCTAGCCTCTGTCTCTCACACTTCATTGCTGCCATCTTGTTGAAACAAGGAGCTGATTTAGCTCTGCTATGTGGGATGCGACGCTCCAGAGACATTGTGCCTATTGCCCTAGTCATCTCCCCATTCCAGAATGATCAGAGCCTCAACAAGATCACCTACTAAGGTGATGGGAAACTCCCCAAGAGCCATCAGGAATCCATCCGGAAACATAAGCTTCCAGGGCAGACAATTTTAATTGGTCCTCCACCCTTGCAGAGGTCTGGGGATGCAGTCCGTCCAAACCTGACCACGTGGTTGTCAGTCCATAGCAACAGAGTGATTTTCAGTTCCTCCATACCGCCACCTTGTCCCATCCCTAGCAGATAACCAAATCCAGTGTGTGCTCGGCTCTTTGGGTGCGGCCAAATACCACTTGGGACAGCCCCATAGTGACCCTGAAGTCCTGGGCCACTCCCAACAGGGTGCTCTCTGCATGGATGTTGAAGTCCCCCATTACTATAAGCCGTTCGGACTCCAACGCCAGACCCGAAATCACCCTGGCTAGCTAGAGACTAGTCCAGCAGGGTGGTCGGTACACTAGCAGAATTCCTATTCCATACTGATCATGGACACACTCAAATGTGGTTGACTGTGGGATGGAGCACCTGGTCAACGAGATGGAATGTCTATAGATCACTATGACCCCACCTCTCCGCCCTCCAGATCTAGGCTGGTGCTGCACAGAGTAGCCTTGTGGACAAAGCTGGAAGAGATTAACCCCCACAGCCTCATCCAACCAGGTGTCCGTTACGCATGCCAGGTCTGCACACTCATCCAGGATTAGGTCCTGCGTGACTGCTGTTTTTCCATTTACAGGTCTGATGTTCAACAGCCGCACTCTCAGTCCAGAGGGCCCACCATCCTTGGTATCCAAGTTTACCATGGCAGGGAACCATTTTGGAATCATAATTACTCTCTGTCTTTCCCTAGGACAAATTAATTTGGGTCTCCCATTCCTTTATTTCCCCCTCTCCAATATTGCTTCTATGGGGGCTCCCTAGTCAAGGGAACTCCCCTCTCCCTCCAGGTAAAGGTAAAGCTTTTCCCCTGACATTAAGTCCAGTCGTGTCTAACTCCGGGGTTGATGCTCATCTCCATTTCTAAGCTGAAGAGCCGGCATTGTTAGTAGACACCTCCAAGGTCATGGGGTCGGCATGACTGCATGGAGCACCATTACCTTCTTGCCAGAGCGGTACCTATTGACCTATTCACATTTGCATGTTTTCAAACTGATAGGTTGGCATAAGCTGGATTCAAACCTGCAGCCTTTTGGTCAACAAGTTCACCAGCTCATTGAATCATAGAATCATAGAATCAAAGAGTTGGAAGAGACCTCATGGGCCATCCAGTCCAACCCCCTGCCAAGAAGCAGGAATATTGCATTCAAATCACCCCTGACAGATGGCCATCCAGCCTCTGTTTAAAAGCTTCCAAAGAAGGAGCCTCCACCACACTCCGGGGCAGAGAGTTCTACTGCTGAATGGCTCTCACAGTCAGGAAGTTCTTCCTAATGTTCGGATGGAATCTCCTTTGCTGTAGTTTGAAGCCATTGTTCCGTGTCCTAGTCTCCAGGAAGCAGTAAAACAAGGTTGCTCCCTCCTCCCTGTGGCTTCCTCTCACATATTTATACATGGCCATCATGTCTCCTCTCAGCCTTCTCTCCTTCAGGCTAAACATGCCCAGCTCTTTAAGCTGCTCCTCATAGGGCTTGTTCTCCAGACCCTTGATCATTTTAGTCTCCCTCCTCTGGACACATTCCAGCTTGTCAACATCTCTCTTGAATTGTGGTGCCCAGAATTGGACACAATATTCCAGGTGTGGTCTAACCAAAGCAGAATAGAGGGGTAGCATGACTTCCCTAGATCTAGACACTATGCTCCTATTGATGCAGGCCAAAATCCCATTGGCTTTTTTTCTGCCGCCACATCACATTGTTGGCTCATGTTTAACTTGTTGTCCACGAGGACTCCAAGATCTTTTTCACACGTACGGCTCTCGAGCCAGGCCTTGTCCCCCATTCTGTATCTTTGCATTTCATTTTTTCTGCCTAAGTGGAGTATCTTGCATTTGTCACTGTTGAACTTCATTTTGTTAGTTTTGGCCCATCTCTCTAATCTGTTAAGATCGTTTTGAATTCTGCTCCTGTCCTCTGGAGTATTGGCTATCCCTCCCAATTTGGTGTCGTCTGCAAACTTGATGATCCTGCCTTCTAACCCTTCATCTAAGTCATTAATAAAGATCCTGAGCAGGACCGGGCCCAGGACGGAACCCTGCTTGTGGCACTCCATCGTCACTTCTTTCCAGGATGAAGAGGAAGCATTGGTGAGCACCCTCTGGGTTCGTCCATTTAACCAATTACAGATCCACCTCACTGTGGTTTTGCCTAGCCCACATTGGACTAGTTTCCTTGCCAGAAGGTCATGGGGGACCTTGTCGAAGGCCTTACTGAAATCCAGGTACGCTACATCCACGGCATTCCCCGCATCTACCCAGCTTGTAGCTCTATCGAAGAAAGAGATCAGATTAGTCTGGCATGACTTGTTTTTGATAAATCCATGTTGACTATTAGCGGTGACTGCATTTGTTTCTAAGTGTTTGCAGACCGCTTCCTTAACAATCTTTTCCAGAATCTTGCCCGGTATCGATGTGAGGCTGACCGGACGGTAGTTGTTTGGGTCATCCTTTTTAGGATGTTCCGAATCTTTTCCAGAATCTTGCCCGGTATCGACGTGAGGCTGACCGGACGGTAGTTGTTTGAGTCATCCTTTTTTCCCTTCTTGAAGATTGGGACCACATTGGCCCTCCTCCAATCTGCTGGAACTTCTCCCGTTCTCCAAGGACTCTCAAAGATGGTTGCCAATGGTTCCGAAATGACTTCCGCTAGTTCCTTCAATACTCTTGGGTGTAGTTGATCTGGCCCTGGGGACTTGAACTCATTTAGAGTGGCCAGGTATTCCTGGATGACTTGTTTCCCTATTTGGAGTTGGATTTCCCCTAATCTTTCGTCCACTCCATGCTGCTGAGGTTGAGGACAGCTTTTTTTGTGTGAGAAGATTGAGGCAAAGAACGCATTAAGTAGTTCTGCCTTTTCCCTATCCCCTGTCAGCATTGCCCCATCATTGGTTTAACCCACTACACCACTGGTGGCTCCCAGACTAGCAGTCAGCAGCCAATGCCGCAGGACGAGCGGTGGACAGTGCCGATGGCAGGCAGATCAGTGCTGGCAGCAAAAGCGAACATGCCAGCCAGGGGACCCACCGGAGGCAGATGTAACAGGAAGCTGAATGCCAAGTGCTAAAGAACTGCAAAAACACCGTCATCTTGCCATCACAGCATCCTGAACAGCTGCCGAAGACCATCGATGGAAACAGCCACATGGAAAAAAAGCCGGATGCAATTGAAAAACTCTGACTGTAAGCCTTGATTAGGAAGTGTGTGACTCCCAAAAGTACCATAACATTGGGAGCCTCCAGCTGGGACAAGTGTGTTGGGAGTGAATACCTGGGCAGGATTTCAGAAGTGAGACTAGGGTTCAAATTTCTACTCTCTGTGAGAACTCTTGGGCAAGTCACATTCTCTCAGCCTCTGTAGAAGGCGGGGCAACCCCTCTACCGAAACAAATGTTGTCACAACAACCTACTCTAGGATGGCCAAAAGTCGGAAACAATTTGGGGGAACTCAACAATTTCAAAAATACAAATGCCCTAAATCACCAGATCCCATCTGACCTTGGAAGATAAGCAGGTTTAGCCCCGGTTAGGTCTTGGATGGGAGACCAACAACAAAGCCCAAGGGTCCTGGGCTCTATTTTTGAGGAGGAACTGACAAAAGGACCTCTGAGTTGCTTCTTACCTAAGAAGTAGGCTTGGGCAATCCATGGTTCTAAATGTTTCTAAAGTACTTTTAAAACTAAAGTTCTGGTGGTGAAAATTTCAGAACTCTAACAAAACTTTCAAAATGTAATTATTATTTCATTATTGGTGATTTTAAAGACAGAACCAATTAGGAACTGCCATTTATTATGAAATTTTGAGAGTTTTGTTAGAGTTCTGAAATTTTCACCACCAGAACTTTAGTTTTGTAACTACTTTAGAACCATTTAGAACCATGGATTGCCCAAGCCTACTAAGACACCTTGTAATTCATGGGGCCACATAATCCTATTGAAAGCACATGACACACCTTAACACTAAATACCCTGAAAGCAGTTGATGTGAGCTATCTTGGAAACTAAGCAGGGTCTGCCTTGGTTTGCACTTGGATGGGAGACCGACAGGGAGTCCAAAGTGCTGGGGGCTTAATTGCAGAGGAAAACCACCTTCTTTGCCTAAGAAAACCCTTTGCAATTCAGGGGAACATCATGAATTTACAGGCACACGTTTGATAAAGAGCAGACAGAGAGGAGATTGAAATGACAAGGAAAAAGCCATTTCTGAACATTTTACAGACTAAAAGAACGATGGAAATGTTAACCAAAATACAAGAACAAATACATTTTTCAAAACCAAAGTAATAAATATTCAAGAATAAATCATTGTGTATATAAGAACAATGGAGATGTGTTACCAAAAATACAAGAATAAATAAAAGAATCATAACACAAAACAAAATAATAAATAAAAATTCTAGAATTGAGGAGACATAAAATAAAAAAAACCCCAAAATAATAAAGAAAAATGCAAGAATACATAATGTAATAAATCAGTCCTTATTTGCACTTCTTATGGATAAGATGGGAAAGGTACTAGATGAAAACATGGTTGGGAAAAGCGTTTCCTCCCAGCTTCAGAAGCCACGTGTTTCCCAGGCTCTGCTCTTCCAGTGTTTTGGACTTCAGTTCCCAGAATTCCTGCTCCTTGTCCAAGGAAGCGAAGGCTTCTGGGAGTTGGAGTCCAAAAGCCTGGAGGACCAACGGCTGCCTGAAGGCAAACCTTCGAGATTTGGAACTACAGGTGGCCAGAGAGGACTTCCTGGAGTGTTTTGTTTTGCCCGGATGTGGGTTGTGTCCCCCTCTTCCTGGTTGGGCTTCTCCTCCAAAAGAGGCTTCTTGGGAAACTCGTGCCTTTAGCTTTTCTGTCTTGGAGGATTTTGCAGGAAAAGGTGAAACATCTGAGCTTGAGTTCTTGGATTTAGATGGAAGGAACTGGAGGAATGTAGGTGAGTGAAGACAGAGGAAGGAGAGGAAAGAAAAGGAGGTTTTGATGGGAATTGTTATCCCTCCTCCTTTGGGAGCAGGAGGAGGAAGAGCAGGATTATTATTATTATTACTATTATTACTATTATTATTATTAGGTTCTTGTAGGTTTTTTCAGGCTATAGGGCCATGTTCTAGAGGCATTTCTCCTGACGTTTCGCCTGCATCTATGGCAAGCATCCTCAGAGGTAGTGAGGTCTGTTGGAACTAGGACAATGGGTTTATATATCTGTGGAATGCTGGGGTGGGGCCAAGAGCTCTTCCCTGCTGGAGCTAGGTGTGAATGTTTCAACTGACCACCTTCATTAGCATTTGAAGGCCTGGCTGAGCCTGGGAAAATGTTTTGTTGAGAGGTGTTAAGATGTGCCTGGTTGTTTCCTCTCTGCTGTTTTGCTGTTGTAATTTTAGAGTTTTTTAATACTGGTAGCCAGATTTTCCCAGGCTCAGCCAGGCCTTCAAATGCTAATGAAGGTGGTCAGCTGAAACATTCACACCTAGCTTCAGCAGAGATCTCTTTGCCCCACCCCAATCATTCCACAGATATATAAACCCATTTTCCTATTTCCAACAGACCTCACTACCTCTGAGGATGCTTGCCATAGATGCAGGCGAAACGTCAGGAGAAATGCCTCTAGAACATGGCCCTATAGCCCGAAAAAACCTACAAGAACCTAGTGATTCCAGCCATGAAAGCCTTCGACAATACATTATTATTATTATTATTAACTTTATTTGTATCCCGCTAGCATCTCCCGAAGGACTCGATGCGGCTTACAAAGGCCAAGGCCTCAAAACACAACATAAAAATACACAACCTAAAGCAAATTAAAAACAGTTAAGCAATATTAACAACAACAATAAACAATACATCAAGACACTATAAAAACTGGGCCGAGCCAGAGTAATGGGTACAGGATTAAAAGTGCCGATGTGACAGGGGATATGTAAGGATTATAGGGTAAGTGCAGTGTGCGGTGTGCAGCAATCTTAGCTCTACTAAAGTGCTTCTGGGACTTGTTATTGGAGATTCCTAATCTGGAAGGGCACATCGGAACAGCCAGGTCTTCAAGTTCTTTCTAAAGACTGCCAATGTAGGGGCCTGTCTAAGATCTTTTGGGAGGGTGTTCCAGAGTCAGGGGGCCACCACAGAGAAGGCCCTGTCTAGTGTCCCCACCAAGTGCGGAATCACAAGCAGGGCCTCTCCAGATGAACGAAGTGAACGTGTGGGTTCATAGACGGAGACGCGGTCACGCAGGTAGGATGGTCCCAAATCGTTTAGGGCTTTGAAGGTAAGCACCTGCACCTTAAATTGGGCTCGGAAAATAAACGGCAGCCAATGGAGCTCCTTGAACAGGAGGGTTGACCTCTCTCTGTAAGGGGCCCCAGTTAAGATCCTAGCTGCTGCCCGCTGGACCAGTTGGAGCCATTTTCAAGGGCAGCCCCACGTAGAGCACATTACAGCAATCCAATCTAGAGGTGACCAAGGCATGGACCACCCCGGCCAGATAATCCGTCGAGAGGTACGGTCGCAGTTGGCGCACGAGTCTCAATTGTGCAAAAGCCCTCCCGGACACCGCCGACGCCTGAGCCTCAAGCGTAAGCGATGAATCCAAGAGGACTCCCAAACTGCGGACCTGTGACTTCAGGGGGAGTGTAACCCCGTCCAACACAGATTGCCACCCTATACCCCGATCCGGTTTGCGATCGACCAGGAGGACCTCTGTCTTTTCTGTGGTTACTTCTTCAAAAGCCAGTTCCATTCCAGCCCTGCATTTTTGCTTTCATAGTTCTTCCTCTTTAACATCTCAATGTTGTGTTATATTTTTTTTTTCCTTCCAGTTCGCCAGATAGAAAGCTCCATGCGGATGTCTAGATTGCTGCAGTAGTGTCTAGCATTTCCCACCATTTCAGGCTACAATCCAAGCATGAAAATGGAGACTCGAGAAGACCTTACAAATCATTTTCCAGGGCAGGTACCACGGGAAGCGAGAGGGAGCTGCCATGTTGGAACGACGGAGGCATTCCTGCCAAGGAGACCAGCAGAGGTGAAACAGGAGCCGGACAAAGACTCACTTCAGCAGTGGGAAACCCAATGGCAGGAGTTCCTGAAGAACGTGGAAGGCCCTCCCTCGAACTGGGGGGCCTCTGAGTTGAGGGAGGAGCCGTGGGATGACGCCAAAGCCTTCCTGGCCTCCTTCGAGCAAGTGGCCCAAGCCTGCCGGTGGCCCAAGGAAGAGTGGGTGTCCCGGCTCCTGCCAGCATTGAGCGGAGAGGCCAAGCGGGCCTTCACCGGCCTGGAGGCTGAAGGCAGGGAGGATTATGGGAAAGTGAAGGCTGCCATCTTGCATGGGGACACCATGCGGCGGGAGGAGCAACGGCAGTGTTTCCGGCATTTCTGCTACCGGGAGGCCGAGGGGCCGAGAGGGGCTTATGGCCAGCTTCAGGAACTGTGTTGCCGATGGCTGAAAGCTGAAAGGCATTCAAAGGAGCAGATCCTGGAGCTCCTAATCTTGGAGCAGTTTTTGGCCATCCTGCCTCCAGAGATAGAGGCCTGGGTCAAGGAATGTGGTCCAGAGACTTGCTCCCAGGCAGTAGCCTTGGCGGAGGACTTCCTCCAGAAGCAGCGAGCGGCCAAGAGTCAGGCAAACAAGGTGAGGATCAATCATTGGGTTCAAGGCTGCTTTTTGCAAGGTGCCAACAAATCATATTCAATTATCAAGCCAGGGTAGCAGTGTGATTGAAGTGGAGTAAGCAAAATGTAGCCTGTATGAGGCTATATTTGAGCCTTCTTATATATCCAAGCACCTCCTCTGCCCCAATAGTTAACTCTCGGTTTACTTTGTGGTTTTAAAAGGGCCTGTTTTGTGCCTGAAACAGCCATGGAAGGAGAGAAACACATTTCCCATAAGGAGATGAGGGATATTGAGTTTTTAATTTAAGAAAAAGTTGAAATACAGCGGGGGTGAGCAGTGCCCTGCAAAGACCAACTGCAGCCCCCATCAAATACACAGGCAGTAGTTTTAATGTGGGATTGTGCCTTGCAAGATCGGGATTCAACTCCTTTTTGTTCCATGAAATGCATTGTATGACCATGGGCTAGTTATTTTCTCTGGTCATTACCTATCTCACAAATACTTTGAGGACCATGTAGAGCAGAGCAAAGCCATATACGTGAGATATATGTTTGGTTAACAAGTGATACATATTTTAGGTGCCGTTAGAGGAAGAGGAGAGAGTGGGTTCCCCTGAAGCTGTCCACGCCCTGCCTGAGATGGAGCAGAAGAAGCTTCGTGTGGAGACGAAACAGGAAGATGACGATGGGGATGCTGGATCCATGGGTAAGAAGAGTGGCTTGTTTGTGTCCTTGGATGTTGGGGGTGTTCTTCCTAGATTAAGAACAGCATTTTGGCTGCTTCTCCCCTGAATAGGGCCTTCCCATCGTCCTTTGAGTAGTCTTAAACACAAGGGGATTGAAAGTTGTAGTAACTGGAAGGCCACAGTTTCCCATTTCCTGCATGGGCCTAGAGACATAATTTTTCCTTAAATGTAAGTAAGTGAAATAATAGATATAGATTCTGCTGTTCTGGATGCCGTAAAATACTTGTAATATATTGGGGGTCATGGGGGAGACTCCACATTTCCTGAGAGGATGTGTGAGCATAGTTGCCCTCTTAGTTTGTGGCAAAGTCTTGTACACTTAAATCTAAAGCTCAGATTGAACCTACTTGAAGAGTATCTCTTTTCGTTACTAAGTAAATTTTCCCAGTTCTCATTTATATATATATGAGAAGGATCGGTCCCCGTAATACTGGGATGGAAAACAAATATCCATGTGGGGATTTGTAAAAAGGCACCATGATGTGATGGGTTGACTGGAAAGGGGTGTGTCGGCAGCTGAGTGGCTGGGCATGTCAGGGGCCAGAGTTCTGATTGACTGCTGCCTCTGGCGTGCTGCTGAGACAAACAGTTTTAACTGCCACTTTCATCTTGGAGAGTGAAGAGAACGCTGACTGGAAACAGCCAGGATGGAAATGGCTGCCAACACTCTGAAGCCTGATCATTTCTAAGGCATGGACTATGCCTTGGTCTCAAGGAATGCCATTCACCATGTTCAGCATTTTAGTGTTTGCACTAGAACAGATAGTGCATAAAGTTCACCTGACCCAGCCCTGTGTGCCAAGAGTAGTCACAGGGAGAGCACTCAAGTTAAGAATCAAATGGTGAGAAGACCCATGTAGCCGACTGACAGCTTGACTAAAGCCAGAACCAACAAACAGATTAAGATCAGTAATCCTATTGGGCCATCCAGCAGCATCCACCTTAGCAGTATACGAACATCTAATCCATAGATGCAGGCGAAATTTCAGGAGAGAATGCTTCTAGAACATGGCGATATAGCCCAAAAAACCTACAACAACCCCCTAATCCATCTTCTTCAGGAAGACCTAACTTATGCCCCCAAGCCAAGCTACTCTCAGGCTAAAGAGTTGTATTTAATTGTCTGTTGTCTAAAGGCATCAAACAGTTATTGTGTAAAGCAGGAGTCCTCAAACTTTTTAAACAGAGGGCCAGGTCACAATCCTCCAAACTGTTGGAGGGCTGGATTATAATTTGAAAAAGTATGAATGAATTCCTATGCACACTACACATATCTTATTTGTATTGCAAAAAACACTTTAAAACAATACAATAATTAAAGTGAAGAACAATTTTAACAAATATAAACTTAAAAGTAATTCAATGGGAAGTGTGAGCCTGCTTTTGGCTGATGAGATAGGATTGTTGTTGTTGTTGTGTGCTTTCAAGTCTTTTCAGACTTAGGTTGACCCTGAGAGAGGACTGGGTAAATGACCTTGGAGGGCCGTATCCGGCCCTCGGGCCTTAGTTTGAGGACCCCTGGTCTAAAGCATCAAACCTCACAATCTCTGAGGATTCTTGCCACAGATACAGGCGAAACGTCAGGAGAGAATGCTTCCAGAATCTACAACCCATCAAACAGTTGCCATATGTAAAGCTGCCTTGAGTCCCCTTCGGGGTTGAGAAAGGTGGGATATAAATAAAATAAATAAATAAATACACCAGGTTAATGGGCCCACTGAAGAAAAGAGCCTTAAGAGATACTTACATTGGCTACGGGAATTCTGGAACAAGTTATCCACCCATTGCCCTATTTTAATTAAAATGGGAATACAAGCTCCTTGTAGATCAAAAGAAAGGGCAACATGAACACAACACCAGGGCTCTACCGCTGAATGCTTCTTTCAACAACACTAAAACCTTTTGGCAGCTTGTATCAGGAGCCCTACTTTCTCACTCCAAGTTGTGTAATCCCAGCACAGCTATATGAAGGTCATAGAATCATAGAGTTGGAAGAGACGTCGTGGGCCACCTATCCAACCATCTGCCAAGAAGCAGGACAATCGTGTTTTAGATCATTTTAGATCTATCTTCACCTTAAACTAGATTCTGAAAAACACCAGGATGCCAATTTTCTGGACTTGCCTTATTGGGACCCAATGTCTTTTGACATTATTCTGGACTTAATCCACCAGTTGAAGAATGGTAAAACCCCAGGTATTGATCATGTCCCCATTGAACTCATTAAAATTAATAAAGATTGGTGGGGCACCTTTACGAGCCATCCTATTCACAAAGATCAGTAACACAGGCAAAATTCCTGTTAGCTGGAAGCAAGCCATTGTGGTTCCAGTTTATAAGAAAGGGTCACCCAGTGATGCAGGGAACTACAGACCAATCAGCCTACTTTCAATAATGCGAAAACTCATATCTGTGTATGGGACTTTCTTCCCTCTTGGAATCAAACAGCACAATCTCCGAGGCACAAGCAGCATTTAGAAATAACTATTCAACTATTGATCATTGCTTAGTGCTCTCTCTTCTTGCTGAGAAACTTGTCCAAATGCTACAGGGTAAGCTGTTTGTGGCCTTCATGGACTTCAAATCAACATTTGATTCAATCTCTAGACATAAACAATGGGGGAAATGGACAAGATAAAATCCTTCTATGCCTTATTAAGGCCCTGTATAGTGGACAGTAAGCTATAGATCATTTATTTTCCCCAAGTGCCTTGAGTATACATTATACTGGGCCTCTCCATGAAGCAAATTATCTTGAGAACTCAACTGTGGCGAAATATCGCTGCCTATTCTCCAAGGCTAGGTGCAATGTGTTCCCATCCAAAGTGTTTTGAGGTAGATTTCGGGTGTCCCATACAAGGCAAGACCTTGCCCATGTAGTAACCAAGATGTTGAACGTATATATCAGAACTTACTGTTCTGCACTTTTTACAAGTAGGCTCAGCTACGTATTATTAATCCACTATTGAGCAATCTACCCAGTAGATCAGCTCAATTCTCCGTCCTTCTCACCCCGAAGGGGACTCAGAGCATCTCACAAAAAAGGCACAATTTGATGCCACATATAAATATAAATACATAGAATAAAACAAAAAATATACAGTGGGTTGTTGTGAGTTTTCTGGGCTGTAGGGCCATGTTCCAGAAGCACACACCCCTGACATTTCACCCACATCTATGGCAGGCTTGGCTGATTGCTGCCTGGGGGATCCTTTGTTGGGAGGTGTTAACCTGCCCTGATTTATTCTTGTCTGGTATTCCTCTGTTTTTTGAGTGTTCCTCTTTACTTACTTACTGGTAGCCAGATTGTGTTCGTTTTCATGGTTTCTTCCTTTCTGTTGAAATTGGCCACATGCTTGTGAATTTCAAAGGCTTCTCTGCATAATCTGACATGGTAGTTGTTAAGAGTGGTCCAGCATATACATTAAAACCAAAGATTTAAAAAATCTCAATCTTAAAACCAATTAATTAAAACCACACAATCCAAAGGCATTATCCAGGAGCCATTCCAGTAGTCAGGTAGCCAGGATAAGACTACTTCCTGTATTAGAGTCAGGTTGAAACTTGCCTTGTATATATTTGCAGTATTTTTACCCTTGTTCATATGCATTTAGGACTGAATCATAGAATCACAGAAAAATAAAGTTGGAAGAGACCACATGGGCCATCTAGTCCATTTCCCTGCCATGCAAGAAAAGCACATTCAATGTACTTGTTGTGCCTTTAAGCGGTCTTATCAGTTTATGAATCTGTTGTGCACTTTTTTTGGTGAGCAAACTGGGTTTTAGACCATAATAAAGATTAATTGATTAATTGATTAAATAACTTGTTGTGCCTGATGGAGTATAATAAATAAATGTGAAGCTTATTGAACAATAGAAATGAATATTTTGAAAGAAACAGAAGGAAATGAAAAACTTAGAAAAACAGTATAGGGTTCAATTTCTCTTTCGGTTCTTATTCAAGATTCAGAAACTTTCACAGACTATTCAATTTCTATTGGTCAGTAAAAAAAAAAAATTGGACAATCCTAACTTTGCCAGAGAAGAATGTCCAAAGTCTTGGGAGCAACCACCATGTCTTGATCCCCTGATCTTTCCTGGGAAGCTTCCTGGTGACATTGTGAGAATGGGCCTTAATTTGCCTTATGCTTTATTTCCAACAGGTGATGAATGGAAAAGTGAGAATGAGGGACAATTGGGTGAGGATTCCTCAGAAAGGAAAGAGTGTGAAGCACTGAAGGAGAATGTTTGGAGCCAAGTTGGGCCAGAGAGCCAAGATGAAAGCCACACGGAAGAGCTGGAAGCCAAACCCTTCCCATTTCTGGTGGGGGACCTTCACAGAATCTCAGTCCAGCAGGAAAGCGAGAAAGAAAAACATGGAATTGCTTTCCCCAGTGTTCTTAGTAGAATTCGCATTGCGGATGAATCAGATTCAATGTTTACAAAGAGCTTCAGTCAGAGTGGAGACCTGACTGAATGTGAAACGCTTTATGAAGGGACGAGTTCTAACACAGACCTGAATCAGAGTATTTGTGCAGATGAGAGACAGTCTATGAATTCAGATCTTGGTAAGATGAAACATCCAAGGATCCAAAAGGGTGAGAAGCTGTATAAATGTTTGGAGTGTGGGAAATGCTTTGATCAGAGTGCTAATCTTAGGAAACACCAGATAATTCATACTGCCGAGAAGCCGTATCCGTGCTTGGAGTGTGGGAAATGCTTTGGTAGGAGCGACAGTCTTAAGCAGCACCAGAGAATCCACACTGAGCTGAAACCATATCAGTGCTTGGAGTGTGGGAAATGCTTTGGTTGTAAGACCTACCTCTTAAGACACCAGATAATCCATACCAGGGAGAAGTCGTATCCGTGCTTGGCGTGTGGGAAATGCTTTGGTCAGAGAGACCATCTCAAGCAACACCAGGTAATCCACACTGGGGAGAAGCCATATCAGTGCTTGGAGTGTGGGAAATGCTTTGGCCGGAGTGACAGTCTCAAGAAACATCAGATAATCCACACTGGGGAGAAGCCGTATCAGTGCTTGGAGTGTGGGAAATGCTTTGGTCAGAGTGCTAACCTCAAGAAACACCGGAGAATCCACACCGGGGAGAAGCCATATCAGTGCTTGGAGTGTGGGAAGTGCTTTGGTCGGAGAGCCCATCTCAAATCACATCAGAAAATTCACACTGGGGAGAAGCCCTATGAATGTATGGAGTGTGGAAAGAGTTTCAGCGACCGGTCTACCTTTGTCAGACATAAGAGCATCCACACCAGAGAGAAAGTCTTCAGCCAAAGTACCAGCCTGGCTTTACATCAGAGAATCCATGGCAAGAGAAGATGTCACACAAAAATCAGTGTTTGTTGAATATCAGAATGGCTGTGTAAGTCTTTTCACCAAATGCAATGAGCAGTCTAGTTGCATCTTTAAAAGGAATACGCTATACCAGGCATCCTCAAACTTTTTATGCAGAGGGCCAGTTCACCGTCCCTCAGACTGTTGGAAGGCCGCACTATAGGTTGAAAAAATTGTGAACAAATTCCTATGCACACAGCACAGAACTTATTTATTGTCATTATACATTGTATGAGGGTTGAATGAAAAATAATACCTCCACCTTCGTAATTCCTCAACAGATGGCAGTATTGGTATGCGGCAGGTACTGGTTTAATCAGTAGACTCTCCTCTACAGTTCCATTTTGGCGGGAAGCCTTAGCATTGAACGGTTGTGTTGTTAAAGTGCAAAGTATGGAACCCTGCACAGACCGTCCATCAATGTGACAGATTGATTCAGGACGATCGTCACATCACTCAGAGAGAAATTTCAAGCATAATCAACATTTCACAAGAATGTGTGGGTGACATTATTGCTTTGCTTGGCTATCGGAAGATCTGTGCATGATGGGTTCCCAGGATGCTGATGCCTAAAATGAAAGCGCACAGACTTCTTCCATGACGGATTCAGATAACATGTTCATCATTGGCAAAAATGTATCCAATTGTCTGGTGATTGTGTGGAAAAGTGAATAGTGGTAGTTAAAGAGTGGTAGTCAACATGGATTTATCAAAAACAAGTCATGCCAGACTAATCTGATCTCTTTTTTCGATAGAGTTACAAGCTGGGTAGATGTGGGGAATGCTGTGGATGTAGCGTACCTGGATTTCAGTAAGGCCTTCGACAAGGTCCCCCATGACCTTCTGGCAAACAAACTAGTCCAATGTGGGCTAGGCAATGGATCTGTAATTGGTTA
The DNA here is from genome assembly GCF_025583915.1 of Anolis sagrei ordinatus. NCBI lineage: Eukaryota > Metazoa > Chordata > Lepidosauria > Squamata > Anolidae > Anolis > Anolis sagrei. The sequence continues at coordinate 300,223,071 of NW_026845477.1, forward strand.
AATGGACAAACCCAGAGGGTGCTCACCAATGCTTCCTCTTCATCCTGGAAAGAAGTGACGAGCGGAGTGCCGCAGGGTTCCATCCTGGGCTCGGTCCTGTTCAACATCTTTATTAATGACTTAGATGAAGGGCTAGAAGGCAGGATCATCAAGTTTGCAGACGACACCAAATTGGGAGGGATAGCCAATACTCCAGAGAACAGGAGCAGGATTCAAAACGATACTGAGAGATTAGAGAGATGGGCCAAAACTAACAAAATGAAGTTCAACGGGGACAAATGCAAGATACTCCACTTAGGCAGAAAAAACGAAATGCAAAGATACAGAATGGGGGACGCCTGGCTCGAGAGCAGTACGTGTGAAAAAGATCTTGGAGTCCTCGTGGACAACAAGTTAAACATGAGCCACCAATGTGATGTGGCAGCAAAAAAAGCCAATGGGATTTTGGCCTGCATCAATAGGAGCATAGTGTCTAGATCCAGGAAGTAATGCTACCCCTCTATTCTGCTTTGGTTAGACCACACCTGGAATATTGTGTCCAATTCTGGGCACCACAGTTCAAGAGAGATATTGACAAGCTGGAATGTGTCCAGAGGTGGGCGACTAAAATGATCAAGGGTCGAGAACAAGCCCTATGAGGAGTGGCTTAAAGAGCTGGGCATGTTTAGCTTAAAGAAGAGAAGGCTGAGAGGAGATATGATAGCCATGTATAAATATGTGAGAGGAAGCTACAGGGAGGAGGGAGCAAGCTTGTTTTCTGCACAGGGAACAATGGCTTCAAACTACAAGAAAGGAGATTCCATCTGAACATGAGGAAGAACTCCCTGACTGTGAGAGCCGTTCAGCAGTGGAACTCTCTGCCCCAGAGTGTGGTGGAGGCTCCTTCTTTGGAAGCTTTTAAACAGAGGCTGGATGGCCATCTGTCAGGGGTGATTTCAATGCAATATTCCTGCTTCTTGGCACAATGGGGTTGGACTGGATGGCCCATGAGGTCTCTTCCAACTCTATGATTCTATGATTCTAAGAGCACATTCTAAGGATTATTTTTGTGTTTGGTTTATTAAAATATTCCCATCCAAACCCAAGTAACGAAGGTGGAGGCATTACTTTTTATTCAAACGTCGTACAGCACACATCACAAAAACAAGACAACCATCCCTCCACACTCCAACCACAACTGTACAGCCCCCAGTGCCATATCAATGCAAAAGCATGGAGTTGAATATTGTTACATGTCTAGGACAAAAGCTGTCTCTCAGTCTGTTTGTCCTTATTTTTGTCATCTTGTACCATCTTCTGGCCCATCAACAAACACCTTGTGGTTGGAAAACTAGGATTCCAACCAGAGAAACCCACTGGGTGACCTTGGGCAAGCCCCACTCTCTCAGCCTCAGTGAAAGGTTATGGCCAAGTAGATTTCTTGAATGAAACCTTTGCAAGAAAACACTATGAGAAGCTGGCATTAACATTAGGAAGAATTTCCTGACAGAGCTGCTCAGCAGTGAAATATGCTGCTACCTCTGAGTGTGGTGGAGTCTCTTTTTCTGGAAGTTTTAAAACAGAGGCTTGATGGCCATCATCTGGAATGCTTTGTGTGCTCCTGCATGGAGGAAGTTAGACTGGGTGGCCTTTGGGGTCTCTTCCAACTCTGATTCAATGACTAGGATGCCTCTGCTGTTGGATCCTTCACCACTGCCAGCTTCTCATAGTGGTTTTCTTGAGAATAATAATAATAATAATAATAATAATAATAATAATAATAATAATAATAATCCTTTATTTGTACCTCGCTACCATCTCCCAAAGGACTCGGTGCGGCTTACAAGAGGCCGAGCCCAAATACAACAATAAAAACAACAGCAACAATAACAACACAATAACTCAAAAAAACAAAGCAATAACATTCATCTTCCTTCCAAGTAAATTTCTTGGAAGAACCCTTGCCAAGAAAACACCATGAGAGCTGATAGTGGTGAGGGATCCCTAGACATTGAATCCTAGAGTTGGAAGAGACCCCAAAGGGGTCTAATCAAGTCTAACCTCTTCTACCATGCAGGAGCAAACAATCAAAGCATTCCAGGCAGAAGGCCATCAAGCTTCTGTTGAAAACCTTCCAGAGAAGGAGACTCCACTGCACTCTAGTACCACAACTAGTACCACATACTATTGCTGAAAAGCTCTGCCTGTCAGGAAGTTCTTCCTGATGTTTAGGTGGGATCTTTTTTCCTGTCCTTTTATCCATTATTCTTGTGTCCTAGTCTCCAGAGCAGCAGAAAACAAGTTTGGCCCCTCCTCAATGTAACAGCATTTTGATATGTAAACATGCCTATCTTAACCTTTTCTCCAAGCGAAAAATAACAATGTCCTCATCTACTCCTCACAGGGAATCATAGTTTCCAAACCTTTGATCATTTGGATGGCTTTTCTTTGAACACACTCTAGTTTTCTCAATCTCCACCTTCAGCAAATGTTCTCTAGTGGAAATGCCTCCGCCTGATTGAGTTATAAAAAAATCTATCTGCTGAGTCCCAGGCATAACCAGGGGCTGAACAGGGATTCAGACCCCAGGCTCTTGTCACATTAATTTATTTATTTACTATATTTATACCCCGCCCTTCTCATCCCAAAGCAGACTCAGTGTGGCTTACAAATTGCAGCAAAAAAAAAATCAGTGCTGCATCATACACACAAAAATAAACATACCATATCAAATTATAAAACATATAAATACAATAAACAAGTGAAAAACATACGTAGTACCGAATCTTGATTTCCATACCTTATCGTTTTCCCACAGTCATTATTCAAACTCCTAGATTGAGGTCAAATTCCGTATTACCCTATTCCCCGAACGCCTGTGTACAAAGCAGGTCTTTAACTTTTTCCTGAAGACCAGGAGAGATGGTCAGTCTAATGATTGGGGAGGGAGTTCCACAGCCGAGGGGCCACCACAGAGAAGGCCCTGCCTCTCATCCCCACCGTTGTACTTGCAAAGGGGGTGGGATCGGGAGCAGGGCCTCCCCAGCAGATCTTAAAGCTCTAGTTGGCTCATAAAGGGAGATACGTTTGGACAGGTAAGTTGGACCAGAACTGTTTAGGGCTTTATAGGCCAAAGCCAGCACTGTGAATTGAGCTCAGTAGCAAACTGTCAGCCAGTGAAGCTAACAAAACTGGGGGTTTGTATTCTTCCTGTATGTTGCTCCAGTTAGAAATCTGGCTGCCACTTAGTGGACTACTTGGAGCTTCCGGACAGTCTTCAGAGGCAGCCCCATGTAGTACACCGGGATTGTGGCGCAGCTGGCTGAGTGTCAGCTGCATTAAGATCACTCTGACCAAAAGGTCATGAGTTCGAAGCCAGCCCGGGCTGGAGTGGGTGTCCAGCCATTGTGTAGCCCATTGTCGACCTTTGCAACCTGAAAGACAGTTGCATCTGTCAAGTAGGAAAATAAGGTACCACCTTGTGTGGGAGGCTAAATTTAACTAATTTATGAGGCCATAAAGAAAAAAGACTCCAGGGAATGTGGAATGCGGAAGAACTTCATCGGTGTCGCTGAGGATGATGAAAAGCAGCAGCTCCCGTGGCGGCCAGAAAAAAAAAAGTTAAATAGCCTCGGTGTATTTGTGTGTTAAACGTTGTTTGTCAAACTGGCATTGAATGTTTGCCATATATGTGTTGACTGTAATCCGCCCTGAGTCCCCCGCGGGGTGAGAAGGGCAGAATATAAGAACTGTAAATAAATAATAAATAAATAAACATGTTGTAGTAGTCTATTCAAGATATGACAACCATGGACCATCGTGGCCAAGTCTGGCTTCTCAAAAGGTATGGGCACAGCTGGCAAATAAGTTTTAATTGTGCAAAAGCTCCCCTGGGGTTCCGGGCTCAGCGATGAATCTAGGAGAACTCCCAATCTGCAAACCTGTGCCTTCAGGGAGAGTGTAATCCCATCCAACAGGCTGTAACCCTATACCCTGTACGGCCTTGTCACTGACCAGGAATACCTCTGTTTTGTCTAGATTCATTTTCAGTTTGTCCGTCCTCATCTAGACTATCACAGCTGCCAAGCACCAGTTCAGGACCTGAACAGCCTCCTTAGCAGCAGGTGGAAAGGAGTGATAGAGTTGAACATCATCTGCATACAGATGGCATTGAACTCCAAAACTCCAGATGATCTCCCCCAGCGGCTTCATGTAGATGTTAAACTACAGTACTGAGGGGGACAATAGTAAGCCCTGCGGGACCCCTCAAGTCAATGGTTGCAGGACCAAGCAGGTGTCCCTAGCAACACCTTCTGAGAGCGACCCTCTAGGATGGACTGGAGCCACTACAAAACACTGGAGCCACTATAGCCACTCCCGCAAGGCGTCTCGGAAGTATACCGTGGTCTATGGTATCGAAGGCCGCTGAGGGGTCTAAGAGAACCAACAGATTAACACTCCCCCTTTCAAGTTCCCTATGCAGAACATCCACTAAGGAGACCAAAGCTGTTTCAGTTCCATGTCCTGGCCTAAAGCCAGACTGTGATGCCCATCACACTTCCAAGACTTTGCCCAAAAAGGGAAGATTGGAAACTGACCAAAAGTTGTTCAATTGAGTGGGGTCCAATGATTTTTTTTTCAACAGCAGTTTTATGACAGCCTCCTTTAGGCCTGCTGGAATCTTGGCTTCTCGTTAGGAGGCCTTAACCACCACATTTACCCACTCTGCCAAACCCCTTCTAGCTTCCTTTATCAGCCAGGATGGGCAGGGGTCCAGGACACATGAGGTCGCCCTCACCTCTCCAAGGCTCTTGGTCCAGTGGTTTCTGAGTTCTGTTAATCCCACAAACGAACATTATATTTTTATTTATATAGACTAGCTGTACCCGCCACGCATTGCTGTTGCCAACCTTTCCTCCCTCTTTCTCTCCTTCCTCTGCTCCCTCTTTCCTTCCTTCTCTTTTCTTCTTCCTTCCCTCTCTACCTCTTTCCTTCCTTCCCCCCTTTTATTTTCCTTCCTCTTTCTCTCATTTCTTCCTTCTCTGCCTCTTTCCTTCCTTCCTTCGCTCTTTGCATCCATCTCTCTTTCCTTCCTTCCTTCTTTTTAAAAATCCAGTTACATTACAAATCTCTTTCTCCCCTTTCTTCCCTCCCTTTTTCTGTATCTTCATTTAGCTTTTTTGTGTTTTTTAGTCTTTTCCACTTTTGGGGGGGGGTGTTATGAGTGATGGTCACTGTCTTTTGGTCCCTGTCTATAGTGTTCAAATTTCATGTCAATTCGTTCAGTCGTTTTTGAGTTACTTTAATCCACAAACAAACATTACATTTTTATTTATGTAGATAAAATCTTAATAAAAGATATTTTTAATTTTTTTAACACATACTATTTATTAAAACATTGTCAGAGGAGTTTCTTCCCTTTTGAGAAAAGAATTTCCTCCCAGCTGTGAAAGCCACGTGTTTCCCAGGCTCTGCTCTTCCAGTGTTTTGGACTTCAGTTCCCAGAATTCCTGCTCCTTGTCGAAGAAAGCAGAGGCTTCTGGGAGTTGAAGTCCAAAAGCCTGGAGGACCAACGGCTGCTTGAAGGCAAACCGTCGAGGTCTCGAACTACAGGTGTCTGGCTAGAGAGGACTTCCTGCCCTGTTGTGGTTTGCAGGCATGTGGAGTAGCGTGTCCTCCTCTTCCTGGTTGGGCTTCTTGGGGAACTCCTGCCTTTGGCTTTTCTTTCTTGGAGGTTTTTAGAGGGAAAGGAGAGAGATCTGAGCCAGAGTTCTTGGATTGAGATGGAAGAAACTGGAAGGAGAAAGGTGAGTGAAGACAGAGGAAGGGAAAGAGAGGAAAGGGAAAGTGGGTCTGATGGGAAATGTTGCCACTCCTCCTTTGGGAGCAGGATGAGGAAGAACAGGGGGGTTGCAACTGCATTGCTAGAGGATGCCTCTCCACTGGAGAAAGAGTGGAGTTCACACCCCTGGCACTGCCCTGGCTCAGTCATGGGGGATCCTGGGAATTGCAGTTTTCCAAGGTCTTTTCCTCCCCAAACTACATTCTATAGCAGGCAGGAACAAACTTAGACCCTCCAGGTATTTTGGACTTCAACTACCATAACTCTTTTAACAGCCTGCTAGCTGTTAGGAATTGTGGAGGTTGAAATCCAAAACTCCTGGAGGGCTGAAGTTTGCCCATGCCTGTTCTGTAGCATTTTATTTATTTATTTATTTATCAATTTTATATACTGCCACTCTCCGAAGGCTCGGGGCGGTTTACAATATACACATGTAATACATTACATTGAGCCCTGGCAGTTAAAACTGCATTTATTCGCCACTGTGGATGCACCCTCGATTATTGTGATCAACTTTTTAAAGACGATAGCTGCTTTGGGTCCCAACCATGGGAAGAAAGAAGGGTAATAAATGGATTCCTATGCACACTACACATCTAAACAGTTGAGGAGGAGCAGAGAAGTTGTTGCTGAAGGAGGGAAAGTGGGAGGCACAGATGAGGAAGGGTCACCCTGAGGCCATCCAGTCCAGACCCTTCTCTCACTTTAGAGCAGTGTTTCTCAACCTGGGGGTCGGGACTTTTCTGATGGTCATGGGGATTCCATGTGGGAAGTTTGAGCCAATTCTATGTTGGTGGAGTTCAGAATGTTCTTTGATTGTAATGAACTATAAATCCCAGCAACTACAACTCCCAAATGTCAAGATCTATTTTCCCCAGACTCCACCAGTGTTCACATTGGGCATATTGAGTATTCGTGCCAAGTTTGGTCCAGATCCACCATTGCATGAGTCCACAGTGCTCTCTGGATATAGGTGAACTACAACTCCCAAACTCAAGGTCAATGCCCACCAAACCCTTCAAGTGTTTTCCATTGGTCATGGGAGTTCTGGGTGGCAAATTAGGTTCAAATCCATTGCTGATGGAGTTCAGAATGCTCTTTGATTATAGGTGAACTATAAATCCCAGCAACTACAACTCCCAAATTACAAAATCAATCCTCCCCTAACCCCACATTTGGGTGTATTGGGTATTTGTGCCCAGTTTGGTCCAGTGAATGAAAATGCATCCTGCATATCAGATATTTACATTATGATATTATAACAGTATTAAAATGACTGATATGAAGTAGCTATGAAAACAATATTATGGTTGGGGGTCACCACAACATGAGGGACTGTATTAAGGGGTCACAGCATTAGGAAGGTTGAGAAACACTGCTTTAGAGCCAAGTTCTGCTGGAGGAGCTAAAGAGTCTTAGAGGGTTTTTCCCAGAAAGTCAGTGCTTGCAAACACAGAGAGTACCCTTGAAATCTTGGACACAGGGCTGGGAATAATAATAATAATAATAATAATAATAATAATAATAATAATAATAATAAGACAATTATACTGGGAAAAGTGGAAGGTAAAAGGAAGAGGGGCCGACCAAGGGCAAGATGGATGGATGGCATCCTTGAAGTGACTGGACTGACCTTGAAGGAGCTGGTGGTGGTGATGTCCGACAGGGAGCTCTGGCGTGGGCTGGTCCATGAGGTCACGAAGATGTGTAGTGTGCATAGGAATCCATTCCATGACCAATGGAAAAACAGTTTTGAAAACTGTTTTAAATCTACCTCCTGTCTTAAGCATTGTAACTGAACAAACTGTCATTTTTACTGTTGTTACTTTTATTTTTGTCTGTGGTCATCAAAGAAACTCCATCTTCCAAGCAGAGTTCTCCATCCACCATCATAACAGCTTCCCTGCCAACTGATTTCTGGTGAAATATCAATAATTTTGGAAGTCTTCTCACACAGACTGAGGGTTCCCTCACTAAAGCAAACTAACACTGACAGGCTTTGGCCTACTCACTCTCCTCAGGGCAATGCTAGCTTTGGCCCACTAACTCTAACAGTGCTTTTTACCTTTTCATGGTTACTTATTCAATGTCCAGTTCCATCTTTGCTTTCATAACACTTCTTCTTTAAAATGTGGATATTGTGCAATATTCTTCTTTTTCTTGCAGTTTTCCAGGTAGAAAGCTCCATGCAGATGTTTAGATTGCTGCAGTAGAGTCTAGCATTTCCCACCGTTTCAGGCTACTATCCAAATATGAAAATGGAGGCCAGAGAAGACCTTACAAGTCATATACCAGGGCAGGTGCCACGGGAAGTGACAGGGAGCTGCCATGTTGGGATGACGGAGGTATTCCTGCCAAGGAGACCAGCAGAGGTGAAGCAGGAGCCGAACAAAGACTCGCTTCAGCAGTGGGAAACCCAATGGCAGGATTTCCTGAAGAGTGTGGAAGGCCCTCACCCAAACTGGGGGGCCTCTGAGTCGAGGGAAGAGCCGTGGGATGATGCCAAAGCCTTCCTGGCCTCCTTTGAGCAAGTGGCCCAAGCCTGCCGGTGGCCCAAGGAAGAGTGGGTGCCCCGGCTCCTGCCAGCATTGAGCGGAGAGGCCAAGCAGGCCTTCACCAGCCTGGAGGCCAAAAGCAGGGAGGATTATGGGAAAGTGAAGGCCACCATCTTGCACAGGGATGCCATGCGGCAGGAGGAGCTGCGACAGTGTTTCCGGCATTTCCGCTACCAGGAGGCCGAGGGGCCGAGAGGGGCTTACGGCCAGCTTCAGGAACTGTGTTGCCGGTGGCTGAAAGCTGAAAGGCATTCGAAGGAGCAGATCCTGGAGCTGCTGATCTTGGAGCAGTTCTTGGCCGTCCTGCCTCCAGAGATAGAGGCCTGGGTCAAGGAATGTGGTCCAGAGACTTGCTCCCAGGCGGTGGCCTTGGCCGAGGACTTCCTCCAGAAGCAGCGAGAGCAAGAGGCCAAGAGGCAGGCAAACCAGGTGAGGATCAGTCACTGGGTTCCAGGCTTCTCAAACGGCTGCTTTGTGCAAGGTGCCAACAGATCTTCTTCATTTATCAACAAGCCAGAATGGTAGTGTAGTTATGTCTGGAGTAAGTAAAATATAGCCTGTATGGGGCTATCTTTCAGCTTTCTTAGGTGTCCCATCATCCCCTCTGCCCCAGTAGTTAACTTTTGGTTTACTTTGTGGTTTTAAAAAGACATCTTTTTCACCTAAAACAGCTATGGAAGGAGGAAAACATGGCAAAACCGCTCCATAAATTTCCATAAGAAGATAAGGGATACTGAGTTTTTAATTTAAGAAAAAGTTGAAATACAGTGGGGGTGAGGAGTGCCCTGCAAAGAGCAACTGCAGTGCCCATCAAATGCCCAGGCAGGTGGTTTAATGTGGGATCGTACCTTGCAAGATCTGGGTTCAACTCCCTTTTGGACCATGAAACACATTTTGTGACCATGGGCTAGATATTTTCTCTGGTTGTGATTTGCCTCACAAATACTTTGAGGGCTGTGTAGAGCAGAGTAAAGCCATATGTGAGATATACGCTGGGTTAACAAGTGATACATATTTTAGGTGCCGCTAGAGGAAGAGGAGAGAGTGGGTTCCCCTGAAGCTGTCCAAGCCCTGCCTGAGATGGAGCAGAAGAAGCTTCGTGTGGGGACCAAAGAAGAAAATGACGACAGTGATGCTGGATCCTTGGGTAAGAAGAGTGGGTTGTTTGTGTCCTTGGATGTTAGGGGTGTTCTTCCTAGACTAACCACAGCACTGTGGCTGCTTCTTCCCTGAGTAAGGCCTTCCCATCGCACTTTGGGTAGTCTTAAACTCAAGGGTCTGCCAGGTACTTGGGCATCCCAGCTTTTCCAGGGGGGATTGACAGTTGTAGTAACTGGAAGGCCATAGTTTCCCCTTTCCTGGGGTAAGTTAAGGGACTGCATGGGCAGAAAACTGGCCTGGAAATCCTTGTCAATCCTTCTCTGGATTATTATTTCCAGTTCTGACCATCTGAGTTCAAAAATGTCCAGAGGAAACATACCATACAATCACAGTGGGGGATCTGTTCTAGCAAATGCCTAGAGAGATAATTTTCCCTTAAGTGTAAGTAAGTGAAATCATAGATATGGATTCCTAACTGGGACAATCCTAACTTCGCCAGAGAAGACTGTCCAAAGACTTGGGAGCAACCACCATGTCTTGATCCCCTGATCTTTCCTGAGAAGCTTCCTGGTGTCATTGTGAGAATGGGTCTTAATTTTCCTCTGCTTTATTTCCAACAGGTGATGAATGGAAAAGTGAGAATGAGAGGCAATTGGGTGAGGATTCCTCAGAAAGGACAGAGTGTGAAGCACTGAAGGAGAATGTTTGGAGCCAAGTTGGGCCAGCGAGCCAAGATGAAAGCCACACGGAAGAGCTGGAAGCCAAATCCTTCCCATTTCTGGTGGGGGACTTCCACAAAATCTCAGTCCAGCAGGAAAGCGAGAAAGACAAAAAAGGAATTGCTTTCTCCAGTGTTCATTGGAGATTTCTCCCTGAGGATGAATCAAATTCAATGTTTGCAAAGAGCTTCAGTCAGAGTGGAGACCTGACTGAATGTGAAATGCTTTATGAAGGGACTAGTTCCAACATAGACCTGAATCAGAGTATTTCTGCAGATGAGAGACAGTGTATTAATTCATATCTTGGTAAGATGAAACATCCAAGGATTCAAAAAGGGGAGAAGCTGTATAAATGTTTGGAGTGTGGGAAATGCTTTGGTTGTAAGACCTACCTCTCGAGACACCAGAGGATCCACACCGGGGAGAAGCCGTTTCGGTGCTTGGAGTGTGGGAAATGCTTTAGTCATAGTGCCAATCTCAGTAAACACCAGATAATTCACACTGCTGAGAAGCCGTATCAGTGCTTGGAGTGTGGGAAATGCTTTGGTCAGAGATCCCATCTCAAGAAACACCAGATAATCCACACCGCGGAGAAGCCATATCAGTGCTTGGAGTGTGGGAAATGCTTTAGCCGGAGTGACTATCTCAAGTCACATCAGATAATCCACACTGGGGAGAAGCCGTATCAGTGCTTGGAATGTGGGAAATCCTTTGGAACGAGCGCCAGTCTCAAGAAACACCAGAGAATCCACACTGGGGAGAAGCCGTATCAGTGCTCGGAGTGTGGGAAATGCTTTGGTCGGAGTACCCATCTAAAGAAACACCAGAGAATCCACACTGGGGAGAAGCCGTATCAGTGCTTGGATTGTGGGAAATGCTTTGGTCAGTGGGCCCATCTCAAGAAACACCAGAGAATCCACACTGGGGAGAAGCCATATCAGTGCTTGGAATGTGGGAAATGCTTTGCTTGGAAGGCTCAACTCTTGGCACACCAAATCATCCACACTGGGGAGAAGCCGTATACCTGCTCCAAATGTGGCAAGTGTTTCCACAACCAGTCCAGCTTTATCAGACATAAAAGAATCCACACCAGAGAGAAACCGTACACCCGTTCAGATACGGGAAAGGCTTCATCCAAAGTAACAGCCTAACTTTACAACCGAGAACCCATGCCAAGAGAAAGAGCTGCGCAAAACCCAGCAATTCCTGGATGCTGGCATGGCTGTGTTGGTTGTTTCTCCCTACCCAACGAACAGGGTAATGGCATCTTTAAAATAAATACCCTGTATCAGGCGTCCTCTAAGTTTTTAAGCAGAGGGCTGGTTCACGGTTCCTCAGACTGTTGGGAGGCCGCAGTACAATTTGAAGCAATAATGAACCAATTCCTATGCACACAGCACATATCTTATTTGAATAGGATAGTATGACTTTATATTCATTGTACACTGTACAACAAAATTAAATGCTTTTCGCAGCACACATTTTATTTATTTATTTATTTACTGTATTTGTATACGGCCTTTCTCAGCCCATAGGTGACTCAAGGTGGTTAACAGAGCAAAATTCAATGCTTACAATGTCCCTTGTCTTAAGTCGCACCTCACAGGGAATCATAGTTTCCAAACCTTTGGTCATTTGGGTGGCTTTTCTCTGGACACTCTCTAGTTTTTCAGTCTCCTTTCTGAGTAGTGGTGTCCAGAACTAGACACAGTACTATTCCAGGTAAGGTCTGCCCAAAGCAGAAGGGAGTGGGACTATAATCCAGATAATCTGGATTTTATATGGCAGTGTAGAAGGGCCCAGAGTCAACCCACCTGTCATGCAGCCTTCCCCTTTTCCTGTCATCTTTCTCTTCACCAAGTGTATATAATTGTCTTTTCCAGTGAATCATATCATCTACATGATAGCCTTCGGCCTTCTCGGGATAGTTCACATTGGATTTGTTCTTGGGCTCAGGATCCAGGACCAAATCTGTATTGTCACTTTTTTCAAGACTCAGGCTTTAACATCTATACGGAGAAACTGGAGATCAACACCCCCCCCCCCCCCCCCCCGTTCCACTGCAAATGTTCGTTAGTGTAAATGCCTCCACCTGATTTAGTTCTCATAACAGGTTCTGCATCAGTCCCAGCCGTAACCATGCGTTGAGCAGGGATTCAGAACCAAGTCCCTCACGACATTCACTCCAAAGCTCTTACCGTAAGCCTTGGGTAGGAAGTGTGTAGTCTCCAAAATGTTAAATGCTACAGCATAGGGAGCCTCCAGCTGGGACAAATGGGTTGGCAGTGAATGTTTGAGCAGGATTTCTGAAGCGAGACCAGGGTTCGAATTTCCACTCAGCTGTGAGAATTTAAGTTGGTGATCTTGGGCAAGTCACATTCTCTCAACCTCTGTAGAAGGCAGGGCAACCCCTCTACTGAAGCAAATATTGCCACGAAAACCTACAATAGGTTCACTCTAGGACGGCCAAAAGTCAGAAACAATTTGGGGAAAAGCAACAATTCAGAAAATACAAATACCCTAAAGCACCAGATCCCATCTGACCTTGGAAGTTAAGGCACAGTTCAAAAGCATCTCTTCCTTTGCTCAGCCTTCCTTATGGTCCAGCTCTCACATCCGTAGGTGACTATGGGGAATACCATCGCTTTAACTATGCAGAACTTCATTGCCAATGTGATGTCTCTACTCTTCACTATTTTATCGAGATTGGTCATTTCTCCCAAGAAGTAAGCGTCTCCTGATTTCCTGGCTGCAGTCTGCGTCTGCAGTAATCTTTGCACCTAGAAATACAAAGTCTGTCACTGCCTCCATGTTTTGTCCTTCTATTTGCCAGTTATCAATCAGTCTGATTGCCATAAGCTTTGTTTTTTTTTTTGATGTTTAATCATTCTTTTTTCATTTCTTCTTTCACCTTGATTAGAAGGCTATCTTATCTATATAAAATCTTAATAAAGGTTATTCTAAAAAATGTTTTTATTAAGATTTTATATAGATAAGATTTTTTTTCTTCCCCACTGAGAAAAGTATTTCCTCCCAGCTGTGAAAGCCACGTGTTTCCCAGGCTCTGCTCTTCCACTATTTTGGACTTCAGTTCTCAGAATTCATGCTCCTTGTGCCAGGAAGTGGGGCTTCTGGGAGTTGAAGTCCAAAAGCCTGGAGGACCAATAGCTGCTTCAAGGCAAACCTTAGAGGTCTCGAACTACAGGTGGCTAGAGTGGACTTCCTGGAGTGTTTTGTTTTGGCCGGATGTGGGCTGTGTCGTCCTCTTCCTGGTTGGGCTTCTCCGCCAAAAGCAGCTTCTAGGGAAACTCGTTCCTTTTGCTTTTCTTCCTTGGTGGTTTTTGGTGGAAAAACAAAGATCTCAGCCGGAGTTTTTGGATTTAGATGGAAGAAACTGGAGAGATAAAGGTGAGTGAAGGCAGAGGGAGGAAGGAAAGGGAAATAATGGGAAATATTTCCCCTCCTCCTTTGGGAACAAGATGAGGAAGAGCAGAAGGGTTGCAACTGGAGTGTTCTGGGATTCATATCCACTGGAGAAGGAGTGCACTTCACACCCTTGACACTGCCCTGCTTCCATGCTGGGGGGATCCTGGGAATTGCAGTTTCCCAGGGTCCTTTCCCTTCTCTGCCAAAGAGTGGTGGTGCCTCCCCAAACTACTTCTGCCTTGATCCTATAACACTGAGCCTGGCACGTTCTGGTTACATTCTGTATAGACTACTGCAGCATGCTCTACGTGGGGTTCCCTTTGAAGACTGTCCGGAAGCTTCACCTTGAATATTGTGTTCAATTCTGGACACCACAATTGAAGAGAGATATTGACAAGTTGGAATATGTCCAGAGGAGGGCGACTCAAATGATCAAGGGTCTGGAGAACAAGCCCTATGAGGAGCGGCTTAAGGAGCTGGGCATGTTTAGCCTGAAGAAGAGAAGGCTGAGAGGAGACATGATAGCCATGTATAAATGTGTCAGGGGAAGTCATAGGGAGGAGGGAGCAGGCTTGTTTTCTGCTTCCCTGGAGACTAGGACGCGGAACAATGGCGTCAAACTACAAAAAAGGAGATTCCACCTGAACATGAGGAAAAACTTCCTGACTGAGAGCCGTTCAGCAGTGGAACTCTCTGCCCCGGAGTGTGGTGGAGGCTCCTTCTTTGGAAGCTTTGAAACAGAGGCTGGGTGGCCATCTGTCAGGGGTGCTTTGAATGCAATTTTCCTGCTTCTTGGCAGGGGGTTGGACTGGATGGCCCATGAGGTCTCTTCCAACTCTATGATTCTATGATTCAAATGGTCCACTGAATGGCAGCCAGATTGCTAACAGGAGGGGCGCTCAGGGAGCATACAACTCCTCTGTTGCGCCAGCTCCATTGGCTGCCAGTTTGCTACAGGGCACAATTCAAAGTGTTGGCTTTAGCTTATAAAGCCCTAAATGGTTCTGGCCCAGCTTACATGTCCGAACACATCTTCTCTTACGATCCATCTAGGACCTTAAGATCGTCTGGGGAGTCCCTGCTCTCGTTTGTCACAAGTACATTTGGTGGAGACGAGAGACAGGGCCTTCCTGGTGGTGGCCCCTCGGCTGTGGAACGCCCTCCCTATAGATATTAGATCGGCCACCTCCCTTTTAACCTGAAAAAAGTCAAATGTGGCTTTTTGAAGAAGCATTTACAAATGCAGAGTAACTGACATAGGAAAATTGAACGACTAGACAATGAGTCCAGACAACTTTTTAACAAGGAGACACTATGAATTTATATTTTGTTGATTTGTTTAGTTTTTATTATATGTTGTGTTTTAATTGTATTTATGACATTGTAAGCATTGAATTTTGCCCTGCTAACCGTCTTGAGTCGCCTACGGGCTGAGAAAGGTGGTATATAAATATAGTTAGTTAATTAATTAATTAATTAAAAGAGGCACCAGACTGCATTCATTCTACAGTGTAGATCAGGCATGGGCAAATTTTCTAACTTGGGGACCATATGGTGGACTGGAGTCAGGTGGGCATGCCTGGAGGGAAGGGGTTCTTCCCAAGCCTCCTCCCTCCCCTGTCCTCCCCTTCCTCTTCTCTTTCAGAAGCAGAAAATGAAGGAAAGATGGGAAACCTTTGGATCCCCAAAGGATTGGCCTTGGTCAGGATGAGATGGTGGACAGGAGAGGAAAAGTGCATCCATTAGACCCTGTGTTGCCTACTCCTGATATAGAATCCTAGAGTTGGAAGAGACCCCCAAGGGCCATCCAGTCCAACCCCCTGCCATGCAAAGGCACAATCAAAGCACTCCTGATAGACAGCCTCTGTGGAAAAGCCTCCAGAGAAGGAGACTCCACCACACTCTGAGGCAGTCAATGCCACTCTCCAACAGCTCTTACTCTCAGGAAGTTTTTCCTAATCTTTTCAGTCATATGTCTTTCCCTGCCATTTGAAACCATTGCTCCCTTGTGCCCTGGTCTCTTGAGCAGCAGAAAGTCAGTTTTCCCTCTTCTCTTCAATGGGACACCCTTTGAAATCATGAAACATGGTTCTCATGTTCCCTCTCTACCTTCTCCCAGCTAAACATCACCAGGAAGGAAAAAGAGAAGGAAATAAGGAAGAAAGGGATGAAGGGGATGAAGGAAGGGAGGAAAGAGAGAAGGAAGGAAAGACAAAAAGGGAAGGAAGGAAGGGAAAAGAGATAGGGAAGGAGGGAGGAAAGGTGGAAGGAAGAAGGGAGGGAGAAAGGAGGTATAGGAGGAAGGGAAGAAGGAAAGAGAAAAGGAAGAAAGAGGAGGATAGGATAGTGAGAGAGGAGGACCTGAGAAAAGAGCCCAAGGGGTCGCATCTGGTCCCCAGCCTTGAGTTTGCCCATACCTGGTATAAATGCACCGTGTTATTGTGACCAGTTTGATTTCATTTTAAAATGTACTTTCTGCATGTTTTAGTTGTTTTGGTTTTTAAAGTTGTGCGCTGCTTTGGGTCCTAATTATGGGAGGAAAAGGGGGATAATAAATGAATTCCTATGCAGAGGGCTCATGTCTTCTTTATAGCACAAAGATACCATGAAATAACATTAAAATATTTCAGTTTTAACTAACATAAACGGATCAGCATTTAAATGGGAAGTGTGGGCCTGCTTTTGCCTGGTGGGATAGTCAAGTTTATTAGGGTTGTTGTTGTTGTTTACCGTCAAGTCATTTGAGACCTAGGGTGACCTGAGACTCAAGTTTAGGATGGGGGCCGAGTAAAGGGCCTTGGAGGGGCGCAACCAGCCTCCAGGCCTTAGTTTGATGATCTCTTGACTTGGACTGTTTTTTCCATTTCATTCAATGGCCAGTTCCATTCCAGCCCTACAGCTTTGCTTTCATAACTCTTCCTCTTTAAAATCTGAATGTTGTGTAATAGTCTTCTTTTTTCCTTCCAGTTTTCTAGGCAGTAAACTCCATGCTGATGTTTAGGCTGCTTCTGTAGAGTCTTGCATATCCCACCATTTCAGTCTAGTATTGTCCAAGCGTGAAAATGGAGACCCGAGAAAACCTTACAAATTATATACCAGGGCAGGTGTCATGGGAAGTGAAAAGGAGCTGCCATGTTGGGACGATGGAGGTATTCCCTCAAAGGAGACCAGCAGAGGTGAAACAGGAGCCCGACAAAGACTCACAGCAACAGTGGGAAACCCAATGGCAGGAGTTCCTGAAGAACGTGGAAGGCCCTCACCCAAACTGGGGAGCTTCTGAGTCAAGGGAGGAGCCATGGGATGATGCCAAAGCCTTCCTGGCCTCCTTTGAGCAAGTGGCCCAAGCCTGCCGGTGGCCCAAGGAAGAGTGGGTGCCCCGGCTCCTGCCAGCATTGAGTGGAGAAGCCAAGCGGGCCTTCACCAGCCTGGAGGCCGAAGGCAGGGAGGATTATGGACAAGTGAAGACTGCCATCTTGCATGGGGACGCCATGAGGCAGGAGGAGGTGCGGCAGTGTTTCCGGCGTTTCCGTTACCAGGAGTCCGAGGGGCCGAGAGGAGCTTACGGCCAGCTTCAGGAACTGTGTTGCCGGTGGCTGAAGGCTGAAAGGCATTCGAAGGAGCAGATCCTGGAGCTGCTGATCTTGGAGCAGTTCTTGGCCATCCTGCCTCCAGAGATAGAGGCCTGGGTCAAGGAATGTGGTCCAGAGACTTGTTCCCAGGCGGTGGCCTTGGCGGAGGACTTCCTCCAGAGGCAGCGAGAGGAAGACGCCAGGAGGCAGGCAAACCGGGTGAGGACTGTTCATTGGGTTCCAAGCTTCCCAAAGGGCTGTTTTGTGCAAGGTGCCAACAAGATGCCAGGGTTGCAGTGTGTTTAGGTCTGGAGTATGTAGCCTTTATGGGTCTACCTTTGAGCTTTCTTAGGTCTCCCAGCATCCCCTTGCCACAATAGTTAACTCTTGGTTTACTTTGTGTTTTTAAAAAGGCCTCTTTTGTATCTGAAACAGCCATGGAAGGAGAAAAATATGGCAAAACTGCCTCACAAATTCCCATGAGGTGAGGAATATTGTGTTTTTAATTTAAGAAAAAGCTAAAATACAGTGGGGGTGAGGAGTGCTCTTCAAAGAGCAAATGCAGCCCCCATCAAATGCTCAGGCAGTGGGTTTACTGTGGGATTAGGACTTTCAAGAGCTGTTTCCCAGGCTCTGCTCTTCCACTGTTTTGGACTTCAGTTCCACGAATTCATCCTTGTGCCAGGAAGTGGGGGCTTCTGGGAATTGAAGTCCAAAAGCCTGGAGGACCAACGGCTCCTTGAAGGCAAACCGTCGAGCTCTCGAACTACATGTGGCTAGAGAGGACTTCCGGCAGTGTTGTGTTTTGGCAGGATGTGGGCTGTGTCCTCCTCTTCCTGGTTGGGCTTCTCCTCCAAAAGGATCCCTTATGGTCCCTTATGGACCATTAAACTCAGTGTGTGATCATGGGCTAGTTATTTTCTCTGGCCCTGACCTACCTGACAAATACTTTGAGTACTTTGACAAATACTATGTAGAGCAGAGAAAATCCATATAAGTAAGATATACATTTGGGTAACAAGTGATAAATATTTTAGGTGTCATTAGAGGAAGAGGAAATGATGGATTCTCCTGAAGGTGGCCAAGCCGTGCCGGAGATTGAGCAGAAGACACTTAGTGTGAAGACCGAAGAGGAAGATGACGACAGGGATGCAGGACTCTTGGGTAAGAAGAATGGGCTGTTTGTGTCCTTGGATGTTGGGAATGTTCTTACTAGACTAATTACCACACTGTGGCTGCTTCTTCCATGAATAGGCCCTTCTCTTAGACCTTTGGATAGTCTAAGCCCAAGGGTCTGCCAAGTACATAGAACTCCATGTTCCTGTAATGCTTTGCCAGAGGAGTTTGAAAGTTGTAGTATCCAGAAGGCCAAAGTTTCCCCTTTCCTGGAGTAAGTTAAGTGACTGCATGGACAGACCTCTGGCCTGGAAATCTTCATCATCACTGGTCAATCCTCACCTGGATTATTATATCAATTTCTGGCCATCAACGATAAAAAATGTTCAAGGGAAACATACTATAGAATCACACTGGAGGATCTAGCAAATGCCTAGAGAAATAATTTTCCCTTACGTGTAAGTAAGTGAAATTGTACATATGGGTTCTACTGTTCTGGAGGTTGTAAAATATACCTAATCTAGTGGGTGATGGGGTTACCAGTGGGACCTGTGATGACATAGAATCACAGAGTTGGAAGACACCGCAAGGACTATCCAATCCATTTCCATTCTGCCATACAGGAGAACACACTCAAAGCAACCTGACAGATGGCCTTCCCACCTCTGTTTAAAAGCCTCCAAAGAATATCACAGCTATGACTGATCCTTCTTCAGAAAAAAAGAAGGCAGAACAAAAAAATAATAATATTTTACTGGGTTGTTGTAGGGTTTTCGGGCTATATAGCCATGTTCTAGAAGCATTCTCTCCTGACGTTTTTCCTGCATCTATGGCAGACATCCTCTGAGGTTATGAGATGTCTCTCAACCTCTGAGTATGCTTGCCATAGATGCAGGAAAAAATGTCAGGAGAGAATGCTTCTAGAACATGACCATATAGCCCGAAAAACCTGCAACAATCCAGTGATTCCGGCCATGAAAGCCTTCGATAATACAAGAATATTTAAAATATTAATACCCTACCTCCTACCCCCTTCCTTTCATTAAGCAAATGGATATGTCTTAAGATTTTAGAATTCAGGGGAATGTAAATAAATGCTTTGTTTGGGCAATGTTTTTCAGCTTATTTGTTCTTGATTCTTGATGCACATTCTTGATTTTGTTTTATCCATCTCAGATGCTTTGTAGAAAATGAATATTGGCATTGTTGGCACTAGGTCCTCATTCCCTCCCTCCCCCTTTAAGCTAATGATATATCTCTGGATGTTAAAGTATGAAGAATGCTTTGCAGTTAAATAAATACTTTTGACAACTTTCTTTAGCCTATTCATCATTATGCTAAAGTTCTTTATTTTGTAGGATTGTTCATTCAAGGATGCAGTGATTTGAGAATTTGGCATTTTAACAGCTCTGATCTGTTTTGACTAAAATATTTTAGTATTGTTACTGTATATGTACAGTTTGACATTACAGCATATATTAATGTTGAAAAAAAGCCTCCAAAGAAGGAGACTCCACATTCCTGCGGAGATGTGAGGGCACAGTTCTTAAACCACAGATATTGAGGAACAGAATGAAATGAAAAAATAGCAAAACAATATAGGTTTCCATTTATGTTTCAACTCTTATTCAAGATTCTGAAACTTTCTCAGACTGTATAATTTTGATTTTGAGAATGGGTCTTAATTTGTCTTCTGCTCTGTTTCCAACAGGTGAGGAAAGGAAAAGTGTGAATGAGGGACAACTAGGTGAGGATTCCCCAGAAAGAACAGAGTGTGAAGTATTGGAGGAGAATGTTTGGCGCCAAGATGGGCCAGCAAGCCAAGATGAAAGTCACACAGAAGAACTGGAAACTAAACCCTTCCCATTTCAAGTGAAAGACTCCCATGAAATCTCAATCCAGCAGGAAAGTGAGAAAGAACAACAGGGGACTACTTCCTCCAGTGTTCATAGTAGACTTCACCCTGAGGACAAATCACATTTAATGTCTGCAAAGACTTTCAATCAGACTGAATGTGAAAAGCTTTATGAAGGGGCGAGTTCCAACATATACCTGAATCAAAGTATTTCTGCAGATGACAAACAGTGTATGAATTCAGATCTTGGAAAGATGAAGGATCCAAAGATACAGAAAGGGGAGAAGCTGTTTAAATGTTTGGAATGTGGGAAATGCTTTGGTTGGAAGACCCACCTCTCAAGACACCAGAGAATCCACACCGGGGAGAAGCCATATAAGTGCTTGGAGTGTGGGAAATGCTTTGGTCAAAGTGCCCATCTCAATGCACACCAGATAATCCACACTGGAGAGAAGCCATATAAGTGCTTGGAGTGTGGGAAATGCTTTGGTAGGAGTGCCAGTCTCAAGTCACACCAGATAATCCACAATGGGAGAAGACGTATCAGTGCTTGGAGTGTGAGAAATGTTTTGGTCGGAGTGAGTATCTCAAGTCACACCAGAACATTCACACTGGGGACAAGCCCTATAAATGTACAGAGTTTGGAAAGACTTTCAGTGACTGGTCCACCTTTGTCAGACATAAGAGCATCCACACCAGAGAGGAACTGTACTCCTGTTCAAATTGTGGGAATGGCTTCAGCTAAAATACCAACCTAACTTTACACCAGAGATTCCATGGTGAGAGAAGGTGTCACATGAAAATCACCTTTTCCTGAATGTTGTCATGGCATTCAGAAAATACAACGAACTGTCTGTGGCATCTTAAAAAGGAATGCTGTCAGAATAGCGTTAGTGGCCCACAGAATGTCTCTCCCCTTTTACTCTTAGTGTGATAAAAACTCAAAAGATACACATGAATCTGTTGCCTTAAGTAGAAACAACAATATAGTTCTATTCACTGTAGGTCAAAAACAC
Organism: Anolis sagrei ordinatus; assembly: GCF_025583915.1. NCBI lineage: Eukaryota > Metazoa > Chordata > Lepidosauria > Squamata > Anolidae > Anolis > Anolis sagrei. Next base: position 300,244,249 of record NW_026845477.1, read on the forward strand.
AAAGCAAAACAGAAGAATTGTTCTCACCAATATACAACAAACAATTCCTCAGGTGATTCTTCTTCTTTACACAACAATATGCAAACACATAGCAAAATAATACAGTCTCTCTACTTAGATATCATTATGTCATTATCCTGGAACACGCAGTTTCCTTGGCACTCCAAACTGCTTCAGTCTTCAGCTTCAGGATGCTGCATAACCACTCCCACAACAGCCAAATGTTTCTTTAGCTCAAACAAGCCATCAAGCTAAGCCAATTGCAAAGCTCAAAGTTTGCAAACCTAGTGCCTTGTTACATGCTGAAGCAGATAACACACCCAATTAACTTGTGGCAGCTGTAACAGAAAAGCTTCTGATCCTCCCTGTTACTTAGAAAATGCCTGCTGTAAACCCCTAGTAGCAACAATTACCCTATACCAGGCATCCTCAAGCTTTTTAAGCAGAGGACTGTTTCATGGTCCCTCAGACTGTTGGGAGGCCGCACTATAGTTTGAAAAAATAATGAACACATTCCTATACAGACAGCACATATCTTATTTGAATGGAATAGAATGACTTTATTGTCATTGTGCAACAAAATTAAATGCTTTGCCCAGCACACATCACAAAAACAACACAGCCATCCCTCCACACTCCATCACCACCGCACAGCCCCCAGTGCCACATCAATGTGAAACCATGGAGTTCAGTATGATTACAGCTCTAAAATAAAGGCTCTCTCTTAGTCTGTTTGTCCTTATTTCAGTCATCCTGTACCATCTGACAGATTGTGTGTGTGTGTGTGTGTGTGTG